>CM032447.1:56222203-56279814 GCA_019049505.1 Pachyrhynchus sulphureomaculatus
AATTGTTTAAAATTCGAAAATAAACTGAGAGTCATTTTTTGAGTATCCCAACAAGTAAATAAAAACAATACGTTCAATTATTACCGGCGTTTAGGGTCCAAACTTCAAAAATAATAGATGCTGCAATTTCTATTACTGCGACTAAGTTAGCAACAGAGAGAAAATCTACAAATAAAACACGGTCCCAATCTGACGCCAGATCACATTTCATGCTATAACTTTTTAAGGGAATGGAATTTTCTTAAATTTTTTTTGAATAATCCTTAGAGTATAGAGAATAAAAGTCCGAAAAAAAATCGGATTTTTGAAAATTCGAAGTTTTTTTTTTTTTTTTTTTTGGTCTAGCACACGTGCTGCAGGGAAGTCCCTATAGCGCTCCAGGAGCGGCACGAGTGCGGAAAAAAGCGATTCACGTTGTTCTTGAATCGCTGTAAATTGTACTCGGTGGGAAACACAGCGCTGGGCAAATTATTCCAAAGGGATGACGTTCTCCATATAAAAGATTGCTTGAAAAGCGTCGTACGCGGAGTAACAAGCTGAACCTCATACGGATGCGAAGCACCAGCGCGACGTGTATTTCTAACATGCACCGCTTTGGGAGGAATTAAGCGGGCTACATCCTTCGAACACTTTCCATGAAAATACTTGTAGAACAGACTCAAGTCGCCAACCGTTCTTCGATGTTCCAGCGAATCAAGGCCGCCGTCAATTCTGGGTCCCCAATCAGACGGAACCGCTCTTCTCTGAACAGAATCCAACAAATGCAGTGTATGTTTGGGAGCGGAGCCCCAAACGTGGGAGCAGTATTCCATAGTTGGTCGAATTTGGGCTTTGTAAAGAATTAACAGTTGCTGTGATTGATTGTAACTCCTTAAGATATTGATAATGATGATGTCCTAAACATAATCAATCAGATTCAAGTCTAGCAAACAAGGTGACTAAGGGTACAGAAATATACTCAAATGAAGATAAGGTTGCTACTTTTGCTTGCGTTATCCATGTTGTGCTTCAACGAAATTCTAATATCCTCACTATGTCAGGCACGCGTGGTACGAAAATAACACATAGGCTGAAAAGTTTTTGATCTCTTTTTTTTTCAAAATTCGATTTTATTCATCAATATAGTACCAGAGCGATGCAATCAATATAACGCTTTTCTAACATTTATAAACCTTTTTTGTAGAAGGATTTGTCTTTGCCTTCAAAATAGGTATAAGGTTCGGTAATAACTTCTTCATTGGAACCAAATCTCTTTCCTGCAAGCATTTTTTTGAAGTCTAAATAGATAATAGTCGCTGGAGGCCAAATCTGGAGAATACGGTGGATGAAGAAGCAATTCGAACCTCAATTCATGCAATTTTGCCATCATAACCACTGACTGGTGCATTGTCTTAATGAAAGAACACTTCTTTCTTGTTCATTTGGGGCCGTTTCTTTGCAATTTTTGCCTTCAAACGTACCAACTTTATATAATATTTGCTATTGATGATTTTTCCCTTCTCAGCATAGTCGATGAAAATTGTTCCATGCGCACCCCAAAAGACAGAGGCCAAAACCTTCCCAGCCAACTGTTGTGTCTTTAGTTGCTTCGGGCGGCTTCCACCGGCTGCTGTCCACTCAGCTGACTGCCGATTTAATTTCGGTGTGTAGTGGTGGATCCATGTTTCATCCATTGTCACATATCGCATGAACAAATCCTTTATTGAGCTTAAACAGATCCAAACAGCGCTCGGAATCACCAACACGTTGTTCTTTTTTGCCCCACTGTGAGCAAATGCGGCACCCATTTCGAACAGAGCTTTCTCATACCCACTCACTTTACGGTCATCCAAAACAATTTTGTGGATTTTTTTATGTTTTCCGGTGTAACTACCTCATTTTCATTTTCATTTCCCCACACGTGTCGCTCCTATAGCGCTTTAGGGACTTTCCTGCAGCACGTGTGCTAGACCTACAAAAAAAAATGGACGTCCAGAGCGTTCAGCATCATTTGCATCGGTACAACTGCGTTTAAATTCAGAATACCAGTAAAGGATGATTGATTTTCCAGAGGCAGAGTCCCCATAACACTTATCAAGCCATTACTTTGCTTGAACGGTATTTTTTCCTATCTAAAAAAAACCATTGTTTAATCAACACACGAAATTCGATTTTTTCCATTGTTTTGAAAATATCAAAAGTAGCGTCACTAAAATTACTGTAACTTGTAAAGTAATAGACGAAATGTCATGAAATTGTGACACGTATCGTTTGAAGGTTGGTACTTCCTAGAAACATAATATTTTTTGAAAAGGGCGACGTCTATGTGTCAGACTAAAGACTTTTCAGCCTACGTGTTATCCTTAATGCAGAACAGAATTACTAGCAATTACGATTAATAAAAAAAATTAAACCCCTTAAACAAATGATACAGTTTTTCACAATTAGAGCATCTGACAGAGTCATACTATTTTTTTTTAAATTAGAAGGATTTTTAATCGTCGTTGTATCGATGAGAACCAGGAGGGTTACGAAAGTTTTGTCACGTTATAGCGTATTTTCTATTAGCAGTGGGAATATATTGGTACACTGATTAATGAAATATTTTTTACTCGTAGTAGATCACTTGAAAAATCTTTTGGCGCCTAAGACATGTGACCATATTTCTATTCTATTTCAGTGTTATACACTAACGTGCATAGAAATCGCCCACTGTAAACTTTTGACTTTAACTATATTTTTTTTTTTAAATTATTCATCAGATCAAAAAAAGAAATATATGCTGTTTGAAAGACAATTTAATGTGAGTATAAATTTATCAAGAAGGCTTATCGTTTTATATGCGTAGCAACCGGTAAACAAATGAAACGTGTTTATGTGGTGATTGTAACGAAAATAACAAATTTGTCAAATATTAAAATTATTGCGTTTGCAACTGAAATTTGCATATTAATTCGTTTTTCATAATCTCAGTAGTGTTTAAGTGTGTTAGTTTAATGCATACTACACCACAAAAAGCCGCCCAAGTTTTTGCTTTAATCGAAAATGGACTTAGTCAGCGAGCTGTTGCTTGACAATTGAATATGACACGCGCAGCGGTTCGAAGAGTGTACAAACGTTATGAGGGGACTAGATCCTTTCATAGGCGACCTGGAACAGGCAGAAGGCGATTTACAACCGCTCGTGATGACCGCTTTATTGTGTCAACAACATTAAGAAATCGTCACCTTAATGCCGTTCAAGTGCAACGACAGCTCCGTGAGGTGCGAGGAGTGGCTATTAGTCAGTGGACAGTAAGACGAAGACTGCAGGAAAATAACCTGACCCCCTAAAACACCTGCGATTGGTCCAAAACTTACTCCAGCCATCGGCAAGCCCGCCTGCGTTTTGCACGGGATCATCTGAATTGGACGTTGGAACAATGGGGATCTGTTCTGTTCTCAGATGAGACCAGAATATGCCCTCCATGGTAGCGACCGAAGAAGGAAAGTGTACCGAAGACCAAGAGAGCGATTTGCAGATTGCTGCTTTGAAGAGCGGAGTGCTTATGGAGGTGGTTCCTGTATGATCTGGGGTGCAATTTCTATAAGAGCACGAACCGACCCTGAGTTCATTCGTAGGGGCGACCGTGTTCACGGAAGAAGAGGTTTAACGGCTGCTAGATATATCGAGGAGATTCTAGCAATTTATGTGGTACCTTACGTCGACTACATTGGAGACGAATTTACCTTTATGCATGACAATGCAAGGCCGCACACCGCAAGAATCGTGCAAGATTACATTGCAGAAGTCGGTTTTCGGGTTATGGAGTGGCCAGCATACAGTCCTGATCTAAATCCGATCGAATATTTATGGGATGAGTTAAAACGAAGAATTCGAGCTGGACTTCATACCCCCAAACTCGATCGCAGAGCTTATTGTTGCAGTAGAAGAAGAGTGGTTTAACATCCCTCAAGAAACAATAGCAAACTTGATTAGATCTTTGCCTAATCGTATGAGAGATGTTATTAGGGCAAGAGGAGGTCATACCCATTATTAAAAAATTAAGTTTTAAGTTTTAAATTGTCAATAACCCTATTTATGTTAATAATAAAAAAGCTTAATTTGCTTAATGCATTAATTTCACTATGTTAAACATAGGAAGTCGAAATAAGTTTTCGTAAATTTATACTCACATTAAAGCATATTAAATTGTCTTTCAAACAGCATATTTCTTTTTTTGATCTGATGAATAATTTTTTTAAAAAAATATAGTTAAAGTCAAAAGTTTACAATGGGCCGATTTCTATGCACGCAAGTTTATTAAGATTGTATATATTATAATGGTATGAGTTTATCTATTGTAGTAAGAATTTCAAAAAGGTGTTTTATTTTTATATATTTCAAAAATTTAGAATTTTAAATCCCCGAACCGAGATATTCTATTTTTTTAAATATTTGAACGTTTATCTTGAGTTTCTTTTTTTGTACATTCTTTTTTTAAATTTGTTAATATAATAAAGTGTTTTACAAAAATTCTGGTTCTTATTTTAAACTAACATGTGTTCTCCACTAACGAAGTGTATGTTACGCAGAGCAGCGTGTTTTGAAGACACATTACGCTGTTCGAACTACAGGAAAGGGAAGACAGCTCTACCACAGGAAAGACACCGAGCTTTCCCAACCACCTTGGCTATTGAGGTTTTCGGCAAATAACGGTAAGTTACCAACCATGTAGTTAGATTTAGAACCCTGGGTAAAATGTTTCCAGTTATTTCTCTTCATTAACGAGAAATTAATTAAAAAATTTGGCATTAAGATTCAATGATCAACCAGTATGCTACCATAGCAAACTTTCTGAGTTGAATCAATTTTTATTTAGTAAATTTAAAAGAATTCTTCGGTAATATTAAGGGATTACATCACTTGGCGCTCGAAAAAAAAATAGGTATAAAAATAAAAAAAAAATGACGCAGATATTAAATATATAAAATAATTTTTCGTTTACACATAAACATAATAGTTTTATGAATAACTTGAAATAATAACGAATAAAAAAAATTAACAAATGACGGAGATATGAGCCATCAAGTAGGACCCTCTTTTGAAAATCCTTGCTGATGGTGTACTTATTTTCTCTGTCAGGCATCGTCTAAAAAATAAAAAATAATTTTTTTCTTATTTAGGAAGGTAATAGCTAAGGTGTAAAATAGGACAAAAATTTTAAAAATTTTTTTGTAAAATTGACAGTTCAGTTTAAAAAATTTATAACTTATGAACGTGGCACCCAATCAAAAAACTCTTATGCTATATCTTAGATAATATTAAAAAGAATATATGTTGTAAATTTTAACAAAATCGGTTAAGTAGATCTTAAAATATCTTGTATATCAGTTTGAAAAAAGTAGTTTAAAAAAAAAACGCAAAAGAAAAAACAGTACGGCGTCAGCGTCTTGAAACCAAATATTTTTTTAAATTACCTTCAATCTGCGATTCCTGGACCGTACATGAGGTCTTCCATTGTTGCCTCGATGTCCTCCGACTCCTTTTGAGCAGCTCTTTTCAATTTCCTGGCCTCTTTAGGCTCCGGTTGGGCTCTCATGTTGGCTGTAGATATTCGTTGAGAATCCAAGTTCTCGGTAAATCGCAGCGCGCTTGGGCCAATTACAAGGTTTAATAATTGCATCATTTGTAATAGACTAGTATATCCATCATTAAATATACTAGCTGCAATATAAGATGCAATCTCAACAATTTTTGTACCACTGTAATGCACTTTTGGACCAAATGGCAGCGTTTAAACTTTCATTGTTATTCTGAGTGTATTCTTCTAAACAGCTTTCTAACAAATCGGTATCAGTTAATCTATCGTATATCGGTTCACTTACTTTTTGGACAAGTACAGGAATAGAATTTTTATGCTCATAAGAATCTAAAGTTCCAGATGCCTTCGCTTTCTGATACGAACGCCAGGTATGTTCGCCGGATGGGCACTTGTCTTGCTATGGCTTTTCATCAGTGGATATTTTATGGTAATAAGATATCAATATCGCATTTTTCATTGTTTCAACTGATGTATAGAGAGATAGAATGCGCTTAAAATTATGGAAATAAAAAAGTGCAGAAAATTATTGAACAGTTTTTTCATATAATCAGAAATTAAAGTTCGATCCTGTATCTACAGAAAGTGATTAAATTTAAACTAATTAAACTGTGACGATATTACTTACCTAAGCAAAAAGCACTACAAAACCACGAAAAGAAAATTTTGCGAATTATTTATTTTGGGCTCGGAAAGGAAAACCAAGACAACTAATAAATAATTAAAATAACGCTCCGAGCAGTGAATTATTCCTAAATCCTATTTTATACTGGAGTCCTGTGGGAACCCTCTTGCTGTAAGATTAAACCTGATGAGCTGCTTCCAGTTGCATAATTACGATTTTGTGTATATAGGGTTGTTTAGATAAAGATTTTGTTTGGTAATTAAATATGCTGGTTACGGTAAAAATGAAAATTTTGAGTTCCGTTTTACTACCTTGATAAACATCTATCCTATGTATACTCTTAGTTTTTAAATTAAAAGAGAAACAAAAATCGCTTTATATCTGCCATTTTTTTATATACTCGTTATAGCAAGATTAAAGCGGAAGTTATACTACCGATAGATTAATTGATGAGTTTACGGAATAATCTTCAAAGCTCTGTAAGCTACTGCCTCGTTTTATACTTTTGAGTCATCCATTATCACTTGCTAGTTACCTTTTGTTATTTATTAAAATCTTCTAAACACTTTTCATAAGCAAAAACGAGTTTTCCTAAGAAAATGAAAGACAGATTTCTTTAGGTGGTTTCATCCCTTATGAAACGCATGGCGAGATCCGTCTGTTAATTTTGGTTAACTTTATTAGGGCTTTCATCGAACCCTACAGAGAAAAAAATGTCACATTGTGGAAGGGTATATCGACCCGGCTGCAGAAATAATGCGAATTTGGGATGGAGGTCTTCCCAAACAAAACAGCCATGATCAGTCGCATACACGCTCGCGCAGCTTCAAATACCCAACTTTTTATTTTTCCAGCGGAATTTCGAAATTTCTCTGATATTTCCCTAATTTTTCAAGTCGAAGATAATTCCCTAGTATTTTGCAGAATTAGATCGCAAGTTTCAAGACAACACTACCAGTTTTTCGACGAAACACATACATTTTATTATAAAAATAAGAAATGAATAAATACTTATTTCTGAAAATTAGCGTGACCTATACAAAATATTGATAAAAAACTTCAGCAAGTTGGTAATGTTATGCAGGAATTGTAATTCATATGTTTTTTATTGGATTTCTCTCTTTTTGGGGATTGTTAAAAAATTATTTACAAATTAAAAGCAAATTTATTTTAAAATTAAAACTAAAAAAAAGTTTTTCTACAAAAAGTGAATATTTAAAATGAGAGTGATCTTCACCAAACATTTTTATTCTAAATAATGCAGGAGCTTAAATCCTAAATACTGTCTCTCTTTCACCGAAAGGTCAAAATTTTTAGAAAATTGAAGATTTGAACTGACCGCACTACGAGTACTTTTAAAATTATAAGTTGGATTCTTTTATTCGACCTATGGAGTTGGAAATAAGTTGCCACGAAAGTTTTCTTAGAGAAGTGCTACGGAAAACATAATTTCGAACTTTCACAGTGATTTTTACAGAACACATGTACATGTATGCATGTATGTGTATATATATGTATATATATATATATATATATATATATACATATATACATATATATATATATATATATATATATATATATATATATATATATATATATATATTGTATGTAGTATATATATATATATATATATATATATATATATATATATATATATATATATATATATATATATATATATATATATGTATAATTCCCTAGTACACATGTACATGTATGCATGTATGTGTATATATATGTATATATATATATATATATATATATACATATATACATATATATATATATATATATATATATATATATATATATATATATATATATATATATATATATGTATGTAGTATATATATATATATATATATATATATATATATATATATATATATATATATATATATGTATGTAGTATATATAAACTTGCGTGCATAGAAATCGGCCCATTGTAAATTTTTGACTTTAACTATATTTTTTTTGAAAAAAATTATTCATCAGATCAAAAAAAGAAATATGCTGTTTGAAAGACAATTTAATATGCTTTAATGTGAGTATAAATTTACGAAAACTTATTTCGACTTCCTGTGTTTAACATAGTGAAATTAATGCATTAAGCAAATTAAGCTGTTTTTATTATTAACATAAATAGGGTTATTGACAATTTAAAACTTAAAACTTAATTTTTTAATAATGGGTATGACCTCCTCTTGCCCTAATAACATCTCTCATACGATTAGGCAAAGATCTAATCAAGTTTGCTATTGTTTCTTGAGGGATGTTAAACCACTCTTCTTCTACTGCAACAATAAGCTCTGCGATCGAGTTTGGGGTATGAAGTCTAGCTCGAATTCTTCGTTTTAACTCATCCCATAAATGTTCGATCGGATTTAGATCAGGACTGTATGCTGGCCACTCCATAACCCGAAAACCGACTTCTGCAATGTAATCTTGCACGATTCTTGCGGTGTGCGGCCTTGCATTGTCATGCATAAAGGTAAATTCGTCTCCAATGTAGTCGACGTAAGGTACCACATAAATTGCTAAAATCTCCTCGATATATCTAGCAGCCGTTAAAACTCTTCTTCCGTGAACACGGTCGCCCCTACGAATGAACTCAGGGTCGGTTCGTGCTCCTATAGAAATTGCACCCCAGATCATACAGGAACCACCTCCATAAGCACTCCGCTCTTCAAAGCAGCAATCTGCAAATCGCTCTCTTGGTCTTCGGTACACTTTCCTTCTTCGGTCGCTACCATGGAGGCATATTCTGGTCTCATCTGAGAACAGAACAGATCCCCATTGTTCCAACGTCCAATTCAGATGATCCCGTGCAAAACGCAGGCGGGCTTGCCGATGAGCTGGAGTAAGTTTTGGACCAATCGGAGGTGTTTTAGGGGTCAGGTTATTTTCCTGCAGTCTTCGTCTTACTGTCCACTGACTAATAGCCACTCCTCGCACCTCACGGAGCTGTCGTTGCACTTGAACGGCATTAAGGTGACGATTTCTTAATGTTATTGACACAATAAAGCGGTCATCACGAGCGGTTGTAAATCGCCTTCTGCCTGTTCCAGGTCGCCTATGAAAGGATCCAGTCTCCTCATAACGTTTGCACACTCTTCGAACCGCTGCGCTTGTCATATTCAATTGTCTAGCAACAGCTCGCTGACTAAGTCCATTTTCGATTAAAGCAAAAACTTGGGCGGCTTTTTGTGGTGTAGTATGCATTAAACTAACACACTTAAACACTACTAAGATTATGAAAAACGAATTAATATGCAAATTTCAGTTGCAAACGCAATAATTTTAATATTTGACAAATTTGTTATTTTCGTTACAATCACCACATAAACACGTTTCATTTGTTTACCGGTTGCTACGCATATAAACGATAAGCCTTCTTGATAATTTTATACTCACATTAAATTGTCTTTCAAACAGCATATTTCTTTTTTTGATCTGATGAATAATTTAAAAAAAAAAATATAGTTAAAGTCAAAAGTTTACAGTGGGCCGATTTCTATGCACGTTAGTGTATATATATATATATATATATATATATATATATATATATATATATATATATATATATATATATATATATATGTATATATATATATATATATATATATATATATATATATATATACATATATATATATATATATATATATATATATATATATATATATATATATATACATATATACACTCCTGGACAAAATTAACGCCACAATCTGAAAATTAATTTATCCTTTTCTTATGTCAGTTTTAAAGTTTATCGGGTATTTGAATAGTAGGCTATGCATATTTTGTTTCGTTGTTCATGACCGAAATCAAAACAATTCGTTTAGATCAGTTTTAAAGAATTTTTTAGAACATAAATAATTTTCTGTAATAATGCGATATAGATTTTCTTTAAAAGTAAGCTTATAAATTGTTCCCTTTTTCAAAGTAATACGTTTTTGTGGTAGACTGTTTTATTTTTGACCCCGAAGAATTAGAAAAATGAATCGAACAAGGAATTTAACTGAACACGAGGTAGTGCGAGCCTCAGTTTTATTGGACGAGGGATATGGTCACAGAGTTATGTTGCCAATTTTGTTAGGCAAACATCGTTCCACAATAAGTCGTATGGTAAGATGCTTGAATGATGTAGGAACTTATTCTAGAAGGCTAGGGCAAGGGCGAAAACGATGCACTAGCGACCTAGATGAACGTTTTATAAGACAATATGCTTTAAGAAACAGGACTGTCACTAGTTCTATAATAAGAAATTAACTAGAAGCTGTTCGCAATGTCACAATTTCTTCTAAAACAGTTAGAAGACGGTTAAATGAAGCTGGATTAAATAGTAGGAGACCAGCCACTGCGCCCTTGCTTACTAGAGAAAACAGACTTGCCAGGTTACGTTTTGCTCGAAATCACGAAAACTGATCTGTGGATAATTGGAAACAAGTTTTCTTCACAGATGAAACTAGGGTTAGTCTAAAACATCCAGATAGTCGTGAGCGAGTATGGCGAAGACCAGGACTGAGGTTTGTTCCTTGCAATATCTCTGCAAGGATTCCATTTCTGGGGTGGCGGCGGCGGCGGCGAAATTTGAAGGAACTTGAAAATCTGCAGTTGGATCACAGAATGGGAGCAAATTTCTCAAGATTTTATCCAAAATTTAATTAGAAGCATGCCTAGGCGCATAAACGCTGTCATCTGAAATAGAGGAGGCAACACACGCAACTAGTGTCCCAGTTACACCATTAATTCTGCTACTAGTGTCCCAGTTTTTTTTTTTTTTTTTCATTATTACATAATTTCAACGATTTTGTTATTAGGTCTTAAGAATAATTTTAATTCGAATCTTATAGAGAAATTTGGTAGCTAATTCACTTTTAAAGTATCCGAATAAGTTTTTTCTAACTTTTAGTGTAACCAATGTTCATAAAAAATTATTAAAATTAATTCATTATAGAGATTTGTATGATTTAGTATATATGTATATATATATATATATATATATATATATATATATATATATATATATATATATATATATATACATATATATATATATATATATATATTATATATATATATATATATATATATATATATATATATATATACACACATATATATATAAATATCTTCTTCTGATACTTTTTATAGATCTAATCTTAATTCCGAGGTTATGGGATTTTCAGCTATCTCTAAATCTTTTTGGTGGTCTCCCCGATGGACATTTATCTGCTGGTTTTCTTTCCAGAGAAAATCCTCCATTGTTTTTACGTGGTTATGGCACTGTCTTCTTCTTTGTTTACTCCATGTTACTACGTCTAGCACTCCACATTATTCCCTGATGTCAGTGCGATGTATCTTATCCCTCCTTATTTTATCAACTGTTGCTCTTAGGGTTTTCTTTTCGTCAGCACGTAGCATACTTTTTATTTTGTTGGTATCTTCTCGTGATTCATTTAGATTCGTAGGTCATTACCGGTCTGATGCAAGCCTTGTATATTTTTAACCTTACTGTCTGCTCGCATATATTTATTGGTCCATAAAACATCTCTTAAGTAGCCTGATATAACTCCCGCTTTATTTATTAATCCTCTGAGATCTCGCACTGGGTCGTAATAGCTTGATAGTTCCACACCAAGGTATTTGAACTGAGTTAAATGTAAGTTGAATAAAAACGGACTGAGACTGTCTCCCACTCTAATTCTTTCTGGGGTTGGTACATTTCCTGTAGTGTTTTCGCTTGTTTTAATTTTCGTCTTACTGTTCATATTCAAGTTCTTTATGTCTCTTCTGCCTCAACGTCTGTATTATGTCATTGAGTTTGACTTTGTCCAAGGCTTATGAAGCAGACGTATGTATGCTGACGTAAATAATTCATTATATATATATATATATATATATATATATATATATATATATATATATATATATATACGAGGTTGGTTTGAAAAGTCCGTGCAAAAATAAAAACTACTTATGTGTTTGGGGTAAACCTTTTTTATTTTTCGATATAGTCTCCTTTTTAGGCTTATACACTTCGTCCAACGATGTTCTAGTTTGTTGATCCCTTCCGAATAATAGGATTTGTCCAAGTCTGCAAAATATCCATTAGTGTCTGCAATCACCTCCTCGTTTGACTAAAATCTTTGTCCCGCCAGCCATTTCTTCAAATTGGGGAACAAATAGTAGTCCGAGGGAGCCAAGTCTGGAGAAAAAGGGGGATGTGAAACGAGTTGGAATACTATTTCCATTAATTTTGCGACCACAACTACTGAGGTGTGTGCTGGTGCGTTGTCGTGATGGAAAAGGACTTTCTTGTGGGCCAATCGCGGGCGGTTGTCTTGCAGCTCGGTTTTCAAACGGTCCAATAACGATGAATAATATTCACCTGTAATAGTTTTACCCTTTTCCAGATAGTCGATGAGGATTATCCCTTGCGAATCCCAAAAGACAGTCGCCATAACCTTTCCGGCCGAAGGAACGGTCTTCGCCTTTTTTGGTGCAGATTCCCCCTTGGTAACCCATTGTTTAGATTGTTGTTTGGTCTCAGGAGTATAGTAATGTATCCATGTTTCATCCACAGTGACGAAACGACGCTTAAAGTCCTCCGGATTCTTCTGGAACAGCTGCAAACCATCCTTGCAACACTTCACACGATTCCGTTTTTGGTCAAGCGTGAGCAATCGCGGCATCCATCTTGCGGATAGCTTTCTCATGTCCAAATGTTTATGCAAAATATTATGTACCCGTTCAGTCGAGATGCCCACAGCACTAGCAATCTCACGCACCTTAACTCTTCTGTCATCCATCACCATATCATGGATTTGATCAATGATTTCTGGAGTCGTAACCTCCACAGGCCGTCCAGAACGTTCAGCGTCACTTGTGCCCATATGGCCAGTCCGAAAATTTTGAAACCACTTATAAACTGTTCTAATCGAAGGTGCAGAGTCACCATAATGTTTATCAAGCTTCTCTTTAGTCTCCTGAGGCGTTTTGCCTTTCATAAAGTAATGTTTAATCACCACACGAAATTCTTTTTCGTCCATTTCTTGAAAATCACTCGACTTCCTTGATTCACACGAATGCCAAACACAAAGAAATAGACCAATATGGCTGAAACTTGGTGTGCGTTCATTCAAGAGATGCTATTAACTAAACATGACCTCGATACGCGCCGGTGGTGCCATCTCTCGGACTTTGCACGGACTTTTCAAACCAGCCTCGTATATATATATATATATATATATATATATATATATATATATATATATATATATATATATATATATATATATATATATATATATATATATATATATATATATATATATATATATATATATATATATATATATATATATATATATATATATATATATATATATACAGGGTGCCCCGTATGTATGAAATAATGATTCCACAGCATTTATTAATCAGCGCATCAAAAGAATGTTTAAATAAAAGTTATAGCGTGTTAAACGGCGCACATGCTGACGTTGACAATAAAATGTTTAGAACTGAAAGTTCGAAGAAATTACCCAATCTTAAATTTTTTTAAATAGAAAGCACGGTATAATGTTTTATTTTTGAGTCATACTAAAAATTCTAGATATTATTTGTCTAACATACCATGTGTCTAAATTAAACTTTTTTGGAATTACCGATATTTGAAATTAAGGAGACCAAAGTAAAAAAAATATTTTAAGCGGGCTTGTGTCAAACATTTACTGTCGTTTATTGCTGCATTTTGTGAAACTGCAATTTGAGCTTAATATCATAATGGTACATTTAACAGAAACTGAAAGAATCACTTTGTTAATGATGGTTAGTTACGTAGACCGTAGGAGAATACAACAGGAAGTGTATGATCTTTTTAACGCAGGATATCCGAATCGAGAACCTATTACCCAATCCGTAGTTAGCAAAACATTAAAGCGATTTAGACAATCAGGTCTTGTTAAGAATCGTTCTAAACCTGAACCTTCAAAAGTTAAAACAAGCGATGATAAAAGGTTAGATGTTTTATTGGAAATTACAGAAAATCCCCATACAGCCATTCGTCAGCTTTGCCTAGACCACAACATAAGTACAGGTACCTTAAGTCATATACTGAGTGAAGAAAAATTGCATATACAAACCAATTCTATTGCAAGAATTATCTGAAGATGACTACGATAGAAGCGTTGAATTTTACGAGGTTATGATGGAACGAATCAATAATGATCCTAACCTAATTCATAATATTGTTTTTTCTGACGAGGCCACATTTTGTCTTAACGGAGTTCACAGGCATAACTGCCGGTACTGGTCTACTGAGAATCCCCACTGAATAATAGATAGTCATTCTCAAAAACCACAAAAGATAAACGTGTGGGCAGGGATTCGGGGACGTATATCATTGGTCCCTTTTTTATCATTGGAAATCTTACAGGACAGCGGTATTTAGGGGTATCCAAATTATTTTCATCAGAAAAAAGACCTGCACAAGTTGGAATAACACTCCAAGAGCAAATTATTCCAACTTGTGCAGGTCTTTTTCCCGACAAAAATAATTTGGATACACCCCTAACAGGAATCTGTGGTATCAACAGGGCAGAGCACTTCCTCACTATGAAATCAATGTTCGTAGATATTTGGATGCGATTTTTCCTAATCGATGGATAGGCAGAAGAGATGCTGTAGAATGGCCTGCAAGGAGTCCCCACCTTACGCCACTCGATTTATTTTATGGGATCATTTAAAAACCAAAGTTCGAGAATTCAGTATGAAGTAGCACAGATCACCCCGGATTCTCTGCAAAAACTCTGTTCAGGCTATTGACAGATTGGGCCATTGCCTCGCTGTTAACGGTAGACATTTTGAGCAACTGTTACCTTAAAAATGAAGCTATTTATTAATAGTTTTTTTTTTTTTTTTTATTTTAAATTTCAAATGACGATAATTCCAAAGCAGCTCAATTTAGACATATGGTATGTTAGATAAATATTCTCTAGAATTTTTAGTAGGACTCAAAAATAAAATAATATACAAGGCTTTCCATTTTAAAAAATCAAGATGGCGTAATTTCTTCGAACTGACAGCTCAAAACATTTTATTGTCAACGTCAGCATATGCACCGTATAACACCCTATAACTTTCATTTAAACATTTTTTTGACACACTAATTAATAAATGCTGTGGAATCATTATTTCATACATATGGGGTACCCTGTATATATAATCTTGTAACAGAGTAATTTAAAAATTTTCCACTATTTTCAGTAAATAAAGAGAGCTGAAATGTCATTCGAGGAATCACGCCGAAGGGATTTGTTTTCATTATTAGCATGGAGAGGCATAGAGTTCTAAATGAAATTGATTTAAATAATATCTTATAATACGACTAAGTTGCTAATGTGGAATCTTTGGTACAATGATACTACTCGGTATATATCACCACTAAACCAAACACTTTATTTTTGCACGCGGTGCGCAATTCGCTAACCATGTTAGCTTCATCAGGAGCGATGATTGACTCAGTCATCGCTCCTGATGAAGCTAACATGGTTAGCGAATCGCGCGCCGAGTGCAAAAATAAAGTGTTTGGTGTAGTGGTGATATATACTGAGTATTATAATACGACATTAATTTTTACCAAAAATGAAATGGGATTCACAGAAAATAATATCTTTTTATTGATAGAAAAAGAAATATGCAATTTCTTTTTATACTCGGGCATCAATACGGTAAATATTTTCACGTCCTATCAGTGAAATCCGATACAAGGTTTTCATAAAGCGACAGTATTATCTGTAAATGGCACCTTAATCTTGTTAGGTTTGTTACGGCCCTAATAATGAGAGCATTGGCCAGTTAAAACTGCTTTAGAAGGAGAGATCTATGAGCATGGATGAGATACACAGAGGAGTACGCAATTTAAAAAAAATATGATGTTTACATGAAAGAAGACTTCATATTTTTCATACATTATATAATTTGTCTTATACTTACGTGTAAACAGATTTATCTTTTGGGGTTTAAACAAGTGATTCAATTTCATTCTCTTACTGAAGAAACAATAGCTTGAGTTATATGGTAATAAAATGCCGGGAAGGGCTCTTGATAAAGTTGTTATCAATAGTTGAGGAAAATTCTGGCTTTAATGGTTTAACTTAAGGGAATTTCAAATCTTACTTACTAAATGTTACTAAATAAACATTTAATGAGGGCCTAAAGATAGTTTGGGTTGTAATGGGTTTGTTATATTGAAAATATCTTAAGGACAGGGCCGATCACGGATCACACTCTTATTACAAAAGCAAAAACTAGTTCTAGGAAACTAAAGTTTTTAGCATTCAAAAATGTTGAGTAGAATTTCAACATGAAAATAAAATTTCCTTCTTAAAAATGATAATTTCTTCACGTTTAGATTGCCGCTGTTTATTTTGAATATATAGACAGGGTTGTATAAAAAAAAGTATAATAGACTAAAATGGGTGGCTACTCGAGTCAATTGGAGACGCACTTAATACTTATTGGTAATACGTTTAACCAAGATTAAAAAAAAAAAAAAAACAAGCACTGGTCTACGTAATGACACATATATATAATTTGACGGCATTAGCGACAGCAATGCAATGTATTAACAAGAGAGAAACAGAAAGTTTTTAAAGTAAGTCGAATAGAAAATTCACACCTATCAATGAACTGACAAAGAAAACATGTTTTGTTTTTGTTCTGAAACTTGCTGCAAAAGTAAATCCTTTTTTTGTAAAGTAGCGCAAATTGATATTACAAAAGATGTCTTTAAGTATTTTATTGATGTTGTCGAGGTTTAGTGATAATTATTTTTTATGCTTCACTAAACAATAGTAGTGATATTTTTTAAGTTGTGTGTGTCATATTTAATTTTTATCCTGCACCTAATAATGTGTGAAATTCATTTCTTAATATGAAATTTTTAATTACTGAGAAGAAATAATTTATTATTTATTTTCAAGCATACAGCTAATTAAATAATCAGCTAATTGGGATGATCTTCGAAGGGGGCTATTATCAATATTTTGTATAATTGCATTTTCAACCAGTTTTAATATATTGAGCGATTTTTATATATTTATATATTCATATATTTATATATATTTATATATATATATATATATATATATATATATATATATATATATATATATATATATATATATATATATATATATATATTATTTACATATTTGTATATTTATATACTTATATATTTGCATATTTATATATTTACATATTTATCTATTTATATATTTATATATCTATATATCTATATATTTTATATACTTATATTTATATATATTTTATATACTTATATATATATATATATATATATATATATATATATATATATATATATAATATATATAAAATGCAACGTCTCTCTGTCTGTCTGTCTGTCCGTTAGTGCGCTTATCACTGGAGAACCACTTATCCGATTTACGTTTTTTTTTTTTTAAAACATACATATGTTCTCTGGCCAGGTTATAGGCTATATTTTATTACGATAGGTAGCATAAGGAATGAGCAGTGACGTAAAATAGTGAATGAAGTCGGAAAAAAGTTTGCCGCTAGCGCATTCCTTTGCAATACACAGCCTAAACCATTAATTATGGAACAATATTATGTAGCAGAGAATATCTATAATCTATAATCGACAATATATATAAAATGCAATGTCTCTCTGTCCATTAGTGCGTTTATCACGCGAGAATCACTTATCCGATTTACGTGTATTTTTTTTAAATTCATACATATATTCTTTGGCCAGGTTATATAATAATAATAATAATCTGTATCTATAATATATATAAAATGGAACGTATCTCTGTCTGTCTGTCTGTCCGTTAGTGCGCTTATTCCTCGAGAACCACTTATCCGATTTACGTGATTTTTTAAATTCATACATATGTTCTCCGACCAGGTTATAGATATATCTTTTATTACATCTATAATATATATAAAATACAACGTCTCTCTGTCTGTCTGTCTGTCTGTCGGTCTGTCTGTCTGTCTGTCTGTCTGTCTGTCCGTTAGTGCGCTTATCACTGGAGAACCACTTATCCGATTTACGTACTTTTTTTTTAAAACATACATATGTTCTCTGGACAGGTTATAGGCTATATTTTGTTACGATAGGTAGCATAAGGAATGAGCAGTGATGTAAAATAGTGAATGAAGTCGGAAAACAGTTTCCCGCTAGCGCGTTCCCTTGCAATATACAGCCTAAACCATTAATTATGGAACAATATTATGTAGCAGAGAATATCTATAATCTATAATCTACAATATATATAAAATGCAATGTCTCTCTGTCTGTCTGTCTGTCCATTAGTGCGTTTATCACGCGAGAATCACTTATCCGATTTACGTGTCTTTTTTTTAAATTCATACATATATTCTTTGGCCAGGTTATAGACTATATTTTATTAGGTTAGGTAACATGAGGAATAAGCAGTGACGATAATAGTGAATTAAATCGGAAAAAAGTTTGCCGCTAGCGCGTTCTCTTGCAGTACACTGCCTAAACCACTAAATATGGAATAATATCATGTAGCAAAGGATATCTATAATATATATAAAACGCAACGTCTCTCTGCCTGTTTGTCCGTTTGTGCGCTTATCACTGGAGAACCACTTATCCGATTTACGTGCTTTTTTTTAAACAAACGTATGTTCTCTGGCCAGGTTATAGGATATATTTTAATACGTTAGGTGACATAAGGAATAAGCAGTGACGATAATAGTGAATCAAGTCGGAGAAATGTTTGCCGCTAGCGCGTTCTCTTGCAATACACCGCCTAAAGCAATAAATATGGAACAATATCATTTAGCAAAGAATATAATATATATAAAATACAACGTCTCTCTGTCTGTCTGTCTGTCTGTCCGTTAGTGCGCTTATCACTCGAGAACCACTTATCCGATTTACGTGTTTTTATAAATTTATACATATGTTCTATTTAATTCGATATAAGCCTAGATAAGGGGATATAAGGTGAGATAATGGGAGATAAGGAGAAATAATGGGAGATAAGTCGAGATAAGCCTCGATAGTGGGAGATAAGGTGAGATAATGGGAGATAAATCTAAATAATGTGAGATAAGGAGAAATAATGGGAGATAAGCAGAGATAAGTCTAGATAATGGGAGTTATGGTGAGATAATAGGAGATAAGGAGAAAGAATGGGAGATAAGGAGAAATATTGCGAGATAAGTCGAGATAAGCCTAGATAATAGGAAATAAGGTGAGATAATGGGAGATAAGGAGAAATAATGGGAGATGAGCAGAGATAAGCTTAGATAATGGAAATTATGTAGAGATAATGGGAGATAAGGAGAAATATTGGGAGATAAGGGGAAATAATGGGAGATATTTTATTACGTTGGGTTAACATAAGGAATAAGCAGCGACGATAGGGGTGAATCAAGTCCACGCGAGCGGAGCCGCGAGCCCGGCTAGTATATATATATAAAGTATTTCTGTTTACATAAAACTTGAAAAAAGTTTACAACAAATATATTGAAATTACCAAAATTGTTTAAAATCATATAATAATAACTCAAAATGAAACACAGGTTAACCTTTCAATTTAATAGAAAATTAGGAAGGAATGTATATCAGAAGATAATGTGTACCTGAAAAAACTATGAATTTTGACGTGGACAATCTTTTTATGGCAAACGTTATCAACTGATGTAACAGAACAATTTGTCATTCAAGCAAGATGATAGCAACTCCCAAATCACAGTTAATATCATTATATCATTCAAATATGGTGTAGATGATATTTGTTCGATATGACTCGTATCCCGGGAAATAGTAATCGAGCATAAAACTTACCTTAATTTCATCGGCCTCCAAGTGAGCAACACAATCTAAGTTACATCCTCCAATAATTACCTAAAATATAAAAGTATATGTAGATACGATTTTTTTTAAACTCAGTGTTAGTTTTTTAAACTAACATGGCGTTGATATAAACACAGAAACGTACTCTTATGCGGGTGATTTTGGAACAAATTTTTCATGTATTATAAAAATCTAAATGAATCACAGAATCCCTTTGATTTCGATAATTGCCATTAATACATAAGAATCGGCATTTGAATTAATCGTTGTGTCTTAGAAAGATCATAACGAACAAAATTAATAGTCTTACCTCCTTAGAAGATTAGCAACAAGGGTTCGGGTAAGGCAGATCCTATACAGACGCCGTTTTTGTCTTCAGACAAATATCGGAGAAGTTTATTGAATACAACAAGCCCGCCTATATATGTTTTATTGATCTGCAAAAAGCATTTGACCATGTCCAACTGAAGGATGTTATATATAATTAAAACTATAGAGAATGTATACACAGCGAACCAAATCCAAGCAAAGATAGACGAAGAACTTGCCAAACCGATACCAGCTGGGAACGGTGTCCCACAGGGAGACTCACTGAGCCCCCTTCTCTTCAACATCATCATGGACGAAATAATAAGAAAAGTGTGGACCATGAGAGGATATAAAATGGGAGACAATAAAATTAACATTTTATGTTATGCCGATGACGTAATACTATTTGCGGAAAATGAAAACGATCAACAGCCACTCCTACTTTAATTACACAGCTAAATCCTTTAATATGGTAATATCTGCCTCCAAGACAAAATGTATAACAACGTCAAAGGCACCCTTAAGATGTAAACTTGAGGTGGCCGGAGAAGTTATTAAGGAGCAAATGAAATGTAAATATCTAGGCATAGAAATATCTACTTATGGTAATGTTGAAGCGGAGGTAAGGGAACAAACGACGAGAGCCACAAAAATAGCAGGGTGCCTAAACAACACAATATAGTGTAACAAAAACTTAAGAATAGAGGCCAAATCGAAAATTTATAAAATAGCTACAAGATCTGTTATGACATATACTGTGGAAACCAGGCCAGAAATATCGAAAACCAAAAAACTACTCGAATCAACAGAAATGAAGGTACTTCGCAGAATAGCAGGAAAGGCACTTTTGGACGGGAAGAGAAGTAAAAATATAAGAAACAAGTGTGGGATAGAGGATATCAACGATTGGGTGATGAGACGGAGAAAAGAGTGAAATGAACACACTGGTGGAATGGAAGATGGAAGAATAGTGAGAATTGCTCGTGACAGGTCACCACTAGGACATAGGAGTGTTGGCCGCCCCCGAAAAAGGCGATTGGAGAAAGAAGAGAAAGTCTTAGAAAGTTTTCGATTAGCTAGTGGCAAATTCAGCGATGATGATTCTGTTATTTTGCCGTTGTAGCAAAGGTATCTGAATGTTTTATTTGTTCCGACACCAGAATAAACTATAAAATTTCAAGACGGCAATAATTACTGTTGGACAGGATGTGTCAACGACAGAGTAAATTCAAGTTCATTATTTTTTTACTTTGAATTGTTGTGGCTGTTACTTGATGCAATGCAATATTCATTAGCATATAGTATTAATTTTATTACCTATCTACCTTAGGGTATTTATAAAAATGTAACAACACTAATACTCAAATATCATTTTGTATCAGAAGAAGCTATAGTATAGCGAAACGCGTCATGCAGTTTCAGTGAAACTAAATAAAGTGGAAATTTGACAATATTAGTCTTTCATTACATTCAAGTTCATTATCTTATTTGTTTCAGGAATGACGAAAAAATGTTAAATATATTAGTTTTAGGGAATGTTAAGGTGCACAGTTTAAAATTATTTTTGAGTATACAGGATACTTCAAAAAAGTAGCCGATATAACATGTTTTTTTTAATAGAATATCCTATTTTCTAATTTATTTTTAAATTTTATGTAAAATTTTATAACTTCTTTATTAATAATGTTATATACGAGGCTGGTTTGAAAAGTCCGTGCGAAAATAAAAACTACTTATATGTTTGGGGTATACCTTTTTTATTTTTCGACATAGTCTCCTTTTAGGCTTATACACTTCGTCCAACGATGTTCTAGTTTGTTGATCCCTTCCGAATAATAGGATTTGTCCAAGTCTGCAAAATATCCATTAGTGTCTGCAATCACCTCCTCGTTTGAATAAAATCTTTGTCCCGCCAACCATTTCTTCAAATTGGGGAACAAATAGTAGTCCGAGGGAGCCAAGTCTGGAGAATAGGGGGGATGTGAAACGAGTTGGAATCCTATTTCCATTAATTTTGCAACCACAACTGCTGAGGTGTGTGCTGGTGAGTTGTCGTGATGGAAAAGGACTTTCTTGTGGGCCAATCGCGGGCGTTTTTCTTGCAGCTCGGTTTTCAAACGATCCAATAACGATAAATAATATTCACCTGTAATAGTTTTACCCTTTTCCAGATAGTCCATGAGGATTATCCCTTGCGAATCCCAAAAGACAGTCGCCATAACCTTTCCGGCCGAAGGAACGGTCTTCGCCTTTTTTGGTGCAGATTCCCCCTTGGTAACCCATTGTTTAGATTGTTGTTTGGTCTCAGGAGTATAGTAATGTATCCATGTTTCATCCACAGTGACGAAACGACGCTTAAAGTCCTCCGGATTCATCTGGAACAGCTGCAAACCATCCTTACAACACTTCACACGATTCCGTTTTTGGTCAAGCGTGAGCAATCGCGGCACCCATCTTGCGGATAGCTTTCTCATGTCCAAATGTTTATGCAAAATATTATGTACCCGTTTAGTCGAGATGCCCACAGCACTAGCAATCTCACACACCTTAACTCTTCTGTGATCCATCACCATATCATGGATTTGATCAATGATTTCTGGAGTCGTAACATCCACAGGCCGTCCAGAATTCAGCGTCACTTGTCACAGCCCATATGGCCAGTCCGAAAATTTTGAAACCACTTATAAACTGTTCTAATCGAAGGTGCAGAGTCACCATAATGTTTATCAAGCTTCTCTTTAGTCTCCTGAGGCGTTTTGCCTTTCATAAAGTAATGTTTAATCACCACACGAAATTCTTTTTCGTCCATTTCTTGAAAATCACTCGACTTCCTTGATTCACACGAATGCCAAACACAAAGAAATAGACCAATATGGCTGAAACTTGGTGTGCGTTCATTCAAGAGATGCTACTAACTAAACATGACCTCGATACGCGCCGGTGGTGCCATCTCTCGGACTTTGCACGGACTTCTCAAACCAGCCTCGTATCTAAACCTAATATTTCAATTTTTTTGTAAAAATACTAGTTTTAAGTTTTTTAAAAAATTGCCAGTAGCGCCATTGTTTCTGAATGTGGAATACTCATAATTGATATGCGCGTTCTATAGAGATGAAAAAAGAAGATATATGTGAAGAAATTTGAGTAAGATGCTACAGGGTATTCAAAATAAATTTATATATTTCGATTATATTAAATTGACAAATCTCAAATTTTTTAAATGGCATGCCCTGTATATTATAATTTGTGCTGATGGATTTTACAAAACCCTCCAACTTTTATTAAGTATGTCATATACCTATTTCTAAGAGTTTTCGATTTATTTTGAATTTTTCAATTTTTACCCTTGTTTCTAATACACCTACGCTATCGTGAAAACATAAACAAATAGTTAATAATATTTTAATATAGTTTAACTTATCTAATGATTAATTATTATGACGTAATAAATGTTCAAAATAATGCCCGTTTACTTGAATACACATGTTTAGTCGTTTTACTATATTTTCCTTCACTTTCCTTAGCATAAAGGGCGTTATTGTCCTGCACGCATCCCGTGTGCTATTTTCCATATCTACTGATATTGTAGAGGGATTCATATAATGATGATCTTTAATTTAGCCCCACAAAAAGAAGTCTAAAGGTGTTAAGTCACATGATCGAGGGGGCCACTGAATGAATTCATCTCTACCGATCCATTTTTGTGGAGAATGATCGTTTAAAAAACTTCCCGGTGGTAATGAGCAGAAGCTCCATCTTGTTAAATTCACATTTGTTCCCTTTCAAAGTTATCAACTTCAAGAAGCTGAGGTAATTCGTTTTGCAAAAAATTTAAATATATAGGCCCGTTAAGCGGTTCGCGGAAAAAATGGACCAATAATTCGAAAATTTAATATTCCATACCATACATTAAGCGACCAATGGTTTTGGTTTTGAACTTCCTGGACTCAAAATGGATTAACTGTTGAATAATAAGGCATTTTATGGCTGTTAACTGCTCCATTACTGGGAAAAGTAGCTTCATCAGAAAACATTATTTTGGATAAAACATTTGGATCGGCCTCTATTGCTCCATTCATGGTGGTACAAAAGTTTACTCGTCGTTCAAAATCACGGTCTTGAAGTTCTTGGTGTAGTTCCATATGAAAGGGATGATACTTGTATTTTCTCGTGGTGCGATTAGCCGTAGATTGGGATGTGTCAGATAAGACCTGGGATTATCTTCAACATGAAGTAAAATCTCCATTTCTTTTTCCTCATTGGTAGCATTCTGGTTTACTAGTTTCCCTTTCGTATACTCAACGCTACCACTTCCATCAAACCGTTCCATTAAGCACTGAAAAGATTCTAGATGGTATACGTCTATTAGGGTACTTCGCTCCGTAAAGCCTTACCGCCTCGCCCAGTATATAAATCATATATAACCATAATTCATTTCTAGGAAAATCCGTAACTATTACCTTTATAAGTCACTTACTACAACAAATTAAATTATTTTTACTTGCTTAATAGACATATCAAAATTTGACAATGACAACATTTTTGTTTTGTCTTGGCAACTATGATGTTATAACGTAAATGTTTTAAAAATAAGGGTAAAAATTGAAAAATTCAAAATAAATCTAGAACTATTAGAAATTGGTATATGACATACCTAATAAAAGTTAGAGTGTTTTGTAAAATCTCTCAGAAAAAAATAATAATATGCAGGGTGTGCCATTTAAAAAATTTGCGATTTTTCAATTTAAAAGTCGAAATGTATAAATTTATTTTGAACACCCTGTAGCATCTAACTCAAATTTCTTTACATATGTATTTTTTTCATCTCTATAGAAGGCTAGTACCAATTATGAATATTCCACCTTCAGAAACAATAGCGCTACTGACAATTTTTTACAAAATTGTAAACTAGTATTTTTTTTTTAAAAAATTGAAATATTAGAAAAACTACTAGGTTTAGGTATATAATATTATTAATAAAAAAGTTATAAAATTTTACGCAGAATTAAAAAATAAATTAGAAAATAGGATGTTCCATTTAAAAAACATATGTTATATCGGCTACACTTTTTTGAAGTACCCTGTATACTCAGAAATAATTTTAAAATGTGCACCTTAACATTCCCTAAAATTACTGTATTTAACATTTTTTCGTCACTCCCGAAACAAATGAGATAATGAACTTTACTCTATTGTTGACTCACCCTGTACTCTGTGTCGTATATCAACTACTCCAAATGCGTACATTCCGAAAAAACGTCAAATTTGGAAAGGCTCAGGATTATTATAAAATTACCAAAATAACAAGTCAATATTATTAAAAATATATTTTATTGTTTATTTTTATATATTGTCACTTACAGGTAAATTTTCTGAAGATGAAGTTACTCGTTCACCTTTAACCTCTATACCATTGCCTGCTTTTTCTAAATGTGACAATTCTACTGAAATGTCAGCAGCCTTTTGTGCGTTATTTTTAATTAACGCAATGTCTAATTATAAGTTAAGGAAATGTACCAGAATAACATTTGTTTAAGTGTAAAAAATAACTGCAAAATTCATTTACCTGAATGTAACAATTAGAATGTTCTTTAATTGTCTATCATTAAATTTGTTAAAAATGTATTACTATTATTATTACGAAACGATCGTAAGATATGTTTTAAGGTCTCCCAACTACAGTAAAAGCAACAGTAACATGGCAGAAAAACAACCAGCCATCGCACATTACGCCAAGAATCTACAAGAAGTATTTCTATTTATTGGGATTATAAATATTTCATTTATTACGAGTTTTTAAACCAAACTTAAATGACTGAAGGCTATAAATTGCTTTCAATTAATTACACTAGACTAAGCAATTCATAAGAAATGCTCCTAATTAGGCAAAATTAGTCTTTCATCACAACACTATACCTAAGTTGGGAATGTGGAATCTTTGACACAATGACACTACTCAGTATATATCACCTATAACCAAACACTTCATTTTTCCACTCGACGTGCGATTTCTGCCTTCAAACGCATAGCCGATGAAAATTATTCCATGCGCATCCCAAAATACAGAGGCTAAAACCTTCCCAGCCGACTGTTCCACTCAGCTGACTACCAATTTAATTCCGGTGTGTAGTGGTGGATCCATGTTTCATCCATTGTCACATATCGCATGAAAAAAACCTTTTTATTGCGCTTAAACAGGTCCAAACAGCGCTCAGAATCATCAACACGTTGTTATTTTGGGTCCACTGTGAGCAAACGCGGTACCCATTTCGAACAGAGCTTTTTCATGCCCAAATGTTTATGCAAAATATGACTATCACGTTCTGTTGATATCTTTAGAGTGTCAGCTATCTCACGCAATTTCACTTTGCGGTCATACGAAACAATTTTGTGGATTTTTTTGACGTTTTCTGATGTAACCACCTCACTTGGGCATCCAGAGCGTTCAGCATCATTTGTGTCTATACGAACGTATTTAAATTCAGCATACCAGCAAATGATGAGTGATTTTCCAGGAGTATAGTCCACGTAACACTTATCAAGCCATTGCTTTGCTTGAACGGTATTTTTTCTCATAAAAAACAGTGTTTAATTTCATTATTTTGAATATATCAAAAGTAGCGTCACTAAAACCACTGTAACTTGTAAACTAATCGTCGAAATGTCATGAAATTTTGACTCGTGTCGTTTGAAGGTTGGTAGGTACTTCCTAAAAATCATATGGATTTTTTGAAAAGGGCGACATCTATGTGTCAGACCAAAAACTTTTCAGCCTACGTGTTAGATCTGAAAGGCGTTATAACGCACCTCGATGGTTTCCTTGCCGAAAAATCTCAGATTTTCAAAGGACGGGGCATAATAAAATTAGAAAACAGATGACAAGCGGTCATCAAACATCATGGAGAATATATTTCAATAATATATATGTACAAGAAAATAGTGTTTTATTTTACCTTTAAAAATTAAGCGGACTTATTTCCACCCTAATAGTTATAAAAAGTAACGTTGATACTGGGAAATGCTACTGAAGAATACTATGACTCAAAATCCCATCCTCCTGTTAAAACCGACTAAGAATCATATAAATTAACAGCCTTCTAGTCACAATAGACGACATGTCTCATTATGCGTACCTGTCAAACACAAATTTTCCCAAAATAAACAGCCATTTAATGCGTAAATGGCTTTCAATTAGTTTTAAAGATCTCCATACACCATTTACTAATTGGCGTGTTGTTAATTGACTTCCGATGGATTGATAAATAATTTCCCCCTACGTCGGATATATAATATTCGATATCAAACATGTGTTTAATATCCTGATGTCATTAATTTGCTATTATAGCATTATTATGGATTTCCATATGATATTAACATTTGTCTAATCTAAATAAGAGTAAAATTAGTGATTAGTGAGCATGATGACAACAAAAATTAAACAATTCTTATTAACGTATTAAAAAGACTGTATTAAAAAAAAATCATAATTTTAACGTCTTTCTTGTGCAAAAATCTTCTTTTTAGTGTTCCGTACGGAACACATAGGATGACTTCATTCTCCGCCTGGGTGTCACATCCGATTCTCTTCGAAACTATTTGACATAGAAAGTTGAAATTTGGCACGAATATACGAATTGATGGCTTAATCAAGCCCGTGTACTTTTGAAAGTTGAATTTTGACTTAAGGAGTTAGCTTGTAAGGGGAAGTGAAAAAACAAAAAATTTCTAAGGCCATCGAGTCAAATGTCAAAAAAGGGGCTTTCCATCCCCCCCTATCTCGAAAAATACTGATCAAAAAATTTTGAAAAAATTCTGGAATATTCTCCATAAAGTGTAGATTGAGTCAAAATTATCACTAGTGCATTACGTTTAATAATTTATTTGGTATAAAAAACTATGCGTCTTGACAATATGGTAAAGGTTTCTTCGTGGATGATTAATTTAAACGGGACTAAGAGCTACGAACTATCAATACGAAATCGGTGCAATGAGTAATATACTCATATACTTTTCAGTACATTACTGCGTTTGGCCAATCACAGATGAAATAAATTTCGATAATGACTCCTGACTAACGGATAAGTACCGATAAAAATTATTTAATTTTATTTGTTTATAATTAAACAAATATTTAGGCAGTAAATATTTGTTTTAAACTTTTACCACTAGATTTTAGATTGAGTTAGATTGATTTGTTGGTTATTAGGTAGCTAAGATGCTATAACTATTAGCGTGAAAACACATATTGGATCCAAGAGACATATCAGGGACCTAATTAACTAGCCTATATAAGGATTTTATTTTGTTTTAAAGGCAATCACCGTACGGAACACTAATTGCGCAAGTCCGACTTGCGCTTCGCCGATTTTTATTTAGCCAAGAGGGGAGCATATTCCCTCACGCCTCTATGAATATTCAGAATAGGAAAACGTTTAAAATTCCGCTGTATGAGAAGGTTTTTTTGTGAAAAATGTCTCTCTTCGGTCATCGTTTTTTAAATTAAGCTTAAGTGTTGGAGTTTCACTATACGTTTTATGAAAAATCGTCATTGTTTTAAGGAATCAAGTGATTAGAATCTTAGGTATATGAAAGGATTTTTTTTTGTGTATAAATAACAAAATACCTCTTAAACCTGCAACGCCACTGATGTACTGCAACATTGAAAAACGTTCTCACACACTAAAACGTATTTTCTATTAAAAAAGTTATGAAAGTGCTAAACTACTGCTTCGGTTGCGATCTGATTTCATCTAAGACCTTGTTCCATAACTTAATCTTTATACAAATTTATAACTTAATCTTTATACAAATTTATACCAGGGACCTATTTCACCAAACAAAGCTTATAAATAGCAAATCGTTTTTAACAAATATTCATCTATAGAGTTAACACAATGGGTTAATTTTTTTTTCTATCTAACAAGTGTTAGTCAAGAAAATAACAACTAACACTTGTTCTTTACTAATTATTTTCTACCTAATTTAAAGTGATTAGATCGCTTTAAGACTAAGAGAATAGTGGGTGGGTAAACTGCTGAAATATGGGTCTTGTCCTTTTTCAGTTATTTTACATTAAGCCACATATGCTTGAGGAGGCTCCCTCGAAAAGGAGTTTATATATTATACTTTTATTTCAAAGTGAATTGTAAACCTTCCGAACGCAGACCAAAGTAACTAAACTTCCATCCAAGTCAGCTGTCAAATTATTTTTTGATATTTCGATTTCTTGTTCTAAATATATGAATGATTTACCTTTCCTATTAATTCACCTTCTATTAATAGTTCCTGGCTGTTATATTTAATTTCATCGTTTAAATATTTGGTTTTGGTGAAGTTTATTTTTAGATCTATTTCTCTGAGACTTGTTATTTAATTTCAGCAGCATTTCTGGTAATTCTTTTTTGTGTTGGCGATAAGAATGACATCATCTGCGAACCTTAAGTGATTCAATCGATCACCATCCACTAATATTCCTTTGTTTTCCCACTGTAGTGATTTGAATATATCTTTTAGAGTCAACGTGAACAGCTTTGGGAATATTGAGTCAGCTTGTCTCATTTCTTCTTTTAATTTTGATATGGCATTTTTATATATGTGTTCAAGAAAAACTGTGTATCTTTCGTTGACTCTGCTATTACTTAAGGCGTTAGAGACTGCCTATATCTTTACCAAACCAAATGTGTTTCATAGTCAACAATTGCTATCCACAAGGTGTCCTTATATTCATTTGTTTTTTCCACTAGTAATCTACTTGTTTGGAGGTGGTTCAAAGTGCTGTATCCCGGTCTAAATTCCGCTTGTTCCCGTGGTTGATAACTATCTAATTTGTTCGTTAATCTGTATGTTACGATTCTAGTGAGGATTTGTATAGTACTGATAAGATTAAATTTATTCCTCTTTTCAAAAATAAGCAGAATCAAAGCATTTAACCAGGGTGTTGGTATTGTAATTTTTATAGGGCATATGTTAAATAGAGCTTGAACAAATTGTTTTAGCAATATCCCTCTATATTTCATCGTCCCCTGGTTTTTTATTGTTGAGCATATGTTACTTGGTTATATGGCGTCCCTTATTTCATCCGTTGTTATATCAGAAATTTCTTCAGATCCCACATTTGTTTCTATCACTCTATTTTCTTCGTCTTTTCCGGACGGCGGTGGTTTTTTCGTGCCATATAGTGTTTGAAAGTATTTTTCTGTAACTTCCTTGATCTCTTGAGTTGTGTGATCTCTTGGTTATAGTTATTTATAAGTTTTATTATTTGTTGTCTTTCTTCATTCATTTTTTGTTTAGGTGTTTCCTCTATTTTTGAGTTCCTGTACTGTCTGACGTCTTCTCTGATTTATTTCTCTATTTTTTGTCAATTTCTGCCAATGCTCATATGCCATTTGTAGAATCAGTGCTTAGTAGTCTTATCTGTTTTATTAGATTTTGTGTTTTCTTACTTAATTTTTATATTTTGTGTTTCTTGGATATTATATATATATATATATATATATATATATATATATATATATATATATATATATATATATAGGCTGGTTTGAAAAGTTCGTGCAAAAATAAAAACTACTTATGTGTTTGGGGTAAACCTTTTTTATTTTTCGACATAGTCTCCTTTTAGGCTTATACACTTCGTCCAACGATGTTCTAGTTTGTTGATCCCTTCCGAATAATAGGATTCACACGATTCCGTTTTTGGTCAAGCGTGAGCAATCGCGGCACCCATCTTGCAGATAGCTTTCTCATGTCCAAATGTTTATGCAAAATACTATGTACCCGTTCAGTCGAGATGCCCACAGCACTAGCAATCTCACGCACCTTAACTCTTCTGTCATCCATCACCATATCATGGATTTGATCAATGATTTCTGGAGTCGTAACCTCCACAGGCCGTCCAGAACGTTCAGCGTCACTTGTGCCCATATGGCCAGTCCAAAAATTTTGAAACCACTTATAAACTGTTTTAATCGAAGGTGCAGAGTCACCATAATGTTTATCAAGCTTCTCTTTAGTCTCCTGAGGCGTTTTGCCTTTCATAAAGTAATGTTTAATCACCACACGAAATTCTTTTTCGTCCATTTCTTGAAAATCACTCGACTTCCTTGATGCACACGAATGCCAAACACAAAGAAATAGACCAATATGGCTGAAACTTGGTTTGCGTTCATTCAAGAGATGCTACTAACTAAACATGACCTCGATACGCGCCGGTGGCGCCATCTCTCGGACTTTGCACGGACTTTTCAAACCTGCCTCGTATATATATATATATATATATATATATATATATATATATATATATATATATATATATATATATATGTATATATATATATATATATATATATATATATATATATATATATATATATACATATATATACATATATGGGTAGTACATAGAGAGGTAGACTACACTAGAATATTCTTTCTAACATCAAGGAAAGATTATTGAACAAATACCTAAATTTAAGTACCTAGATCGACGAACGGTAATGAAAGGGGGAATTGACACAAAAATAACATTTTTAAAATTTAAAAATCTTTTACTCAAAATAAACATCTGCTACTGAATACCCAACTGCGAGTAATTAAACGATGCAACTGGTCAATGATGTCGAAACTTAGTCGTTTAAAGCTATAACGCTGAACCGAAACAGAGTTTCTAAACTGCGGACACCTCCTGGACTACACTGTAAAAAAGATTTTTTTTTTGACCTAGGCCGTTCTGCTATAGAGCCAGTAGCTAAAAAATAATTACATGTATAATCCTGGGTCCTTTAATTATCATTAATTTTTTATGCAACTACACAATACTCAAAATTGGTGAACTACCAAGCTACCAAAACTATGCTATGAAAACAAGACTATATATATATATATATTTATATATATATATATATATATATATATATATATATATATAATATATATATAAATACATATGTTGAATATGCTACACATTTAATCCATATATTTATGTAAATCTCCATTATTTACAGAAATATTTTTTCACATTTAAAATATGTAAACCTAACAAAGATATGAGAAAATTAAAATTAACCGGAAATAGTGGTTCTTTATTAACGGCAAATTCTATAAAATTAATAGACCTACACAAACCTATTTTAATACTACAGGGCGCTTCACCAAGTATTCTTTTAAATTGTAAAGCTAAAATAAAAATAAAAATTTAAAACATCATTACTAAGATTCGTAACAAATAAAGAACTTACCTTCTAAAAGGGTACTCGTAAATGTGTGTGTATAAATATTCCGACAGCAGCAGCAAGACTAGAGAATAGTCAACGGCCTCAAAAAACAAGATCAAAAGAATGGCCTAGCGCAGACATGATAACGAAGATTAGTGGATTATCGCCTGATTTGTACATTTTAAAATGTAAACATTATATACTGTTGTGGGAAGTTACGCAAAACGCATTGCAATATCATATAAGTTTAATCAACTGTAATCATAATATGTAACTTTACCTCTTAAATCTTTTTGTTGAAATTATTCGTGGGTATTTTACTTACATTTTTTACAGTTTACTCTAATACATATACAAGAGTAGTTTCAAAAGTTATCGGCCTGACACAGATATTGTGCCAAGATGACCAAATTATTATATTTGCTACGTTTTATCTACTAGATGGCGTGCTGTGAAGTACACGTGTACACATCTTTTTGTAATGATCGTCTAACCAAACAAGTTTTAAACATTTAGTAAAAGATGGATAAAATTTACGTGCGAGCTATTATAAAATACATCGTTTTAAAAAGTTTATCTACTACGCATATTCAAAAAAAAAGAAATGTCACATTAATAAATCCTCTTCGATTTCAACGATTTTTTTATGGGTCTAGCACACGCGCTATTCCAAAGGGATGATGTTCTCCATATAAAAGACTGCTTGAAAAGCGTTGTACGAGGAGTAACAAGCTGAACCTCATACGGATGTGAAGTATTAGCGCGACGTGTACTTGTAACATGCACCGCTCTGGGAGGAATTAAGCGGGCCACATCCTTCGAACACTTTCCGTGAAAATACTTGTGGAATAGGCTCAAGCCGCTAACCGTTCTTCGATGTTCCAGCGAATCAAGGTCGCCGGTCAGTTCCGGGGTCTCCAATCAGACGAACAGCTCTTCTCTGAACAGAATCCAACAAATGCAGTGTATGTTTGGGAGCGTTGGTCGAATTTGAGCTTTGTAAAGAATTAACAGTTGTTGTGGAGTGTAAAGCTTTCTGGTTCGAAATAATATTCCCAACTTTTGAGAAGCTCTCCTTGCTATGCCTGCAACATGTTCATGACAGGACATATTTGCTCCCAAATTAACGCCCAACAAATTGAGTGACGATGTTAGACTAATGGAGTGCCCCAACATAACTATGTCGGGTTCAGCAACGTTAACTTTTTTAGAAAAAACTGCCGCCGGTTTTTGTAGCGCTAAATTCCACTTGGTTACTGTCACCCCAAAATAAAATTTCTTCCAGTTCTTTGTTAAGTTGAATGACTTCCTGCTGTCTGCGGATATTCCTCTGAGTAGCGGATGTCCGAGCGTTCAAAGTGAATGAAGAGATAAGCGTACTGTCATCTGGAAAGCTGTAGATTAGATTTGCGGTCCAACAGATCGTTAAGGTAAATGAGAAAAAGAGTAGGAGACAGTATGGAGCCTTGAGGTACACCGGCGTTGATAGTGAAGGTGTTAGAAAGAAATCTGTCGACTGCCACTAGTAAAGAACGCTGTTGCGTTGTTCCAAACGTGTGTTACATAAGTCAGAAGATCTCCTGTTGATCTATTTTTACGAAAGCCATATTGATCATCGCTAATAATGTTGAATCCTTCAAGTTATTTTAGAAGATGCTGATTGATAGCCTTTTCCATGACTTTCGATATTATTGAAAGCAGTGCGATTGGTCGGTAGTAATTTGGCAAGGTCTTCTTGCCTTTTTTAGGTATCGGCTGAACTGTGGCACATTTCCAGCAGGAAGGAAATATTCCCTTTCTGTAGGATAGGTTGAAAACAGAAAACTTGTGTTGGTTCCCTCGCACAGTTTTTGGGAACTATGGTAGGTATTCCTTTTTTGGTGTCTAGCTTTATTAAAATACGTTTTATGATACGCTGTCTGAAGACAATATCGGGCATCCTTGACTGCACTATGGGAATAGTAGGATTATACGATAAACCCTCAGGATGCCCGAAAACCTCTACGACCAACGAGATTATGACAAAAACTCGTAATACCGTACTAAATGGTCGCCAACTAAAGGTACGCGAGCTTGCTGACATTGTAAACATCTCTATAAGCCGTGTCTACCACATTTTACATGATATTTTGGGTATGAGAAAACTTTCTGCTCGATGGGTGTTTGTAAACATGGACTATAATCGCACTTGTTTAACATAATTCCGGTGAATTTCATGGAGCCATAATTACACGCCAGAGATAAAAAAGCAGTCGAAACAATGGATGGGAGCAGGTAAAAGTACACCACAAAGCACTTTCGCATCCACCGTATTCGCCAGATCTGGCTTCCAGCGATTACTTCTTATTCCCAAGCCTGAAAAAATGGCTGGTTGGACGAAGATCCACTTCATGATGAAGTTATAGCTGAGACGAACGATTATTTTACAGAGTTGGATAAATCTTATAATGAGGGTATTGATAAGTTGGAAAGCCATTGGATTAAATATATTAATTTGTAAGGTAACTATGCAGAAAAATAAAAAATAAATTCTTTTTAAACTTACGTTTTCTTTGTTTGGCCGAGAACTTTTGAAACGACCCTCGTAATAAGCCATAAAACGAGAATTTTAAAAAAAGATACGTTACATCATAACCATAAAATTATCGATTTCTAACAGTAAAAATTTACATTTTCGCCAAATAAAAAAGGATACTAGTTTCCAGCGAATTTCCCGATGTAATCGTTGCGATCTCAGATAGTAAAAATGGGGTGACGTCCTTGCCTTTTATCCCTGCCTTATCGGCCTTTTCCAAGGCATCTTCAATTATTCTGTCTATTAAGGCTGGATTAAGAGCGTATTTTTCTGGTACAGGCACAGCGAAAAGTAAACCTGTAAATAAATAATGATAAGCATGTTCTAATTAAAAAAAGGTGAAAAAATAGTTCACAATATTTTGGTTAAAATATTAATATACAGATAGTCCAATATTATATTTAGAGCTTAAAGAAAATGTTTCAGAGAACATGTTAACTCTATTTACCTCTAAAAGATATCTAAGGTGGAAAAGTTTACCTTTTACCACACTGAATGGTAAAAAAGGAGTTCTTGTTTAACGTGTAACATTTCAATGAGATTTGTACTCATTTTATAGTTTGGAACCAACACTTGTAAAGCTGAAAATGTTCCAGAGAACATGTTAACTCTATTTACCTCTAAAAGATATCTAAGGTGGAAAAGTTTACCTTTTACCACACTGAATGGTAAAAAAGGAGTTCTTGTTTAACGTGTAACATTTCAATGAGATTTGTACTCATTTTATAGTTTGGAAGCAACACTTGTAAAGCCTTGCTCACAGATCAGAGCCTTCAAGCATATTTATGGTTTGAGTCAGAAGACCCGATATGACAATATCACACATCACCACAGAGACCACAATAGTAACCTCCATGAAACTTTCTTCTCAAGAAATAGTAAAAGGGGAGGGAAACTAGGAACTGAACTAACAAAAACTAAAAAAGCTATTACACGTAGTGATACAAGTTCTAAAATGGGAACTTGGCATTGGTAACACGAAAACATTTCAAAGATTAGTCCGGCAATTTCTGAGTTAGCATGTGATAAGCGTCTAACCTCTACTGATCTACAGCTTATACAATTGTTCGCCTAGCAAAACATTTTAATGTGCTGTTTTGACTTCGTCACTTTTAAAATATTTTAACAGAACAAGTTAAAACAAATATTGGTGTCAATTTTGTTCATCCACTCTTGTACGCATGTACGTGAATGAAGCAGAGAATGGAGATAGAGAACACCTATCACCCTGCGCGAAGTGTAGTAATAAGAAAGAAGGTAAACTGTCGTATATCCCATATAATCGTCATCAATCCCAGTCTTGAAAAAGAGAAAGCAACTTTAATTTTTTTTTTTTAAGTTGGCCAATCTGCTATGCAACTATTTTTAGTGTTCCTTACGGAACACTTATAATATCACTTCGGTGTGTGTCTGTCTGTCTGTCTGTCTGTCACACCCGATTTTCTGCGAAACTATTTGACACAGAAAGTTGAAATTTGGTACTAATATAGGAATTGATGGCTTCATCAGAGCCGTGTAGTTTTGAAAGTTAAATTTTGACTTAAGGGGTTAGTTTTGAGGGGTGAAATCGGAAGTGAAAAAAAATTTTTACTAGGTCATCGAGTGTGGTGTCAAATGAAAGCTTGTGAAAACACGAGTAAAAATATATATATAATATAATACTTGAGCACACTTTTCTTAGTATTATTTTTAAAAGATCGCGAAAAATCGCTGTCCCCCTACCTTATCTCGAAAAGTACTGATCAAAAAATTTTGAAAAAATCCTGGAATATTCTCCACAAGGTTCATTGAACGAAAATTATCACGAGTGCATTACCTTTAATAATTTATCTGGTATATAAAAAAAAACAAAAATTTGAAATTTGGTAATAATTATTACCCCCCCCCCCCCATTGAATTGATGGCCTCATCAGAGCCATGTAGTTTTGAAAGTTAAATTTTGACTTAAGGGGTTAGTTTTGGGGGGTGAAATCGGAAGTGAAAAAAATTTTTTTACTAGGTAATCGAGTGTGATGTCAAATGAAAGCTTGTGAAAACACGAGTAAAAAATCTATATATAATGTAATGCTTGCGCGCACTTTTTTTTTGTATTATTTTTAAAAAATCGCGAAAAATCGCTGTCCACCCGCCTTATCTCGAAAAGTACTTATCAAAAAATTTTGAAAAAATTCTGGAATATTCTCCAAGGGGTGTAGATTGAACGAAAATTATCACGGGTGCATTACCTTTAATAATTTATCTGTATATAAAAAAACAAAAAATTTCAAGGTCATCAATTTTCAGTAAAGATTGGAAACAAACTTTGCTGAAAACTCACTTGGGGTGTTTTTATGAAGTCACTGATCATTTTATACCACCGTAAAAATCAACGTACAGAACACTAATTGTGCAAGTTCAACTTGTACTTGACCGGTTATTTTTATATTAACCTTTAAAGTACTAACATATCTCAAGATTATTTAAAGGGATTAAATGTATTACCCCGAATTTGCCAAATTGTCGACATAATTTTATTTTCTATTAGGCTTTTACACTGTCCTACGTGGGCGACGATAGAGACTAATCAGACCATCAAAACAATAAAGTAATGTGTTTTTGCGGTCTAATCGGCTTTAGCGAGGATACATTTTGTTATGTTGTTTTAACTTTCATCGTTTAAAGATACAACATGTATGTCAGTAATATTAAATGAAGGGTTGATAACACACTGCAGTATTTGCTTTTAGAAAAACACTAGTACATTGCGTCTTCAGGATTTAGTAGCTTACTAAATTTACAATTTCTAACTCAATACTTTAATTTTTAATTATATTATTTAACACGTAGGCTGAAAAGTTTTTGGTCTAGCTACTTAAAACACATTTTTTTTGCAAAATTCGAGTTTATTTATTAATATAGTCTCCTTCAAGACCGATACAATTAGTCCAACGCTTGTCCAACATTTCTATACCTTTCTTGTAGAAGGATTTGTCTTTGCCTTCAAAATAGGCCCCAGTTTCGGAGAAAACTTCTTCACTGGATCCCAATCTCTTTCCCGCGATCATTTTATTGAGGTCTGCGAATAGATAATATTCGCTAGGGGCCAAATCTGGAGAATACGGTGGATGAGGAAGCAATTCAAACTTCAATTCATGAAATTTTGCCTCGCTCCTGATGAAGCTAACATGGTTAGTGAAACGCGCGTCGAGTATTTGGTGTAGTGGTGATATATACTGAGTAGTAACACTATACCTCATATATCTTTAAATACACGGAAAAAGACAGATCCACCTTAAATCAAAAGTTTTACCTCATCCCGCATAATTCCTGGACCTTACTTCCTTTGATTATCACCTATTCCATCTTTTGCGAAACTTCATGGACAAGAAAACTTTTGTAACATGTAGGCTGAAAAGTTTTTGGTCTAGCTACTTAAAACATATTTGTTTTGCTAAATTCGACATTATTCATCAACATAGTCTCCTTCAAGAGCGATACAATCGGTCCAACGCTTTTCTAACATCTCTATACCTTTCTTGTAGAAGGATTTATATTTGCCTTCAAAATAGGCCTCAGTTTTGGCGATAACTCCTTTATTGGAGCTAAATCTCTTTCCGGCGAGCATTTTGAAGTCTGCGAATAGATAATATTCGCTGAGAGCCAACTCTGGAGAATACGGTGGATGAGGAAGCAATTCGAACTTCAATTTATGCAATTTTGCCATCATAACCATTGACTTGTGACACGGTGCGTTGTCTTGATGAAAGAGCATTTTCTTCTTGTTAATTTGGGGCCGTTTCTTTGCGATTTCTGCCTTTAAACGCTCTAATAACTTTATATAATATTCGCTATTAATGATTTTTCCCTTTTCAGTATAGCCGATGAAAATTATTCCATGCGCATCCCAAAATATAGAGGCCAAATCCTTCCCAGCCGACTGTTGTGTCTTTGGTCGCTTCGGGCAGCTTTCACCAGCTGCTGACTGCCAATTTGATTCCGGTGTGTAGTGGTGGATCCATGTTTCATCCACTGTCACATATCGCATGAAAAAATCCTTTTTATTGCGCTTAAACAGATCTAAATAGTGGTTAGAATCATCAACACGTTGTTGTTGTTGGTACACTGTGAGTAAAGGCGGTAACAATTTCGAACAGAGCTTTCTCATGCAAAAAATGTTCATACAAAATATGACAAACACGTTCTTTTGATATCTTTAGGGTGTCAGCTATCTCACGCAATTTCACATTACGGGCATCCAAAACAATTTTGTGGATTTTTTTATGTTTCCCGGTGTAACCACCTCATTTGGGCGTCCAGAGCGTTCAGCATCATTTGTATCTGTACGACCGCGTTTAAATTCAGCATACCAGCAAGTCATTTCTTTGCTTGAACAGTATTTTTTCCCATCAAAAAACAGTGTTTAATCAACACACGAAATTCGATTTTTTCCATTGTTTTGAAAATATCAAAGGTAGCGTCACTAAAACCACTGTAACTTGTAAATTAATCGTCGAAATGTCATGAAATTTTGACATGTCTGAAGGTTGGTACCTCCTAAAAATCATATGGATTTTTTGAAAAGGGCGACATCTATGTGTGAGGCCAAAAACTTTTCAGCCTAAGTGTTATAAACTATATAATAATTTAAATTAGAGACTCAAGTAGAATATACACACAAAAAAGTGAGTAATAGGTTTTACAAAACAAAAGAAATTATCACGAGTGCATTACCTTTAATAAATTTATCTGGTATATAAAAAAAAAAAAACAAAAATTTGAAATTTGGTAATAATTATTACCCCCCCCCCATTGAATTGATGGCCTTATCAGAGCCATGTAGTTTTGAAAGTTAAATTTTGACTTAAGGGGTTAGTTTTGGAGGGTGAAATCGGAAGTGAAAAAAAATTTTTTTACTAGGTAATCGAGTGTGATGTCAAATGGAAGCTTGTGAAAACACGAGTAAAAAATCTATATATAATGTAATGCTTGCGTGCACTTTTTTTTGTATTATTTTTAAAAAATCGCGAAAAATCGCTGTCCACCCGCCTCATCTCGAAAAGTATTTATCAAAAAATTTTGAAAAAATTCTGGAATATTCTCCAAGGGGTGTAGATTGAACGAAAATTATCACGGGTGCATTACCTTTAATAATTTATCTGGTATATAAAAAAACAAAAATTTCAAGGTCATCAATTTTCAGTAAAGATTGGAAACAAACTTTGCTGAAAACTCACTTGGGGTGTGTTTTATGAAGTCACTGATCATTTTATACCACCGTAAAAATCAACGTACAGAACACTAATTGTGCAAGTTCAACTTGTACTTGACCGGTTATTTTTATATTAACCTTTAAAGTACTAACATATCTCAAGATTATTTAAAGGGATTAAATGTATTACCCCAAATTTGCCAAATTGTCGACATGATTTTATTTTCTATTAGGCTTTTACACTGTCCTACGTGGGCGACGATCGAGACTAATCAGACTATCAAAACAACAAAGTAATGTGTTTTTGCGCTCTAATCGGCTTTAGCGAGGATACATTTTGTTATATTGTTTTAACTTTCATCGTTTAAAGATACAACATGTATGTCAGTAATATTAAATGAAGGGTTGATAACACACTGCAGTATTTGCTTTTAGCAAAACACTAGTACATTGGGTCTCCAGGATTTAGTAGCTTACTAAATTTACAATTTCTAACTGAACTCAATACCTTAATTTTTAATTATGTTATATAACACGTAGGCTGAAAAGTTTTTGGTCTAGCTACTTAGAACACATTTTTTTTGCAAAATTCGACTTTATTCATCAATATAGTCTCCTTTAAAAGCGATACAATTAGTCTAACGCTTTTCTAACATTTCTTGTAGAAGGATTTGTCTTTGCCTTCAAAATAGGCCTCAGTTTTGGGGATAACTTCTTCATTGGAGCCAAATCTCGTTCCCGCGAGCATTTTTTTGGGATCTGCGAATAGATAATATTCGTTGGGGGCCAAATCTAGAGAATACGGTGGATGAGAAAGCAATTCGAATTTCAATTCATACAATTTGCTATCGTAACCATTGACTTGTAACACGATGCATTGTTGATGCATTGATGCATGAAAAACCGAGACTGTGAACATCAAAAGTACGAAATAATCAAAAGTAACAGATCAGAGCCTGGTTCTCAAGAATTCTATAATGCCATAAAAAACGAATAAAGAGGATACCATCCCAGATCAGTCCCGATGTTGAAAAACAATATAACACGACGACACATGATAATCAACGATCAAGGACAGCTCGTAACGTAAATCCATTTTGAAACGCTACTAAAATAGAGCCGGAAAAAAAAAGACACATTAAACATACACACCTCACTGCAGGCTTACCTTTAGAGGAACCTCCTCTGGAACAAGGTGGAAAAGCGGTACGAAAACTAAAATTTCAAAAGAATCGGATAATATTTCATCACAATTACTAAAGTGCGAAGGTGAGGCACTATATAGACAAAGTGTTCGAACTACAGGAGAATCTCACTCATTAATATGGTCTACAAAATCCTAGCCAATATTGTACTGGATAGGTTAGTCCCATACTTGGAGAACAACCTTGGAGAATACCAAGCAGGGTTTAGAAAATTCAGCTCTAACATCGATCAACTCTTTTCACTTACACAACTATTAGAGAAAGGCTGGGAGTTTAACTGAATCATCCATAACACAGGTATACAAAAAAAATTACGGTCTTTTAAGTGAGAAACATGTTTTCTTAAATACTTTTTTACGCTGAATCCAAAAAAAAAATCATAAAAAAGGACATCCACCATGAGTTTTTTTCAGAAAACACACTTAAAGTTGCCAGGAAACTAATAAATTGGAAAAAATACATTTTAATAAATGAAATGTAAAACTGTATATTCATTAAAATTATGGAATAAAACTATTATTTGGGACATCTTTATATGTTTCAAATCTACATTTGTAATAAAAACTTAAACTTATTAGGTTTTACTGTTCATTTTCAACAAATAACACGAATACACCAACTTTAACTAAGCTACGTAGCAATTTGTGTCTTTAAATGCATTAATACCTTTATATAATATTCGCTATTAATGGTTTTTCCCGTCTCAGCATAGTCGATGAAAATTATTCCATGCGCACCCCAAAATTTAGAGGCCAAAACCTTCCCAGCCGACTATTGTTTCTTTGGTCGTTTCGGGCAGCTTTCACCAGCCACTAAGCTGACTGCCAATTTGATTCCGGTGTGTAGTGGTGGATCCATGCTTCATCCATTGTCACACATCGCATGAAAAAATCCTTTTTATTGCGCTTAAACAGATCTAAATAGTGGTCAGAATCATCAACACGTTGTTGTTGTTGGTACACTGGAGCTTTCTCATGCAAAAAATGTTCATACAAAATATGACCAACACGTTCTTTTGATATCTTTAGGGTGTCGGCTATCTCACGCAATTTCACATTACGGGCATCCAAAACAATTTTGTGGATTTTTTTATGTTTCCCGGTGTAACCACCTCATTTGGGCGTCCAGAGTGTTCAGCATCATTTGTATCTGTACGACCGCGTTTAAATTCAGCATACCAGCAAGTCATTTCTTTGCTTAAACAGTATTTTTTCCCATCAAAAAACAGTGTTTAATCAACACACGAAATTCGATTTTTTCCATTGTTTTGAAAATATCAAAAGTAGCGTCACTAAAACCACTGTAACTTGTAAATTAATCGTCGAAATGTCATGAAATTTTGACATGTCTGAAGGTTGGTACCTCCTAAAAATCATATGGATTTTTTGAAAAGGGCGACATCTATGTGTCAGGCCAAAAACTTTTCAGCCTAAGTGTTATAAACTATATAATAATTTAAATTAGAGACTCAACTAGAATATACACAAAAGTGAGTAATATGTTTTACAAAACAAAAGAAATTAGTACAAATCACAAAAAAAAAAATGGGAAAAAAGCATACAGGAGAACTAGTAAACGTACTGATAAAAATGAAAAGTATTCACGATTAAAGAGAATTCCGTTCGGATAAAACAGGGCTGTCAAGGTCATGCACAGTTCGAGCCAATTTCGGAGGTAATGCCTCCCGCTGCCCCCACCACTGCTGCTGCCGCCGTTCGCGCAGTCTCAGGAGCGGCTATGAGAGACATAGGAGGAGCGCATTGTGTTTGGTAAGCGGAGTTACCTCCGAAATTGGCTCGAACTGTGCATGACCTTGACAGCCCTGGGATAAAACATCGAGTATTGTCGGTAATAGAGAGATCGTGCGACGCTTATTTTGGCACGCCTTTATCGTTATTTTTAAGTATGCGCAAAACTAATTAAATATAAAGACTGTCTTGTTATCGTTATTTGAAGCATGTGCAGTCGTAAAATTATGCAATTGTTTAACTGTTTAATACAACGAATGTTGCAATTTTAAAGATAACAATGACATCTAATTGGAACCCACCGTTTAAAACTTGCCCGGTATTAGAACAAAATAAGAATTCCTTTTTTAAGGATAATGATCTCCCCTATTAAGGAAGTTATAAGAAAGTTTATTTAGAAGGTTATTCTTTTCATTAATATGATAGGGATTGTTTTTTTTTTTCTACTTATGTATACAACGTAGTAAAAAATATACTAAAATTGAAATTATAATCTTTTATTGCAAATAATACTAACAACTATCAATTAGTGTTAAGGTCATGTTGAGATTTTGGAATATTTTGCAAAATACTTGATTGTTGTACAGTGTGATCAATTGAGTCGCCCGGCCGCGATTTGTGGAAAATTGTTGGATATATTTTTTTTTTAATCTAGTATGGTGTAGTGCAACTCAAGGAGTATACTGACGTATTGGATACTTGGTAGTAAAAATGACGCTGGGAGCCGCGATGCCAAACAGCTTTTACCATAGACATACCTTTTGTAAAACGTCATTGGAATGCCCTCGTTGTTTTCAACATTTTTTCCTTAAATTGTTTCTTTTAATTTGTTTGGCAAAAAAGTGATTATGCAGCAAAAACCCTCTAAAATGTATGTCATGTTTGACGGTTTTCAAACAATTTATCTAGTAGGCGGCTGTCACAGTTCTGGTTGAAGTGGTTTCCCACGCTAAAGAAGTAGATATGATTCTTATGTATGGAGAAGCAAAAAGAAATTCTCGGGAAGCCGTTAGACTGTATCGAGAACGTTACCCCGATAAGTAAATCCCGGATCACACTACATTTTGTCGAAATTTGAGGAGCAATATGGAGGTATTTTTAAACAAAAACTATTATAAACAGATGAAAAAATAGCCGAAATAATATTTTCAAAACCTTATAATTCAATCAGACAAGTAAGCAGGCAATTAAATGTATCTTATGGGGCTATTCAGAAATCTGTTAAAGCTAACAAATACCATGACTATAAAATGCATAATATTCAGTTATTAACACAATTTGATTCGGAACGACGACTAAGTTTTGTAACTGAAATAATGATTAAATATAACGAAGAACGTTATTTTCTGAATCATGTATTATGAACAAATGAAAGTCATTTTGTCAGCAACAGCAAACCTAACAGAAAAAATTGTCATTACTAGGCTGACGAGAATCCATAAAACATTAATAAAATTTAGAATCAAAGCCATTATGGTGTGGTGTGGGATAATTGGGAGACATTCGGTTGGACCATACTTTTTGAGGAAACACCTTAAGGTATTTCTTACGAGAAGACAGAGAGAGTATTATGTTAGAGAAAGGCGCGAAATAATTTGGTTGTCAAAGTATAATGAATGTGGCAACGTAGCTTTTTGCCGCATGCAATCACGGGTTATTTATAATAACCTTGATACTTTTACATGATATATAATAAAAATTATGTTTAATTAAAACGATATTTTGAATTATTTATTAAAAATATATCAATTATTAAGTATTTTTAACTAAATAAATGAACGAGCGCGGCACGCATAGTGTCTTAAATGAAAGTTCGATCAGTACGATGCACATATCAGCCCGGGAGCTCACGACCAAAATACGACCTCCTCGAAAAGTGACAGATAATATATCACTTTGTTATTGTATAAAACTTGAATTGAATACTAAAAGCCAAAAATATCAGATGCGTAAAATAATATATCTGGAGAAATTATTTGTAAAGCCACTCATCAAGCGTTAATGAAAAGAATTGAAAAATGCATGATAGAAGAAGGGAAACATATAGAAATTTTTTTTTGATGGTTTTTAATTTTTTAAGTTTCAGACATTTAATTTTATAAATATATACAGTGACTCACAGCTTAAATGATGCAGTCGCTATAAGAAAAGACTAACTGGTCTCAGTGCCTCTTTATTTATGTGGAAAAAACAACTTATTGAAATTTAATTAGTAAAGAGTCCTCTAAAAAAGTATGAATTACTTTTTGTCTTAAATATGCCTTACTTAATTAACAATAAATAATTAATCAAATCATATGCAATTTTAACGTCACAGCTTAAATGATGCAGAATAACAAATGGGGTAAAAACTTATCGCGTTTTGAAATTTACGAAGGCGGCGTTGCTTTGATTTCTTAGTGCAATTGTTTTTTGTTTAGTTTGACATTTTTTCATTCAATAAAACAAAATTGTTTAAGAATGGGTCGTCGAACTACAATTTCTGAGAGAAATTTAATTATTACTCATTACAGGAATGGATACAGCCAAAGAGACATAGCCAAAATGGTAAATAAAGGTCCGTCAACTGTTCAGCATATCATTGAACGTTACCGGAATGAAAATAGAGGCGAGAATAAGTCAAGGTTGGCTCCAAATAAGATCTTCAGTGAACGTGAAGAAAGATGGATTTTAAGAGAGGTATCAAATAATCCAAAAAAAAGTGCGCCAAAGTTGTGCGCCGAGGTGGAAAGACAGTTTGGAAAAAGGTGTAACCCCGAAACAGTTCGACGGATCTTGCGAAATGATAATTTTCATGGTCGAACTGCTAGAAATAAGCCTTTCATTAGCCAAAGAAATAGACGCGTGAGATTCGAATTTGCCAGAGAGCATATCAATAAAGACTTAAACTTCTGGAATTCAGTAATATTTGCTGATGAGACCAAAATAAACTTATTTGGGTCCGATGGAAAAATATCAGTGTGGGGAAAGCCTAACGAAGAATTAAAATTGAAAAATATGAAAGCTACGGTAAAGCACGGTGGAGGTGGAGTGATGTTATGGGGCTGTATGTCATCTGCAGGAGTAGGCAACATGCATTTCGTCGAAGGGAATATGAACCAATATGTGTACTTGAATATACTAAGGCAGCATCTCGTCGCTAGTGCCCAAAAATTAGATATTGAAAACAATTATCGGTTATATCACGACAATGATCCAAAGCACACGTCATTTCGAGTCCGCTTTATAACTGTACAAATGTTATTAAAACATCAGCCCAGTCACCAGACTTAAATGTAATTGAAAATTTGTGGCTGACATTAAAAAATAAAGTTAATAGTGCCCCAATATCAAATAAAACTGAATTAAAAGTAAAAATTACTGAAGCATGGAACACTATTTCCCCGGAGTATACTAGAAAGTTAGTTGAATTAATGTCCAGAAGGTTACAAGCCGTTATTGATAATGAGGGAGGCCCGACCAAATATTAGCAGGCTTATTTCAAATTCTACAGTTTGTTTTCTCTAATAATTTTGATATATTGAATTTTGCATCATTTAAGCTGTGACGTTAAAATTGCATATGATTTGATTAATTTTTTATTGTTAATTAAGTAAAGCATATTTAAGACAAAAAGTAATTTATACTTTTTTAGAAGACTCTTTACTAATTTAATTTCAATAAGTTGTTTTTTCCAAATAAATAAAGAGGCACTGAGACCAGTTAGTCTTTTCTTATAGCGACTGCATCATTTAAGCTGTGAGTTACTGTAAGTTATGTAATGTTAAAAATTATATAGTTTTTTGTGGTTTTAATAAAAATAATGTATTCTTGTTTTTGATTGTTCAAAGATGCTTTATTAAAGGAAAAACCTCCACAAATTAACCAATATTATTATAATTACTGTCAAATTAAAGTATGACAGCCGCCTACTAGATAAATTGTTTGATCACCCTGTAGTCAACACTCGTCTTTCTAACCATCGTCAGGAACGATAACTGATGAACGTGGTTACCATAACCCGTGAAAAGTGCAAAAATAAAGTGTTTCGTGTAGTGATGATAACTATTGTGTAGTGTTAGAATAATATTATTTTTATCTGCATAAATGATTTTGGAACTGAACTAAAATTATTCTGTGGGTGTGGTAGAGTAAAGCATCATTTGTCCAATCTGAACCTTCACTTCTAACCCAAATGTAATGAAATACTATTGTGTAAAATTAGACATATGTTTATAGAGATTTCATACAATTTACACTTTATTATCGCACACCGTATTAAATTGGAAATATTGAAGGAAGTGATAGAAACTTACTAGATATAACTTTAATTTAGAAACTTTTTGTGTTGACCCATTAAATACTAATAACCGGAATGCTAACCATTCTCATTCCACAGAAATGGGCGGGTCATGTGATGAATTAAAAAAATTCCTTAAATATGTAGCGGATGTACCATAGACATAGAGGTTGAACTGAGCATGAACCTCACAAAATTGATCACTCTCTAGAGAGCGACTGTCTGTAGGCCTATAATAAACAAGGCACAGTGCCCCGAGACGGAATTCAAGGGGACAAAAGCCCCACCCGATTTTAGTTCAAATAGAACACTTTAAAAAAATTATTTTCAAGAGCGCCGTAGCTTAGCGGCATTCTAGAAAGAAACAGATACTGGCCGCTCATTCGCTTTGTCTCTCTCATACTTTTGCGTCCATATTTACCTCACAGTAGGATACAGGACCCTCAGTCCATCCTCTATGTCTATTTTTTTTTATGGGTCCAGCACACGTGCTGCAGGGAGGTCCCTAAAGCGCTACAGGAGCGACACGTGTGCGAAAAAAGCGATTCACGTTGTTTTTGAATCGCTGTAAATTGTACTCGGTGGGAAAAACAGTCCTGGGGGGGTCTATGGGATGTGCACTAACTTAACCTAACTTTATTTTGTTTTTGTGTAATGCGATGCTGCCACATACTGTGAAAGATATTTTGCATATTTTTGACGATAAGTATAAGTATATTTCTTAATTGTAACAACTGAATAATTTTTGTCACCCTAAATGGCAGATGTGTAAGTATTTTTTTAAAAGTTCTTAATTCGCTGTAACTGCATGCAAAGAAATATTTTTTAGAAGCTATTATACCCCGTTTTAAATTATGATCCAACCCATTTGGACCTTTCTAAGACATTTCCGAATTATCTATTCATTTTTAAAACAAGAAAAAAGGAAACGAATCGCAAAAATAATTCAAAAACAAAACTAGAAAAAAAAAGGAGTTATGTTCACTTCTACACTTCGTCAATATAAAGACACTGTAACATTCATTTTTTCCTAGATTTTAAGACCATGTAATGTTACTGATTTTTCACTTTAAATTGTACTTCTTTTCATTTTTGTATCGAGCGGTATATTAATCAGAAATTGCTAGCCGCTCGGTATATTAGTGTGCTGTGTGCGGGTTTGCGACCGAATCTTTCGATACGCCGGGATTGGTCAAATATTTGTATCTGGTTTTTTTGGTTCCGGCGTCGCGATATTACCGAGAGAGTGCCCACGGCTTATTTAAGGGTCCGGGGGACAGGAATCTAGGTTCATTTCCACCGAGCCGCAGTAGAGGTTCATTTCCACCGAGCCGCCAAGTAGGCTTATTTCCACCGAGCCGCCAAGTAGGCTAGTTTCCATCGAGCCGCAGCCAGGCTTACTTCGACCGAGCCGCAGTAGAGGCTCATAGCAACATTTATGAGAGCCAAGTAAAGAACGAGTTTTTTTTTTTCTAACGTAAAGCCGTAGTGGGCTCTGAGTGTTTCCTACAAAGTGTGAAAGCGGTTTTGTCTTCCATCGAAGGCCTAGAAGCCCAAATAAAAACCGTAAGTTACCAGAACATTCATCAATAGACCTATTCCCGAAATAAGTGTCTTAATAGCAATTTGAACTGACAAAAGGTGAAGTGAAAATCACGATTCTTCGCTTTCGGGGGGTAGTCAGGTTTTAGAATTTAAATGTCTGATTTAGGGACTCTAATAATAATAACTACCTGTTAGGCTAGAATTTTTTTGTAATCCTTACAACCGCAAAGGTTAGAACTTTTATTTTAAAATCATGAATAAATTTTCTTTTTGTTGATTAAAGCTAGTGTCTCACTGAATACCTATCTTACTTTTCAGGATAATGACGGCTGTACCAAACTGTTTTTTTATTTAACAACTGTACACCCTTTCAGTATTTTTTCATTTTTTTAGCTGAAGTTAGATCCTTTCTATTTTAAAATGAATGGTGCCCAAAAGTCGTACAGCTGAGGCTTTTTAAAAATAAAAAAAAATAATTCCAAAAAGACGTACAAAAATTATCTCTTACCCATATCTCCCTACCAAGGAAAACTGAGCTAGTGTGTGTTTAATTTCTTTAGTTCTTTTAAAATCAGGATCCACTCAATTCATTATCAAAAATTAAAAAGAGGTTGCAAGAAAATTGCGCCCAAGCGTGGGAAAAAACAACTTTTCACAGGGTACAAAAGTGCGGGCAAGTTCACACGTTACAAAATAGCGCTGTCAACGCGGGGCTTTTGGAATTTTATTTTTTAAAGGGTTCAGTGTACTAGCTATCGAACAAAGTAAAAGCTCTAACTTTTCAGACATTTTTATTTCATAATATTTATTAAAACGAAACTACACTATAGCAATAAGACAAAAGCAGGAAATTTGTAGAATTATTTATTTCAATGGTGGTATAGATACTTGAATTTTGTTAATTGACTCTAAGTTAAGTGATCCCTGCTTTTTCCTTAAAAGCTAGCTTTATAGTTCAGATTGGCGGATGTATCGCATACTTTAATTTTGCAGTGTTAGATTTATTTTGCGGTTAACCGAAGAAAAAAACTGTACTTTTTTCTCACCGATGTTTTGCATGAATATTAAAAATACTTTGCTGATACGAAACGGTATTTGGAGATTTTTTTGTTGAAAATTCTTAACATATTTAGTAAAGGAATTTTAATACAAGGCAATACTTAGAAATTTTTTTTGAAACTGTGGAAGATTTTTTAAATGTTTGGTAAAGAAGTTTACATATTTAGTTGCCTTTACATGATTTTATTTTGACTATTGGGAGCACAGGAAAAATATTTTTACGACTTTTTTAAACAATTCTTTTAAATTTCATAATCTAAATACATTTATCATGGAAGCCTTCAATTTTAAAGTCAATCACCTACTGGAAATGAAAATCCGTCGTATTTTCTCAGAACGTCCGGTCGCGGATAAAAGAAAGATTCTAACGAGGATCTTAAGTAAAGAAATATTCCAATAGATCAGATTGGACTAAATGGTTACAAAAAGTTTCTGATTTTTTTAAGTCTAATAAAAATTCTCCTTCTCAAGTTAAAACTCCTGCTTCTCCAAATGGTCACATGTCTCCTTTATTCGTGCATAAATATTTAGATAACAGACCGCATATCAAGATAAATCTATTAGGTGTCCATTTCTCGGCTTTATTTGACTCTGGTGCAAATGCCTCCGTTGTAGGTCAGAATGGTATTAAAATTTTAAGTCGTTTAAGTATAAAAATATGCCACGTCAAAAATAGAAGTGTTACCACTGCAGATGGCAGCCGTCTAAAAGTTTTAGGTACGGTTGAGTTGCTGCTAGTCTGCAATGGTCATTGTTTAGTAATCTCTGCTCTTGTAGTACCTTCTCTATCACATACTTTGGTTTTAGGATGTGATTTTGCACAAAAATTTGGAATTTTAGTAAATTTTAAAAATAATTCGTGGTATCCACAGTCCCTAGAAGTCAATTCTCATACAAGTCTTAAAGATTGTTATTCAGAAAGTTCTTTAGAAAACCTTTTCTCGCGTCTATGTACCCTAGATGATCTCTCGCGGACGGAACGCTTAAACGCAGAAAACGTAATAAGCTCTTTCAATGAAATAAGTAGTAAAGATAGGTTAGGCCGAACGAATAAAATCAACATGTCTATAGATACGGCTGATGCCAGTCCTGTAAAGACAAGGCCCTTCGCCATGTCTCCGTATATGTCAAAAGTATTAAATAAGGAGCTAGACGAAATGTTGAAACTCGGAGTGATTGAAGAATCAAACAGTCCCTGGTGTTCTCCAATCTTATTGGTGAAAAAGGCCGATGGACAGTATCGTCTATGCTTTGACGGAAGAAAGCTCAACGAGGTCAGCAAATTTGATAACTATCCATTACCGAACATCGATAGAATTTTGACATCACTCAGGAATGCTAAGTATGTATCCTCGATAGATCTTAGAAAGGCATTCTGGCAAATTCCTTTGGACAAATCCTCTAAGGAAAAGACCGCTTTTGCAGTAGTAGGCCGAGGTCTATTTCAGTTCGTCACTATGCCGTTTGGTCTAAAGAACGCTGCTCAAACTCAGCAACGTTTAGTGGACGCTATATTTGGTCCGAAATATGAGCCACATATTTTTTACCTATCTAGATGATATTTTAGTAACATCGGAAGACTTCGAATCGCATATACGCTTACTTAAAGAAGTAAAAGATAAAATTGAAAGAGGCCGGACTGACGATAAATTTGAGCAAATGTGATTTTTTCAAAACTTCTCTAAAGTTTTTAGGCTATATTGTAGGCTCAAATTCCTTGCGTACCGATCCGGATAAAGTAGCAAGCATGGTTAATTATGCGAGACCTACTAATACTACGGAAGTTAAGCGCTTCGTAGGAATGTGTTCATGGTACAGACGTTTTATCGAGAATTTTTCTACCTTGTTGTCGCCTATAAATGATCTTTTGAAAGGACGAAAAAAAGGACAATCGATAGATTGGACAAAGGCAGCAGCGAAGAATCTTTTATAAACATTAAAGAGCTATTGGTTTCAGCTCCCATTTTATCCCAAACCAGATTTTTCCCAACAGTTTTATATTTCTAGTGATGCTTCTAATACCGGTTTAGGGGGCGTCCTAACACAGAAAATCAATGGTGAGGAAAGAGTGATAGCGTATGCCAGTAGAAACTTTATCAAAGGCTGAACGTAACTATTCGGTTGTTGAAAAAGAATGTTTAGCAGTACTCTTTAACATCGAAAAGTTTCGACCTTACATAGAAGGTGTTCCTTTCACGGTCATAAACAGATCATTATAGTTTATTGTGGCTTAATTCTATTAAAAACCCTAGTGGCAAACTAGCGCGTTGGGCGATTAGGTTGAGACAACATACGTTTAATTTAATTCATAGAAAAGGAGTCCACAATGTTATTCCTGACGCTTTGTCAAGAATCCCAGATCATACAGTGGACGAAAACAGTCTTAATGCACAAATTGACGTAAGAATAGATACAGTTGATATAGATCGCATTGATCCATGGTACGATAATTTGCGGCAGCAAATTAAAGAATTTCCTCAAAATTTTCCGCAGTGGAAGGTGGAAAATGATTTCGTGTACAAATTTATCCCAAACCAGTTGCCTTTAAAAGTGAATGTACCCGAGTGGAAAAATACTAGTTCCTAAACCGCAGAGAGGGGAAATTATAGACATGTGTCACACTCCTCCTACTTCTGGTCATTTTGGTTTTTATAAAACTCTTCGCAGGGTTCAGGAACAGTATTATTGGCCAAAAAATGCGTTTTTGATATCTTAAAGTTTCGTGAGGACTTGTGAAGTATGTGGAGCGCAGAAATCTCCAAATACACTACCTATGGAGACTGATCGGAAAAGAGAAAATGGTTAATTACCCTTTTCAAGTCATAGCAGCTGATCTAGTAGGCCCATTCCCACGTTCAAAAAGGGGAAATAAATGGCTTCTCGTGGTTTCTTGCTGGTTTACAAAGTATACCATGCTATTTCCTTTGAAAAGCTCTAAAGCTGGATATATAGAGAGAATTTTGGAAAATGATGTCTTTCTAATCCACGGTGTCCCATCGCTCTTAATATGCGATAACGGTACTCAGTTTACCTCTAAGAGTTTTAAGAGCTTAAGTGAAACTTATGGTTTTAACATCCGTTTTAATCCTGTGTACTCTCCACAATGTAATTTTTGTTGAACGTAATAACCGAACAGTCGGGACCGCTTTAAGAAGTTACGTTGATTCACATGACACTTGGGATGGCAATATTTCCAAAATTCAACAAGCAATAAATACCGCAAGACACGAAGTAACAGGGTTCACACCGTCTTTCTTAGTTTACGGCAGACATATACCTCTATCCGGATCGTATTATAAAATTTAGATTTGGATGTCAATGTTGACAGCGAAATAATTCCGGGTAACAGGGGTGCGTACGCCGAAAATTTAAAGGGTTTAAAAGATATTTTCACCGACGTGCGTAGTAAGATACATAAGGCTATGAACGGAACAGTAAGTCTTACAACCTTAGAAAAAGGGATTTTTCCTTTAAAATAGGTGATCACGTTTGGCGAAAAAATAAAATTCTTTCAGTGCAGCTGATAATTTCACATCTAAGTTAGTACCTAAGTATGTGCATTGCGTGATAAGAGAAAAGATTTCAGACTTAGTTTATGGTTTAGTTAATTTAGATGGGACTAAAGTAGGACGATGGCATATTAAAGACTTAAAACCATTCAATGGACCTAACCCTAATGAAAGTTTGTCAGAAGAAGAATAATTTATATTTACATTATCTTAATTGCTTTACTTTATTTTTTGATGTTGCTCTGTGGAGGTGACGACCTCGTTTTTTTTGACTGTTATAAAAGTTGAGCAGAGGATAGCTTACTTTTATTTGTTTAATGCTAAGGTTTTGGGTATTGGCCATATCCCAAACTTAGGTTGATTGTGGTTGATGTTTAGCATCGACTCAGCTGTTGCGAGCTTGCGAAGGAGTCATACTCAGGATATATCATAAGACTGGTATGTCGGTGGTCGCGGGATTTGATTTGCTTAAGACCCCAAATAATATCCAGTTCTTGACACTTGGAAGCGAAATTTTGATTAGAGGCAATCCAAGGTGATCTTGAGTTAGGATAAGCGCAAGATGTAGCTCGTGTAGAGTGAAGTAGAGTCAAAAATTTTTATGAGCAATTTCAAAGTTTGTTACCCGAGTGGGTGTATTTCTATTACCTTAGTGGTATATGTTGGGTGCAATTAAGAGTAAATTGATTTTGGTTTATCCAGTAAGTCTAAGACTTGGATTATTTTGATTTAGACCTTCTTCTGAATTGACAAAAATGAGGGTATACTTTTTTCTTTTCAGAGCCGTTTAAACGTTACCTTTGAGTCACTAATTTTTTTAAAATTTTTTTTGCATGGACTCATAGGCGTATGTTGAGTTTTTTCGGTATACTATCAGATTGATAGGAAATTGAAGTCCTGCAGGAGAACTAAAGGCTGATCATTTACAGGAGATGAGAGCAGAGTAAGACAGTCGATTCACAAAGAAATGATCAAAATCTGATACCGAGATGAGAACCTTGTTAAGAGAGGCTAAGCGCAGTGAAGGAAGATTCCTAACCGAATTTTTAGATTTCCAAGAGGTAATCTAGAAGTTTGGGCTGACAGAAAACGGTTATGCCTGATACCTGTAGCAGTTTCTTCTAGAGGCTATTGTCTAGGAAGACGATTAACACCATGATCGAATATTTTAGCTGTCAACGATGTTTTCTTCTTGTTTCTGATTAAGCTGGAAAAGCTCTTGTCGTCTTCAAAAGTTTTTGTTGCATTGCCACCGAAATATTGAGAAATTTTTGCTTCATGTAGCTTTTTAAGCTCTTTTTCGTTTTTTGGAAATTTCCGTTAGAAGCTTGGTTAAGTCAACCTTGTAAACCTTTTAGGTTGTATCCCATGAGTTATCTGTTTTTACAGGCCGTGATGCACCGGGTGCTAACAGATGCCGTTACGACGTTTGGCAGGAAGTTAGTCTTCCTGAGGAACAGACTGATTGGAAGGGTAGTCTATGGGGGTGAACGTTTGACCTTTGGGGACCTTTAGGGGTTTTGTTACCCAATGGTTATTTCTATTTGAACCAAAGGAGAGCCTAGCTACTGTAGTCGACCCTCAGCTCCAATTAGCCTATTAGTGGTGACAGGCTGTTGGCAGTAGTGTGTGTCCGGAACACCCTATTGATTAAATTCTTTTTTTGACTTATGGTGGTGTGGTAGACACCGTTTTAGTTTAGTGGATGCTATAATCTACTCCCTTTTGTTGGTGGACACCAGGGTCACCATTTCCGTATTTTATTGTCTCCACCTTTCAGTATATCGTGGTGAGGTGTTTGTCTCCTGTTATGTGGGATGGATTGAATGTTTTTCGTTGTTGTTCTAGGGCGAGACCAGTACACGAGGGTTCTTCATGCAACTTGAGGAGGCGCAATGCTGGTTAAGTTTTATATCTCTGTATAGCACCCTGAAGAATGACGGAGGGCGTTTTGTTTGGCTCATGTTTCTAGGCAGACTTGTCACTTTGGTGCGATGTGCCGAAGATTTGATTAGCTTTTGCTAAGAGCTTTCACCAAGCTCAGTATGGAGTTTATCATAACCAAGAGTTTGGGATTTGAACTCCTGTATATATTTCTGTATATATTTCTGTATATATTTCGGTGTATGTTGGTTGCCTGAGGGCATGTGCTCAAAATGCGTGATTTTGAGTCGTTTTGCTTATGGACTCCTATATATAGGGTTATGACTTTAGGGAGGTCCTATTTCGAGACTTGCTGTCTCATACAGTTATGTTGGGAATGTTTCCTTGAATGTTAGTTGCGCGTAGACTAATCATTCTGTTCTTTGTGAACATTGCTTTTTGAAGCAGGATCATTCAGTTTGGTTGAATTTTAGCTTTTATAGCTATTCACTGTGTTTAGGGTGAATTTTAGCTTTTATAGCTATTCACTGTGCCTATAGTGATATTGTTAGCTTTTATAGAGCTGCTCACTATGTTAATGGCGAGGATTGTTCTTTAAGAACGCGGACTTTGTGTAGTCGAGGGCTATTTACAGAGTGTTTTCTTGGCGAGGAGCCGAGGTTTTTTTTGGCGATGTACCAGAATGTTTTCTTGGCGAGGAGCCGAGGTTTTTTCTGGCGATATACCAGAGTGTTTTCTTGGCGAGGAGCCGAGGTTTTTTTCTGGCGATATACCAGAGTGTTTTGTTGGCGATGAGTTGACGTGTTTTCTGGCGATCAACCAGAGCGTTTTCCCTGGCGATTTTTGCATGTCTGGATGTCTCAGGACGTCGACATTGCGCGATGTAGCGTTTTCCCTAGCGATTTTAGCATGTCTGGATGTCTTAGGACGTCGACATTGCGATGTAGAGTGCGATTATTTTCTGAGTGCGACTAGTAGTGATACTAGATTTGGAATGTTCTCTTAGCGATGAGCTAGAGCATTGATAGCGATTTTTCCCGAGCGTTTGTCTGGATATTTATCCAGATATTTTTTTTTTTTTTTTTTGGCCTTGTGCTTGCACTAGAATCATTTATTTTTTTTGTTTTTCTTTATTTAAGAATTTTTATAAATTTCTTTTGCTGAAATAGAAAATTTTCAGACAATCCTTAAAATATTTTAAGGGGGGGGTGTTCATACTTTGTTTCAGTTCATTTTTCTGATTTTAGACAAGAGTCTAGACAAAAATTTTTTTTTGTTGTTTTGGTAACAATAACAGAGCTGATTCTTTTATATAAGAAGACCGCGATTGTTACTTTAGAAAGGTATTTCTTATGTTCATGCAAGGATTTTTATTTACTTTTTGATGTACTTAACCTTAGTGCTTAATTAAGTTTAAGTCTAGTTATAAGATTCTTGTGTACATGCAAAGATTTTCATTTGGTTTTCATTGTACTTAATATTAGTGCTTAATTGAATTAAGTCTAGTAGTAAGGTCCGAAGTTTGTAATTTTGTTTTAAGTTCTGACCTTAGTAGTAAGTGATAGTGTACCACTTTGTACCTTTTCATAAGTAGCCTTAGTTTAATAGACTAGTGTAGTCTATTTCTTTTTGGAAGGGGGTAAATGTAACATTCATTTTTTCCTAGATTTTAAGACCATGTAATGTTACTGATTTTTCACTTTAAATTGTACTTCTTTTCATTTTTTGTATCGAGCAGTATATTAATCAGAAATTGCTAGCCGCTCGGTATATTAGTGTGCTGTGCGGGTTTGCGACCCGAATCTTTCGATACGCCGGGATTGGTCAAATATTTGTATCCGGTTTTTTTGGTTCCGGCATCGCGATATTACCGAGAGAGTGCCCACGGCTTATTTAAGGGTCCGGGGGGACAGGAATCTAGGTTCATTTCCACCGAGCCGCAGTAGAGGTTCATTTCCACCGAGCCGCCAAGTAGGCTTATTTCCACCGAGCCGCCAAGTAGGCTAGTTTCCATCGAGCCGC
>CM032447.1:56279914-56384914 GCA_019049505.1 Pachyrhynchus sulphureomaculatus
ATATATATATATATATAAATATATATATAAATATATATATATATATATATATATATATATATATATATATATATATATATATATTGTAACGTGTGAAAAAATGTTGCCCCAAGCTTGAGCACAATTTTCTTGCAGCCCCGCTTTAATTTCTGATACTGAATTGAGTGAACCCTGATTTTAAAAGAACTAAAGAAATTAAACACACACTAGCTCAGTTTTCCTTGGTAGAGAGATATGGGTAAGAGATAATTGTCTTACGTCTTTTTGGAACTAATTTCTATTTTTTTTTAAAAGGCTTTAGCTGTACGAAATTTTGGGCACCATCCATTTTAAAATAGAAAGGATCTAACTTCAGCTAAAAAAATGGAAAAATGCTGAGGGGTTTTATGGGTATTACTAAAAGAATTAGTCTAGTACAACTTATCCTGAAAAGAAAAATAAATATTCAGTGAGACACTAGCTTTAATCAAAAAAGAAAATTTATTCTTGTTTTTTAAAATGAAAAGTTCTAACCTTTACAGTTTTACCTAACAAATTCTAGCCTAACTAGTAGTTGTTACATTAAAATTTCAGACTATTATAACCCCCGAAGACGAGAAATCGTGCTTTACACTTCACTTTTTAGTCTGTTTTACATTGCAGTTAAGGCGCTACTCTCGAATAAGTCTATTGAAGGGAGTTTTGTTGACTTACTGTTTTTTATTCCTGCTGTGATCGACTACGCCCGATTTCACACTTTTTCTTAACAAACACTTAGGAAGCCCACTACGGCTTTTATTTAAGACACTGGTGCTTTTACTTAGCGGCTCTGATGAAAATTAGCCTACTTCGGCTAGATGGAAAATAGCCTCTCGGCTAGACGGTACTGCCTGGCTGCGGCTAGATGGAAAACAGCCATGGTCGGCGGCTAGATGGAAACCAACATTGGTCGGCGGCTAGATGGAAACGACCTTGATTCAAGCTCTGCCGAGCCTTAAATAAACCGAGCGACTTTTTCCTGCAATATCGCGACGCTCGAATCAAAACTGCGGATCAAATATTTCACCAATCGCGCGCGGCGGCGGTAGGTTCGGTCAGGAACCCGCACAAATCACTATATACCGAACGTCTGGGAATCCCTGTTTAATATACCGTTCGATACCAAAATGAAAATAAGTACAATTTGAAATGGAAAAAATCAGTAACATTACATGGTCTTAAAATCTAGGAAAAAATGAATGTTTACATTTACCCCCTTCCAAAAAGAAATAGACTACACTAGTCTATTAAACTTAGGCTACTTATGAAAAGGTACAAAGGGGTACACTATCACTTAATACTAAGGTCAGAACTTAAAACACGTAAAGTACAAACTCGGACCTTACTACTAGACTTAATTTCAATTAAGCACTAATATTAAGTACAATGAAAACTAAATAAAAATCTTTGCGTGTACACAAGAATCTTATAACTAGACTTAACTTAATTAAGCACTAAGTTGAGTACATCAAAAAGTAAATAAAAATCCTTGCATGAACATAAGAAATACCTGTTCAAAGTAACAATCGCGGTCTTCTTATTTAAAAAGAATCAGCTCTGTTATTGTTACTAAAACAAAAAATAGAACTTTGTCTAGACTCTTGTCTAGATCAAAAAAATGAACTGAAATAAAATATGAACACCCCCCTTAAAATCTTTTAAGGATTGTCTGAAAATTTTCTATTTCAGCAAAAGAAATTTATAAAAATTCTTAAATAAAGAAAAAAATAAAAAAATGATTCTAGTGCAAACACTTACACTAAAAAGAAAAAGTCTTGTCAGACCATTAGCACTAGGCCCAAAAAAAAAGAATATCTGGATAAATATCCAGACAAACGCTCGGGAAAAATCGCCATCAATGCTCTAGCTCATCGCTAAGAGAACATTCCAAATCTAGTATCACTACTAGTCTCACTCGGAAAATAATCGCACTCTATAACGCAATGTCGACGTCCTAAGACATCTAGACATGCTAAAATCGCTAGAGAAAACGCTCTGGTTGATCGCCCAGAAAACACGTCAGCTTATCGCCAACAAAACCTCTGGTATATCGCCAGAAAAAACCTCGGCTCCTCGCCAAGAAAACACTCTGGTATATCGCCAGAAAAAAAAGCCTCGGCTCCTCGCCAAGAAAACACTCTGTAAATAGTCCTCGACTACACAAAGTCTGCGTTCTAAAAGAACAATCTCGCCATTAACATAGTGAGCAGCTATAAAAGCTAACAATACCACTATAAGGCACAGTGAATAGCTATAAAAGCTAAAATTCACCCTAAACACAGTGAATAGCTATAAAAGCTAAAATTCACTAAACCGAATGATCCTGCTTCAAAAAGCAATGTTCACAAAGAACAGAATGATTAGTCTACGCGCAACTAACATTCAAGGAAACATTCCCAAAATAAACTATATGAGACAGCAAGTCTCGAAATAGGACCTCCCTAAAGTCATAATCCTATATATGGGAGTCCATAAGCAAAACGACTCAAAATCTCGCATTTTGAGCACATGCCCTCAGGCAACCAACATACACCGAAATATATACAGAAATATGTACAGAAATATATACAGAAATACATACAGGAGTTCAAATCCCAAACTCTTGGTTATGATAACTCCATACCGAGCTGGGTGAAAGCTCTTTAGCAAAAGCTAATCAAATCTTCGGCACATCGCACCAAAGTGACAAATCTGCCTAGAAACATGAGCCAGAACAAACGCCCTCCGTCATTCTTCAGGGTGGCTACACAGAGATATAAAATTTAACCAGCATTGCGCTTCTCCAAGTTGCATGAAGAACCCTCGTGTACTGGTCTCGCCCTAGAACAACAACGAAAAACATTCAATCCATCCCACATAACAGGAGACAAACACCTCACCACGATATACTGAATGGTGGAGACAATAAAATACAGAAATGGTGACCCTGGGGTCCACCAACAAAAGGGAGTAGATTATAGCATCCACTAAACTGAAACGGTGTCTACTACACCACCATAAGTCAAAAAAATTTAATCAATAGGGTGTTCCGAAACACCCTACTGCCAACAGCCTGTCACCACTAATAGGCTAATTGGAGCTGAGGTCGACTACAGTAGTTAGGCTCTCCTTTGGTTCAAATAGAAATAACCATTGGGTAACAAAACCCTAAAGGTCCCAAAGGTCAAACGTTCACCCCCCATAGACTACCCTTCCAATCAGTCTGTTCCTCAGGAAGACTAACTCCCTGCCAAACGTCGTAATGGCATCTGTTAGCACCCGGTGCATCACAGCCTGTAAAAACAAATCACTCATGGGATACAACCTAAAAGGTCTACAAGGTTGACTTAACCAAGCTTCTAACGAAATTTTTAAAAAAACAAAAATGAGCTTAAAAAGCTACATGAAGCAAAAATTTCTCAAATTTTTGGTGGCAACGCAACAAAACTTTTGAAGACGACGAAAGCTTTTCCAGCTTAATCAGAAACAAGAAGAAAACATCGTTGACAGCTAAAATATTCGATCATGGTGTTAATCGTCTCCCTAGACAATAGCCTCTAGAAGAAACTGCTACAGGTATCAGGCATAACCGTTTTTCTGTCAGTCTGTCTGTCACTTCTAGATTACCTCTTGGAAATCTAAAAATTTGGTTAGGAATCTTCCTTCACTGCGCTTAGCCTCTCTTGACAAGGTTCTCATCTCGGTATCAGATTTTGATCATTTCTTTGTGAAACGACTGTCTTACTCTGCTCTCATCTCCTGTAAATGATCAGCCTTTAGTTCTCCTGCAGAACTTCAATTTTCTATCAATCCGATAGTATACCGAAAAACTCATCAGACGCCTATGAGTCTATACAAAAAAATTTTAAAAAAATTAGTGACTCAAAGGTAACGTTTTAAACGGCTCTGAAAAAAAAAATAGAATATACCCTCAGTTTGTCAATTCAGAAGAAGATCTAAATCAAAATAAACCCAAGTCTTAGACTTACTGGATAAACCAAATCAATTTTACTCTTAATTGCATCCAACATATACCACTAAGGTAATAGAAATACACCCACTCGGGTAACAAACTTTGAAATTGCTCATAATTTTGACTCTACATCATACCACGCGAGCTACATCTTGCGCTTGTCCTAACTCAAGATCACCTTGGATTGCCTCTAATCAAAATTTCGCTTCCAAGTGTCAAGAACTGGATATTATTTGGGGTCTTAAGCAAATCAAATCCCGCGACCACCGACATACCAGTCTTATGATAAATCCTGAGTGTGACTCTTTCGCAAGCTCGCAACACTGAGTCGATGCTAAACATCAACCACAATCAACCTAAGTTTGGGATATGGCCAATACCCAAAACCTTAGCTTTAAACAATAAAAGTAAGCTATTCTCTGCTCAACTTTTATAACAGTCAAAAAGACGAGGTCGTCACCTCTACAGAGCAACATCAAAAAAATTTAAGCAATTAAGATAATGTAAATATAAATTATTCTTCTTCTGACAAAACTTTCATTAGGGTTAGGTCCGTTGAATGGTTTTAAGTCTTTAATATGCCATCGTCCTATTTTAGTCCCATCTAAATTAACTAAACCATAAACTAAATCTGAAATCTTTTCTCTTATCACGCAATGCACATACTTAGGTACCAACTTAGATGTGAATTTATCTGCTGCACTGGAAAGAATTTTATTTTTTCGCCAAACGTGATCACCTATATTAAAGGCAAAATCCCTTTTCCTAAGGTTGTAAGACTTACTGTTCCGTTCATAAGCCTTATGTATCCTACTACGCACGTCGGTGAAAATATCTTTTAAACCCTTTAAATTTTCGGCGTACTCACCCCTGTTACTCGGAATTATTTCGCTGTCAACATTGACATCCAAATCTAAATTTTTATAATACGATCCAGATAGAGGTATCTGTCTGCCGTAAACTAAGAAAGACGGTGTAAACCCGGTTACTTCGTGTTTGAATCTTTGAAATTCCTTTATCCCGAATTATCACGTGAATCGACGAATATTATTTTGAACGAAATTATATTGTAGAGGGCACACGGGATTGAAACGTATGTTAAAACTATATGTCTCACTTAAGCTCTTAAGACACTCAGAAGTAAACTGAGTACCGGTATCGCATATCGAAAGCGATGAAACTCCGTGGATTAGAAAAATATCGTTTTCTAAAATTTTCAAAAAGCATTCGGCTTTAGAGCTTTTCAAAGGAAATAACACGGTATACTTGGTTAACCAGCAAGAAATTACGAAAAGTCATTTATTTCCCTTTTTTTTGAACGTGGGAATGGGCCTACTAGATCAGCTGCTATAACTTGAAAAGGGTAATTAACCGTTTTCCTCTTTTCCCATCAGTCCCATAGGTAGTGCATTTGGAGGTTTCTGCGCTCCACATACTTCACAAGTCCTCACAAACTTTACGATGTCAAAACGCATTTTTGGCCAAATTAAATTAAATGTATGTTGTCTCAGCCTAATCACCAACGCGCTAGTTTGCCACTAGGGTTTTTAATAGAATTAAGCCACAATAAACTATAATGATCTGTTATGACCGTGAAAGGAACACCTTCGATGTAAGGTCGAAATTTTTCGACGTTAAAGAGTACTGCTAAACATTCTTTTTCAACAACCGAGTAGTTACGTTCAGCCTTTGATAAAGTTCTACTGGCATACGCTATCACTCTTTCCTCACCATTGATTTTCTGTGTTAGGACGCCCCCTAAACCGGTATCAGAAGCATCGCTAGAAATATAAAACTGTTGGGAAAAATCTGGTTGGGATAAAATGGGAGCTGAAACCAATAGCTCTTTAAACTTTATAAAAGATTCTTCGGCTGCCTTTGTCCAATCTATCGATTATCCTTTTTTTCGTCCTTTCAAAAGATCATTAATAGGCGACAACAGGGTAGAAAAATTCTCAATGAAACGTCTATACCATGAACACATTATCCGGATCGGTACGCAAGGAATTTGAGCCTACAATATAGCCTAAAAACTTTAGAGAAGTTTTGAAAAAATCACATTTGCTCAAATTTATCGTCAGTCCGGCCTCTTTCAATTTATCTTTTACTTCTTTAAGTAAACGAATATGCGATTCGAAGTCTTCCGATGTTACTAAAATATCATCGAGATAGGTAAAAATATGTGGCTCATATTTCGGACCAAATATAGCGTCTACTAACCGTTGCTGAGTTTGAGCAGCGTTCTTTAGACCAAACGGCATAGTGACGAACTGAAATAGACCTCGGCCTACTACTGCAAAAGCGGTCTTTTCCTTAGAGGATTTGTCTAAAGGAATTTGCCAGAAAGCCTTTCTAAGGTCTATCGAAGATACATACTTAGCATTCCTAAGTGATGTCAAAATTCTATCGATGTTCGGTAAGGGATAGTTATCAAATTTGCTGACCTCGTTGAGCTTTCTTCCGTCAAAGCACAGACGATACTGTACATCGGCCTTTTTCACCAATAAGATTGGAGAACACCAGGGACTGTTTGATTCTTCAATCACTCCGAGTTTCAACATTTCGTCTAACTCTTTATTTAGTACTTTTGACATATACGGAGACATGGCGAAGGGCCTTGTCTTTACCGGACTGGCTTCAGCCGTATCTATAGACATGGTGATTTTTTCGTTCGGCCTAACCTATCTTTACTACTTATTTCATTGAAAGAGCTTATTACGTTTTCTGCTTTTAAGCGTTCCGTCCGCGAGAGATCATCTAGGGTACATAGACGCGAGAAAAGGTTTTCTAAAGGATTTTCTGAATAACAATCTTTAAAACTTGTTTGAGAGTTGACTTCTAGGGACTGTGGATACCACGAATTATTTTTAAAATTTACTAGAATTCCGAATTTTTGTGCGAAATCACATCCTAAAACCAAAGTATGTGATAGAGAAGGTACTACTAGAACAGAAATTACTAAAACAATGACCATTGCAGACTAGCGGCAACTCAACCGTACCTAAAACTTTTAGACGGCTGCCATCTGCAGTGGTAACACTTCTATTTTCGACATGGCATATTTTTATACTTAAACGACTTAAAATTTTAATACCATTCTGACCTATAACGGAGGCATTTGCACCAGAGTCAAGTAAAGCCGAAAAATGGGCACCTTATAGATCTATCTTGATATGCGGTCTGTTATCTAAATATTTATGCACGAATAGAGGAGACATGTGACCATTTGGAGAAGCAGGAGTTTTAACTTGAGAAGGAGAATTTTTATTAGACTTTTAAAAAAAATCAGAAACTTTTTGTAACTATTTAGTCCAATCTGATTTATTGGAGTATTTCTTTACTTAAGATCCTCGTTAGAATCTTTCTTTTATTCGCGACCGGACGTTCTGAGAAAGTACGACGGATTTTCAGTTCATAGTCTAATTCATTTTCCAGTAAGTGATTGACTTTAAAATTGAAGGCTTCCATGATAAATGAATACTATTTAAAAGAACTGTTTAAAAAGTCGTGAAAATATTTCTCCTGTGCTCCCAATAGTCTAAATAAAAAATATGTAAAGGCACTTAAAATATGTAAACTTCTTTACTAAACATTAAAAAAATCTTCGACAATTTCAAAAAAAATTTCTAAGTATCGCCTTGTATTAAAATTCTTTTACTAAGATATCTTAAGAATTTCCTATAAAAAAATCTCTAAATACCGTTTCGTATATCAGCAAAGTATTTTTAATATTCATGCAAAATATAGGTGAGAAAAAAAACGTACCGTTTTTTTCCTCGGCTATCCGCAAAATAAACAGTGTAAAATTAAAGTCGACCAGCACATCTGCTAATCTGAACTATAAAGCTAGCTGTTAAGAAAAAAGTAGGAATTTCTTATCTTAGAGTCAACAACTAAATTCAAATATCTATATCAGATAAATTGAAATAAAAAAATTCTACAAATTTCCTGCTTTTGTCTTACTGCTATAGTGTAGTTTCTTTTAATAAGTATTATGAAATAAAAATATCTGCAAAGTTAGAGCTTTTATTTTGTTCGAAAGCTAGTACACTGAACCCTTTTTTTAAAAAATAAAATTCCAAAAGCCCCGCGTTGACAGCGCTATTTTGTAACGTGTGATAAAATGTTGCCCCAAGCTTGAGCACAATTTTCTTGCAGCCCCGCTTTAATTTCTGATACTGAATTGAGTGAACCCTGATTTTAAAAGAACTAAAGAAATTAAACACACACTAGCTCAGTTTTCCTTGGTAGAGAGATATGGGTAAGAGATAATTGTCTTACGTCTTTTTGGAACTAATTTCTATTTTTTTTAAAAGGCTTTAGCTGTACGAAATTTTGGGCACCATCCATTTTAAAATAGAAAGGATCTAACTTCAGCTAAAAAAATGGAAAAATGCTGAGGGGTTTTATGGGTATTACTAAAAGAATTAGTCTAGTACAACTTATCCTGAAAAGAAAAATAAATATTCAGTGAGACACTAGCTTTAATCAAAAAAGAAAATTTATTCTTGTTTTTTAAAATGAAAAGTTCTAACCTTTACAGTTTTACCTAACAAATTCTAGCCTAACTAGTAGTTGTTACATTAAAATTTCAGACTATTATAACCCCGAAGACGAGAAATCGTGCTTTACACTTCACTTTTTAGTCTGTTTTACATTGCAGTTAAGGCGCTACTCTCGAATAAGTCTATTGAAGGGAGTTTTGTTGACTTACTGTTTTTTATTCCTGCTGTGATCGACTACGCCCGATTTCACACTTTTTCTTAACAAACACTTAGGAAGCCCACTACGGCTTTTATTTAAGACACTGGTGCTTTTACTTAGCGGCTCTGATGAAAATTAGCCTACTTCGGCTAGATGGAAAATAGCCTCTCGGCTAGACGGTACTGCCTGGCTGCGGCTAGATGGAAAACAGCCATGGTCGGCGGCTAGATGGAAACCAACATTGGTCGGCGGCTAGATGGAAACGACCTTGATTCAAGCTCTGCCGAGCCTTAAAATAAACCGAGCGACTTTTTCCTGCAATATCGCGACGCTCGAATCAAAACTGCGGATCAAATATTTCACCAATCGCGCGCGGCGGTAGGTTCGGTCAGGAACCCGCACAAATCACTATATACCGAACGTCTGGGAATCCCTGTTTAATATACCGTTCGATACCAAAATGAAAATAAGTACAATTTGAAATGGAAAAATCAGTAACATTACATGGTCTTAAAATCTAGGAAAAAATGAATGTTACAATATATATATATATATATATATATATATATATATATATATATATATATATATATATATATATATATATATATATATATATGTATATACGGAGGAGGTTCTATCATGGTGTGGGAAGACATCTCACTGGACGCGAAAACCGATTTTGTTTTCGTGATTAATGAGACTCGTAGCAGTGGATTAACTGCTCACGGTACATCGAGGAGATCCTGAAGAAACACGGCGTTCCTTACACTAGGTTTATTGGCGATAGCTTATTGCTAATGCACAACAATGCGAGGCCACATACTGCTGCAACAGTGCGGGAATACCTGAGGGAAGTGGAAATACCCACATTAGAATGACCTGCGTGAAGTCCTGACCTCAATCCAATCGAACAAAGTGGGAAAAGCCATAAATCCAGCCCCTGCATCGCTGAGGGACTTAAAGGTTGCGATGGTGAAAGAGTGGGAAAAAATCCGACAGATAGTGAAAAACCAGCTGGAAGCAGTAATAAGGGCTGGGGGGGGGGGGGGGTAATAAAAGATATAGATGTGGTTTATATATTATATATATATATATATATATATATATATATATATATATATATATAAGCGATTTTACAGTGCGTAATTAGCTGTTATACTTAAAATTTGTTTATTATTTCCTTTCTCTTACCCGTATTTTCAATTCTCCTTTCAATCAGTAAAAAGCATGAGATATGCTATGGAATTTGATACCAGTAGAAAAAGAATAGACTTTCAAATGATACTTAAATCCATCAAAATAAATGAAAACTAATTTCTAGGATCCGTGTTAAATGAAACCAAATAGTTTGAGTCGATTTTTTGCTCCCAGTGTATATATATATATATATATATATATATATATATATATATATATATATATATATATATATATATACATATATATATATATATATATATATATATATATATATATATATATATATTTATATATATATATATATATATATATATATATATATATGATCCGTGTTAAATGAAACCAAATACGAGTAGTTTGAGTTGATTTTTTTTGCTCGCCAGTGTATATATATATATATATATATATATATATATATATATATATATATATATATATATATATAAATATATATATATATATAAAGGGTGATTCATTTAGAGGTACTTTTTGTGATGGGGATTTAATTGCAGATTGCGCATGCGTCGTGTCAACTGAAGTGGCATTCCTGTTCAGTAGGGTTTGACAATTCATAATGGAAAGACTTAGCCCGGCACAGCGTCTACAAATTGTTCAACTTTATTACGAAAAATGGGCGTTCTACGAGGAATGTGTATTGGGCGCTTAGAGCAACTTATGGTCCACATAATCGGCCTACCGAACGCACAATTCGCTCTACCATCAATAAGTTTGAGACCCAATTTTCATTATTGGATAATGCTCGACCGAATAGACCACATCCAGCACGTAGAGAAGAAAATATAGGGGCGGTAGTGGAGAGTGTACGCGAAGACCGTGAAGTGTCGATTCGTCGCCGTTCTCAACAGCTTGGCCTGATATATTCAACAACTTGGCGTATTTTACGTAAGGATCTTTCATTAAAAGCATACAAAATTCAACTAGTGCAACAACTGAAGCCGACCGACCTTCCGAATCGTTTCCGTTTTAGTCGTTGGGCTCTTGACAAGCTTGCAGAAGATCCACTGTTTTCGAGAAAAATTGACTTGACTTTTTCCTTTGGGGCTATGTAAAGTCCAAAGTCTACATGGATAAGCCAGCTACAATTGAGGCATTGGAGGCCAATATTACTCGAGTCATGGGCCAAATACCACTCGAAATACTTCAGAATGGACACACGCGGTCATTGAAAGAAATTATCTTTAAAAATTGGAACTTCAGAATGGACGTTGTTAACCGTAGTCGCGGACAACAAACGAAAAAATAGAGTAACCCAGAGATCAATCAGTTATTGAGTCGAAGTAATTTCACACTGTAGAATGGCTGCTTGGCACGTATCTAAGTTTTATTAATGAGACTACTTTCAGATTTTCTATAAAATCAGAAATCTGGCTTCGAATCTAATTAATTAGTGGTTAGATCTCAGTTTGTTGGAATTTAGTCTAACATAGTTTGGGCTCAATTGATTGTTAAATCGTGTACTATAGTTATGTATAGAAGTAAGACGGTGAAATGTGATTTATTGTTATAAGCAAAAATGAAACATTTGTGTAATTAAAAACAGTTTTAATGTTAAAATCTTAATATTATTTAACATCATCTCTATGTTTAAATTTTACTGTTATTCTTAATACCTGGCATTAAGTCCAAGAATTTGGGATGCTACTGAACCTGATACCAGTTTATTAGATATGTAAAAGCAATCATTCCATGATAGAAGTTGCTATAAGAACTGCGATCTCAGCAAACTTAAACAAACATCCAACTGCACATAAATTATTTAGTATATTTTGTTTATGTAATAGGTGACAGATATAAGGGTTTAGGCTCCAGATAAACACCAAGAAATCTGACGTATTCATCATGTTCTATTTCTTCCAAGAGACTTTGGGAAAATAATAATTTTACTCTTTTGTTCCCGTGTAGTGTTAGATCATTTTGAGCGAATGATTTCTGAGGAAGTTCAATGATGATCTGAGGTCGATAGTTTGTATAATGTTAGAACATTTGATAAGTGAAAGTATAACATCTGCAAAAAAAAATGCTTTTATGATTAAATTTATTAGATCATCGATGTCGTTAAGGAAGAGAATTGGGGGGGCTAAGACAGAACACTGTTCTACACCATTTGAAACAATTCCAGTTTTCGATTGATTATTATTATAGAATATATTCTGGTCTCTATTTGTTAAGAATGATTTCATTATGATTTTGCCTAGTGATATCAAAATTGTTACACCTTTAGGTTTGCCACAGAATCTTGCATGTATAACTACCCTTCTCTTGACCTTGAATTATGCTAATTAAAAATTTATTGACAACAACGTGAACTTGCTTGCTCTGAAGCGATATTACGAGTTTAATGATAATTATAGCTATCTTGTGAAAAAATTTACCTGATTGAAGCCCCATATCCTTATGAGCCTTAATCATGCTAGCAGCTTGACTAGCATTCTCAACACAATACGGAGCTTGGTGTCCACTAGAACGCGAATAAAATGCTGGAAAATTAGTAGTTGGGCCAAACGTAGCCACAAAAACTCCCTGAGTTTCCTAAAAGAAATAAGTAAATTAGGTTGTTATCGATTAAGCTGAAATTAATATAAAATCTTAAGTTATTGGTTGTTAAATTTGAATTTTCAGAGATATCTTTATACGAGGATCATTTCATAAATAATGCATATTTTCTACGTGTTCTCTCTGCTAGTATCCACTCCATATTTCTTTGGTATCCAACTTTCATCCATTCTATTAATGTGTCCGTACCATATTAATTGTTTTTGTTGTATGTGTTCTAGAATGGTCTTTTTTCTATTCATACGTTGTCTTATTTTCTCATTTTGTTATTTTTTTCCGTCTGGAAACTCTAGCTGCTCTGCGAAGGTCCATTTTTGTAGATAAAAGTCTTCTATCCACATTTTTGTTGATCTTGCAGACTTCACCTCCGTAAGGTAAATTGCTTTTAGCAATGATTTTATATATTCTTAATTTTGTTTTATTTGAGATATTGTCTTGCTTTCCAATTGAGTTCAGTATTCCAATTATCTTTTTTGCACTTGTTTCTCAACTTTGGACTGTTTTATCATGCTGTTATACGTTAACGCCCAGGTATACCTTCTCATCATATGATTTTGCGCTGCCACATCTATATCTAATTCTTGAGCTTCTTCAACTACACATAGATGTTCTGTTTTTTGAAAGTTAATTTATAGCCCAAGTACACAGCACACAACAAGTGAAACAACAATAAGATATAATACAGACAGCTTACAAAATGAAAGTATCAGAAATCTATACAAGAGTAGACTGGACCAAAAGATACAACGGACGGGATTTGTTAATGTAGAAGAAGAATATAAGTAACATATATAAAGGAATGCCTACACGCAGCCTCACTGGAAGCATTAGGGTACCAAGAGAAAAGGGAAAAAAACAGCAAAAACCATATTGGTGGGATGAAGAAAATAAATACGAAATTGAAGAAAAACGGAAAAGCTATCACAAATACTTAAGTTCAAAGAGCACAAACGACAAAGTAAAATACAAAGAATCCCAAGCTAGAGTACGCAAAATGATTAGTGACAAAAAGAACAACCAATGGGAAAAGACATGCTCAAGACTCAACACTTACATAGGAGGAAGAAAAAGCACAGAAAGCTGGAGACTTCTTAAAAATATGAGAACAGAACGGAAAAGAGAAATCTTCTCACCAATAACACCAGAAAAATTGAACCAATATTTTACAAATATGCTAAAAGAAGATAGACCAGAGTTCAAAAGTACCCAACATGGAAACCCAAATATAGTTACACGAGGATCCCCAATAAGGATAACAACATCAGAAGTTAAACAAGTATGCAAAACGCTAAAAAATGGTAGAGCTCCAAGACCAGGAAACATCCCAGGAGAGATAGTAAAATACGGAACTGAAAAGCTATTTAGCGCTTTGAGGAACTTATTCCAAAGATGCATTAACACATCAGAAGTACCTGAGGAATGGAAAATATCATACATATCAACAATTCATAAGAAAGGAGACAAAAATAAATGCGATAACTATAGGGGAATAACGGTTACAGGATCTATTAGCAGAATATACGGAAAAATACTTAAAAATAGAATAGAAACGGAATACGCGGACGTAGAAGCTGGAGAACAGGCAGGCTTTAGAGCAGGAAGATCCACAATAGACCATCTCTTCTCAATGACACAAATCCTAGAAAAGAAAACCGCATTTGTTCAGGAAGTCCATGTCTTATTTGTTGATTTAAAAAAGGCCTACGACAGCATGCCCCTAATGAGATTGTGAGAAACACTACAACATAGTAATGTAACCACCGAAATAATTAAAACCGTAAAATCCTTATACCAAGACGCCAGAAGTAGTGTGCAAACCAAATATGGTATAACAACAGGGTTCCAGGTCACAAAAGGTCTCAAACAGGGCTGCTGTATATCCCCAACGCTATTTAAAATCTATTTGGAGAGTGCACTGAAGAACTGGAAAAGGAAATGCAGCAGTATGGGATTACCACATTGTACACGCTATCATTCGCAGACGACCAGGTAGTAGTCGCTCAGGACATCGATGATATGGAATACATGACACGAAAACTTATGGAGGAATATGAAAAATGGGGCCTAGAAGTCAATATTAAAAAGACCGAGTACATGTGCGTCGGAGGACAACAGCAGGACTTGAAGCTGGCCACAGGACACACCATCAAACACTGTGCCAGTTATAAGTATTTGGGAACGAGAATATCTAGGGACGGAACACTGGAAGAAGCAATATTCGAGAGGAATATCCAAGGAAGAAAAGCGATTGCAATGCTTAATAGTATACTATGGGACAAAAACATAACCATTGAAAATAAGAAGAGAATTTACAACTCAATAGTGAAAATTATAATAACTTACAGCTCCCAGGTGTGGCCATTGAAGGAAAGAACAGAAAAAATACTAAAAGCTACAGAAATGGATTTCTGGAGACGAGCAGCCAGAAAATCCAGAAAATACCGCATACCAAATGACACGATAAGACGAGCTTTAGAAATAAAGCACGATATAGTGGACGAAATCAAAACCCAACAGTTGGTATGGTACGGACATGTACAGAGAATGTCACAAGACCGAGTACCTAAAAAGATTTTAAATTGGAACCCTCATGGAAAAAGAAAGCGAGGAAGACCACGCCAAAGCTGGAGAGCAGGAATCAACAAGGAAGTACTAGAGAGAGATCTGGAGGAGGAGGGATGGAGAAACCGGGAGGAGTGGAAATTAGGCATCGGAAGACGGAAGACGTTATAAAACCGATTGATATATATATATATATATATATATATATATATATATATATATATATATATATATATATATATATATATATATAATTTATAGCCCACTTCTGATATTCTTAGTATAACTTTTTTACCATAAATTTTGCGCCTACCTGATCTTATGTTATCACGACCTGATAATCTGCGTAGTACAGTGAAAATAACCTCTCACTGTTAAGGGGTATTCTCATGAGTTTACAACTGTTTTTTCAGTGCTCAAGTACAATATTTAAATAGATATTGAAGAATAAGGGAGCATGCGGCATCCTTGCCTTAAATCCTTTGTAATTTTAAAGGTATGACTGAGGTTTTTACCCAATTTTACTTGAGATTCTACGCATTTATATAAATCTTGTATGCCCCAGTGGCATTGATGTTGGTTTGCTGCAGTAATTCAAATAATCTACTAATTAGTATGGTGTCGTACGCCTTTGCCAAATCAATAAAAACTAAATGTGTTTGTCTATTAACTGATTTTTTTTTGTCAAGAAAGATATTATCGATATACGATTTTCCCACCCGAAAACCTGATTGTTCTTCGGGCTATTTAATAAGTTTGGCTTCACTTTAATACTCGTATAGTATATAAGTCATCAGGTAACTTGAAAAATATCTAAGGTAGCCGAAGGAGAAAATCTAGGAACGTGAAAAAAGTGAAATATATAAGTTGTAATGATTGTAACCAAAAGTATGTTGGACAAATTGTAGATCGATTCAAGTAATATTTAAAAAATATTTTGACTATTTGAGGTACAGTAGATCAGAAAAATCAAGCATTGTTGAGTATGCTTTTGAAAATACTCATATAGACCATTAGATAATTTAAGATTAATTAAAAATGTATCTGATAGGAGATAATTAGAAGCATACAAAAATATTGGAATTATGAATTGTAAAAATAGTGTAAATAAGGACAGTCCTCTGTCCTGATCAGTCAGTTTCGCTTGAATAATCACAATTCTTAGTACAGATAATCTAGTTTTTACTCTTAGGTTGAGTCAGTCATCGCTTATAATAATGCCAAGTAGTATAGTGGTGAGAAGTGTTATGTAAGATATCGACTTACAGTTCTTCTATATGCTTTTCGATGACAGAATCCGACAAAAGTTTTAAAGGATTTGCTATAACACCGTGGATAACACTGTTACTTAATCTTTTTGCAGTTCGGCGCTGTGATAATTCCTCAAAGGAGAAAAAACAGTATCTCCGTATAGGTTCTTTTAACCTGGAGAATAAGTCGAAGTCTGGTGGACTTATATCTGGCCTACGGGGTACGTGAAATAAAAAATCTTAGTTGCAATTATTTATAAAGTCGCTTACGACCTTGCCTACATCCGGGTGTCCATTATCATGTAAGTGACTCATGCCTTAGCAAGTCAGGTCGATTTCTGTACATTTTTCTGAGCAAATGTATTCTAAAATATCAGTAGTACCCTGCCTGCTGCTATCACATTTATACAGCATGGAACTATATTAGTCACGCTGATTTCCTAGTAATCATAAGCAAAGGTCATCGTTTGCTTAGTCAGTAATTGCACTCTTTTAATTTTGAGTGCTCCGTACGGAACATTTATAAGATCACTTCGGTGTCTGTCCGTATGTCTGTCCGTCTGCCACACCCGATTTTCTCCGAAACTATTTGATACTAATGTAGGAATCAATGACCTCATCAGAACCGTGTAGTACTGAAAGTTAAATTTTGACTAGTTTTGGGGTGTGAAATTGGAAGTGAAAAAATTTTTTTTTTCCATGTCATCAAGTGGAGTGTCAAATGAAAGCTTGTAAAAGCACGAGTTTAAAAAATATATATAACGTAATACTTGCGCTCACTCTTCCTTGTATTACTTTCAAAAGATTGCGAAACATCGCTGTCTACCCCTTATCTCGAAAAGTAATGACCAAAAAATTTTGAAAAAATTCTGAAATATTCTCCATAGGATGTAAATTGAACGAAAATTAACACGAATGCATTATCTTTAATAATTTACCCGGTGTACAAGTATAAAATGCGGATTTCAGACAACAGATGGTGCACCAATACAGTTTGTGCTATAAAGATTTGACACTGCGCCATTTTGTTGTGTCATCAACAAGAGTCAGACGCGCACGAGTGATGAATTGGAAAAGGTGCATAGTGTTGTGTTGTTGTGTTCAATATGTCGAAATTTATACCGAACAAAGAGCATTCCCGGACAGCATTAATTTTTTGTTTTCATTTGAAGAAAACTGCTGTTGAATCATACCGATTACTTCGAAAAGCTTATGGTGAACATCCTATAGCGCAAGATACGTGTGAACGATAGTTTCGGCGTTTCAAAAGTACTGACTTCGATGTTGCGGACAAGGAACATGGAAAACCGCCAAAAAAATACGAAGATGTGGAATTGCAAGTATTGTCGGACGAAGATGTTTTGCACTCACAAAAACAACTCGCCGAGCAATTGGGCGTTAGTCAACAAGCTGTTTCCAATCGGCTACGATTCAAAAGACCGGTAAATGGGTACAACAGGCAAATGGAAAAGCGCAAAAACACGTGTGAGATTTTGCTCCCTCGGTACAAAAGGAAGTCGTTTTTGCATCATATAGTTAAAAGAGATGAAAAGTGGATTTATTTTGAGAATCCCAAGCGCAAAGAATCATGGGTAGGCCCAGGCGCACCATCCACATCGACCGCAAAACCGAATCGCTTTAGCAGAAAGTCGATGCTCTGTGTTTGGTGGGACCAGAGGGGCGTGGTCTATTATCAGCTGTTAAAACCTGGGGAAACGGTTAATACTAAATGTTACCAACAACCATTGACCGATTTGAACCGTTCACTGCTTGAAAAAAGCCCAGAATATCGAAAGAGGCAACACAAAGTCATTTTTCTTCATGACAATGCTCCATCACATACGGCAAAACCAGTTCGCGATACGTTGGAAGCATTCAGCTGGGAAGTTCTACCCCATGCAGGTTACTCACCAGACTTGGCTCCTTCCGATTACCACTTGTTTGCATCGTTGGGTCACGCACTTGCTGAGCAGCGCTTTGGTTCGTACGAAGATGTGAAAAAAATGGCTCGATGAATGGTTCGAAGCAAAAGGGGAAGATTTTTACTGGCATAGTATTCACAAATTGCCCGAAAGATTGGAAAAATGTATAACAAGCGATGGAGCATACTTTGAATAAAGCATTTTTTATCATTCTTCAGAATTTAACATGTTTTTTTAGGAAAAAAAATCCGCATTTCATACTTGTACACCTGGTATCTCGTATATAAAAAAAAAATCAAGGTAATCAGTTTTCAGTAAAGATCGGAAAAAACTTTGTTAAAAACTCATTTGGGGTGTGTTTTGTGAAGTCATTGATCATTTTATACCTCCCTAACAAAAATTTTTATTCTAAAAGCAATCAAAGTACGGAACACTAATTGCGCAAGTCCGACTTGCACTTGGCGGGTGATTTTATTATTTTTTTTTTTTTGGTAGCGGAGATGATGGACTTTTTCATTCGTTTGACTACAGTTTCAACTATTGTTCAAAGTCTCTAAAGCATGTTTCATCAAAAGCAACAATTTGAGACAGAATAGTTAACGTTAAAACTTTCTACAGAAGGTGAATAATTTTTCCCTTATAATGAGGCATTTTAACCTCGCCGATAAATTTCAGTTTAAAATTCACCGTATCCCCTAAATATAAACAATAGAACTACGGATCTGATTATTAATTACTCTTTGGTTCACTGATCTAATTATTGGATTCCCAAGGGCTTTAGGTGTATTAAAAGATACAGCCAAATTTCATCCTTTAGGTATATCATGTTTAATTATATTTATCTGATTTATGTTAACATTAACCTTTCGTGACAATTGCTAGTTTTTGATGGCTGTTTGTTTTTGACAAATAAATACCGGAAATGCAGCTGAAACAATATTGTTGATTTAATCATCACTTGAGTCAGTGAATGAAAGAAAAATAAACCTCTTTCTAAGTTATTGGATCATATTTAAGCTTTTTTAATTTATTAAACTTTACAATCAACTCATTTGTAATTAGTGCAGTAAAAAAAGCATTTGAAATTGCACAGTCTAGATACAGCAAGAGTTTCGGACCTCAAAAAACTTATGTTCTTTTATTTATAAACAATTTAAGTTTTCAAAACGCGTTTTTTAAGCTTAAAATGCGGATAACTCCAGTTATATATGTCGGATGAGACAAACAAAAAACAAAATCTTCGTAATGAAATTTCCATCAACAATTCCTCGTTGGTTTTAAGTCGCTCAAGTGCGCACTTAACCTACAAAAACGGTCAAGTGCAAGTTGAACTTGTACAATTAGTGTTCCGGTGGTATAAAGGGATCAGTGACTTCACAAAACACACCCCAAAGGAGTTTTCAACAAAGTTTGTTTCCAATCTTTACTGAATACTGATGACCTTGAAATTTTTTTGTTTCTTTTATTTACCAAATAAAGTATTAAAAGTAACGCACTCGTGATAATTTTCGTTCAATCTACACCCCGTAGAGAATATTCCAGAATTTTTTCAAAATTTTTTGATCAGTACTTTTCGAGATAAGGTGGGGGGGACGGCAATTTTTCGTGATTTTTTAAAAATAATACAAAGAAAAGTGAGCCCAAGTATTTTTATATATATATATATATATATATATATATATATATATATATATATATATATATATATATATATATATATATATATATATATATATATATATATATACATATATACATATATATATATATATATATATATATATATATATATATATATATATATATATATATATATATAATATATATATATATATATATATATATATATATATATATATATATATATATATATATATATATATATATATATTTCACTCGTGTTTTCACAAGCTTTCATTTAACACCACACACGATGGCCTAGTAAAAAATTTTTTTTTCACTTCCGATTTCACCCCCCTTAAGTCAAAATTTAACTTTCAAAACTACACAGCTCTAATGAGGCCATCAATTCTTATATTATTACCAAATTTCAACTTTCTATGACAAATAGTTTCGGAGAAAATCGGGTGTGACAGACAGACAGACAGACAGATAGACACCGAAGTCATCTTATAAGTGTTCTATACGGAACACTAAAAACAGGCAAAAAATTGTTTTTTTTTTCATTTTATTGTGCAGATCGACTAAGTAAACCGATCGGCCTGTTCATTTTTTTTTTCAAAATTTAGGTCGCGAGGCCAGCTTTCCGATGCTATCAAAAAAAATTTTTTTGGAGTCATTTCAACCGTTTTTTTTACATTGTTTATTAATTAAATGACAACAAATGCGTTTCTTCGGTCATTTTGAAAAAAAAAAATTAAAAATTTTAATTACATCTTGTAGAGAATCGTTAGCGTCAAAATCTTTACAAGAGACCAAACATTTTCAATAGGGTTGGCGTCTGGTGATTGGGAGGGTAGGGAGATTATCTTGGGCCCAAGCGAGCCGCAAGGGTTACTTCAACGTGCTTCAGAATTTGACATCATGAGCACGAAGATGTTGTCGAATGGTCTCATAGAACATATTCAAACGGATTTTCTTAATTTTGCCGCTCCTTGACGTAGCTTCTCGAGAAAACAAAGACATGATTCGTTTTTTGACTTTCGGAGAGCCCACCGAGCCACGTTTTGGTAAGCCATCAACATTTTTCATCTTCACAAACTATACCGCCTTTTTAATATGTTTAGCGGCCGCGGAATGTGTCGTTTTAGGCCCCTTTGGATGGGAATAAAGAAAGACTGCCTCGAACCGACGCGCTAACAAGTGACTCATTTTGGATTTTACGTGATTTCCATGAAAGTTTGGAATCGACTGATACTTTTACTAGAATGCGGCGTAGACAAAGGTTCCCTCTACAGAATCGCATCTACCAAAAATGAATTATCGTGCACACGTTTTTACTTTACAGACTGTAATATGAGCTATCTAGCCTCAACCTGTCTTAAACCTATATATATACGTAAATAAAAATAATTCCTTTTAAAATTGTAACCAAAACAAGGAAAAAAAATAGTACTATTGATTTTTTTCAAACTTTTTAACCCTTAAATGATGAAATTTATTAACATATGCATCTTTCCACCACTTCCCCTAAAGAAATATAGCTCAAAAACTATAGAAAGACCCTTTTAAAGTAGCTAGCAAATGACAATATTCTTTATACAAGATTCTCTTTTCTCACGCCTTCTTCTCAAGTGATAACGCTCAAAAAGTATAGGTGAGGCCCTCTTCAAAATAATTAAAAAATATAGATATTATTAAAGACGACCAGTCCAGTCCCAATGATGTCAGTAGGAATTTAGTTCTGGAGAGCAAGTTCGCAACAGTAGTATTAAAATTTGCTCCGCTGCGAATCTAGGCAAAAAAAGCGTCAGTTATCAAACCCTAAGCTAAATAACTGGTCAAGTGCAAGTTGAACTTGCGCAATTAGTGTTCCGTACGTTGACTGCTTTTAAAATAAAAAATTTTGTTACAGATATATAAAATGATCAGTGCCTTCACAAAACACACCCCAAATGAGTTTTCAACAAAGTTTGTTTCCAATCTTTACTGAAATCTGATGACCTTGAAATTTTTGTTTTTTTTTATATACCATATAAATTATTACCAGAAAAATTATTAAAGGTAATGCACTCGTGATAATTTTCGTTCAATTTACACCCCGTGGAGAATATTCCGGAATTTTTTCAAAAGTACTTTTCGAGATAAGGCGGGGGACAGCGATTTTTCGCTATTTTTTAAAAATAATACAAAGAAAAGTGCGCGCAAGTATTACATTATATATACATTTTTTACTCGTGTTTTCACAAGCTTTCATTTGACACCACACTCGATTACCTAGTAAAAAAATTTTTTTTTCACTTCCGATTTCACCCCCCAAAACTAACCCCTTAAGTCAAAATTTAACTCTCAAAACTACATGGCTCTGATGAGGCCATCAATTATTACCAAATTTCAACTTTCTATGTCAAATAGTTTGGGAGAAAATCGGGTGTGACAGACAGACAGACAGACACCAAAGTGATCTTATAAGTGTTCCGTTCGGAAAATTAAAAAACTATATTCTATTAATAAACTTAAAATAATTGCTATTATTAGCATTTATTTAGCCATTGTCAGGTTACAAAGCCTAAATTACAAAACCTGAAGCATAATAGTCCTTCGTTGTAAGGAAGTTTTGTATCTTTATTGCTGTAACTATTCAATGAAGGCATATATATATATATATATATATATATATATATATATATATATATATATATATATATATATATATATATATATATATATATATATATATATATATATATATATATCTATATCTATATATATATCTATATATCTATATATATATATATGTTCACCTCCTCGCCTGAATAAGGATTTTCCCTATTTTTCATATCCTAAAGATATTGGCGAGCATGTCGTAATATCCGTCAACGTTGTCCAAGTCCCGAAACGTAAATTTTGTATAGTTCACGGCCCGTTTTAGATAACGCGGTAGTGCTGTCACGGACATTATTACATTTCTGCAACAACTAACACACACACACACAATTTCCTTACCATTCCATCACTCATATATATATATATATATATATATATATATATATATATATATATATATATATATATATATATATATATTATATATATATATATATATATATATATATATATATATATATATATATATATATATATATATATATATATATATATATATAGTTTCCTATACAGGTTTATCCGTTCTTCAACTTGGATATAAACCAGTATCTCTAATACAATCAATTTGTTTTTTTGACCATTTTGATTTTACCACTGGAGATGCAGGAATATTGTTTCGTTGCTTGAATACTAGTAGTTTTAAAATATGTTTTGCACTTGCATTGCTTGCTTGCTCAGATTTACATTATAAACTAAGTACAATTCGCAGATTATATTGACCTATTATCAAATGTAATTAAGGAAAACACCATTTTACAACACTGTAAACTATAGCTATAACCAATGCATAAAATTAATCCCGCCAAATTATGGTTGTTATAAACATCTTGTCTGCGCTATTTTGTTTCTTTTCTTCTTCTTTGCCCATAGAAGTCCACTCCTGGACATATGCCTCCTCCAGGAATTTCCATAGCGATCTTTGTTGAGCGGTCTGAAACCAGTTCTTCCCCGCATGTCGTTGGATGTCGTCTCTCCATCGCGCCTGCGGTCATCCAACACTTCTCTTTCTGTCTCTTGGTCCCTACTGCATTAGGGCTTTGACTCATTTAAAATCATTTCTGGCCACGTGTCCCGCACAACACAATTTCAGTCTGGTTACACGCTCGATAACGTCGCATACTCCCATTCTTTTTCTTATTTCATCATTCTGGATTCTGTCTTTCAGGCTTACCCCGAGCATCGCCCGCTCCACTGACAAACTCAGAGGCGATTGGCACAATTTGCGGTGAGTGTCGCCGTCTCGAGATCGTATGTCGCCATTGGTAGGATTCATGTGTCGTAGATCCTCCTTTTGAGATTTACAGGATCGTAGAGCACTGGAGGATGTAGATGAATCTTCCGAACGCCATCCAGGAGAGGTCAATTTCGCCGCGTGATCTCCGCTGTCTGATTATCTTTCCCAAGCTTGACATTATGTCCCAAATAGTTGTATTCGTTGACTACTTCCAAAGTGTGATTCTCGATGGTAACGTTGATATTATCTGGGTTCATTATTTTAGTCTATATAGTTCATTTTGAGGCCCACAGCTTGGGAGGCGTCCTTGAGTTCTTAGAACATTATCGTTAATTCTTCTGCATCGCTATTGAAGAGTACAATATCATCCGCGAAGCGGAGGTGATTGAGACGCTCTCCGTCTGTGTTGACGCCCTTCCAGGGTAGACACTTGAACACATCCTCCAAAGCCATCTTATATATCTTCGGTGAGATCGTGTCCCCCTGCCTAACGCCCCTCCTCACCGAACTTTTTTGTTTACAGTGTTGTAAAATGGTAATGCCCTTAATTACAAGCGAGAATATCTACATTAAAGATTATGTAACATTAAAAACTTTGCTTTAATGAAATTCAAGCCTTCTTTAAATAGTAAGGCTGTATCCTACATGAGTATCTAATGCGACTGTGTCCTCATCAGTAGAGCAAAAGCTGTAAGTCGGAAGAGATTTTTACTATCTGCAAAGCTTACATACTTGAACGTACCTGGTGAATAATATTATCATTAGAGGGTCTATTTTTAAAAACATCAGGCACTGATTCCTTTCCGTTTATTTTGCTGGTGAAAGTTCACATCTAGCAAAATGTCATAAAAACTACTAATATCTAATATAAAATTAATGATACGTCTAGTTCTAATGTACAGGGAATTCTAGTAAAAATAAAGAGTTTGTCTTGTACTTCCGGTTTAATCGGAAGTTATAACAGGTCAGTATTTTCATTAAATTCTCTCGAATACACACAGAAATGAATCTTCCAGTACGGTGTTCACTTCTCATATCGGCTGTCCATCTCTTGAAATCAGCAACTTAAATTTGTGATAGTGGCCAAGGAATCACATTATTCCTTCAATGTATTAAGCATATGGTCGTAAATTTATTTAGAGAGAATCCTTTCACAAGAGATCGATCGATATTCTATTTTACTCCAAAATTCACTATAAAATTTAGAGCATTAAATTTTATGTATGTACATGTCTAGACTAAGAACGAGATCTGAGCGCAGATGTTCCATACTATGCCTGTACGTAGGTACATACTTATTTACTAAATATAAAATTAATATCCATAATGACCACATCTGTTTTAGACAGTGGTAAGTGATCTAGGCTAACAAGGCTCTGTATTGTCGCCACTCCTTTTTAATCTTTATATGCACGATGTGCTACAAACTCAAGCTGACGATACTGCACCAGCAGTTCAGAGACTGAACATCCATCAATGTGAAATTGCTCTTAACCACAGTCCGACATTATTGGAAGCCTATTTTAAAAAGTGGAGACTACTGCCTAATCCGTCGAAAACAGAGAGGTGCTGTTTCCACCTTAACAACAGGACAGCAAATACTATGTTGTTGTTTTCTGCGGTAAAACTGTAAATCACAACAGCCATTAGAAATATTTAGAAGTGACTGTGGACAGGATTTTTACGTTTAATAGACATCTCTCTAATTTGGCACAAAAAGTTAAAATAAGAACTAACTTGATCCGGAAACTTGCGGGCACTTCATGGGTGCTGATCCTCAAATATTAGTTTATGCTCCAGCCGAATATTGTGCACCCGTATGGTTAAACAACACACAATCTAGGATAATCCAGACCAGTTGAGCATCGCGATGCGGACCATCTTCGGAACTCTTTGATCGACACCTACCAGCTAGCTGCCAGCCCTTTTCAACATACCTTACCCGCACCTAAGACGAAAAGAGGTCTTGTGCAGAGAGTGAGAAAAATATTCATCTCGTCAATTTTTACCGGCTCACGCAGATATTGGGAATGGAGCCCCAAGAAGACTCCGATCTCGTAAACCTCCTAACGACGTAGCCCCTTGTGAACGAGATCTTCAATCTAAAGACCGGATAGAGAACAGAATGGAACAGCCAGCCATCTTTGAACTCTCATTTAATCGGTGACCCTCCTGAGCGGGCTCCTGGTTTCCTACTTCCACGAAGAGAGTGGTCTTCCCTAAATCAAATTCGAACCGGCTAGAGTAGGTGCGCTTATCTTATGCATCGATGGAATTTTAAAAATTCTCGGCAGTGTCTGTTTGGTGCAGCTGAGCAAACAACGCATTATATTGTAAGTGAATGCGGCAAGCTTCCTTTTGTAGGAGACCTTACTTATCGGCGCTGCCCTTAAATAGCTATAACAATTAAGAGTGAATCTTTATTGCTAGGTTTTGGTGTTTTATATTAATGTTGAGACTTTTATTTTATTTTACTTATATTTATACATATATTGCTTACTTACATTGTTCGTACTTATGGATGGACTTGTGTATTGTTTGTTCGTTTATATTTTGTGTGTTTGTATTATTCTATTTTCCCTGTGCTGCGACATACAATAAAAAAAAAGCTAGTTATCAATACTCAGTACAATATTTTGACGATTTTCATTAACTTAAAATCTGCCACTAAGTATGACGAAATTAATTTACCTAAATTTATTTATCTTGGCGTAATTTTGTATTTAATTAAATATATTGGACCTAAAAGGGGAAAATTAGTGGTGTCCTCGAATCCGTCAAATGCCTGAGGGAATCATATAATTACATGGTTCGACCGGAAGATATTTGGCAACTGCGGATCCATATAATTCCTGATGTTAATTATGCCCTCAGATACCTGGCAAATTGGTTTAAGAATATTTATTATTGAGTTGCGTTTACTGACAGGAATTATGAGAAAAGTGTTATTAATAATAAAAAAGCGGTAAAGTGCAAGTTGGACAATTAGCATTCCGTACTGTGATTGCCTTTAAAATAAACATTTTTATATATAGAAGTATAAAATGACCCGTGACTTCACAAAACACACCCCAAATGAGTTTTCAATTGAAAAAATTAAGAGCCCACATTACAAACATGCCTGGTCAGACACTGACTCAGTACTAATCAGACCAATCAGAATAAGACACAAAGTTCCTGACATGTATGTATACCAAGTGTACAAGTATGAAATGCGGTTTTTTTTTTTCTAAAAAAACATGTTAAATTCGGAAGAATGATAAAAAGTGCTTTATTCAAAAGTATGCTCCATCGCTTGTTATACATTTTCCCCATCTTTCGGGCAATTTGTGAATAATACACCAATAAAAATCTTCCCCTTTTGCTACGAACCATTCATCGAGCCATTTTTTCACATCTTCGTATGAACCAAAGCGCTGCTCAGCAAGTGCGTGACCCATCGATGCAAACAAGTGGTAATTGGAAGGAGCCAAGTCTGGTGAGTAAGCCGCATGGGGTAGAACTTCCCAGCTGAGTGCTTCCAACGTATCGCGAACTGGTTTTGCCGTATGTGATGGAGCATTGTCATGAAGAAAAATGACTTTGTGTTGTTGCGGTATTCTCTTTCGATATTCTGGCCTTTTTTCGTTTAGTATTAAGCAGCGAACTCATTCAAATCGGTCAAAATAAATCCACTTTTCATCCCCTGTGTTGGTAACTTCCTTTTTTAGTATTAATTTGCCTATCGTTAAACTCCCGTCTGCCGGTCTTCTTTAACAGCCCAATTGCTCGGTGAGTTGTTTTTGTGTTTGCGAATCATCTTCGTCCAACAATCTTGCAATTCCACATCTTCGTATTTTTTTGGTGGTTTTGCACGTTCCTTGTCTGCAACATCAAAATCACCACTTTTGAAACGCCCAAAACCATCGTTCACACGTATCTTGCGATGGAGCATATTCACCATAAGCTTCTCGAAGTAATCGGTATGATTCAACAGTAATTTTCTTCAAATGAAAACAAAAAATTAATGCTGTCCGCGAATGCTCTTTGTTCGGTAAAAATTTCGACACATTGAACACAACAACACAACACTATGCACACACTTTTCCAATTTATCACTCGTGCGCGTCTGACACTTGTTGATGACACAGTGTCAAATCTTTATAGCACAAACTGCAGTGGTGCACCATCTGTTGTTTGAAATCCGCATTTCATACTTGTACACCTGGTATATCTTAGGATCCAATATATATTTTCACGTTTTTTTCTTAATCAATAATGTATAATAGATAAAGCATCTTAGCTACCTAATAACCAATAAATCAAAATAACTCAATCTAAAATGTAGTGGTAAAAGTTTAAAAGAAACATTTACTTCATAAATATTTGTTTAATTGTAAACAAATAAAATAAAATTGTTTTGTCTCGGTACCAAATGCTTAAAGATATTAGTCCCGGTTCAATTCACAACTTTCGACGAAATAAACCTTCCCTGACCATTTTGTCAGCCAATTAGTTTTTTTATATACCAGATAAATTATCAAACGTAATGCACTCGTGATAATTTTCGCTCAATCTACACTTTGTGGAGACTCTAGAATTTTTCAAAATTTTTGATCCGTGCTTGTCGAGTTGGACAGGCGTTTTTGGGCATTTTTTAAAAATAATACAAAGAAAAGTGTGCGCAAGTATTACATCATATATATTTTTGAATTCTTATTTTCACAAGCTCACATTTGATACTCCAGGCGATCATCTGGTAATTTTGTTTCACTTCCGGTTTCACCACCCAAAACTAACCCTTAAGTCAAAATTTAACTTTCAATAAAACGGCTGTGATTGAGCCATCAGTCCCTAGGTTCATGCCAATTTTCAACTTTCTATCTCAAATAGTTTCAGAGAAACTGCATACAACGCTCTATATAGGAAACAACCCCTCAAATCTCATCCGTCACCCCTTTGACCCCTTTTATGCTCTACTATAAATATATATATATGCATAATATTTGTTTATTATTTCAACAAAAAGCTAGGAAAAATTACCGTAATATTATTAACTATACATCATACAAAATTTATCGATTCCCACCCCTTTCTTTCCACCCACTTCGCTTTAAGCGATATCACTCAAAAACTGTACACTTCATTCCTTTATTCGGTATTATATACGTATTAAGTTTGAAATTGATATCGCATTTCGCTCGAAAGTTATCGTACCGATAGACCTAAGAAACAGACAGACTGACGGAAGTGAGTGACTAGGAACCCTAAAACATGAAGAAAAAGCAAAAATCTCGGAATGTGAACGAATACAAGGAAACTAAAAAAAGAAAAATTTACCAGCATTCATCATCATGAAAAAATAAAACAAAATGACTGCAAAAGGGGCATCCATCCGTAACTAATTCTTGCTTTTCAAACAAAAACATAAATCAATCATCAATGCAATATGAGTTCGTTAGAACTTCATAGCGAGTTCCTTGTATGTTACTAATAAAACTGGTAGTAAAGTGAAGCCCTTCTTTTGATAGCTTGAAAAGGAAAACCTCTTGAAGAGCTTCGAGCTTTTTATACGAGCTTTTTTCAATTGCTAATTACAATGGAATGCCTTGCAAACTCATTTGAAGTCCTGAGGCTGTAAGTATGGGATGAATTTACAAGCTCTCAGGAGACTTGTAAACATTTTAATTGAACTTCAACCCACTATACAGAGCTTCAAATTTTTTTAAAAAGCTTGACGGCCCTGTTAAAGAGCTTTAAGAATATTTTTCAAATATCAAGCTCTTTCCAAAAACATAAACATTGCATAACAAGTGTTTTTAACTGGAACAAAGTGGTAAAAAAGAAGTAAAGATATTAATCTATTTTTAGTGTTCCGTACGGAACACTTATAAGATAACTTCGGTGTCTGTCTGTGTGTCTGTCTGTCTGTCACACCCGATTTTCTCCGAAACTATTTGTCATAGAAAGTTGAAATTTGGTAATAATATAGGAATTGAAGGCCTCATCAGAGCCGTGTAGTTTTGAAAGTTAAATTTTGACTTAAGGGGTTAGTTTTGGGGGGTGAAATCGGAAGTCATTTTTTTACGAGGTCATCGAGTGTGGTGTCAAATGAAAGCTTGTGAAAACACGAGTAAAAAATATATACATAATGTAATACTTGCGCACAGTTTTCTTTGTATTATTTTTAAAAAAATCGCGAAAAATCACTGTCCCCCCCACCTTATCTCGAAAAGTACAGATCAAAAAATTTTGAAAAAATTCTGGAATATTCTCCCGGGGTGTAGATTGCATGAAAATTATTACGAGTTGCATTACCTTTAATAATTTATCTGGTATATAAAAAAAAAAAAAAATTCAAGGTCATCAGTTTTCAGTAAAAATTGGAAACAAACTTTGATGAAAACTCATTTGGGGTGTGTTTTGTGACGTCACTGATCATTTTATACCACCGTAACAAATTTTTTTTATTTTAAAAGCAATCTACGTACGGAACACTAATTGTGCAAGTTCAACTTGCACTTGACCGGTTTTAACAGTTTAAATGGCAATAAAAACTTTTTTGGCTGTCAGTTCTTAGTGAATACTGTGAGGATATCGTAGTAATTAACTAAGATTTTTACCTACCAAATACTCCAGAGTTTTTGGTATATCCAATATAGATTTAACGCCGCTTGAAACGATGGCAATATTTGATCTGCCTAATTCGGTAAGATCAGCAGAAATATCGAAAGTTTGACTAGCCCCTCTATGAACTCCACCAATTCCTAAAATTTAACAGTCAGATAAGCTTTAAAATAAATATAAGTTTTCTAAGAGTGATCTACAATTAAGTCATTGATTTCCCTGTTTTCGCAATTTTAGCCATGTCGTAAACGAAATTTGATTAACAACATCTGCCATTGTAAGAAATCACTTCCACTATAGTTAAGACTATCACCCCCATAAGTAAATATACTTGCTTTTTCTGATGTTTCACTCAAATTAACGAAAATCAATATTATGACGTTATCGTAGACCTCTCTTTAAAAACCATATGTATATTTTTTATTATTTTACCTCCAGTAGCGAACAGAGATATCCCCACTTCCTTACATACAATAACTGTTCCAGATACAGTTGTGCCACCATTCAATTTTTGACTTAAAATATATGGAAAATCCCTGCGGGATGTCTTTATTGGCTTACTAGTTTTTGTATCGCCCAAAAACTCTATTTCACTCTCGGTTAGGCCAACTTTGATTTTTCCGTTTATCAATGCTATCGTAGCTGGAATTGCTCCCTAAAATAAAGTACAATTGTACATTTGTAGGACCTAATAAATATAAAGTATCATCGTGTTTGATCATTGCACGTTATTGTGATCGCTGCCATTCGTTGCCGGATCACTTCTTCCAGTTATTCCAGAGAATTAGAATTGTTACCAAAAAATTTTGAGATTTCCCCTAAAAAATTCACCAATATGAAATTAAGATTAGGTGGAGGCGAAAATTTCTCGAATGACTAGTAAAGATGTATTTGCACGCACACCTCGTTTGCATCGCTTCTCACTGTGGTTGTTCGTCCTGTCTGAGGTATATTTAAACCCGAACCATCTCTTCAAACTTCTGCACTTGGTGATAAATTATATTACAAGGAAAATTTTCGCCGCACAATAACCGCAGAATTATGGTTTTCGAAAAACTCTCACCCCGAAAAGGCACATTTTTCTGTGTTAAATTTCCAAGGACCATGGTTACGCTCTGTCTCCACCTTACCACTCCCGTCGCTTGCGATCGCGCAATAAGCTAAACAAATATATTTATGGGACGCACAGAAGAATGATGGCCAAAATATGAAGGTATTATTAGATTCAACAAAACGGCATATCGGGGTTTTCGGAACCGCTGATCACGAATATCAAGTCAAATTTTCAAAAAACAAAAAGGCGGCTTTAAAATGGCGGATTCTTTTTGGAAAAACGTGAGTTCTTTTTATGAAACTATGTATACATGGGTTTTTGATGTCGCTGATTACGAATATGAAGTTCAAATTTCAAAAAACAAAATGGCGGCTCCAAAATGGCGGACTATTTTTGGAAAACTGTGACTTATTTTTATGAAACTCTATATACATGGGTTTTTAGGATCGCTGATTACGAATATGAAGTTCTAATTTCAAAAAACAGATGGCGGCTCCAAAACGTACTATTTTTAGAAAAACGTGAGATATTTTTATGAAACTTTTTATGAATTTTTAAACAATTTGCTACATTGTGCAACAATTTCCAGAATTTTAAAATTGTTTTTCCAATTTAGTAACATTGTATTGAAATTATAAAGTATTTTTCAATTTTAGCAACAATTTTCCGAAGTTGTAAACAATTTGCTGCAAGTCGCAACATTTTTCCCGAATTGTTTAACTATGATTATGATTTTGCAATAATTTACAGAAGTATTTTTCACATTTTGCAACAATTTCCTGAATTTCCAAACAATTGGTTGAATTTTGTAACATTTTCCCCGTAAACTTCGCCGAGTTCCGCTTTTATCTCATCATTAGTTTTCTTTTTCAAAAATAAATTTTATCACCGCTCGACATTCAATTTTTTTCGTTATTGTAAAATCACAAAAGTTGTTCTATTTAAATGGCTGCCACTCACAAACTAAATCACGCAGCGACTTAAAAATTAGACAGAATTCTTGTGAAAGGTTATGTTTACGAAAAATATAATTTTTTAAGTAGTGGCCATCTCTGGCCAAGGCCAGGTACTTATCATACAACCCTTGTAGTTTCAAACTACTCTTTTTTCGGCGTAAAAAAAATTGTAAGACTATACTATATTTAAATATAAAGGTTAAGAAAAAATTTATGCCAAGCAAGATAGTAGGAAATTGGATAAAAATATACACACTAAGTGAGGTCTTAAAAAGGGGTGAGTACTATCATATTTTGGATACATTCTTCTCGTTTTGAAGCGAATTTCTTAGAAATAAGTTTGTACTTACAGAAAATACATAATTCTTATTATCGATCTAATAGGCTTGTCAATGGCTTGTAGCTTTTACAAGACAATGTTATGTGTCTAAATTATAGATACAACATAATCTACTTTTCTTGCAATATCTTCCTTATTTTTTGAATTTAGACTATTTCAAACCTATTTTTTTACACAATAGTTTAACAAGGTAAAAATCTACCCTTGAAAAATTTGACCTTGACTTGGAATATATCAAAAACAGACTACATGCGTTATTTATTCTTACTTTAAATGATGCATTTACTGCCCACAATCAATCACAATGATCCAAATCAAAGCAGGTTCTTACAAAGAGCAGTGTCAAAAATGACTTTTAATCGCCGACAAAGTTATCATTTATCGCTCGTTACAGGAAAACCAATTTAAAATATTATCTTTAACCAAGGTTTTGTTCGAATACAAACACCAAGGTATACGCAGTTTGTCTAAAAATGATCTATATTTACGCCATAATGCTCATTTATCTTGATCTGGGGAAAACAGGAGAAATAGGAAGTCTATTTATTTGCAAAACTGGCATTTAAGGTGACAATTAAGTGTTTTTTATACTGGCAGTTCCTGTCATTTAATTTAGTTTGCGAAATTTCTAATATTGAGAAAGCAGAGAACTTTGTGACGTAATTGTAGATCATTCTTAGAAAAAGAATACTTACCCGAGATCGCACAATATTTTCCACTTCCAAAGCACACTTGACATTTTCCGGAAAGGTCATTCCATGTGTAATTATTGTGGATTCTAATGCAACCACCGGTTTTGATTCACCTAAACCCGATTGCACCTCCTCACTTACTTCTAATATTTGTCTGTTAATTGACAAACAACGCACACCGTACGAGTTAAAAAACGAGAAAAGTTTCCGCCGGTACATTTTCCGAAAAAAAAAGAGAGATAAAACAATCAAAACAAATAAGCACACGCTATCACGGCCCAGTCAACAGACACTACAGATTATCTCTACACGCCAATGGGTCAATAAATGTATAATGTCTTATCAATTTCTTTTAATGTAACGATGCCAAAATTTTATCTCACAGACAAAAGAAATTAAATGAATTTTTGATAAATATTATGATTTAATTCGTTGTGTATGTTTTCTTAACAAAAACCAATTAACAGTTATTTCTTTAATGATTTATTTACATGTATATGACATACTGTTCAGATACATGATGTAAATGAAATACGTAAGTAGCCCTAAAATGTTACCTGACCGGACAAAGAGTTCCTTCTCATACTCGTACTACAGGTAGTTTTAAAAAGCACTTGTCTTGCAAGGTACGTTACAAGGAGAATTTTTAAATGCGAATAATAATTCTGCACTAAATTAAAGTTTTAAACACAAGAACTAAAAAAATATTTTCTTCTCAAAATAATTTCTGGAGTAACACCAAAAATATAAGCCTTGAGCTGCAAAATAATAATTAAGCACCAATATTACCCTACATGGTGTACGAGGGTCATTTGAAAAGTAAAAGAAATAAATAAATAACATTTTATTTCATGAGACCTGATACAAGGTATAGAAAAAGTCAAGTCAAGTCACAGAATGTATACATCCTGTGAAAATAAGGATCTAAAAGGCTTTTAGAAATGCACATACTGTAGCTACAAATAGCCTTTTTTGAGGAGTGGTTGAAACACACGAAGAATGAAAAAAACTAGCGTGTACATATATGACTTTCTTTCTTCAAAATTTCACTTTGGTGACATTACTTAATGTAATACTTGCGCACACTTTTCTTCGTATTACTTTAAAAAAAGATCCTACCTTAAAAGTTAAAAAAATTACACGTACTCTAGCTTACATACAGTAAAGAAACACTTTGTTTTATAATATCAAATTTTATACCACCCTAACAAAATTTTTTTATTTTAAAAACAATCAACCTCAATCTGTTCAACTTGCAAAAAATACCTGAGTGCTATAAAAGGCTTTACAGGACATTCTCCAAAAATTAGCACTCTATACATTGAATTTATTAGTGCTTTCATTTATACATACTTATTAATTTAAAGATTTAATACTAGTACTAAAAAGCTTTACGCCGCTGTAATAGACTCCTTTCAAATATTAAAAAAGCTTTATGCCGCTGTAATAGGGACTGCTTTCAAATAGAAATAATGTGTGTTCTGGTATAACTAAATTTTTTTTGTTTTATAGTCGGAAGTGAAAAAAAAATTTTTTTACTGTATCGTGAAATTATGCATGTCACGCCATGGCTACGAATTTATTCAACGATTACTCTCAAACATAAATCGGAACCTACCACCCAGTATGTACATAGCAGGTAGAGTGAGTATGGCAAATTTTTTGAAATCGCTGTTCTTATCGGCATGAATGATTCTTAATCTGACACCTGCAATATTTCGAACTGCTCATTTGGGGTGTGTTTTGTTTTTTGATCATTTTTATATTCTAAATAAAACTCGTACGGACCATATTGCACTTGACTGGTTTTTTGCATTCTAAATACTCTGAAGCACCCCAAAATATTAGACCACAAAGTGTGCATTTCAATAACGAAACACAAAAAAGTGTGCTTTTAGTAATAAGACATATTAGTTTTATAAACCACAATTTAATTCAAAAACTCAGTTAACATATTCTGCAGTTTATCTAGAGCCAAAGCACTGTGGTGTTGTCACAGCATACATAACTGTTATCGTCTGCAAACATGGTTAAATTACTTGGTCATTAACGATATTCGGTAAATCGTTTACAAAAATTAAAAAAAGCAGCGGTCCGAGAATGGACCCCTGTGGAACACCCGTAGAAAACATTTTCATTCGAAATACTGTTAGGAAATTACTTATTTGTTCAAAAACAACCCTTTCCAGTACCTTAGAAATTGAACTTAATAAAGATATGGGCCGATAATTTTCACACTTTCCATACTTTATTAAATAAAGGTATTATTCTAGCAGTTTTAAACACATCTGGAAATGTTGCACCTTCCAGTGATATATTTTATTAAGTACGAAAGTGGTTTCACTATAAAGTCAGTAATGGACTTTAATACATTATTGGAAATCTCGTCAATTCCAAATGAATTTGATTTTTTTAAAGATCTTATTATCCTTAATATATCTTGTTCTAGGACAGGTGAGAAAAACATGGTACTGTTATTTATTGAAAAAATTCAAGTATGCATTATCAGCATTTCGATTTAACATAAATTTTTGAGGTGCGTTTACAAAATATTCATTGAAACCATTGGAAATTTGGAATTTATCATTCGTTGTTTTACTATTAAATATCAAACTAGAAATTCTATTCGTATTGTTGCAAGATAATGTGTCTGTGATAACATTCCAGACGGCTTTACTTTTATTAGTAGAGGCGGTATGACTTATCATTATATATTTTTTTAGCAGTCCCTATAACATTCTTGTATATTTTTTTATATATTCTATAACGGTTTTTGATTATGACACTATTTGAATCAACGACCAACTTATAAAGTAATTTCAAATTTTTCGAAGACGTACGGATGCCCCGAGTAATCCAAGGCTTTTTTCTATTTCTATCCAGGAAAACCTTTTTTAAAGAAAATGCTATATTTATATAGGTTGACAATCGTTCTATAAAAACCCTAAATGCCTCATGGACATCGCACGCTTCATACACTGACAACCAAGTCTCTTTGCGCAAGTAATGGTAAAGGCATTATAGTTAACCGCACTAAAAAAAACGTTTATAAACAAAACGTGTGCCGCACACCTCAAGAGGTCTTAAATTAATTTCAAATATTTGATAAGAATGATCAGACAGACCATTATCATCAACTACAGCCTTAATGATTATCATTACAAAAGTTGGTACAAATGTAGTCACCACCATGAATATTCTCCGATCGACAAAATCTCGCGATTAAAAAGGTAAATAACACGCATATGGCAATACTATGATAGAAATCAGTATTGGACTGTTTAGTTTCATTCTCCATCGGTCAGTTCCAGGTCTCCAATCAGACGAACAGCTCTTCTCTGAAAAGAATCCAACGAATTCAGTGTGTCTTTGGGAGCGGAGCCACAAACGTGGGAGCAGTATTCCATAGTTGGTCGAATCTGAGCTTTGTAAAGAATTAACAGTTGTTATGGAGTGTAAAGCTTTCTGGTTCGAAATAGTACTCCCAACTTTTGAGAAGCTCTCCTTGCTATGCCTGCAACATGTTCATGCCAGGACATATTTGCTTCCAAATTAACGCCCAACAAATTAAGTGACGATGCTAGGGGAATGGAGTGCCCCAACATGACTATGTCGTGTTCAGCAACGTTAACTTTTTTAGAAAAAACTGTCGCCTGGGTTTTTGTAGCGTTAAATTCCACTTGGTTACGGTCACCCCAAGATAGGATTTCTTCCAGGTCTTTGTTAAGTTGAATGACCTCCTGCTGTCTGCGGATATTCGCCTGAGTAGCTGATGTCCGAGCGTTCAAAGTGAATGAAGAGATAAGCGGGACTGTGATCTGCAAAGCTGTAGATTGGATTCCCGATCTTTTCCAGCAGATCGTTAATATAAATGAGAAGGAGAGTAGGAGACAGTATAGAGCCTTGGGGCACACCGGCGTTGATAGTGAAGGTGTCAGAAAAAAATCCGTCGACCGCCACTCGTAAAGAACGCTCTCTCAGGAAACATGAGAACCACAAACAGAACTCTTCAGACATACCATAAGAGCGTAGCTTAGCCGACAGTCCATCGTGCCAAAAACGGTCGAATGCCTTGGATATGTCAAGAGCAACCGCTCGAGATTCTCCAAAATGTTCAATTGCGTTGTTCCAAACATATGTTACATAAGTCAGAAGATCTCCTGTTGATTCTGTTTACGAAAGCCATGTTGGTGATCGCTAATAATGTGTAAATAACACACATATGGCAATCCTATGATCGAAATCAATATTGGACCATTTAGTTTCATTCCTTAGAAGATAACATGCAGAGTTACAGTTCAGAGCTTAGTGCGATTTCTCTTTGTTCGGTCGAAATACAAACTTGTAAACGCGATTTCCAACATTATCGGAAAAACTGAGATTCGAGCTGTGATAAAATTTTATTTTTTAAATAACGAAAACAACCACCGAAATAAAAGATGAGCTTGACAATGTTCTTGGGGACTCTTCTCCTTCATTGACGACCGTAAAGTACTGGGTTTTCCAGTTTAAACGTGGTCGAACATCACAGTGGACGCCCCAGCGATGTGGCAACCCGGATATTGAAACGAAAATCCACAAAATGATTTTGACTGACCGCCGTTTGAAGGTTCGGGAGATTGCTAACATTGTAGGGACTTCAAGTGAACGCCTGCATAACATTTTACATAAACATTTATGCACGCAAAAGCTGTGTGCACGATGGGTGCCACGTCACAAAAAGCACCTGCTCACACGTCAGTCGTTGCCATGCCCAAAATTCATGAACTTCGCTTCGACTTGCTCAGCCACTGATCCTATTCGCCCGATTTGTCCCCGTCGACTTCCTTTTATTCCCGAACCTTAAAAAATTTCTTGAAGAACAACGATTTCACGGAAATGGAGAAGTGATGTCCGCTGTGAATGACTATTTTGCACGTTTAGAGAAATACTTTTATAAAAAAAAACGTGACGTGAATTTTGTTCGTATTTTCATCCTTACTTTACTTTTCAAACCACCCTCATATATCTTATGTAATCCTCGGGGCAACACAATTTCTAAGGAGAATCTGTAGAAAATTCTGATAACTCAACCTATAAAACCAAGTGTTTAATACTTAAAATAACCGGCCAAGTGCAAGTCGAACTTGCGCAATTAGTGTTCCATACGATGATCGCTTTTGAATTAAAAATTTTTGTTAGGAAGGTAAAAAATGATCAATGACTTCACAAAACACACCTCAAATGAGTTTTCAACAAAGTTTTTTTTCCGATCTTTACTGAAAACTGATGACCTTGACATTTTTGTTTTTTTTATATACCAAATAAATTCGTTCAATCTACAACCTATGGAGAAGATTCCAGAATTTTTTCAAAGTTTTTAGATCAGTACTTTTCGAGATAAGGGGGGGGGCAGCGATTTTTCGCAATTTTTTAAAAATAATACAAAGAAATGTGTGCGCAAGTACACACAATACATTATATATATTTTTGAACCGTGTTTTTACAAGCTTTCATTTGAAACCCCACTCGATGACCTAGCAAAAAATTTTTTTTTCACTTCCGATTTCACCCCCCAAAATTAACCCCTCAAGTCAAAATTTAACTTTCAAAACTACACAGCCCTGATGAGGCCATCAATTCCTATATTAGTACCAAATTTCGATTTTCTACGTCAAATAGTTTCGGAGAAAATGGGGTATAAGAGACAGACGAACGGACGGACAGGCACCGAAGTGATCTTAGTGTTTTGTACGGAACACTAAAAACCTATGACTTCTAAATGAATTACTTTATTTTAATACCAAGACGGGTACGTTGGTAATAAAGCTCACATAAGACCCGGTATTCGTGGGATATCCTATAATAATCGTATATTGAAAATATGAATTAAGCTTGATGGAATATCCCTAGTCATTAAATTAATATCCATATATATTGTTCCAATAACCTTGAGAAAAACTTTTTTATAAAGTTATCCCCTAGTTTATCACAGGGGTGGATTCAGGATTTTGTCTAGGCGAAGCGGGAAACACTTCGGAAGTGCATTCAAAATTTTGGACGAAAAAATCTCGTCTTACAAAATCAATGACCGGGTGGAAGCTTCTCGAAAAAATCTTCTCTGACCTAAACAGGTTTTCCCAAAAAAAAATTTAATCCAGAAGGAGCGTACCTCGTTCAACCTCTCCCCCCTTTACTGTCGCTACGGGCTTCCCAGAGGAAAACCTGTTTAGATACTAAAGATAGGACTACAACAAGTCTGTTCTCATATGCGTATCAAATCGAAATTTTAATTAAACCAATAAAGTTTCTTCCAGTTTAGTTTGAAATTTACATTTTTAATTAGGAATATATCTGTCTGTTACAATGTCTTTCCTATAGATATCAAATTCTAATCTATTGTTATTTTTAATAATTAAAATATCTAGAAAAGGTAGTTGTCCTTTGTTCTCAACTTCGTAAGTGAATTTAATGGAATCATACCGGCTATTTAATTTGGAAACAAAGTCATCAATATTTGCTTTCTTTGTATCAAAAATCGCGAAAATATCATCCACATACCTATACCATACCCTTGGGAAATATTCAAATTCCTGACTGACTTCGGTTTCACACTTACTCATGAATAAATTGGCTATAAAAGGTAATAAGCGATTACCCATAGCTGTTCCTTCTTTCTGAACATAAAATTGACTGTTATATTGGAAATAATTTTGTTCCATATAAAATTTAGATAGTGTTAAGTATTCATGAATAATTTCATCCTCAAAGTAATTCATCCTAAGTAATTCTTCGAGTTCTTCTAAAGCTAATGATTCATTTCATTGCAAACAACACAAATTAGCCTCATTACATTTTTTAGTTCATCGTTTGGTCACTTTTCCTTTGAATAGAGTAAAATTTAATAACGAAAGGAATCGTATTTGAAATATAACTAGAGTTAACGGTTATGACGATGACTTAGTAAACAAGCTAATAAATAGACATACGTACAGGTTAAATATTCAGGATTCCAACTTTTTTACACGCGAAGAAAATAACACCAAGTATATCTCCATACCATATAATCCGAAATATAGCAAGGGACTCAATAAGGTATTTAATAAGGTAGGCCTCACCTTAGTCTATAAATCATCAAACAATCTGAGGAATATCTTAGGAAATTGTGAGAAAAGTGGAATTTATGAAATTAGTTGTAATGATTGTGACAAAAAGTATGTTGGGCAAACTAAAAGATCAATTAAAACACGATTTGAAGAACATTTAGCACACTTAAAACACAGTAGAACAGAGAAGTCCAGCATTGCCGAACATGCCCTTGAAGCTGATCATATTGCAACATTAGATAATCTAAGATTAATTAAAAATGTATCTGATAGGATACTGTTGAACGCATACGAAAGTATAGAAATTATAAAATGTAAAAGTAGTTTAAATAAAGACAGAGGACCTATTCCTTATAGTCCTCTCTACTGGTTACTTGACCGGAACAGATGGCCTTACCTATGCCATTAGTTCCGCCTGAGTAATTCAAGGGTTAGGCTATGTATAAATCGGGTAGATTTGTGGTTTAGCTTTAGTCAATCATCGCTCCTGATGAAGCTAACATGGTTAGTAAAACGCGCGTCGAGCGCAAAAATAAAGTGTTTGGTGTAGTGGTGATATATGCTAAGTAGTCTTACACAGTACGTCAAACAATTGATTATTTGACGGAGAGAAACATCGAATCAATGTCTCATTGCCGGTATTCACGTAACGACTTTTTTTGTTCCCAGATGTCAAAAAAAAATGCGTAGACAGCGATTTCACCTCAAGAAGCTGTTGAATCCTTCCAAAGCCATGTTTTTGAGGTACCAACTTCAGAGTCGAAAAAATATTTCAAGAATTGGTTCGAACGCATGCAAAAGTGTATAAATCTTATAGTTCTTTTACACGGTCATATCAGTTCTCAGTTCCGTCTCAGTTTTCGTTTCAGTTCGGAAGGAGGTTTCTTTTTACACCGTCCGTTCAGCTCTCAGTTCAGCTCGAGTTACTTTCAAAGTGTTATGTGTGTTTCGCGTTCAAACACATTTTGTCATACTGTCCCAAAGTGTACACGAGTAAAATATCTCATGTATGAAAACTGTCTCACTGCAGTAGCCTTAGCTGTGGTGGTGAAGAAACAATGGAAGAAAAGAACCCCATACCGTCAGGTGTCAGTCTCCGTTTCAGTTCCGTTCTCAGTTTTTCCTTTTTACACATAGGAAAAACGGACAGTTCAACTGAACTGACGACTGATATGACCGTGTAAAAGGACCATTAAAGGCGAATATTTTGAGAAACAATAAAACATTTTTTTTCTTTCATTATTTCTGTAAAAACTTAAAAGGTAGCCTTCATACTAGACTTACTTCTTCCATCTTACTGCTACTTTTCAATCGTTGACAATAAAATAGAAATTGCAAAACTTTGGTAAACTTGAAATAAAACAAAAACTATATACAGTTAATATTATAGACATAGAGAATGGACTGAGCATTAGCCTCACAAAATTGACCACCCTTAGAAAGAGATAAAGCGACGTGCAACCAATGCCCTGTCTCTTTTCTGTAGACCTATAATAACCAAGTCGCAGTACTCCCAGACGGAATTCAAAGCTAGAAAGAGACAGCTACCTGCATTCGCTTCGTGTCTCTCACACTTTTGCGTCCGTATTTACTTCACAGCGGAATACGGAACGCTCAGTCCATTCTCTATATCTACAGAGATAACAAGTAAAGTTGTACTAGAAATTGTTCAAAATGTATATGTACTGCTTACTGCCAAACGAGGCTAATATTAAGCCCCGTAAACATGGCCTATGTGCGCTACAGGAATAAGAAAAGAAATACCAAACACTACTGTATGTCTGACACGAAGGTTCATTATTAGTTTCTTAAGGATTTTAAGGTTCCTAAATCACAAAAAACATAGTCACTCATGTATGTTGGTCTCTGTCGATATTGGTACGATGACTCTCGAACGAAATGAGATATGGATTTCAAACTTCGTACATAGATAATATCTAAAGAGAGGATAAAACCTACAATTTTTGAATGACATCGCTTAAGACCAAGAGGACGAAAGGGGTGGCAGTGGTAATTTTTCCTGGTTTTTTTCTCAGATAATAAACAAATATTTTGAATAAATATTTATTATAAAATATAAAAAGGGTGACAGGGTGGGGTAGGAGATTAGAGGGCTTGTTTGGTATATATAGGGTTATATATCTTTTTAAAAGTTTTTGGAGTCGAGTAATTCAAAAACTAGGTTATTAGCGTTCCGTACGGAACACTTATAAGATCACTTCGATGTCTGTCCGTCTGTCGCACCCAATTTTCTCCGAAACTATTGGACATAGAAAGTTTGGCACTAATATAGGAATTGATGGCCCCATCAGAGCCATGTAGTTTTGAAATTAAATTTTGACTTAAGGATTAGTTTTGGGAGTCAAATCGGAAGAGAAAAAAAAATACCAGGTCATCGAGAGGGGTATCAAATGAAGCTTGTGAAAATACGAGTTCGAAAATATATATAATGTAATACTTGCGCACACTTCTCTTCATATTATTTTAAAAAAATTGCGAAAAATCGCTGTGCCCTCTTATCTCGAAAAGTACTGAACAAAAAATTTTAAAAAAATTCTGGAATGTTCTCCACAGAATGTAGATTGAACAAAAATTATCGCGAGTACATTACCTTTAATAATTTATCTGGTATGTATGTATATGTATATGTATATGTATATGTATATGTATATGTATATGTATATATATATATATATATATATATATATATATATATATATATATATATATATATATATATATATATATATATATATATATATATATATATATATATATATATATATATATATATATATATATATATATATATATATATATATATATATATACATATATACATATATATATATATATATATATATATATATATATATATATATATATATATATATATATATATATATATATATATATATATATATATATATATATATATATATATATATATATATATATATATATATTTATATATATATATATATATATATATATTATATATATATATATATATATATATATATATTATATATATATATATATACATATATATATATTTATACATATATTTATACATATATTTATACATATATTTATACATATATTTATACATATATTTTATACATATATATATATATATATATTATATATATATATATATATATATATATATATATATATATATAAACAAAAACTTCAAGGTTATCAGTTGTCAACAAAAATCGGAAACTTTGTTGTGTTGAAAACTCAGTTGGGGTGTGTTTCGTGAAGTCATTGATCATTTTATACCTCACTAACAAAAATTTTTATTTCAAAAGCAATCAACGTACGAAACACTAATTGTGCAAGTACGACTTGCACTCTGCCAGTTTTTTTATTATTTTTAATTGCTTATGTTCAAACATATACAGAGTTAAGGAGGTGAAAGAAGTTAGAAGTATTGCTTCTTACTTCTTGTGTCATACGCACTTTTTCGGGTACTTGGAGTCTACTGATCTATAATTGACTTATTTTTTTATTATTTTCAATTATTCAAACATTTATGGGAGTAGTAAGATGGTGAGGGAGTTGCTTCGTGTAGATCGTAGATCGATATACGTCAATTTCAGGGGTTTTGCCGACTAGTAATCCGAAAATTGAATTGTTTTTTCATTATTTTCAATTATTTATAGTCAGACATATAAAGCGTTAAAGAAGTAGGGCAGGAGGCTAAGATACCTCCTTTATATATATATATAATATATATATATATATATATATATATATATATATATATATATATATATATATATATGCTCGTGGCTCCGTGGAGTAATTACTGCTTGCGGTGCGGAAGGTCTCGAATTCAGTACCGGCAAGTTGGTATACTTTCATTTATTAATTTATTTAAGTATATATATATATATATATATATATATATATATATATATATATATATATATATATATACTATATATAACTTTTCTTTGTACTATTTTTAAAAAAATTGCCAAAAATCGCTGTCCCCCCTTATCTCAAAGAATACTGATCAAAATATTTTGAAAAATTCTGGAATATTCGCCACAAGATGTAAATTGAACTAGAATTATCACGAGTGCATTACCTTTAATAATTTATCTGGTATATAAAAAAAAAATCAAGGTCATCAGTTTTCAGCAAAGATCGGAAACAAACTTTGTTGGAAACTCATTTAGGGTGTGTTTTATGAAATCATTGATCATTTTATACCTCCGTAACATTTTTTTTTAAAGGAATCGACATATGGAACACTAATTGCGTAAGTCCGACTTGCACTTGGCCGGTTATTTTTCAGTTGAGGAAGAGGGTCAAAGTGGTGAAGGTCGTTAAATATTGTATAGTTTCAACAGCATTTTGAGAATTTTTGCAGGTTTTTTGGTTAATGTAATTGACACATTTTAGGCATATTATTTATACTAAAATATATAAAAGGGTTAATGGGGTGGGGTAGGCAGTTAGAGGGGTTGCTTCACATTTATCGTGCCATATGTCCTTTTCAATGATTGTAGTAATATAAAAATTAAGTTATTTCTCATGGCTATCAGTTTTAATTGAGGAACGGAGTAAAAGAAATGAGAGATGCTTGTATAGTTTCAATATTATTCTGAAAATTTTTCAAGGCTCTTTAGATGGAAGAATAGGCAAATTGTAAGCCCAATCATTTATAATAAAACATATAAGGTGCCAAAGGGGTGTAGAAGGGAAGCAGAAGACTGACTTCGTATTTGTCCTGTCTTTTCTCAAGTTCTTTTAATCAAGCAAGAGGGTTAAAGGGTGGTCGTCATTGAATCTTTTCAACAGTATTTTGACATTTTATTCCCAGCATTTCACTGGAATTTTAAAAATTACTTTATATTAAAATAATTTTTCTATAATAAAATATATACAAGGTGAAAGGGATGAGTTAAGGTTCTAAGAGAGTGATTGCGGGTATGTCGTAACATGCTTCTAATTCAGTGTTATTGATTTTCCATTATTTCCAATATTAACGAAAACTGTATATAGAAGGAATAAAGATCTGCTTACAGACTAACCTAAATAATGAAAAAAAACCGGCCAAGTGTAAGTCGGATTTGCACAATTAGTGTTCCGTAAGGTGATTGCTTTTAAAATAAAAAATTTTATTAACCCAAATGAGTTTTCAACAAAGTTTATTTCCGATCTTTGTTGAAAACTTATGACCTTGAAATTTTTGTATTTTTTATATACCAGCTAAATTATCAAAGGTAATGAACTCGTGATAATTTTCGTTCAATTTACACCTTCTATTTCAAAAATTTTTTCAAAATTTTTTGATCAGTACTTTACGAGATAAGGGGGGGACAGCGATTTTTGGTAATTTTTTAAAAATAATACAAAGAAAAGTGTGCGCAGGTATTATACCATATATATATATATATATATATATATATATATATATATTTATATATATATATATATATATCTTTCAACGCGTGTTTTTACAAGCTTTCATTTGACACCCCACTCAATGACCTGATAACAAAAATTTTTTTTCACTTCCGATTTCGCCCCCCAAAACTAACCCCTTAAGTCAAAATTTAACTTTCAAAACTACACGGTTCTGAGGGAGCCATCAATTCCTATATTTGTGCTAAATTTCAACATTCTATCTCAAATAGTTTCGGAGAAAATCGGGCAAACGCATAGACAGGCGGACAGACACCGAAGTGATCCGTACAGAACACTAAAAACGTTAAGTTGAAACAAATGTTAGAAACAGAAACGATTAAGTTGACGGAAATATACTTACAGAACAGCAGATAAATTATTGTATTTACTTTCCCTTGTATTGTATTTGTGAAAGAATTATCCTCTGAATTATTTCTTTTTTTCAGGTCTTAGAGTTTTAAGATCACAAAAACCATATTTTTTTAACTTCCAATTTCATAATAAATATTATTAAATATCCCAACAACAATTTAGCCCTTCATCACAAAAATGGTTTTATTTACACATCAAGAGGTTTTTCTTAGCATACCTGAAAATTTTTTTATCTGATAGCTGAATTTTATTCTTTAACGTGCGCAAGTATTTCGTTGACAGGGAGCATATATTTTGTTCGAAATGATCTTAAAAGATACGATTGTAGTTTTTTAAACATAAAATACATTTTTTGATTTTTAAGGTAAATTTCTAATTTTTGTTGTTAATATTTTAACATAAAGTGGATTGTATTAAGTTATTCTTAATGTTTACATGGAAAGTACTAGGTAAATCATTTTACCAATTTTTAGAATATGCCGTGACAACTTTCATGGGACCCTCACTGAAGATAAAAGAGTGGATAATATCTATCGTCCCCATGGGACGCCCCAAGGACGTTATAGGATAGAAAATAGACGTTTTCAGGACTCGCAAATGTATGAACCAAAAGAACCACACCACCACAATTGTGTTATCTGAAAGAACGACGTTGCGAAAAACTGAGCAAAGTCTGTATAACCAAACCTGAGGTTTTTGTGATCATTATTACACTTTGTATGAAAAGCTAAGCTATATCATTAAAAAAGGGATATATGACCTAGATTTTGTAAACAATTTAAATACTGATGAGCGAAAAAGGCCTGCTTTTTACAAAAAAAAATTACAATTAAATCCCCGTTTTCTAGGTCATTTATATAACGTACCATTCAGACTGTGTATTATTATTATGAAGTAATCAGCAATTTAATATATCTAATTAAACTTTAGCTTACCAAGTTATTAAAAGATTTTTAACGTCAGACACGCAAGCCCGGTTAATGTAAGTATATGTAATTAAGGGTAACGTCGACCCTTTTAGAATTTTAAAAATTGGGAATTTAAAAAAGCCTAAAAAATAAATTACTTTAATAACTGTTATAAATACAAAACATAAAAGAACATATGGTCAAAATATTTAAAAAAAAAAAACTTGTATATATTTAGTATTCTTACTCCTACTTAGCTTGTATGAAACTGAAATAAATCCAAACTAGGTAACTCAAGATTTAAAGGACCACCATTGGTTACCTCCATATCAGATTCTGTTATTTTTCTAAACCTTTCATTGACAAATTGGTCTACATTCATTACTTCATCGGAACTACTTGAATTGTCCAATATATTGTGAGGTTCTGCAGGAACTGCTAACATTAATTCATCCACTGTATGTCTTAGATTTGGAATTAAAATGGAATTATCAGTCAATAATTCTGGATTTACAACGCTTTTATCATTGATATTTTGATTTGGAGGAGACTTAGAGTATGTATTAATTTTCTGAGAAAATCTTGGGGGGCATATCAAAATATTTGATTGTATTTTTATTTTAGAGCTTGATGGTCTCAGTTTTTGTTCTGTAGTACCGGGACTCACGGAATTTGGTAAATTTGTTTGACTATTAAAGGGATGTTTCATTTCATAGTCATTAATAGAAAAATTATTTGACAAATTAATATCTGAAGAGAAAAATTCATCTCCTGAAAATGTTTTAAGCTCATTATTTTCTTCTGCAATATTAAGTTTTCTACAAAAACTTTGGGGTTGTATTGATTGTCTACCATTAAAATCTGCTATATTATTCATTTCACACACAGAAATTTGCTCTTTGCAATTTTCATTATTACTGTCAACTGGTATTATTTTTGCCTGATCATCTAAATTGTTTTTAATTTCAAAATCGCTAATAGGTCGGAAATTTGTTTGTAAATTTATGTCTGAAACAAAAAAATCATCTCCTGTAAATTTTTTAACTTCACCATTTGAATTAACATTAATATTTTCATTTGTACCATTAAGAGATGCAGGTTGTTTTAAAAACTTGTTACTATCCCCTTGCTTAGCAATTATATTATCATTTTCTGTGGATACTAACATGGATTTTAGGAATAACTCATCAATGTTAGACCTCTTACCACAAGTACAAGTTGTACCCGACAAAATATTAGTCTTTAAATTATTATCTTCGGTTTTAGACTTAATAGAATTTAAAAAATCATTATTAGCCATCAATTTTAATACTGTAACATTTTTATATAAATTATTATCATCAAAATAGTAACTGCCTGGAGTTAAACCAATGGCATTTCCCAAAACCTCGTCAATTTTAACTTCATTAGCAGCACTACCTAACTTTTTAAACAAAGCATTGGTAAGTAACAATAAATTATGTAAAAGATTTGATAGTTCTTGACAAAATTTTTGTCCTCTTTCAGATGATGGACATTTTTGAGTAACATTAACTAAATAATTCCAAACTTCAAAATTTTTTTCTTCATTTTGATGCATGGGACCATGGGATGGATTTTTTCTCAGATGTTCCAGAATTTTACTTCTTCCTAAATAGGCCTTTTTGCATTTCGGACATCTATACTGGGCTGCAATCCTGCGTTTTTTCTGAAATGGGTCTGGCTGATCAAATAATTTATTTGGAGGCTCTGTCTTGACTTTATCATCTGTTTCTGTATAAGTTACAAAATCAGATATTTTAATATCTATGGTATCTGGCTGTGAATTATCATTGATCTCAATCTTCTTAAATTCCTTGAAAGAAAATATAAATCAATGAATAAATTAAATGCGATTTTTCTAATTTAAAAGGGGTACTGACTTTAGAAAGATTTGTTTTTTACTTACATTTTCAATAAATTTTGGAAACTTAACTTCTCTACCAGACCTTGTCTTAGAAACAACTTTTATTTTAGTTTTTTGTGGAGGTGGAGGTGGTTCAACTTGATTCTTTGGTTTTTTAGGTCTTCCCTTTTTTGATTTTTGAGCACCAACTAAAGGCTGTAAATATTTAAAAACCAACTTGTATATGGCATAATAAAGCAAAATGTATTATACTTTTAATCTTCATTTTTACTAAAATTGTAGTGCTTAAAAACAGAGCTGGACATGAGGTGATTTTTTCAAAGCACTAGTAGTGCTTTAATTTTATCTTTTGCTTGAAAGCTCTGTGCTTCAAACTTATTTTTAAAGTTGTAATTGGGGTGTTATAATGAATTACTATTTCCAAATGCTTGGTAACTGCTTCTAGCAGTTTAAAGAGTCTTAAGCTCTTTATTAGGGTTTACAAATACTTCGAAGACTTGTAAGCCCATCCAATACTTGCAATATTCTGTAAGCTTTATTTAAAGAACATCAATTATCTGAATCACCTGAAAATAACTTCCTATTCCACAAAATCTGGTATATTAAAAAATTCACTCAAATATTTAGGGTGGCTTTTTTATATAATGTGTAATAAGAGAAACAACAAAACATTTTTTTCTATATAAAAAGCCTATAAAATTTAGAATCTCACGCTAAAAGAATGCTCTGTAGGTACATATAATGGAATGAACTTAATACTACATAATGAATAAAAAGAAAGGGTCTTAAAAAATAAACCCCTACTACTTAACATATTAAATTATAAATTATATTAAAAATAAGTATTACCTTTAAATTTAAATCATCAGGATACACCACTTGGTAGACTAAATTTACAGGTGTTTCAGAGTTTTCAGCAGCTTTTATATTTTTGTAAAAACTTTTTTTTTAATTCCTGATCAGTACTTGGTACCAGTGTTTCACTTTCAGGATCAAATACCTCTAGAGCTTGCACAGGTCCAATAAGAGATGTCACAGTTTCCTCTTTGTCAAATCCCTAGAAAAAAATATGACATTTTTAACAACACATTGATTTTGATGAAATTTCAAGTATTGGTATTTCTCTTTTTTTTTAATATTCTATTCATAGTTAACAATCCATTCATCAATCATTTCTTGAACTGAGTTACTAATTTACTGCAGTAATGGTCTAATAGTATTAAATATGTAGTAACATAAGTAACTTATATATAACTTTCAAAACGTTTTCCCCAAAAAAATCTTTACAAAGTAAATCAAAACAATTCAACGAAAATGTGTGAAACTCTGAACAATGAACAACACTAACTATTTTGCTAGTTATTTTGTCAACATGAATGAAAGGAATATTATTGTTCAGTTCAATTTAATATTGAAGTTTTTTCCATAACAAGATTTTGATTTAAAGGTTTTTATCATGCCATCTGTAGCTATAAGCCAATCATTTTAGTTCTATGCATGTATTATTTCTTCTTTAATACCAAGTCGAATGCTAATTTTCACTTATCGTAGACCGATTACCAAAACAGTACCAACATTTGGATACTTTCAATCACAAAGGACTGCAAAAATGGCACTATTTCTTTTCATTTAAATTGTATTCTTTTAGAGTATTAAAATCAATTACAAAGTTTGAAATTCTTGTAGATATGGCTGCTGTAAACCTATTTTTGAGGGTCTGGTTCGACAAATGAGAGAACAGTAAATAACTGCGGAAATATGGAATTAGTAATCAATACTGATATCTACCCTGTTACAAATCCTTGTATTTTAATAACATTATATTAGGTATATTTCTTCAGAGAAACTTTTTTTTAATACATGAGGTTTACATTCTAACCAAAGCCTACCTTCAACTAATTTAAAGCAACTTATAATTTTATGAAAATAAATTCACGTACCTTTTTTATTTGATTGGGAGATTTATTTATTTCACCCTTTCTCGACATTATAGAACTATTTAAAAACCTTTTGTTATGAACAATTATTTACGTTCAAAGTTGTAGGTGAAATGTCAAACCATGTCAAATCAAAAGAAAAACTAAAAAAACCCTACAAGTGTTGCCAATTTAAGGGACATCAATTAACAGAAAAGATAACCAGAACATTGGTATTCTAAACGTACTGTTACAGCAGTATTACTGATTGCTTATTTTTCTGTGATTTTTTTTAGAAATTTTAGGTTATGTTTAATGAGTTGTCAAATCAAGTTGACAATAAATTACTTGTCAAAGGCCAAGAGGCCATTTGTTTACTAATAAATAATGATATAAGTTTTTACTAAAAATGAGCAGTTTAAATGGTAAAATAAGAACGACGGCAGAGACCCAATTACAAGGTACTAAAATATACCTACTATACTTACCTAAAGTCTAGAGGATTTAACTTTCTGTTTCTAATCAATATTTTTAGTTGCCATTGGTGTTCTTTTGGAGTCTCTAGCAGACAAAAGTAATGCAGTATGTGAGGCAGCAACAAGCTCATTATCAAAACTGTCCGAAAAACATCCAAATCAAGTTTTATTATCATGTACAACATTTTGTCTTAAAAACACCTAAACCGAATAATGAACATATTGCTTCAATACTTTCTCTTATGAGTAAGATTTGCACAGAGGATATAATTAACATTGATGGTGATACAGTTATTAAAACTGTTGAATTTAGTTTAAAAATTATGACAGAAAATATTATTTATGAACCTGTTATTCAAATGTCAGCATCTGATGTATTAGTGGCATTAGGAAGAATGCATTATCTTCAGGTATGAGCTATTAAGTTTACCCTTCCATAGTTAGAATTATCAGTTCTTCATCTGGTCTAAACAAGAAAATTATTTTAGAATAATTTATAAATATGAAGTTATATATATATATATTATATATATATATATATATATATATATATATATATATATATATATATACATATACATATATATATATATATATATATATATATATATATATATATATATATATATATATATATATATATATATATATATACATATATATATATATATATATATATATATATATATATATATATTATATATATATATATACAGTCGCTGGCCAAATTATTAGATGCACTGTATTTTTTTTTAGTAATTTTATGTTTCTTAAGAGTTTTTATGCAATAATGGTATATTTAAACTACAATATTATTGATTTTTATTTAAAAGAATTGTTGTAGACTACATATTTGTATTTATTTTTAACATATGGCAATACTGTGTTGACAAAGTGATACATGAACGTAAATAAGTACAAACCTGTATCAGTCATGATCGGAATCGAGTCAGGTACGGACGTGTTTCTGTGGCTTTATGGACTGTGAATGTTTGTTTAACAGTTTTATACTACTCAGTTATTAGTTTATTTTGTATGCAGTGTTTTAAAAAAGTAATTGGACTATTTTCATTATGGGTAGAAAAGGCGATCTTTCACCACGTAAAAAACCTGAAGTGAAGGCCCTTGTGATTGCGAAAACATTTACAAACCGAGAAATATCACGAAGATTGGAGGTTTCTGAAGCTAGTGTACGACGCATAAAAAAGAAAATTGAGTCAGGGAAGGAATTAAGCCCGAAAAGAAAGAAAAGATGTGGTAGAAAACCAATTTTCACTCCACGGTCAGAGAGATGTTTGAAGAAAATTTGTGTAGAAAACAGATTTGCTACCACAAAGGTAATAAAATCACAACTCCAGGATGCCAGCATAAATGCTTCTGAGCGCACTGTTCGAAGAAAATTGAAAGAATTAGATTTTAAGGCCTGTCGCCCCGGCAGGAAGCCCAAGTTAACAGCTGCAATGAAAGCAAAGCGCCTGAAGTGGGCCCAAAACAATGGCAATCAAGACAAGATGTGGACTTCTGGAGATCGGTAAGATACAGCAATTTAATCAATAATTGATACATTATTATCATTTTCAGTTAAATAAAGCAAATAAACATGGAAGTTTATATATTTTTCCTATTTTTGACAGGTCTGCTTCAGTGACAAAAGCACATTCGAAATTTTGCAGAATAAAGCTCAGTATGTGCGTCGTTGTCATGGAGAAAAGTTTCATCTTGATTGTGTCGTCCCGACGGTTTAAACATCTCACCAAAGTGATGATTTGGTCAGTCATCAGCGGCAAGGGCACTGGACGTCTGTACGTCGTCAAAGGAATAATGAGGCAAGATCAGTACAAAGAAGTATTACAAAATCGGTTGATTCCGCAGCTCAGAAAATGGTTTCCAAATGGGGAACCATTCACTTTCATGCAAGATGGAGCTCCCTGCCACACTGCTCGGTCTGTTAAAGCTTTTTTGGCAGAAAAAAAATATCCCTCTGTTGGATTGGCCCTGATATGAACCCCATTGAAAATGTGTGGGAGCTGATAACCCAGCTCCTAGAAAAGATTATTCATGTGTGGAATCATCATCCTCAAATGCAGGAGACAGTACAATCTTGCATTGATAGCATGCCGCGCAGAATTAAAGCTTTGATAGCGGCTAAAGGTGGCTCAACTAAATATTGACTTTTACTAACATTAATTTCACTTTTCTTTTAAACTTAATAAACTTATGCTTTTCTAAATTAATGCTGTTTTATTTATGTCAAATAAATAGGTAATTGATTGGATAATATAAAAAGAAAAAACAAATCAATTTTAAAATAGTAAAACGGTACAATATCACTCGGTAATTAATATTTTACATGAAATCTTGCAGTGCGTCTAATAATTTGGCCAGGGACTGTATATATATATATATATATATATATATTATATATATATATATATATATATATATATATGTATATATATATATATATATATATATATATATATATATATATATATAAATATATATATATATATATATATAATATATATAATAATATATATAATATATATATAATATATATAATATATATATATATATATATATATATATATATATATATATATATATATATATATATATATATATATATATATATATATATATATATATATATATATATATATATTGATGTTTTTTGGGGAAACTTTTTTTTTTTCTTGTTATTTAAATTTTGTAGTAATATTTATATTTGTGGCAAAGTCCTATTAATAAACAAACTATTATGTAAATATTATTTGTAAAAGGGATACCACTTCTAGTAGTTTTAATTAAACAATAATAATTTTATTGATTAACACTGACATATTCACCCTTTTACTTGTAATCAAATGGCTCTAGTGTATATTCAAAAAGTCTGAAAACTAAAATAATTTACTTGTTAAGCATTGTTTGGTACATTTAAATAATAAAAGTAAACAATATTTATGATAAAAATCTTACAAACTATTATTCATATTCAAACTTACTTAGTATTAAAGATCTATCATTTACACCTCCTTTCCTGGGTTCATTTAAATCTTGTTCACTTACAACACTTACTCAATTTAATAATTTTAAAGCTCTATTGCAATACAGTGACATAATTAATTATTTAAGCAGCATAAAACACAAATGTAACACTGATAAAACATTTAAAACAACACTTCTAAGACTTTTGATAATGATTTGCCAAATAAAAATTTTCTTATCAAACAAACAGCTGTGAATTGGACGGAACTCCTAGTAATAAAAAAATAGTTGCATGGCAGATTGGCCAACTTTAAAAAGAAAAGATTAAAGTTGCACAAGGTTTCTCTTTTTCAAGACTGGAATTAATGACAATTATATAGGACATACACTTTACCTGAACTTATGGCGGAGGTAGTGGTATGTTTTCCCTTTTACCAGACAAGGCTTTCTGGATATGTCCAGAAAATTTTTGGTTTTTAATTATTTAAAAATGATACAGGGTCATTTTATTTCATAATAATGTATTCTTTGAAAATTGATAAAACCAGGCAAATAAAAAAGTCAAAATCTCAAAAAATGGCCTATTCACCCTTTTATTTGTGAGGTATTGAAATATGTAATTAATTATATAAAGTATTTGGTAAAATAATGTAATTATAAATTCAAAATTATTTAGCCTAAATTATATTAAAAATAAATATTCTATAATTATTTTTGTATTATTTGTTATTATTGTTACAAATTTGTTAGTTTGAATCACATATTTAAATATATCTTGATTCATGACCTATTTAAATCTTATGCCCCTATTTCATGTAAAACCGTCTATCATAGAAAATATAAGAACTTGTAAGACTCCTATTTTTTTTATAAGCCAAAATAGTTAGTAGCTAAATAATTTAGAGACCTGGTTAGAACATAATTCTAATTACAACATAACTTAAAGTTTAGCTTCACAAGTCAGACATCATACATTAACATACTTATGGTAATTGACTTTGATTTCTTTTGGGTGACATGTGCTTAAGCAGGGATTAGCCCTCTTAAGACTGACCTAGATTATGCACTTTGATTGGCCAAGAATGTGATGCCATCTATTCTATTAGAAACTTTAAACATTTACATTGTCACAGTACGAACATTTCTTTGGTTTGAATGTTTCCTTGTTGAGACCTATTGTTTCCTTATTTTTATTCATTTTCACTTATTTACTTACTTTTTAAGATTGTTGCTAATTTTTAGGTTACCGATGCCTTGATACAAAATCTTCAAGCTGGAATAGTACCCCATTATACAATCCCTCACACCTTGGGGGCTCTAGCAAATGCAAATGCATATGGCCTTATACCATATTTAAAAGATATTTTAGACATTATGCTACCCCTTTTGGGAGGTTTGAAAACTGATCACTTGAAACAAGCCTTTTCATTTGGTTAGTAATGAATAAATCTAGGTCACAATAAATCTGTTATACCTTCAGGAAAACAAAATTTACTATGTCATAGTGATATGACACTGATTTTTTTAACTAAAAATACAAAAATTTTCTTTCTGAATAATATAACAAACTTATTTTTAGCTTTACAAAATTTTTGTGAAGGTTTAGTAGAATATGTCTCAAACTTAGAACAAGTTCCTGATCCTACGATTACAACAGAAACTTTCAAAACTGAGTTGGGTATGGCATATGATGTACTTTTTACATCATGGTTACAATCCCGTGAGCCTAAAGTAATTGAAAGTGTATTGGAAGCATTAGCAGCCATTTTTGTAACATTACCTATTGATAAAGTAACTCAACAGATACCAAGAATAATTCCTTATTTATTGAATTTATATAAAAAGAATGTAAACACATATGTTATAACAAAATGCTTATACGCTGTAATAACTAAAGGTGCGAGTGTCAATGGAATGTTATTGGAACCATTATTATCAAACATGCTAAATAATTTGTCAGATTTAGTTTGTATTTATCCTGATTATGCTCAACCTGATTTACTAAGGAGTCATTCAGAAGTTCTGAGATGTTACGAATGTTTTGCACTACATTTTACAGATATAACCATCGATAGACTCTTAGTTCACTTGAAAAATAATAATGAAAAAGAAAAATTAAAGGGATTAATTGTAATAACTCATCTGATAGCTTATAGTGCAGAACAAACTATACAGAGGAGGTTTAAGGATATCTTAAAGCATATCAACGAATTGCTTTTAGATTCTCATATTAAAATTAAAATGATTTTGGTGAAAATCATTATAGCTTTGGCTCATAAGAAAGTTTTAATTAATAAAGGTAAGATTTTTAAGTCAAGGTATGTATCATCATATGGATTTTTTAGCTAAACAATTTGAATTTCAATAATAATTATTTATTTTTAAAACAAAATACATTGATATACTTTATAGCACTATTAAAATCTCAGATCCAACATAAATAAAAAAAAAAAAAAAAAATCTGTTAGTAACAGTAAGCAATTCTTGCAAGAAAATAAAAAGTAAATAACACAATCATTATATTAATCATTTTTACAATTACTACTCAGTATATATCACCCCTACACCAAACACTTTATTTTTGCGATCGAGGCGCGTTTCACTAACCATGTTAGCTTTATCAGGAGTGATGATTGACTATAGAGTAAGAATTTTCAAGGGCTAGACCATTCATCTAAACTTACTTTAAAAATACCCTTGTTTATAAATTACCTACTGAAATTTGTAGTAATGATTTTAAAAAGATACTATACTTCCAAGGTCTAAAATTTTATCTGTGGTCGATTCATAATCAAATAATTATATAATAATAATAATAATAAAAGGTCTTTATGTTTAATTCTGTGAAGACCAGTCATGAATTGCTCATCTCAACCGAGTCAGTAGCTAAGCATACAAGATAGAAAAGATAATATATATATATATATATATATATATATATATATATATATATATATATATATATATATATAAAGTAATATACAAATTCATTAATGCAAAATTCAAATAGTGCCTAAATTCAAGGTAAAAATACATACAATAACCTGACATCATTATAGAGAATAAAAAAATAATAATAATATAAAAAATATAAAAAGGAAGAAGAGGTGACAGAATACGAGAAGAAAAAAATTTAAAAAAAAAAACGTACAACAATCAATCAGCTTAACAGCAAACATAACGGAATGTACAGAAGTGAAGAGAAGACAACGGCAATCCATCGCCAAAAGATAGGACTAATAGAAATAAAAATAAAAGTCAAGTTGGGTTTCTGAGGAGAAGTTTCTTATAAATTAATTTGAAATTATTAACTGACCTGCTTTGAATAGCACCAGGAGAAGATGAGATACCAAACGAACTAATTAAATATGCCGAAGAAAGCCACATATCGGAAATGACAACATTCTTTAATAGATATTACAGGAAGAAGAGATACCAAAGAAATGGACAAAAAGCATCACGTTACCGATATTTAAAAAAAGGCAGTAAAAAAGACCCGAGCAACTATAGAGGAATAACACTGGTAGCAAGTATTATGAAAGTGTTCACAAGTATTCTGAAAAGTGAAATAGAAAACAATATACACTTAAGCGACGAGCAACAAGGGTTCCGTCAGAACAAATCAACCACAGTCTCTATCTTTGCGATAAGGCAAATAAGAGAAACTAACTAACTAAACTACCAGAAACCAGCATTTTTTTGTTTCATCGACTTAAGGAAAGCATTCAACAAAGCCAGGTTGAAAGATATATTAGAATTAATAAAAGACCTAATTCCATACCCAATACCACAAATAATCCAAAAACTCAGTCATGGTAACACAACAAAAATAAGATGTAATAACGAATTAACAAAGGAAATAAATATAAAAGTAGGAATAAGACCGGGAGATAGCTTAAGCCTGTTACTATTCTGCATAATAATGGACAAAATCATTGAGAAAGTAAAATTTGTCAATGATGGATACGAACTAGGAGATAAACAAATAAAGATACTGGAATATGCAGATGATATTGTTCTAATATCACAATCAGAACATGGCCTACAAAGACTGCTCTATAAATTTAAACAAGTTTCAAAAAGATACAACATACCGACAATACCGACAAAACAAAATGCATCACAATTAATAGAGCAAGTAATGAAATTCCCATATCTTGGAGTACTAATTACTAGCTACGGAGATATAACAGAAGAAGTGAGACAACAAACAAAAACTAAAGCAGCAGCAATATCAGGGGCCCTTTGCTTTAGACCCATGCTGGCTTATAGCATAGAAACACGGGCAGACACAAACAAAACCAAGCAGATGAAATGAAATGAAAATACTGAGAGCAATAACAGGAAAAGTTTATTAGGCAGAGTGAGTAACAACACCATAAGAGAATAATGAAAGGTAGAAGATATAGTCAGATGGGAAAGAAAGAGAAGATGAGAGTGGCGTGAACATGTACAAGGGATGGAAGATATGAGGATGATAAAAATATGTTTGAACAAAAAACCACATGAAATAAGACCAAAAGGACGACCACCAAAGAGATGGAGAGACAGCTGAACATCCGAATCACAAGAGGTTTAACGAAGTAGAACAGGTACTCAGAAGAGGAAGTAAGTAAGTAATAAAAAGAATCCTCAAAAACGGTTAGGGTTCCCTTAATATTCCTATAAAGTGGCAACCTGTCAAAAAAAAGTGATGTGGGTGGGTATGCAGATTTCTACTCAACTCGTCAAGACATTAAAATGGAAATGTTCTTGATGTTAAATCACTATATACAAATGTTCCAATTAACGATTCAGAAAATTTTATGGACAAACTTCAGCAGCAGCCATCAGTTCTCTATTTTCTATAGTGGTGAATATTTCCATCGAAGCCATTAACGAAAATGCTTTACCCTCAACTCTGAAAACAAAATTTTGGTGCAGATTTGTTAATGACATCATTGTTGCCTGGCCACATACAAGGTGTAGAAAACCTGAATGCCTCTTTGAATCACCTCATTTGAGAACATTCAAACATAAAATTTACAATGAAAACTTAATCACTCAGTACCCTTTCCTTTCTAGATGTACTGTTATAAAGAAAAAATAATGGCAACATCAGACACACGTTTTACAGAAAACCAACGCATACTGTTAGATATCTGAGGGCAAACTCACACCATCCTCCTGCACAAAAACTATCTGTCATCAACTCACTAGTATTTAAAGCTTTATCAATATGTGATGAACATTCTATCTTATGAGAAACCAACTAGTACTCTAAAATGTAATGCACTGCCAATATTAAAGGTTGATTGAACTGCTTTCGAGACTCGCTCCCAGACCAAATAGAGAATGGATCCATCAGTTGCATAGCCAAATTAAAATAAATAAGCTTTTATTTCATAAGACCATGGTACATGATATGGAAAATGTCGGTTCATTACCACAGAGTATACAGATAAACTACCAAACAGAACTTGATGCACTAAACACACAAATAACCAACAGCCTACTTATGACTACAAAATAAATAGCAACATCGAAAAAAGCAAAAACACAAAAATTAAGTAAAGAGACACACAATCTAATGAAACAGAGAAGACTATTAAGATTGGCAGAAATAGATAAAAAAATAAAGAAAAAGATCAGAGAAGACGTCAGACAGTGCAGAAACTGGAAAATAGAAGAAACTCTGAAAGAGGGAAAATGTTTGAAACAACTAAACAAACAAATGAATGAAGGGAGACATCAAATAATAAAACTTTATAACGATAACCAAGAGATCACACAAATCCAAGAAATAAAGGAAACTACAGAAAAATATTATCAAACACTATATGACAGTAAAAAATCCCCACCGCCCGGGAAAGAAAAAGAAAATAGAGTGATAGTAAGAAATGTGGGATCTGAAGAAATTCCCGAGATAACAACGAATGAAATAACGAACGCCATACAATATATGTACAACAACAAAGAATCAGGGGTCGATAAAGTAACTATAGAAATCATATGGTATGAGGGGGTAACGATAATACAATCTCTTCTCTATTTAACAGGTGCCTTATAGAAAGTAAAATACCAACACCCTGGGTAAACGCCTTGATTGTGCTTATTTTTAAAAAGGGGAACAAATTTAAATTGGAGAATTACAGACCCATCAGCCTGTTATCGGTACTATACAAAATCCTCAGTAGAATCATAACATATAAATTAATAAACAAATTAAATTATCATCCACATGACAGCGAGATTTAGACAGGGATGCAACACATTGGACCATCTTCAAACAATTAAATCACTAGTTGAAAAAGCAAATGAATATAAGGTCACCTTGTGGAAGCAGTGGTTGACTACGGAGAGAAAGCATTTGATTCGATATAGATCAATTAGACAAGGCGACTCAATATCCCCAAAGCCGTTCACGTTGACTCTAGAAGACATTATTCAAATCGCTAAAGTGGGAAAGTAAAGATGAACAATTAAATCACTTAAGGTTCGCAGATGATGTCAATCTGATCGCCAACACAAGAGAGGAATTACAAGAAATGCTGATGGACTTAAGTAACAAGTCAAATTTTTGAAAAATTAAGGAAAAGGGCAAAATTGGATACGAACATACGATTTTCTTCAACAATTACAGATTTTCAAATTTTGGGTACAATTAATCTAAAAAATGAAAGTAATAATAAATAATACACCACACACCAAGTAAAAATAATATTTAACCATAATTAAGTAATTTTTTTTTATTTATTATTTTCTGAGAAATAATTCCTTGGTACCACTCTAGAACAACTGGATCATGGCCCCATAACAGCTGATTTTCACTTTTATATTGGGTTTCCTCTTAACTTTTCCAAGATTAATAACGAAATGGTAAACGATTTTCTTGTAAGAGATATTAGACTTTTAGTGCTAAAGTGAAAAAACAAAGTAGATTTAAAAAGATATTTATTTATTATCTTTATGTACCTTAAAGATGCAATCGATCTCCATATAAAATATTCTAGGTTGAGCCTGACATATTTATAGCTAAACAAAGTGTATCGAACGACACGAACTATTACACTTGCTGCTATATTTTACACTTTCTACAAATTTCTTAATTAATGTTAGTCTATGGATATCTTTAAAAAATCTGCAATAACATTGAATATTTACCTCACTTTACCCACGACATATTGCAAAATTTGTAAACGTTCGCTGTAAATAAACAAACTAAACGTGACGTTTTGGTAGAGGGCGTTGTCATTTGGTCATCGCCAAGCAGAAAGAGAGCCACTAAAAAGCTACCGAGAAAGCCAGCCGCGCCAAGAACAAATCCTTTGTTGAGTTTAAAATAGAGTAAAACACAATTGTGGAGTTGTATGGTTCGCCAGTGGCGGCGTAAAAAAAATATTCAAGTCATAATTTTTTTAGGGTTGATTTTTTCCTTTATTATTGAGATCCGCTATTTCTGCAATCAGTCTTGTTACAAGGAGGCGCCAGTTCCAGTATATGCAGTGAATTCCATAACACCCTGTATAAATGTAAATAAACAGTCTACAAAATATGAAAAACCCTGTATGCTACACCCTTGGAGATACACCGACAGTATTAAGAATATTTTCATTATTCATCATTTACTTTTCTTTATCCGATAGTTCAAAAAAATAATATACACAACAGACAGAAACATATCTCGTTTTAACATAATTGAAAGTCATTACATATTATTTTTAAAACATCATCGTCATTGTTTAGTGTATACTATAAATTTACTCATATACTATTTTAGATCTTAATCCAGATGGAGCTGAACGCTACCTAGAATTTGTTTTAAAAATGTGTTGCAAGCAAACATTACCCAAAAACATAGATATCCACGTTAGCGAACTAGAAGATATTAAAAAATCTGCCGACAACGCTCTCTATATGCTGACTACGTCAGTGCCAGAATTAGAAAGCATACTGTGGCATCTACTTCTAAAATGTTTCCTGAGCACTGTTTATGATGACGCTATAGTTATTTTGCTGCGATGTTTGACGCATTTAGCGTCTAAGAAAAATTCTACCGACAGTTGTGAGGCAGCATTTGTTAGATGTATGATCTTACTATCTAACCCAGTTCCATCTTTACGGGGTACTTTTATCCTAAACTTCTTAAGAAATATCACCCCTTGTGATGAAGGATCTTATAAGAGTGTATGGGACTTAAAATTGCCCCATCTCTCTAAGTATTTGGACCAAAATTACGATGGTTTTCAGCAGGCAGAATGGCAAGATTTACTTTTTGATTTTTTGAATTTGCTTTTGGAAAATGTAAAAAATTTAGCATTTAATGAAATACTTTTGGATAAGGCGAAGAAACAGTTGGAGCTTTATAATAATAACAGGTATGTAATGCTTTTTGCCAAATTGAAGCCATCGTCAGTACAACTTTAAATTGTATCGCAGTTTACGTTTTGAAAATTTACTAGTAATAATAATAAATAAATAAAATAATAAAAATCAAAAATTGACAATATCATAATTTCGGCAGAAATGTGTGAGATTTTCATTGATTGTTCTTCCAAATTAAACTCCGCGTAAATGTTTTTATATTGTCACCACTACTCTATAACATCTATTCTGGGCATATTATGAGGAAAGTACTGAAGGACTGGAATGGCACGGTGTACCTGAAACAGGACCTCGGTGACCCCTTCAAATTTCCCGACGGTAATCGATTAATGTAGTAATACAGAGCATTTTTAAAATCTTTTGCCTAGCCGTTTTGAAAAAAATACATTTAATAATTAAAATTGAAAAATTTCGAAATAAATATAATTTTCAACATTAATAATGCTCATTGAATTATTTAAAAGACATTTACTTCATATTTATGTAATATTATTGCAACTGTCCATAATAATATACGTGAAAACGATTAATTTGAGACGTGGTAGAAGTCTGTCGGTGCTCTGGAACCAAAATTATGGTAATTTTAAGATTTTTTAAATTCCAGGTCAAAAATCAAAGTCAACTTTCTCGACATTGTATAAATGTGCATATGATAGATTTTAGTTTGAGTAAGGTCAATAATGTTATTAGTTGAATTTAAGTTGCTAGATATAAAGTTGTAGGAAAGAACATAACAGTTGTCAATTTTTTTGCCTTAGTATATTATTATTTAATTCAACAAAATGTTTAAAAAACGAAAAGATAGTGCCCTTACTCGTGAAGAAAATCAAGAAAAATTATGTTTATTATGTTTGAAAAAAAAAGATTCGATGAATAAATTGTAGGATCTTTAAAAGATAACATTTTAAAAGTCATAAACGTCTTCCCACAGTAATTTGCACTTCTTGTAAAATCTTAGTTTATGAGGCTGTTAAAAAAATTAAACAAATAAATCCATTGAGTTACCTGAATATTCAACATTTGAAGCATTGCATAAGAATATGTCTCAAGATGAAAAATTATATGAATGCAGTTTGTGTGATTTAGCACAAAAACCAGGGCACATTAATTTTTTAAATAGTGAATTTAGAGTGAAAAGAAAAGAAATAATTGCAAGATATTGTCCAAAATGTCCTATGAAATTGACTTAGGGAAAGCCTCATTTTTGCTGCAAATAATTTTGAAAATTTAAAAAAATATGTAAGTGATACTCTGCTTCCGAAAGAAAAAGAACATTTAGTATGTGATTTATTAAAAAACATTAAAAAAGAAAAATTTGTTGAGAAGAAACCATCTGAAATAACTATTTCTATATCTCAAAAAAGAGGGAAGTCATTCAATGTTGTACTAAAGATAAATGATATTATTTTGACGTACTTAGCAAAATTATATCTCGAGGTGAAAACATGTTAATATTAAATTATGAAACTAGAAGTTAAACCCTTCAATATCATTTTTTAAAGAAATTTCTAGATGATCTAGAACTAATGTTATGAGAATTTTTAAAAATACGAAAAAAAGTGAGTAAAATATATTTTTATAGATTTTTTTAAATTTTGGTTCCAGTGCACCAACAGACTTCTACCACGTCTCAAATTAATGGTTCTCACGTATACTATTATAAACAGTTGCAATAATATCACATAAATATGATGTAAATATCATTTAAATAAATTCAACCAGCATTATTAGTTCCGAAAATTATGTTAATTTCGAAATTTTCCATTTTTAGTGTTCCGTACGGAACACTTATAAGATCACTTCGGTGTCTGTCTGTCTGTCTGTCACACCCGATTTTCTCCGAAACTATTTGTCATAGAAACTTGAAATTTGGTAATAATATAGGAATTGAGGGCCTCATCAGAGCCATGTAGTTTTGAAAGTTAAATTTTGACTTAAGGGGTTAATTTTGGGGGATGAAATTGGAAGTGAAAAAAAATTTTTTTACTAGGTCATCGAGTGTGATGTCAAATGAAAGGTTGTGAAAACACGAGTAAAAAATATATATATAATGTAATACTTGCGCGCACTTTTCTTTGCATTATTTTCAAAAAATCGCGAAAAATCGCTGTCCCGCGCCTTATCTCGAAAAGTACTTATCAAAAAATTTTGAAAAAATCCTGGAATATTCTCCACGGGGGATAGATTGAACAAAAATTATCACGAGTGCATTACCTTTAATAATTTATCTCGTATTTAAAAAAAAACAAAAATTTCAAGGTCATCAGATTTCAGTAAAGATTGAAAACAAACTGTGTTGAAAACTCATTTTGGATGTGTTTTGTGAAGTCACTGATAATGTTATACCATCGTAACATAAATTTTGACTTAAGGGGTTCGTTTTGAGTGGTGAAATTGGAAGTGAAACAAAAAATTTTTTTACTAGGTCATCGAGTGTGGTGTCAAATGAAAGCTTGTGAAAACACGAGTAAAAAATATATATATAATGTAATATTTGCGCACATTTTTCTTCGTATTATGTTACTTTTAAAAAATCGCGAAAAATCGCTGTCCCCTACCTTATCTCGAAAAGTACTGATCAAAAAATTTTGAAAAAATTCCGGAATATTCTCCACGGGGTATAGATTGAACGAAAATTATCACGAGTGCATTACCTTTAATAATTTATTTGGTACATAAAAAAAAAAAAAAAAAAAAAAAAATTCAAAGTCACCAGTTTTCAGTAAAGATTGGAAACAAACTTTGTTGAAAACTCATTTGGGGTGTGTTTTGTGCAGTCACTGATCATTTTATACCACCCTAACAAAATTTTTTATTATAAAAACAATCAACGTACGGAACACTAATTGTGCAAGTTCAACTTGCACTTGACCGTTTTTTTTTAAATTTTTAAATGCACTTTTAAAATTGTTCACACATGCTCTGTATTACTACATTAATCGATTGCCATCGGAAAATTTGGAATGGTCGCCGAAGTCATGTTTCAAGCACACCGTGATGGCGGTATCGCAGAAAAGAAAAAAGAATAGACAACCTGCGATACGTATATACACACTCTTATAGCTGTAAATGACGAGGAGATGGACACCTTTATGAGAAAACTCACTAAAACAAGTGAAGAACGTGGGCTCTTCATCGGAGCAGCTAAAACTAAAATCATGATTATAGACAGGGCCAACAACCACCCTCCACATGGCAAACAGGTTGCTGGTTTCAAGGTGCTGGATACATTCATTTACTTAGGATCTATAATCACTAATACAAGCGAATGCACTGCTGAAATCAAATGTAGATTGGCAATTGCAAGAACAGCAACGGGAGATTGTCAAAAATATGGAGTGATAGAGCAGTAACAAAGAACACCAAGCTCAGACAATTAGATGCACTTATATTCCCAATCGCAACATATGCGGCCGAGACATGGATGGTTAAACAGGCTGATCGAAAAAGATTACAGGCTTTTAAAATGTGGGTGTATTGAAGAATGATGTTTCGTGGACCGCGCACCTCACTAATGTTACCATTCTTCAAGAACTTAATATCCACTGCAAATTGCCGAGGAAAGACAATCAGCCATATCTTCGATTCTTCGGTCATATCACGTGAAGTACTGACATAATGATAGTGGAAGGAAAGGTGGAGGGTCGAAGACCTCGAGGAAGGAGCCTGGTTAGATAAACAGACCAACTGAAAACCTTACTGGGCAAAAATCTTCCAAAGGCTGTACAACTGGCTCAAGACGGCGGATTATTGAGAGAACAATATGACAAAGTGTAAAGTGTCCCCACGTCCTGAGAAGGATGAGCTGGGATGAGCTGAATGAAGAGAAAGAGAGAGGTGTTTTTAAAGTTTGATGCCTTAAATTTTTTAGATCTGGTAATGTGTTATAATAAATTATTCAACAAATTTATTTTAACGATGATTTCTGTTTAAAGCATAGCATAGGTATTACTAAATTATTTTTCTTTAAAAGTTATTTATTCCATTATTACGTTAATAACTAATTTATTTATTATATAATCAAGTTCTATTCTCTAATTATACCAAGTTACAATTGAGTATTGGTGATATAGGATCGTATTTACACAATCCGAAGCATCGCCGGCAACTTAACGGCTGCTTGCCCGCGGACGTCTGAATACGGAAGCCCGGCCAACATAGTAAAGAACTGGCCTCTACTGCAGATGAGGAATGACAGTCCGCAAAAGGCACTTAATGATAATTCTCTAAAGCTTTTAATACTAGGAAGGAAGACTGAACTAATGAAAACGTCTTCCCAAAGAAAGGACTCATCCGATACATACACAGGCAAGAACCAAACTATCAATATCTCTGGGCAATAATGCTTTTGTTTCTCAAGCGGAAATCAACGCTATTCTTATGTGTGGCTGGAAAATAGTGAAAAGGAACCTAACGGAGGACCGTGTATGTTCTGACAGACAGAGTAACGCCGCAGTGATCATACTACTGAACGATAAGTTCATGAAAGGCTGGAACGAGGCACCAAAGATGAGATAGTATAAGAGTATCATAAGAGGAACTACCTCTGAGTATACCAGATCTTTGCTGAAATGAAACGGAAAGGAAGTAAAAAAGGTGACTAGAATTCTTACGAGGCACTTCCACCTAAATGACCAACTAACTTGTCTTGGGGTCAAAAATAATCCAGATTGCAAATGGTGCTTGAAGGAGAGGACACAGCTCTTCATTTAATTATGTCTTGCCCTGCAGTCACACGAGCAAAAATCACCTGGGATCTCCCAGGTTTTTTTTTTGGACCAAAAGTTTGTTAATCAGAACCGACTTGGAAGACTGGTGTCCTTCATAAAGGCTATAGGGCTTACACGACCCTAAAATAAGGCTCTTAAGGAACCTAAGTGTTATAAGCATTCAAGCCATCTGTTAGCTATATCTATCTATCTGTGACCTTATTTTTTGTGCCCATTATTTTTCTAATGTATGCAGTCAGTCCAAAAAGTCTCCACACACCACCTGCTTTCTATAGTATTTTTCTGTTATGTTTAACTAATTAATTGTAACTATGAAAAAACATGTTTAAATTAATATTTGAAACTTAAACCAACGAGGATTAGTATTAAAAACAACCACAGAATATTTTATCATTGTTTTAAAAATGTAAATAAAATTAATGTCAAAAAAGTCTCGTACACTCAAGAACTGCATTGAAAAAAACACGTTATAATCAGCCGCACATTATCAAGCTATCTATTGCTCGCTAAACTGAAAACAAATGAACTTTATACTCTGTCACTTCTGGCTAATAATTTTGCAGTGGATTTTCAAAGTAGTATTAAAAATGAGCGAGAGAAATTGTGAAATTTCATTTTAAGTTCGAAAGATCGTAATTGATTCGTGGAAAAATGGAAAATGATACAGAATTATAGGAAAAATTGTTAAATTGTCGCATGCTACTGTTCAGTACATTGTAAACCAGTATAAATGAAAGGGGTTCCTATAAAATTCGACCACGCTCTAGTAATCCCAAGAAACTGACTTCACGTGAAGAGGCCAGTATTGTTAGACATATAATTATGAATCCCAAGAAACGTGCATCAAAATTAATAGAAGAAGTACGGGAACTATTTCCGAAAAATGTTTGTTCACAGTGAGAAATTATTTACATAGGGCAGGTTATATGGGGTGTTCAGCCAGGAAGAAGCCGTTAATTTCGGAAGCTAATCGCAAAAAGCGGTTAGCTTTTGCTAGGGAATACGTTACTAAACCTCCTGAATTTTGGGAATCCGTAATCTTTAGTGATGAAACTAAAATTAACTTTTTTGGGTCTGATGGTAGAACTAAAATTTGGAGAAAGAAGAATACCGCATTCGATATTAAAAAGATTTGTTCCACAATGGGACAAGGGGGTGGGAGTGTGCTGCTTTGGGGATGCATGTCCGCTGGAGAGGTTGGAAATTTACATTTTATTAAGGGTACCATGGATCAGCATGTTTATCTGAGCATTTTCAGAGACAATTTAAAAGAAAGTGTCCAAAAATTATCACTCAAAAAAAGATACATTTTCCAACAGAACACTGATCCGAAACATACCGCAAACTTGGTGCGAGAATGGATGATCCATAATGTACAACAGCAGCAGTTTCCTACACCTCCGCAATCACTTCGATGTTAACCCCATCGAGCATTTATGGGAGAAACTTAAACGGCGCGTTCGCAAACATATTGTTTCAAATAGAGAAGGATTAAAAAACAGTATATTGAACGAACGGGAGAACATGCCAGCAGAAGTTACTAGAAAGCTGGTTGCAAGCATGACAAAAAGGTTACAAGAAATTATCGAGGCCAACAGCAATCCCACTTTAAACGAAGTTGTTATTTTCCGTTAAACTCCGTCAAACTATTATTGGTAATTGTTAAGTGTATGGAGACTTTTTTGACATTCATTTTGTTTACATTTTTATAACAATGATGTAACTTCTAAATAAAATGTTCCGTAGTTGTTTTTAATACTAATCCTCTTTGGTTAAGTTTTAAATATTAATTTAAACATGTTTTCTCATAGTTCCAATTAATTAGTTGAACATAATAGAAGAATAGTATGGAAAGCAGGTGGTATATGAAGATTTTTTAGACTGACTATATATAACAACAAAGTAAAAAAGCCTTTTATTTTAATTAATTATAAATCCGTTTTTAGGAACTTATCCAGTAATGACAAAGATGAACTGCAAACAAAACTAGCAGAAAAAAGATTCCTTTTAAAGCTCATTGCCATCATTTTGTGTTACCTTAAATCAAAAGAATCAGTAATGCAAACTTTAGATAACTTATTAGCTAATGTAAGACTTACCGACTATTCGGAACTGCATGCTTGTGCTGAAGCCGTTGGTATAATTTCTCGAATTCATTTACACTTAGTTCTCGAAAAGCTGGCCCAAATAAGAAAAGAAATACTTACAAAGAAATCAACGAAGTTATTCTCATTTATGAAGAACCAAACTCACGAATTGGGTATAGAGCGTTTAAGATATGTGATAATTTATAGTTACGCTGAAGTATGTAATGAAGCTCCCAGTGAACAGCTGTTAAGGGTAGTTGAGAGTGAGGTTTTGGATTTTATTTTACAAGAATTGGCCAACTCAAAGGAGTTTCCTATTAAGAAAGTTTGTTTAAGAGCTATAAATAGTGTAGCTGATGCTATGCATCCCAATCGCAATTCCTTACACATTCGTATGACTGAGAAAGAACAAGTTATTGAAGCAGTTTCAAACCAGATGCACTTGCATAGCGGCCCTGACTATATTGAACTATTTCCTGCAATAATACCAGCTATGACAGCCTTGATAAAATTACCTGTACCTCTGGAATCAGACCAAAGGATCAAACTTTTAAAGTTGTTCTTCGATAACGTCTATAATGCATCAGCAATATATTGTAAGATAAACCCTTCTAACACAGATAGCTACTATGGAGATTTAAAGTTAGTACCCTGTGTAACAAGAAGTTTTACGGAACTGAACCAGTTTGCACAAGAAATTATGATTCAGAATCTGTCGCCTGCAACGTTAGATGAAATAGTGACACTTTTGGAATCATGGTTAGGTAAAAAGAAGGCCGAGCAAAGGTTACCAGCAATAGAAACTTTAAGATTGGCTTTACAGACTTATTTAGACAATATGAGGTTCGCATACGATTGTCCAAGTACTTTTAGACAGACTGGGATGTTGTTGGCAAGAGTTGTTCCTAGATGTACGGATCCAAATAAAAATATAAGAAGGGTAAGATATTCTTATATAATTTTGTTTTTTTTTTTATTAAAACAAGTTCGTATAAGAATTACTTTAAAAAAATCATCATCCATAAGTGATTTATCGTGGAAATTCTTAGTTTTTTTTTAGTGTTCCATACGGAATACTTATAAGACCATTTCTGTGTCTGTTCGTCTACTATAGCCGATTTTCTCCGAAACTATGTGACATAGAAAGTTGAAAATGGGCACTAATATAGAAATTGGTGGCCTCATCAGAGCCGTGTAGTTTTCAAAGTTAAATTTTGACTTAAGGGGTTAGTTTTGGGGGGTGAAATCGGAAGTGAAATTTTTTTTTTGCCAAGTCATCAAATAGGGTATCAAATCAAAGCTAACAATTCAAAGGTCAAGTTCAAAAATATATAAAATGTAATACTTGCGCACACTTTTCTTTGTATTATTTTGCAAAATTGCGAAAATTTACCATCCCCCCCTTATCTCGAAAAGTACGGATCAAAAAATTTTGAAAAAATCTTGGAATATCCCCACAGGGTATAAATTGAACGAAAATTATTACGAGTGCATTACCTTTAGTAATTTATCTGGTATATTTAAAAAAAAGTTCCAGGTGATCAGTTTTCAGTAAATCAACGTACGGAACACTAATTACGCAAGTTCAACTTGCACTTGACCGGTTATTTAACTGGGAATATCGTGTCATCCACTTGCTAACGAATACCCTCGATTTGCCCATATACTTAGCAGCCGATGTAAGCCTCATTTTCAAACCTTTTGGATGATTATATAGCAACACAACCTTGAAGTGCAGGACGTATGCAGCGCTCATGTTCGATAATGTTCTATTTAACCATTAATAAAGTTTGAAATAAATGTCTTTCTACAAAGCATTGTTTAAAGGTGCCAACCATAGACATAGAGGATGGACTGAGTATTCCGTATCCCGCTGTGAAGTAAATATCGACGCAAAAGTGTGAGAGAGACAAACCGAACGAGCGGCTAGTAGCTGTCTCTTTCTAGAATGCCGCTAGTTAGTGTCTTGAATTCCATCTCGGGGTACTGCGCCTTGTTTATTACCGGCCTACAGAAAAGAGACAGGTATTGGCCGCACAATCGCTTTGTCTCTTTCTAGAGAGTGGTCAATTTTGTGCGGTTAATGCTCAGTCCATCCCATAGACATAGAGGATGGACTGAACGTTCCGTATCCCGCTGTGAAGTAAATATGGACGCAAAAATGTGAGACAGATAAATCGAATGTGTGGCCAGTAGGTGTCACTTTTTAGAATGCCGCGAAGCGATGGCGCTCTTGAAAATATTTTTTTTAAGTGTTCTATTTGAACTAGAATCGGGTGGGGACTTTTCTCGCCTTGAATTCCATCTCGGGGTACTGCGCCTTGGTTATTATAGGCCTACAGAAAAGAGACAGATATTGGCCGCACAGTCACTTTGTCTCTTTCTAGAGAATAGTCAATTTTGTGAGGTTAATGCTCAGTCCATCCTCTATGTCTATGGTGCCAACAATAACCTCAAAAAAAAAGGAATTTCTTTTACCGACTGCAAATTATAGGTTCTTACTTGACCGACTGTATATCAACTTCTACTGAATTATTAATATAACAACCAAAAGCAACATAATACGATATCTAAATCGTATATAATTCATAATTCAACTTAAATATTTACACAAAACTAAATCATACCCCAATCAGCATTTGCCGACAGAAGGGTACATGATTACAGTTTGTTAAATAAGAACGTGTCCACGATAATTCATTTTTGGTAGATGTGATTCTATCGATTCAACAAAAAATCGGTAGAGGGAACCTTTGTCTACGACACATTTTAGTAAAAGTATCAGTCGATTCCGAACTTTCGTCGAAATCACGTAAAATCCAAAATGAGTCACTTGTTTGCGCGTCGGTTCGAGGCAGTCTTACTTTGTTCCGATCCAAAAGGACCTAAAATGACACATTCCGCGGCCGTTAGATATATTTAAAAGTCAGTGTTGAATGAACGTGTCCCATGAGACCATTCGACAACATCTTCGTGCTCATGCTGTCAAATTCCGAAGTACATTGGAGAAACCTTTGCTGGGTGAAAATCACGTCGCGAAGCGGCTCGCTTGGGCCCACGATAAAATACTAGAGTGGCCTTCACAATCGTCAGACGCCAACCCTATTGAAGATGTTTGCTTCCTTGTAAAGAAAAAGCTCAGAGGAAAGACTCTGAGGTCTCAGTTGTCTCGCGAGATTCGAAAGATTTGGAGATCATTGCTGTAGTATGCAGACAATCTCGTCGACAGCATGCCTCGAAGATGTCAGACGATTATTGATATAGGAGGCGATTGGACAACTTTAGAAGGTAATTGCGCCATTGTTAGCACACCAAAAATACATTGATGGCAAAAAATATTCTCGAAACACATTTTTTTCCAAGAATACGGGCGGTTACGTTCTTACTTCACAGACTCTATTATATACGTTACACCTACAGTCCCTGGCCAAATTATTAGACGCACTGCAAGATTTCATGTAAAATATTAATTACCGAGTGATATTGTACCGTTTTATTATTTTAAATTGATTTGTTTTTTATTTTTATATTATCCAATCAATTATCTATTTATTTGACATAAATAAAACAGCATTAATTTAGAAAAGCATAAGTTTATTAAGTTTTAAAGAAAAGTGAAATTAATGTTAGTAAAAGTCAATATTTAGTTGAGCCACCTTTAGCCGCTATCAAAGCTTTAATTCTGCGCGGCATGCTATCAATGCAAGATTGTACTGTCTCCTGCATTTGAGGATGATGATTCCACACATGAATAATCTTTTCTAGGAGCTGGGTTTTGTTGGTAATCACATCTTTAGCCACTTCTCTTTTCATCCGCTCCCACACATTTTCAATGGGTTCATATCAGGGCTATTACCCGGCCAATCCAACAGAGGGATATGTTTTCTGCCAAAAAAGCTTTAACAGACCGAGCAGTGTGGCAGGGAGCTCCATCTTGCATGAAAGTGAATGGTTCCCCATTTGGAAACCATTCTCTGAGCTGCGGAATCAACCGATTTTGTAATACTTCTTTGTACTGATCTTGCCTCATTATTCCTTTGACGACGTACAGACGTCCAGTGCCCTTGCCGCTGATGACTGACCAAATCATCACTTTGGTGGGATGTTTAACCGTCGGGACGACACAATCAGGATGAAACTTTTCTCCATGACGACGACGCACATACTGAGCTTTATTCTGCAAAATTTCGAATGTGCTTTCGTCACTGAAGCAGACCTGTCAAAAATAGGAAAAATATATAAACTTCCATGTTTATTTGCTTTATTTAACTGAAAATGATAATAATGTATCAATTATTGATTAAATTGCTGTATCTTACCGATCTCCAGAAGTCCACATCTTTGTCTTGCCATTGTTTGGCCCACTTCAGGCGCTTTGCTTTCATTGCAGCTGTTAACTTGGGCTTCCTGGCGGGGCGACAGGCCTTAAAATCTAATTCTTTCAATTTTCTTCGAACAGTGCGCTCAGAAGCATTTACGCTAGCATCCTGGAGTTGTGATTTTATTACCTTTGTGGTAGCAAATCTGTTTTCTACACAAATTTTCTTCAAACATCTCTCTGACCGTGGAGTGAAAATTGGTTTTCTACCGCATCTTTTCTTTCTTTTCGGGCTTAATTCCTTCCCTGACTCAATTTTCTTTTTTATGCGTCGTACACTAGCTTCAGAAACCTCCAATCTTCGTGATATTTCTCGGTTTGTAAATGTTTTCGCAATCACAAGGGCCTTCACTTCAGCTTTTTTACGTGGTGAAAGATCGCCTTTTCTACCCATAATGAAAATAGTCCAATTACTTTTTTAAAACACTGCATACAAAATAAACTAATAACTGAGTAGTATAAAACTGTTAAACAAACAATCACAGTCCATAAAGCCACAGAAACACGTCCGTACCTGACTCGATTCCGATCGCGACTGATACAGGTTTGTACTTGTTTACGTTCATGTATCACTTTGTCAACACAGTGTTGCCATATGTTAAAAATAAATACAAATATGTAGTCTACAACAATTCTTTTAAATAAAAATCAATAATATTGTAGTTTAAATATACCATTATTGCATAAAAACTCTTAAGAAACATAAAATTACTAAAAAAAATACAGTGCGTCTAATAATTTGGCCAGGGACTGTATACAAGTAGTCGTGACCTTTTTTTGTAGAAATTTCATCTTTTTCTAACAAATATTTTCAAAATAGAATACTTTACTTAACCCTAGACAGCAAGGAATCTGCCAAAAGGAAACGTACACTACTTGCAACTAATACTATAACAGCAGTAATTATTGCGTTTGTACAAGTATATAGCAATAAAATCGCACAAAAATATGTAAAATTTCACTATTTCTTAACGCCAATGTCCTCCACGTTTGTGCTATAATTTTTAATAAAAACTTTTTAGGTAGCAGTAGATTGTGTATATCTTGTACTATGCATAGCAGCCCGTTACGAAGGCCACATGCGGGATCATGACAAAGTTCTCAGTAATAGTTTGCAGAACGTTCAGCAAAACATCGAATCTGATGACCCGAAATTATTGTTCAATTTAACTTCTGATTTAGCCCATATTATATGTTTAAATCTTCCACAATTTCAACTAGTACATTTTATAGAAGGGCTCACCGAAGCACTGCTCGACTGTGAGTCGTCTAGCTCAAGTGGTACCAGTGTTGTGTTAAATATAACTTTGAAAAATAGGGGTAATGATCTTCAGAATCATGTACCTCATGTAACTGAGAGTTTAATTGGTCAACTGGATAGAATACAATGTCCTAGAACAAAATCATCTACTTTGAGAGCAATATTGAGTTTGGCTACACATCATTCTAGGATTGTCGGGGGAATTTTGTTGATGCAGCCTTTGCCATATGAGAGGTAAGAATACGAGGGCCCCCTTTTAAGTTTTTACAAATGACCACCAGATGGCGCTATTGAGATGTGACATTACCATTATTGTAAAATTTAACATTTGTTATTGTTAAAACAGCGGCAGCTCAAAAATTGGTCGAGTAGTTTGTTTACAGTGAGCGTTAAAAAAAACAGTTTTGTGAACAAATCTAAATTTCACGTGAAGGTTTTCGTTGGATGATTTTTTACGATTTTAATAAAGGAACTCGACACTAATGCCTCGAATCGCTTTCGTTCAACTTTTGGTAATGAATCACCATCAGAAAAGACTGTACAATTTGTTTGCAGAATTTCATCATGGTCGTGCTTCCGTCAGCGATGAATTTCGTGAAGGGCGACCAAAATCGGTTGTCCCAAAAACATCGATGCTGTGCGCAACATGATTGAAGAGGATCGGCATGTGACTTACCGTGAGACAGAGGCATCTTTAGGCATATCGAAGATTAGAGTACATTCGATTATTCATGAACATTAGCTGTGAAGCAGATCTGTTCCCGATGGATTCTGCATAATTTGACCTAAACTAATGCTTAAAAATTCGGCCGAGGACATGCAAAATCCATATACAACATCGTAACATGAGACGAAACTTGGATATATTCGTACGAGCCGGAAACTAAGCAACAATCGACTGTTTGTTTTTGAGGTACCAACTTCAAAGTGAAAAGAATTGGCTCGAACGCATGCAAAAGTATATAAAGTCTTAAAGGCGAATATTTTGAGAAATACCAATTTTTTTTTTTTTTCATTGTTTTTGTAAAAACTTAAAAGGTAGCCCTCGTATAATATAATCTAATACTTTCGCAATGCAAACGAACAAAATATAATAGCTTCAACGCACTAACATCACCTGTACTGCAACTACTTTAAATACAGTGAAGTCTGCTTATAAAGAACCCATTTTTAGCGAATTTCCGGTTAAAACGAACTATTTTATAATGCACGAAAAAACTTCCCTAAAACCAATGCAAATTTTTATCGGTTATAAGGAACCCGGTTATAACGAACTTCCGGATAAAGCGAACCAAATTTGGATGTTTTGTGTCCGTTTATAACGAACTTGCCACTCCCTGTGCTCAATGTCGCGCGACTTGATCTAGGGAATTCACCGAAACTTGCTGGGAACTCCTATTCTATTTGTTATCGCCGCGTCGCTAGTTCGAGCAGTATTATTTTCAAATTCACTTGTTGTGTTATGCAGTTCTAATGCATATTTAATCAAAGTAGCAAAGTGAATGTTTAAGTTTTTATTTTAAAATGAGTACACAAAAACGTAAAGCGTTTACTTTAAAATACAAACACGATATTATAAGGAAAATAGAAAATGGGGTTTAACAAAGTGATGTTTGCAAACAGTTGAATTTAACTAAATCTACGATTTCTACCATATGGAACTGTCTTGGACGCTATAAACTTTATCCATATGGCTTGGCAAAAGTCAGTAGAGAAACCATTGCAAACTGTTTTAAGCATGGCGGATTTTTAAGAAAGGGGTGTAGATATGACTCAGATGATGAGCTACCGTTGACTGAGTGGATTGAAAAACATCGAGAAGATCCTACTGATTGTCTAGAATTTGTTTACGTTGCTGACATTCAACAAAGTACAGTGGAAATCGAGATTAAAAAGATGTTTAATCACTTTAATTTTAAAGAATATGTGTGTGCTGATAATAGAATTAATGACGAGAAAAATATTAACTGAAATTCAAATTGTGACATCAGTGACTTCTGAAAAGATTTTAAACGATAATGACGAGCTTGGAGAACAAGATAATATTTATGTTCAATCCATTTCAGGAATGACTAGGAAAATGACTGAAACTCGCAATTTTTGAAATCTCGTGAAGTTCCTGAACATATATGGAGTAGTTTGTGTGACCTTGACAATTATATAAACACCATTTCTTTTTCAAGTAAAATTATACAAACGAAAATTACTGATTTTATTGTACAAACTACGTATTTTATTGATTTCGTTTATACTCATATATGTACCAACATATACATAATAATAACTTTAATGTGACTTGTTTTATTTTCCTTTGAACGTTTTCTTTTAATTTAATAACTATTATTATTCATTTTTCTAAGCATTAGCACCTAATCTAAATAAAAAAAAAGTAGTGAAAAATGATATTAGATTTTGTTTACTGTTTGTAACGAACTTCGGATATAGCGAACCATTTTTATGATTTTTTAGAGTTCGTTATAAACGGACGTCACTGTATTTATTAATTATTTTGCTTACATTTTTTTAATATTTCAGCTCCATATGTGACTGTTGGTCGGTCCTTTCAACGGACCCTACCCTTGTTCAAGATTTATTCGACCAGATAAAAAAATTAATAAAAACCACACCTTTATACGAAGAACAAGGCGACGGAATAATTAAAGTAGCAAGCTTATCGCCTCTTCAAGCCGTATGTGCACTTCACGAACTGTTGAAAAATACCCAACTAAAAGATATTTGTGTAGAACAGTTTCCTGAATTATTTTCAATACTATTGATTTGTCTGGCATCATATATGGGTTGCTCTGCGCCGGCTATGAGGAGTTTAAGCGATAAAAAAGAAAAATATGGGTTTATATTAAATAGAGATGCGTATAAGTTAAATCCAGCCAAGGTTGCTTTTGAGAGTTTCAGGTAATTATAAGTCATTAGTAGTAAAGGTAAGAGTTGTATTTTTTTAAATGCTAAAACATGTAATTCCAACCTACCTGAACTAGTAGTAGTAGTATAGATGGAGAGGCTTATAGCCAAGCAAAGAGACCAGAGAGATCTTTTTTACCAAACGTCTGACTAATGTTAACCAGACGGGTCTTACAATTTACCGAAGGATCTTAACCACATGAACGACAGATAGTACTCTTCCCAAAAACCAACTGTTTTAGGGTCTTGTTCTGCACTTGTTCGCTTAGCACGATCTCTTAACTACTTCATGGATGTCTTCGTGGCATTGTCGCGAAGTATATTTTGTTGGCGACGGCTTCACATATGTATTCCGTTTCGCGAACGACAAGGATACTATCATAGACAATTTCCGAAGTTCGATTCTTAATCACTCTAAGTCGGACTTCAGATAAGGGCTCACTTCATCGTCAGTCTTGTCCGGACCCAACGGGCTTCACCAACAAAATGCCTTTTATAGTATTGTTTGGTTGAGAAATAGTAGTTCTTAGGATTACGATGTTTGCACAAGGCATCTTCCTTACTTATTTAGTGTTCTAATCTCGAAGAGTAAATATCCCTGAAGATGCCTCACATAATAGTAGGCGAAACCTCAGAAAGTTACTTCAAATTGACACGATCTAATCTCAAGAACCTCGATTTCTCATGTAATTAAGACTGTGAAAACTTCCATTCCATATTGTTTGTCAATGCCTGTGCACGTTCGTCAATGCCTATTGCGTGTTCGTTAATGAGTGTTGCATGGAAACATGACGTGGCATATGGCCTAGGCAAAAATATTTAAATAAATAAATACACTGACCTGCCGGCTATCTACCCCGAGGCTTTGGGCACGAGAAATCGAAACTTTACCGTGGAGCTAAAACTATATGTAACTGAAAAATAAAATGCATTATCTCCCGTCACAAGTTCTAATTATATCAAATCAACACATAGTTTATTTATAGGAAAACCTGACCGTAGAAAAAAAATATAAAGCTTTTATTAATTTTTAGGTTGTTTTTGACTTGTTGTGACCTAAGCAACATGACAACGAATCTCCTTTGCTATAGTTCTCTGGACCAGAGTGAAAACAAGTCACTCTTTCTACAAGTGGTGGAAACTCTTGTAAATAACATATGCATAGACAATCCACAGTCCTTATCATGGATTGTAGCCAGTCTAGGACCATTCATACGGTCTGATTTGGAGCCACAGAAAGTAGCAGTGGTAGCATTTTTTACGTACTTGCTCAAACAGGGTACCCAAAATGAACAAACTGTACTAATTGAAAATCTTCTAGAAATGATATTGGATGTACAGTTAGACCAGAGTTGTTTAGTAAGAAAAATTGGCATGGAAGGATTGGGCTATGCGGCTGAAAATTTAAATAGAGAACTTGTATCAAGATATTGTAATCAGATTCTTGGAGTTTTGATGAACAGCTTGGATTATCACAGTATAGGGTATGATACTTGTTGCCATAGTTTTTATTTCAAGAATGATATAGTCACCAGCAGAAACATTGCACCATATAAAAAAAAATATTAATTTATGAAAAGGATATTTAAAAATTCTTACTTGTTGTTAATGCTATGTTATGAATTATACAAAAAATTTTATGAGGTGTCTGAAGATTAACAAAATATGACTTGAGAAACGGAAAACTATCAAATTTAATTATGTTTGAGGTTGCATAATAAAAGTCTCCCTCAATAAAAGAAATATTTACCTAAATATACCATTGCAAAGGAACTTTCCCCCGATCCAACAATTGTCGCGACACCTCTACACTTGACCATAAAAGTAAAGGTGTCACGCCACGTCGGGTACCTGCCCCTACCGTTCCGAAAATCTCATACCCGAATCTTCCCAACACTTCACATGCACTAATAAAGTGAAGCGGCGACTTTCACACAGCCTGAACCGGGTAGGTTATCCTCTTCTCCCAGCAATGCTTCTCGAGCCTTCTCAAACTACAATCTCTCATAGGAATCCCCACCAAGGAATTCAGAATACGTCTGCTTCTATTAAGCTGCCACGCGACGCGTGCTTCTCCAGGCCACGGTGCAAAATCTTTGGCCTGTCTGCACTCTGAGCTCCGATACTATCGCGCTCTCAAGCACCCATCGGCTCATTCCTTGAGAGCAGCTTCTACCTGTTTCTTGGATATAACTAAAGCAATATTGGGGGCCCAGAAAGAAGAAAAAGCTCCTAATCTGACGTGTTCGCCCGCCGTCGCGTTGCCCTATAGCTCCTAACACATCCCAACGAAGCTCCAATAATTTATGCCAAGTGACCAAAGATGTCTATGACCATGCATTGCCACGATGACACACTATCTTTTCGATTTGCCAGTTCTAGTTGCTTTTCTTGTTCAGTTTAATTAGTTATAGAATTACTATATCAGTATAAGCCTAGTTCTGTGCAATGCTGGATGTAGGCCTTCTCCCTGAATTTCCATCTCAATCCAATGCCCGCAACCCTCTGTATGTCATCCCACCATCTTGTTTTGGAACGTCCTACGCTCCTTTTCTGTTCTCGTGGTCTCCATTCTAATGTTCGCTTAGTCCATCAATCATCGGTCGTCTGTACTACATGTCCAGCCCATCGCCACTTTCTTTCTGCTACTTGCCCTATAATATCCTTTAATTTTGTTTGTTCACGTATCCACTTGTTTCTTTTTCTATCTTTAAGTTTTATCTCGATTATCTGTCTTTGGTGTGCTCTCGCGGTTCGAGCTAATTTTTATATATCGACATTATTTAGTGTCCAAGTTTCAGCGCCATATGTAATTACGGGTAGGATGCACTGATCGTAAACTTTGGCCTTTAACTTATTTGGGATGGCTTTATCTTCTATAATATATATAAAATGCATTGTCTCTCTGTCTGTCTGCCTGTCTGTCCGTTAGTGCGCTTATCACTTATCCGATTTACGTACTTTTTTTTTAAACAGACATATGTGCTCTTGCCAGGTTATAGGCTATATTTTATTACGATAGTAGCATAAGGAATGAGCAGTGACAATAATAGTGAATGAAGTCAGAAAAAAGTTTGCCGTTAGCGCGTTCTCTTGCAATACACAGCCTAAACCATTAAATATGGAACAATATTATGTAGCAGAGAATATCTGTAATCTATAATATATGCAAAATGCAATGTATCTCTGTCTGTCCATTAGTGCGTTTATCACTTATCCGATTTACGTGTCTTTTTTTAAATTCATACATATATTCTTTGGCCAGGTTATGCAGTAATAATAATCTATATTTATTAATATATATAAAATGCAATGTCTCTCTGTCTGTCCATCCGTCCGTTAGTGCGCTTATCACTGGAGAACCACTTATTATTATATAATTTATATATTCATCATCATTATATAATTCATAATCATAATCAAATTCATGGTCAGGTTAAATAATAATAATAATAATAATCTATATCTATAATATATATAAAATGCAACGTCTCTTCGTCTGTCTGTCTGTCCGTTAGTGCGCTTATCCCTCGAGAACCACTTATCCGATTTACGTGATTTTTTAAATTCCTACATATGTTCTCTGACCAGGTTATAGATATATATTTTATTACATCTATAATATATATAAAATGCAACGTGTTTCTGTCTGTCTGTCTGTCCGTCCGTTAGTGCGGTCATCACTGGAGAACCACTTATCCGATTTACGTACTTTTTTTTTGAACATACATATGTTCTCTGGCCAAGTTATAGGCTATATTTTATTACGATAGGTAGCATAAGAAATGAGCAATAACGTTAATATTGAATGAAGTCGAGAAAAAGTTTGCCGCTAGCTCGTTCTCTTGCAATACACAGCCTAAACCATTAAATATGGAACAATATTATGTAGCAGCGAATATCTATAATCTATAATATATACAAAATGCAATGTCTCTCTGTCTGTCCATTAGTGCGTTTAACACGCGAGAACCACTTATCCGATTTACGTGTCTTTTTTTAAATTCATACATATATTCTTTGGCCGGGTTATATAATAATAATAATAATCAATATCTCTAATATATATATAAAACTAGCCGGGCCCGCGGCTCCGCTCGCGTGGACTTGATTCACTACTATCGTCACTGCTTATTCCTTATGTTACCCAACGTAATAAAATATCTCCCATTATTTCTCCTTATCTCCCAATATTTCTCCTTATTTCCCATTATCTCTACATAATTTCCATTATCTAGGCTTATCTCTACTCATCTCCCATTATTTCTCCTTATCTCCCATTATTTCTCCTTATCTCCCATTATCTCACCTTATTTCCCATTATCTAGGCTTATCTCGACTTATCTCCCATTATTTCTCCTTATCTCCCATTATTTCTCCTTATCTCCCATTATCTCACCATAACTCCCATTATTTAGACTTATCTCTACTTATCTCCCATTATCTCTCCTTATCTCCCATTATTTATACTTATCTCCCATTATCTCACCTTATCTCCCATTATCGAGACTTATCTCGACTTATCTCCCATTATTTCTCCTTATCTCCAATTATCTCACCTTATCTCCCATTATCTAGGCTTATATCGAATTATATAGAACATATGTATAAATTTATAAAAACACGTAAGTGGTTCTCGAGTGATAAGCGCACTAACGGACAGACAGACAGACAGAGAGACGTTGCATTTTATATATATTGTATTCTTTGCTACATGATATTGTTCCATATTTAATGCTTTAGGGAGTGTATTGCAAGAGAACGCGCTAGCGGCAAACTTTTCTCCGACTTAATTCACTATTATCCTCACTGCTTATTCCTTATGTCACCTAATAAGATGTAGCCTATAACCTGGCCAGAGAACATACGTATGGTTAAAAAAAAGCACGTAAATCGGATAAGTAGTTCTGCAGTGATAAGCACACTAACGGACGGACAGACAGACAGACGGACAGAGAGACATTGCATTTTATATATATATTATAGATATTCTCTGCTACATAATATTGTTCCATATTTAATGGTTTGGACTGTGTATTGCAAGAGAACGCGCTAGCGGCAAACTTTGTCCGACTTCTTTACTATTATTATCACTGCTCATTCCTTATGCTACCTATCGTAATAAAATATAGCCTATAACCTGGCCGGAGAACATATCTATGTTTTAAAAAAAAAAGTACGAAAATCGGATAAGTGGTTCTCCAGTGATAAGCGCACTAACGGACAGACAGACAGACAGAATACGTTGCATTTTATATATATTATAGACGTAATAAAATATATACCTATAACCTGGTCAGAGAACATATGTATGAATTTAAAAAATCACGTAAATCGGATAAGTGGTTCTCGAGGGATAAGCGCATTAACGGGACAGACAGACAAAAAGACAAACATTGCATTTTATATATATTATAGATATAGATTATTATTATTATTATACTCGTATAACCTGGCCAAAGAATATATGCATGAATTTAAAAAAAGACAGGTAAATCGGATAAGTGATTCCCGTGTGATAAACGCACTAATGGACAGACAGAGAGACATTGCATTTTTTATATATATTATAGATTATACATTACAGATATTCTTTGCTACATAATATTGTTCCATATTTAATGGTTTAGGCTGTATATTGCAAAAGCACGCGCTAGCGGCAAACTTATTTCCTACATCATTCACTATTTTACGTCACTGCTCATTCCTTATGCTACCTATCGTAATAAAATATAGCCTATAGCCTGGCCAGAGAACATATGTATGTTTTAAAAAAAAGAAGTACTTAAATCGGATAAGTGGTTTTTCAGTGATAGGAGCATTAACGGACAGACAGACAGAGAGACGTTGCATTTTATATATATTATAGATGTGGATTTTGCACGTAAATCATTTAGTTTTATTTTATGTCTTTTTTAATTGCAAAAGTTAAATATTGAATTTTAATTTTATTTGTTATAATTGTTGTCATAATTATAACAATTATTAATAGGATATTGTTTGATGCAAAAATTGGAATATTATTCTAATTTAATCAGCTTTCCTTTGATTTTGATGCAGAGTTTCTAGGCGACATTAAAATTTAGATCGTGATCAACACCAGCAGTCCAAGATGATGCAACAATTGGTTTGAAATAATAATGTCAATTTTCATTGTTCTGAAAGAAGCAATACATGTCTAATTATTTACGTAGGTTACAGCTGAAGTGATTTTTTTGCGCTGATAGATCTTACCATCCAATTTACTATACATGATAACTGTAAAAATAAATATTTTCAGAACGCAACTGTAGACCACCCTTGGAAAAAACATAATCTCCAATTGGACAGCTAGTTTTTCACTTTTAGAGCATTCCGGCGGACTGCCATTTAACAACGCCATAAACAATACTGTTTTGTTTGCAGTGTTGTAAAATGGTGGCCCTCTTTAAGTATAAATGTTGATAAACATCTTTTCGCTCTTTTGTTTACGGGAATACCTAAGCTAAATTCCCGTCTGTAATTAAAGAGAACTATTATTTTATAATACTGTATACAAAAGAATCGTTTATAACAACCAGATTTTGACAAGAATACTTGTCTATTTTGATTGGTATTGTTAATCTGGTCAAATTCTGACTGCAATAAACATTTTCCCCTCAATCTGTTATTTACAGTGTTGTAAAATGATGTTTCTCTTAATTAAAATTAATTGCTACATAACTCAAAAAACACATTTTGAAATGTGCCGTTTCAGAACCCTAAGTTTGCATAAGAGAGAAAGAAATCTAGCTACACCACTGTTATTATATATATTTTTTTAAAATATGCCTAGTTTTATCGTGTGGCAACTAGACACTTTAAATTCTGAGGTACTGGCATGATACAATAAAAAATGTTTATTTTTTTAGAAGCGAAAGTGAAGTAATTCTAGAAGCCCTACAGACATTTTCGAAACTACTAAATGCCCTAGAAGGCTACAAATTTCATTCATTTCAAGTTACCGCAGCTGTAAGAATAAAACCTCTATTCGGCCAAGAAGATAACCAGCTAAGAAGAGCTGCCATTCATTTATTGGGTGATTTGGCATCGTCGCTTAGTCCTGAAACTAACTTGGAAGCTTTTAGGGAACAGATTCAAGGCAATCTAATTACTTTGTTACTTCACTTGTGTGATCCAGATATTTATGTGGTAAAAGTAAGTTTTATCTTATTAAGTCAAGCCAATACAGCATCCAAATCAAATGATGATTGGTGTGGATATACATAAGTACTTATACACATCAACCCATATCAAACCCTAAATAAATAATGAAAATTACAAGCAAAGTAAAATTAAAAGGTCTTGTTTTTTTTTCAGGCTTGCAAATATACATTGAGAAAAGTTGGCTCCTATTTAGAAAGCCCGGATGTGAACAACATGATTCAAGAGCATCTAATAGATGAAGCTAATCTACACTATACTGACTTTATACGAGATTTTATTAAAGTTATGGTAAGGCAGTTTTTTTTGTCTAATATTCTAAACACATAGAGAAATTGCGGCATACTTCAGATGGAATATAAGATTGTTAATTTTCTGTAAAAGTGCCCTAAACTTTTGAAATATTATTTTTTATCCAAGTTACCGAAAAATGTCCAATAATAAAGATCGGCCAAGTGCAAGTCGAACTTGCGCAATTAGTGTTCCATACGGGAATTGCTTTGAAAATAAAAATTCTTGACTTCACAAAACACGCCCCCAATGAGGTTTCAACAAAATTTATTACCAATCTTTGTAAAAAACTGAAAAAAACGTTTTTTTTATTATATACCAGATAAATTATGCACTCGTTATAATTTTCGTTCAATCTACACCTTATGGAGAATATTCCAGAATTTTTTCGAAATTTTCTGGTTAGTACTCTTAGAGATAGGGTGAGAGGCAGCGATTTTTCGTAGTTTTTTAAAGATAATATAAAAAAAAGTTTCCAAGAATATTGCATCATATATACTTTTGAACTCGTGTTTTCACAAGCTTTCATTTGACACCCCACTCGGGGACCTTGAAAAAAATTGTGTTTACTTCCGATTTCGCCTCTAAAACTAACTCCTTAAGTCAAAATTTAACTTTCAAAACTACACGATTCTGATTGGGCCATTAATTCCTATATTTGTGCCAAATTTCAACTTTCTGTACCAAACCGGATATAACAGACAGACGGACGGACACCGAAGTGATCCCGTAAGTGTTCCGTACGGAACATTAAAACTGAACAATAGCAAGAGCTAACAAAACTATGGATTTTCTAGAGGGTGAATAAGAATAAAGTAAATAATAAATTGTAGATTTTAAGGTTTGTTTTAGCAACCAACCAAAAAGACCTTGCAGGCTAAAAGTGTTTTTAATTTTCTCTCTCTCTTCTTAGTTTCATTGATTATTCGTTTTAAATACTAGAAACATGTTTATGGGGTTAGAATTTTCATCTCACTATCTGTATACAAGATCTTTGGAAGTACTAAGCGCTTCTTTATCACCAAACGGTAAAACACTAACTTGATGTTAAAACAAGTTTATAGTTGAAAGAACCAAGTGGTGGATTTACGGTTAGCTATCAAGTTCCGAATTGGTGGCCGAGAAAAGATCAAAACAATCTACACTCTCCATAACGCCTAAAAATCCGTGTTGACCTATGGATAAACTAAGTTACGTCACAATTTCGATACTTCAATGATTAATCTGTAAAAAATCGATGGTGTTTGTTAAAGAAGAGAAAAATGCCCTGCAGTTAATATCACTTAGTGGTCGATACCACAATTAAATACCAATTATCTGATGATAGCAGAAGAAACGTAGGAAGACGAGGGATATCCTGGCTGTGTAACCTGTGTGATTGGTACTTTAATTGAACTGGTTAGACGAACCGTAGATAAAGTTAAAGTGGCTGTGATTATTTCCAATCTCCGTTAGGAGCGGCACTCGAACAAGTAGTCGATAAAGGCAGCAGATGAACCTTGTAGTTTGTTGGGTTGTTAATTTCTGAAAACACACAGAGAGTGAATTCATGAAATTTATTTAATTGCAGGTTCTTTATGCACTAAATGTTTAAAATTTTAATCTTTTACAAATCCTGAGAATTTTATCGCTTTTTCTTTTCTTACTTTTTCTACTATTGGTAACATGCGTAAGTCATTTTTAAATTTAGAGGTTAACTAAAAAATTGTGTCTATCAAAAAAAAAAAAATAGAGAAATAGGAATAGAAATAAACAATAGTCAATAAGCAGGGCCTTAAAAAATATTAGTAGTACTATGTTTTACTTACGTTCTTGCTTTGATGCGGATTTCTTAAAAAATTTAATTACGAAAAAGTGTTCTGTTCGTATTCATAAATTTTGGTGTTTGAATGGCTTTTTGCCTCACATAATACTGTCCCTTTTTAGCAATGTTTTTAAATTTAAATTATTTTAAAACTGTTTCTTGATGAAATAATAGTTTTAACACTTCACCTTAATAACTTAACCTTAACTGGAAATATATAAAAAAACAGACTTTACTACCTTTTTAAGGCTCTACTTTATATTTTCTGTTTATCTTCATTCATATTTCCAATTTTCTTATTTAGCACAATTTTTTAACCTTGATATTTAAACACATTTTACCGAATTGTTTTTTTTTCTGTATTATTTATCAAATTGTTCTAATGTTGGTAGCATTATTCTTGCAGTTTTTTTTTTAAATTTAGAGGTTGAAAAAAAAATGTATTTCGCAATGAAAAATAAGAATAAAAATGAGCAATAATTAATGAACAAAACCTTATGGTATTTCTTACGAGGAAACAGCGAGAGCATTATATTAGAGGAAGACGCGAAATAATTTGATTTTGAGAGTATAATGTATGCTTCTCGTTAGCTTCCCGCCGCATGCAATCACGTTTTATTTATAATAACCTTGATATTTTTATATGATATACAATAAATAAAATTATGTATAATTAATTAAAATGATACTTTGGATTATTTATTAAAAATATCATTTATTAAGTATTGATAACTGAATAAATACTCGTGCGAGGCACGCATTTATTCTAGTATCTTTTAAAAGAAAGTCCGATCAGTGCAACGCATATATGTGGTTTTAAATTTGAAATAGCGCCCGCGTCGGCGCACCCAATCTTCTTCAAGCTACGTTGCCACAGCGAAAATTCACTTCATAAAATACATGAAAAAGTAATATTTATCTAATATTTTTTGCAACAACTAGAAGGTAAACGGCCTTCATATTTTAACAAACGAAAGCAAAATGATCTTTTTATGTATATATATATATATATATATATATATATATATATATATATATATATATATATATATATATATATATATATATATTTGTGACTTTTTACTTTTTAATGCACATACGACAACAAAAATTGTAAAGAAGGCATGCTTTTGATCGAAGAAAAAGTATGGATTCCTATCTTTTAGGCGTTAAATATCTGAAACTTTTACAATTATTTATTATATTCTCAAAATTTCGGGCAAAACTACTTTAAACAGTTACTCGTAAGAAATACCTTAAATAGGTACTAGTAATACTATTTCTAACCAACTCCGAAGTTTTTACTTACTTATTTACGACACGATTTATGACAAATTTTGGTTCAGAAAGAATTGTATATATTATTTTTGATTATTGATATATAATATAATCCCTTTTTATTTATAATGTCTTCCATATTTTTAGTGTTCCGTACGAAACACTAATAAGATCATTTCGGTGTTTGTCTGTTCGTCTGTCACACCCTTACTTCGAAACTATTTGACATAGAAAGTTGAAATTTGGCACTAATATAGGAATTGATGGCTTCATCAGACCCGTGTAGTTTTGAAAGTTAAATTTTGACTTAAGAGGTTAGTTTTGGGGGGTGAAATCGGAAGTGAAAAAAAAAATACCAGGTCATCGAGTGAGGTGTCAAATGAAAGCTTGTAAAAAAGACGAGTTTAAAAATATATATAATGTAATACTTGCGCATACTTTTCTTTGTATTATTTTTAAAAAATTGCGAAAAATCGCTGTCCCCTTACCTTATCTCGAACTGATTAACAAATTTTGTTTGGTGTAGATTGAACGAAAATTATCACGAGTATAATAATTTATCTGGTATATAAAAATAAAAAAAAAAATTCAAGGTCATCAGTTTTTACTAAAGATCGGAAAAAAAACTTTGTTGAAAACCCATTTGGGATCTCCTTGTGAAGTCACTGATCATTTTATACTTCCGTAACAAAAATTTTTATTTTAAAAACAATCAATGTACGGAACACTAATTGCGCAAGTCCAACTTGCTTGGTTATTTTGAATTTAGGCTCTTTTATGCCTGTTTTTCGATGAAATAATAGTTTCGACATAATGACATTGACTAACAAAATCAAATTTCAGTATGTACCGATATAAAATTTTTCGTAGACTTGACAAGCTAAAAATTTGTTCCCAAAAAGATTTTACCTTTACTTTGAATACAAAAACGACTTTAAATATCCTTTTGCCAACCAAATTTAAAAATACCGATCAAGTGCAAGTTGAACTTGCGCAATTAGTGCTCCGTACGTTGATTGCTTCTGAAATAAATGTTACGGAGGTATAAAATGGTCAGTGACTTCACAAAACACATCTCAAATGAGTATTCAACAAAGTTTGTTTCCGATCTTTAGTGAAGACTGATGACCTTGACATTTTTGTTTTTTTTTATATACCAGATAAATTATTAAAGGTAATGTACTGGTGATAATTTTCGTTTAATCTACACCCCGTGGAGAATATTCCAGAATTTTTTCAAATTTTTTGGATCATTCGTTTTCGAGATAAAGGGGGGACAGCGATTTTTCGCGATTTTTTCAAAATAATACAAAGAAAAGTCTGCGCATGTAAGACATTATATATATTTTTGAACTCGTGTTTTTACAAGCTCTCATTTGACATCCCACTCGATGACCTAGTAAAATTTGTTTTTTTTCACTTCCGATTTCACCTCCCAAAACTAACCCCTTAAGTCAAAATTTAACTTTCAAAACTCCACTGCTCTAATGAGGCCATCAATTCCTATAGTAGTACTAAATTTCAACTTTCTACGTCAAATAGTTTCGGAGAAAATCGGGTGAGAGACGGACAGACAGACAAACGGACAGACACCGAAGTGATCTTATAAGTGTTCCGTACGGAACACTAAAAAGCACTATATAGGATTTTAACAAGTAATGTATGTAAAGGGTGATTCATTTAGAGGTACTTTTTTTTAAATAAAAAAAATGAATAAAAACAATTTTATTTTATAATCTTTATTATCATATAAAAGAACCATTCTTTGCAATTATTTCTTAAAGATAATTTCTTTCAAATGTTGTCCGCGAGTACAGTTAACAACGTCCATTCTGAAGTTCCAATTTTCGATGACGCGTGTGAGTATTTCGAGTGGTATTTGGCCAATGACTCGAGTAATATTGGCCTCCAATGCCTCACTTGTAGCTGGCTTATTCATGTAGACTTTGGACTTTACATAGCCCCAAAGGAAAAAGTCAAGAGGTGTGATGTCATATGATCTAGCCGGCCAATTCACTGGTCCAAAGCGTGAAATAATCTGTTCGCCGAATTGCTCTCGCAGTAAAGCCATGGTTACACGGGCTGTATGGCGAGTGGCGCCATCTTGTTGGAACCAAATTTCATCGAGACCACGGGCTTCAATTTCTGGCATCAAATAGTCTGTTATCATGGCGCGATAACAGTCACCATTCACAGTAACATTCCGGCCGGCCTCTGTTTTGAAGAAATATGGACCGATTATTCCACCGGCCGATAAACCACACCAAACAGTTGTTTTTTCTGGATTTAATGGCAGCTCTTGAACCTCTTCAGGTTGTTCATCACCTCAAATACGGGCATTTTGTTTATTCACGAACCCATTAAGCCAAAAATGGGCCTCATCGGTGCACAAAATTTTTCTCGAAAACAGTGGATCTTCTGCAAGCTTGTCAAGAGCCCAACGACTAAAACGGAAACGATTCGGAAGGTCGGTCGGCTTCAGTTGTTGCACTAGTTGAATTTTGTATGCTTTTAAAGAAAGATCCTTACGTAAAATACGCCAAGAACGGCGACGAATCGACACTTCACGGTCTTCGCGTACACTCTCCGCTACCGCCCCTATATTTTCTTCACTACGTGCTGGATGTGGTCTATTCGGTCGAGCATTATCCAATAATGAAAATTAGGTCTCAAACTTATTGATGGTAGAGCGAATTGTGCGTTCGGTAGGCCGATTATGTGGACCATAAGTTGCTCTAAGCGCCCGATACACATTCCTCGTAGAACGCCCATTTTCGTAATAAAGTTGAACAATTTGTAAACGCTGTGCCGGGCTAAGTCTTTCCATTATGAATTGTCAAACACTACTGAACAGGAATGCCACTTCAGTTGACACGACGCATGCGCAATCTGCAATTAAATCCCCATCACAAAAAGTGAATGAATCACCCTTTATATGTCTCCCCAAAAATTATACATCGACTTGGAATATGAAGCGTATGAACTTTAGATATCGAGTGGATGACGACTTTTAATTTTTAGGGTAAGGATTTGCAAGACTTATTTTCTTTGTTCGTAATGACAAGCTTGTCATATCTAAAAAGCCCATGGACAGAAATAAGAAGCAATGCAGCTCTAATGACAGGACTGTTATATTCCGAATTGACATTAGATAATAAAAATAAAGTGTCATTGGATACCGTCTGTGATAAATTAATTCGACTGTTAAGCGATGACTCGGAAGATGTTCGGCTTAAGGCTAGTCAGGCTATTGCTTATTTATTTATAACGTAAGGGAATATGCTATTGGTTTTATTTAGATTTTAAGGAATATGTATTTTTGGGTTTAAGAGATATTTATTGATTCAGCTAATAGCACGTTTATAGAAAATATTTACAGGGTAAATTTTACGTTAATGCATTATTTTTACTTGGTTATATAACCCACTAAGTAAACACAAATCAAAATTTATACGATATTAGAGAGGTTTGAAAAAGTATTTTAACAAGAACCGGCCTAGAATTATTTAAAAATGTTGTGAATTGATTAATATCTTGGCATCACGATATCCTCGCTGTCGTATTTACAATTTTACAGTATTATTTATTTTTTTCTATTATCTTTCTTCTTTCACAGTCTTACATCTACACAAGAATTATAGCCATCCGTACAAATCCGTCTTAATGGTATCTACAAGGTTTAGTGAGCTGTAACAGTATAATTACGTTTGTAATTAACGGGGACCGCTATTGTAAACACTGTAAATAAAAGAACGCAGAGAAGACGTTGATAGCAACCAATTTGGCGGGATTAATCTCCGTTTTGATTGATGTTGTTGATCCCGCCAAATTTTGGGTGTCTTCTCGACGCGCTATTTTGTTTACAGTATTATAAAATGGTGTTTCTCTTAGTTATAAACGCACCAAGAATATAACAAATACTGCGCTTAAAATTTAAAAGAATTGCAAAATTCCGTATATGTATTAGCCATCTGCTGGAACGGGTCAAGAATTCAATCTGTACCTTTGCTAACGAGAGCATGATATTTCTTTGTGTACTTCGAACATCATGTTGTTCATGCAAAAAACCGCATAGAGTAGGTTATAAGAATAGCGGCGTTTAGAAAAAAAAGTATAAAATTTTTACCAAAGAAGTGTCCGTTTTTTGCATGCCAAATTGACACTTTTGATTCAGTCAAAAAATCCATGGTACAACAAAACATGTCCTTAACATGCAAAAAAATTAAGTGGATACAATAAATTGTTTTCTAGTTACAGCTGCAGTAAATTTAAAAAATGAAGTTTTGAGAAAAACGCGTTTAAAGAATGATTAATATGTAACACATAAATAATGATCTCTTTCCACATACCTACCTTTCTGACTATTTTGAGTTCACTGAAGTATGAGATTAACTTTCACTTACGTGATGACGTCTCGGCATTGGAATTTGAATACCTACTTCGGTTCGCGTTACGCTTCCAAAAACGAGTTTATGCAGCTATGCCTGGCGACAGCTGTATGTTCAAAAATAAACCTAGCCTGACTTTGATACTTCGACCTCTTATTCTATACCTATAGAAGCATCGAAATATTAAAGAAATATCGATTTTTTTAAATTATCACACTGATATGGCCCCTTAACAAAGACCTGGAAGTTAAAGTTATATTGGGACACTCCATTCTACTAGCGTTGTCTCTCAGCTTACTTTATGTTTATTTACACTCGCATTTTAGGCACAAAGTAAACAGTTATTTATTCTCCATCAGATGGATATGCCGAAATGGACAAATTTCCTAGCCACCTATAATCCATGTGATTTTTAACTGTGGGGATACATTGAAAGTTCTTACTAATGCAACGTTACATTGACAATTCGAAGTTATTGGGTGCATGCACTCAATCTTCGATGTTAGCCGGGCATTCTGTATAACAACGGTGATTTCATAAATTTTAAACTTTCAAAACTTTTACATATTTGTCGAAAAGACTTTATTTAGTAGAACTATAACCAAGTAACAACATTATTTTTATTTTAACTTAAATAACTCTTTATTTGCGATCTTTAAAAAATATCGGTGTTACATGTTACGATAGAAATTGGCACTTTTTTAAGGCATACCCAAATTTTTAGTAGAGGATTTTTATCCCTTTCTAAAATCTTCTGAAAAACTAAGTGCACACTACTCTGTATCGTATAAGGAACAAATAATTACTACCAAAGAATTAAAAATTTTTTATGCCTAAGTAACATAAATGGATTATTATATTTATTGAAATTAGAAGAATGATCTAGATATCTTGTTAGTTTTAAATACAAAACTATATTCCTAGCATATTTAAGATGAAAAATTTTATACGACAAATTACACAAATAAATAAAATAATCATTTTGCAGCAAAAATTACTATTTTTTGCTTTGCAGTAGTATTTATAATGTATTTTTAGTAATGTAATTTTATTGCATAGGTTAAGTTTAGGTCTATTCTCTTTAAACCGGTTTGGTAATATATTAATCTGTGTTTTTTAAACTTCATATCTTAAATACTATATTACGAAAACTGTTTTTAGATGCTAAGTATTTAAAAATAAAATTAAATATTGAAATGATTTCTAGCAGAGTTGAAGTACACCTTTTGATATATTTAGATTAAACCTGTTTAAGAGGAATATCTAAGCCTAGAAATAATTTGGTGATATTTCAAGATCCAACTGGGAAATAATTCGTTTTTACAGTGGCGTATTCAGGGTTAAAAAGGGCAAGTGCTATACCAAAAAAATATACAAAACAAATTAGGAATTTTATTTCTAGATTTCCTCTCTGTTGCTAAATACAGTAGCTACCATAGAAATTGCATCACCTATTATTTTTGAAGTTTTGATCCTAAAGGCTGGTATAATTGAACGGTATTGTTTTTATTTCCTTTTTAGGATTAGAGCAAACTCGAACAATAGAAAGATTTTGTAACGCTTTTGGTAGATATGATGTGTATCATTATTTGAAGCATGCGCCCACCATTTAGAAATAGTATAAAATACAATATACCTAGACCACTTTATACAGCGTGTAGTTACGAAATTAAACTTGATAATGTATTATACAAGCACAATATCACGAATTATATTCTATACCAATTATTACGTAAATGTGATTTCCATGTTATACCTAGTAAATGCCATAAAAAAAGTCGGCTGACAAATAAATAAATAAAAAATATATATTAAAAAAACTTGCTTTCGCCTATTGTGCAACCAATCTGAAGCACTTAACCAGCTACAGCTCTAACTAGAATTACTTGTTATGTCCCTGAGAAGTGGCCCTTAAACTTCTAGAATCCCTTTCTCATATGCCAAAAGATTCATATAACCAATCCAGGTCTCAATCACAATCCTCGAACTGGTAAGGAAGCACTCACAAAATTGAGCTCGTAACGAACATCAGTATTTAGCTATTTTAAGAAAGTAAACCGATGGTTTTCCAGGGGCAAGTATTGAAACAAAATAAGAGAAATCTTTAGTAAGGATAACCAATTCCTTTATTTAGGAATTTATAAGAGAGGTCATTTGAAGTTCGTTATTATAGTAGGGCCTGTTTTTTTCCTACTTAGGTATACAAACCACTAAGAAAATACAATATAATTGAAATGATAATCTTTTATTGCAAATAACACTGACAACAGTTAATTAGTGTTCAGATTATGTTGAGATTTGGCAATCTTTGGCACAATGGCGTTACAATGTGTATAGTGCTAATTTCAAATGAAATGACCCAACTTTAATTTAGAAACCTCCATAACAATACTCTGAATACACCACTGGATTTTTAGTTTAGATAAATAGTTTTATTGTATGTTCATTCCAGAATAGGATATATAGCTTTAAAGTATATAATGTTGCTTAATAATAAACTCTATAAAGGATATTTATTTTATAGTTTGGTTTTATATTATGTAAAATATTACTTAAATGCTACTTAACACTCTACCTCTATGGTATAGTTGGGTTTATCGTACATGTCAGTATTCTTTTATTTTATTGTATACTTGGCTACGTCACATTCCATGTCATGCTGGTAGCCAGCAGACATCGGTAATCTCTCAAAAGCCGATATAACTTTAAAAAAAAAAAACAACACTGCTGGTGGGAGGTTGCTTAGACCATGAAAGACTGACGACGATAAATGTACTGACTTCTTCTTCTTTATAAGCCACTGTTTCTCCACAACAGGAGATAGGCCTCTTCAAGTTTCTTCCAATTGTTTCTATCCTGTGCAAGATTATGCCTTCTCCTGCCTGCTATCAACCTGGTATTATCAATCCATCTTTTTGTTGGTCTTCTGATACTTCGTCTGCTCTCCCAAGGTGTTCATTTATGTAATTTTGTTGTCCATTTACCATCATTCGTTCTAGCCACATACCCCGCCCATTGCCACCTTAATTTTGCCGCTCTTTCACTAATATCTGTAATTCTTGTTCATCTGATATCCTTTTAATGTGTTCTCGTAAAGTAACAACTAACATCTGCCTTTCCGTGACCCGTTGAGTACGTTGGAGTCGACAGGCTCTTTTTTTGTAAGGGTTATAGTTTCCAGCCCATACATACTTACTGCAAGAATGCAGCTCTGCAGCTCTCGTACACTTTTCTTTTTAAGGTCATGGGGATATGATTGTTTTTTAGAATGAATCCCAGTTTTTGAAATGCAGTCCAGCTGAGACCAATTCGCCTTGGTATTTCCGCTGTTTGATTGTCCTTATCCAATCCAATCTTTCTGTTTTTCGATCTTCATCTAATTTAACCGTTAATGTCGCATTTTCATATATGAATTTTAGGAGTTCGGTATATCGTGAGTCTATTCTGGCATGAGCTAAGCACTGCATAATTGCCTACTGTTCCAGGGAGTCACCCATATTATAATCGATAAAAGGTAGGTGTAGCTTAATATTATATTCCGTCGCTTTTTCAATTAAAAGGCAGAGCGTCTGGATATGATCTATTGTTCCGAATTCCTTGCGAAAGCCCGCATGTTCGACTGGTTGGTAGTCATCGAACTTATTTGTTAGAGCCCCTTATGGATGGGGAGAATACTTAAAATTAACGTTGGAGGGCTAGGAACCGATCCCGAAATTAAAACTGTCGGCATAATGTTGCTTGAATCATAAAAAAAAAAACGAAGTAGATATCGCTCTTGAATAAGACGCAGGTCGAAAGTTGAGCTGGACTAAAAAAAACAAGACCGTAAAAACAGCGGGCTGAGAGATGTGGTTGGGATCTCACGTTAAACATTGTAGGTCCCGCCAGCTGATATTACTCGGAAGTTAACATAGAGCTGGCAAAAAGAATTTTTCTGCTGCTACTAGTACTACTACTAGTAGAAAAAAATTAAATAAAAAAAAATCGGTTATGTGATTTATTCAGCACCCTCACAAGCATTTAGTTCTAAAATAAATACTGAATTTGACTTCCTGACACAAGATAATAATAAAACCGAAACATTACAATTCAATATTTTGGCGATATTATGGTGAGATATTCCAGCTGGAATTCCTCGACTCCAAAAATCCTGAAAAGGACTTATAACACGATATATTTGAAGCAACGTCTTCCTACACCCCTTCAACCTCTTATATGTTTAACTATAGATACTTAAAATTTGTTCATTATCTAACCAAAAATCAGGAAAAGTTCTCATAGTATCAGTGAAACTATACAAAATTAACAACTCCCGCCCTTTTCACTACCTACCCCTAATATTAAGATATATATATATATATATATATATATATATATATATATATATATATATATATATATATATATATATAATATATATATTATATATATATATATATATATATATATATATATATATATATATATATATATAAATATATATAAATATATATATATATATATATATATATATATATATATATATATATATATATATATATATGATGTTATGAAATTCACTACATAAATTAAAATAGGTGACTCGTGTGGCCACGTAGAAGCAAACATTGACCTTCAATACTCTTTTAAATTCGAAAAGTTTTGAAAAATTAAAAAAGGAGCAAAACTCCTTGTACCAAATATTTATGAAACCAATCCGCCCATGAAAGACCGACCTTGGCCCTGGTAAGACGCAGGAACAACTATACCATTCCTACTTAACAGCTGTTTCCAAGTAGAGAAAAGGGCAAATCGCAGATAAAAATAAATTTTCGTCTACAAAAATATTTAACGTTGATGAAAGTGGATTTTCCACCGTACAGAAAAAAATGCAAAAAGTTTTAGGATTAAATATTCAAAAGAATGACACAAAATCCTCAGTTGGGAAATGGCACACCATTTTAGGCACTGGCTATATTAACTCAAATTTATTTGTGTGTATGAATGAAACATTTTATAGGCGTCGTAAAGTTAGCCCCCCAAAAATAAACTGTTACTTCTGCTTGATGGAAATCTAACGCATTCGAAGAACTTGGAAGCGTTGAACATAGCAAAGGCTAATGTTACAACTGACATGCCTTACTTCTCACCGGCTTGAGCTCTTATTATATTCAAGCAACAAAAAAATGATTGAGGACAAATCCAGGTCATCAAGTAACGCAATATCAAGTTGCAAGTTTATTTGCAGAAGCTCACCAAAGAGCTGCTATCATTGGCACGATTATGAACGAATTTCAAGCGGCTGGAGACAAAAATGTATTTCCCAAACATTTGTTTAAAGCATCTGAAAATATAAATACTCTCTCTCTCTCTCTCGAACAAACTTAAGTAATGAAAGCACATCGATCTTACAAGACGCTTCTATTAATATCAATATTGAAAAGCCACATTTAAATAGTGAACCGTCTATTTCGGGATTTAAACCGTGACAAATTTAAAACTTAACCACCTGTACCAGTGACACAATCTATCTCACTTGCTACTATATTCTACACTTTCTTGGAATTTCTTAATCACTATGTCAGTCCATCTCCCTTTAAAAAAACATTGACCTTTACAACACCTTACCCCCGTAATTGGTTAACATTCACTGAAAAGAAAACACGGCAGCCGCGACATAAACACTTTTATCTCTGGAATGTGGATACCAAAGGAACCGCAAATCTTTGGGTTTTAGATTAGAAAAATATTTTAATATTTTTTAGTGTTCCGTACGGAACACTTATAAGATCACTTCGGTGTCCGTCTGTCTGTCCGTCTGTGTGTCACACCCAATTTTCTCCGAAACTGTTTGCCATAGAAAGTTAAAATTTGGAATTGATAGCCTCATCAGAGCCGTGTAGTTTTGAATGTTAAATTTTGACTTAAGGGATTAGTTTTGGGGGGATGAAATCGAAAGTGAAATTTTAGTTCAAAATATATATAATGTAATACTTGCGCACAATTCACTTTGTATTATTTTTAAAAAAGTGCGAAAAACGCTGTCCCCCCACCTTATCTCGAAAAGTACTAATCAAAAAATTTTGAAAAAATTCTGGAATATTCTCTACAGGGTGTGGAATGAACCAAAATTATCACGAGTGCATTACCTTTAATAACTTATCTGGTAAATACAAAAAAAAATTTCAAGGTCATCAGTTTTCACTAAAAATCGGAAAAAAAAACTTTGTTAAAAACTCATTTGGAATGTATGTTGTGAAGTCACTGATCATTTTGTACTTCCGTAACGAAAATTTTTATTTTAAAAGCCATCAACGTACGGAACACTAATTGCGCGAATTCAACTTGCACTTGACCGATTATTTTTTATCAAATTTATTCGAGGAAAGCCCATTGACAGGATCGAAAAAAAACGACCTTCTGTCTGATTTACGTATTTCGATATTGTCGAGTTCAGCGTTCATTAACGGCTAGCGAAAAAAAAAATATTCATGACATTATTTCTTTAGGGTCGATTTTTTTCTTTATTATTGAGATCTGCTATTTAAGGTGAAATCGGTCTTGCTACAAGGATCCACCAATTCCAATACATGCAGTAAATTTCATAACACCCGGTATATATATATATATATATATATATATATATATATATATATATATATATGTACTAAATTTGAAATGGGTATCTCTATACGTCCGCGACTTATCGTACAGACAGGCCGACGGAAATTATGCATTATGTTTTTCGTGATCTAGGAACCCCAAATACTTCTCACTAGGAAGGGAGGCTTTTTTTTTGTATGTTACATATCACTGGCAAACATCAAATAACCAACTTAATTTTTTATAATTTTATATGTATATATATATATATATATATATATATATATATATATATATATATATATATATATATATATATATATATATATATACAGTCCCTGGCCAAATTATTAGACGCACTGCAAGATTTCATGTAAAATATTAATTACCGAGTGATATTGTACCGTTTTATTATTTTAAATTGATTTGTTTTTTATTTTTATATTATCCAATCAATTACCTATTTATTTGACATAAATAAAACAGCATTAATTTAGAAAAGCATAAGTTTATTAAGTTTTAAAGAAAAGTGGAATTAATGTTAGTAAAAGTCAATATTTAGTTGAGCCACCTTTAGCCGCTATCAAAGCTTTAATTCTGCGCGGCATGCTATCAATGCAAGATTGTACTGTCTTCTGCATTTGAGGATGATGATTCCACACATGAATAATCTTTTCTAGGAGCTGGGTTTTGTTGGTAATCACATCTTTAGCCACTTCTCTTTTCATCAGCTCCCACACATTTTCAATGGGGCCAATCCAACAGAGGGATATTTTTTTCTACCAAAAAAGTTTTAACAGACCGAGCAGTGTGGCAGGGAGCTCCATCTTGCATGAAAGTGAATGGTTCCCCATTTGGAAACCATTCTCTGAGCTGCGGAATCAACCGATTTTGTAATACTTCTTTGTACTGATCTTGCCTCATTATTCCTTTGACGACGTACAGACGTCCAGTGCCCTTGCCGCTGATGACTGACCAAATCATCACTTTGGTGGGATGTTTAACCGTCGGGACGACACAATCAGGATGAAACTTTTCTCCATGACGACGACGCACATACTGAGCTTTATTCTGCAAAATTTCGAATGTGCTTTCATCACTGAAGCAGACCTGTCAAAAATAGGAAAAATATATAAACTTCCATGTTTATTTGCTTTATTTAACTGAAAATGATAATAATGTATCAATTATTGATTAAATTGCTGTATCTTACCGATCTCCAGAAGTCCACATCTTTGTCTTGCCATTGTTTGGCGTACTTCAGGCGCTTTGCTTTCATTGCAGCTGTTAACTTGGGCTTCCTGGCGGGGCGACAGGTCTTAAGATCTAATTCTTTCAATTTTCTTCGAACAGTGCGCTCAGAGCATTTACGCTAGCATCCTGGAGTTGTGATTTTATTACCTTTGTGGTAGCAAATCTGTTTTCTACACAAATTTTCTTCAAACATCTCTCTGACCGTGGAGTGAAAATTGGATTTCTACCGCATCTTTTCTTTCTTTTCGGGCTTAATTCCTTCCCTGACTCAATTTTCTTTTTTATGCGTCGTACACTAGCTTCAGAAACCTCCAATCTTCGTGATATTTCTCGGTTTGTAAATGTTTTCGCAATCACAAGGGCCTTCACTTCAGCTTTTTTACGTGGTGAAAGATCGCCTTTTCTACCCATAATGAAAATAGTCCAATTAGTTTTTTAAAACACTGCATACAAAATAAACTAATAACTGAGTAGTATAAAACTGTTAAACAAACAATCACAGGCCATAAAGCCACAGAAACACGTCCGTACCTGACTCGATTCCGATCGCGACTGATACAGGTTTGTACTTGTTTACGTTCATGTATCACTTTGTCAACACAGTGTTGCCATATGTTAAAAATAAATACAAATATGTAGTCTACAACAATTCTTTTAAATAAAAATCAATAATATTGTAGTTTAAATATACCATTATTGCATAAAAACTCTTAAGAAACATAAAATTACTAAAAAAAATACAGTGCGTCTAATAATTTGGCCAGGGACTGTATATATATATATATATATATATATATATATATATATATATATATATATATATATATATACGCCCAGCCGACACACGGAATCGAACCGTTAACCTTCTAATTCACAGCAGGACAGCAGGCTCCTTAGCACACTGCGCCAGATAGGCCTGCAGGGAGGGAGGTAATAAATAGAAATATTTCCATTTTTACAAATAGTGAGAATCAGGTCCGTCGCCAGAGGGAGACTGAGGAAAATTTCCTCATCAGTTTTACCAGTTGATTTCTTATTGATAAATTGAATGCTTAAAAGGCGTGGAAGTGAACCATGGTTTCCGCAGTTTTCTAAATTTTACCTTGGATCGAATTAAAAGTTATTGTAAGTTATCATTTACAGTACAAGGTTGTTAGTTATATTTTGATTACCACTTTATCTTGCTTATTTAAAGCAATAGAAAAAGTGTTACTACAAGGGCTGTAGCTAATAAAGTTTTTTTCTAATTGTTTGTTGCTGATTTTGTGGTAGATTCTCCTATTAGAAAACTAATGTTTCTAATTAAACCCTATTTTTTTTTTGATGCAGAATGATATGAATAACTAAAAACGAAAATTAATCTTATTTTCTCGCTTTTAAGTAAGAAACCTTAAAAATTTTGACACCCTATATTTTAATCACTTAAGTATTTTCATACCTATTTTTATAGCAGTTCTATGTGTGAATTTTGAGAAGTCGTACCACACTCTTAAATATAATCATCATATTTAGAAATACCTTGTACATATTGTTGTGAATACTTAACCATTGGCAATTTACTTAATTTTTAAAAATTGTATATTATAAGAAATCTGCATTTAAGCCTAATGGACATTTAACGCACGTTAATAATAACACGATAACTAGGTTTTCATAAAAAATATAATTATTGTAAATAAAGTCTCACTTCTTAATATCTTTGGCATACCTTGACGTAACTGCCTGAGCTACAGACAATAAAGGATGCGTTGTCTCTAATTCTTTTCGCGATATTGGTACTCCCTTTGACAAAAACGGCCTGTACCCACTATAACTCGGAGATGGCAAATCATGAGCTAATCTTAAACGATCGTTGGCAATTGCGTCAGCTATTTCTTTTTTAGTTTCTTGAGGAACGATGTTCTGAAGTGGATTTACACATGCTCCGCATACTACCGGCGGATCTTTATGAACCCAAAATTCTTTAGTTGGATCAGAAAAGCCCCTTACTTGTTCATCGTCCCATGCTTTACTAACGGCTACAAATTTTTCAGCTAACGGAGGATAAAGATCAGTTTGTAGATTAACTGAAACGTTTGAATCAATTCTACTAATTTCAGGAACTTTCTGTTTAAAAAATGATGCCCCTTCCATTTCTGCTTTTCGCCATTCAGTCGTGTACATATAGTCACATAACAGTTGTCTTATTTCCGGATCAGGCACGTCATCCATGCTACACGCTGGAGTAAGGAAAATTCGGGGTCTTGTTTGTAGTGCTTTTAGTTTGTCATCTTCGGGCAAAGGTGCCTAAAAATAAATAATTAGTAATACAGAACGGTTAAAATATAAATAACCGGCCAAGTGCAAGTCGAACTTGCGCAATTAGTGTTTCGTACGTTGATTCCTTTTAAAATAAAAAATTTTGTTGCGTAGGTAGGACGAAAAATCCTACTACTACAAATATCCCCGGGTCGCAATCCACACCTTCGTAGAAGGCAGCCCCATCCGATACGGGGAGGGACAATTCTACTTCAAAGCGAATAGTTAAGCCAAGCTTAAAACTCAGCCAAACGAAGAAATCCCGAAACAGAATGGCCGCTCTCGGCACCTAAAATATACAGAGATGGAGGACAAAAAACATCGAAGTCATACAAGTGTTTAAGAAGATAAACATTTTAGTAATAAGCGAGACGAAGAAGAAGGAAAGTGGAATAGAAGAAATAGATGAAGTGATGCATTGTTGGAGTGGAGTAAAGAAGGAAGAAAGAGCAAAGGCCGGAGTTGAAATATTAGCAAAAAAGAAGTGGAAACCAAAAATAACATCATGGGAACCCATCAATGAAAGAATCATAAAACTAAATATAACAATACTAGGAAGAGAAACTGTAATATTAGGAGTATACGGCCCAACAGAAGACAGCACTATAAGGGAAAACGATAATTTCATGGAAACACTAGAAATAGAAATACAAAAAGTAAAGAAAAACCAAGAATTAATAATAATGAGAGATCTGAATGGGAGAACAGGAAGGAAAACAATAGACAATACCGTAGGACCATTCGGAGAAGACATTACCAACGACAATGGAGAGAACAATAGACTACATTATCATTAAAAACGATGCCACTATCAAAATAAAAGATGTAAGAGTAAAGAGAGGGGCAGAATGTGGAACAGACCATAGACTATTAGTAGCAAATATAAAAGTCCCGTGGTACAAGACAATAAAACAGGAACAACAGATAAAGAAACCAGAAATATTAATGAGATAACAGAAAAAGCAGACAAAAAAAATAAAATACAAAATACACTTACTATAAGACGAAACGATAAGAGACCTATATAGACGACGATTAGATCAAAAATTAAATAAATTTAACTACGACAACCTCCAATAGATGTACGACCACGTAAAAGAATCCATCAACCAAGCGGCCCTAGGAGTATTAGGTAAAGAAGACAACGAGAATAAGAAACATAAAATTAGAATCTGTGAAAAAACCAAAGAATGCATAAAGGAGAAAAAAAGACTGTACGAAAAATGGCTGAATACAAAATCAGAAGAAGATTTACAGAAATATAAAGAAAAAATGCAGAAACGAGAAGGATGATAAACAAAGAAAAGAACGAGAGATGGGAAAAAGCGTGGGAACATGTAGAACAGTATATAGGAGGAACTAGAAGCACAGAGTCATGGGGAATAACTAAAGCGTTAAGACCAACAACAGATAAAAGACGTATATAGAGTATATCCTAGAAAACTAGTGAGATGAATATTATAAAAAACTGCTAACAGAAGCATGTAGCCCGCTTAATTCCTCCCAGAGCGATGCATGTTAGAAATACATGTCGCGCCAATACTTCACATCCGTATGAGGTTCAGCTTGTTACTCCGCGTACAACGCTTTTCAAGCAGTCTTTTATATGGAAAACATCATCCTTTTGGAATAATTTGCCCAGGACTGTGTTTCCCACCGAGTACAATTTACAACGATTCAAGAACAGCGTGAATCGCTTTTTTCGCACACGTGCCGCTCCTGGAGCGCTTTAGGGACTTCCCTGTAGCACGTGTACTAGACCCATAAAAAAAC
>CM032447.1:56387414-56577414 GCA_019049505.1 Pachyrhynchus sulphureomaculatus
AGTTGCGCAAGTTCAACCTGCACTTGGCCGGTTTTTTTTGTATTGTACCTAATATCACGTATTTATAAAAAATTTCGTAAATAATACCTAAAAGCACCTAAAAATAAACAAGCATTTCTTGAAAAGTTTTGTAAGTCTCTATGGAATTTGCGACAGATTTTAAAGCGCGGCAATCTCATGCGGAATACCGCGTATGATAACACCAAGTTTCGATACGATGCGGCTATGTCCTGTCTCATTTTGCGTACCCAAGTAAAAACTTACAAGTTTTTGAAATAAGTTTCTCGGATTTGTCTGTACTATGGGCTTAGGATGCAACAATAAGTCAAAAGGTATATAAACTCCTTCTTTCCATTTACAAAAAGTTGCGTGATCTTCAAACTGGCTTTTCGGCGGAGGTTTTACAGGAGGTTCACTTCTAAGCCTTTGAGGTATGAGATTTTCTTTTTTTATATTACAGTACTTTTTATAATCGTTTAAATACGTTGTATTTTCTTTAAAAGTATCAAGTTTTATTTTTTCATTATAACAATTCATTATTAAAATGAATTAATTTAAAAAATTAAAAAGAATAAGTTATCACTATTGTGACACTAAAAAAATACCTTGCAAACCTAAGTTTATTCCAATCTATTACTATAGAAACCTACTCTTTTTTACTGTTTATAAAAAAAGGCTAACTGCAGTGACCAGCCCGTATTGGGGTAAGAACCTGGTTGTAGAACTTAACACAAAAGTAGTTGCTACCAAGTTTACTAGAATTTAGTCTGTAAAAATGAGTTCTTTAGTAGTTAAGTCTACGCGTATTAGGGTTGTGTAGTTGGAGTTTGAGTAATATTCATATAGTTATCATAAACGTTAAGTAAACATTTATAGAACGCAGAAAGTAAAGTGTCGACTTGTAACAAAATCTCGAGATTGGTCTCAGGGTGTTATACATCACTTGCGAAATGGAGACAGCTATTGGAGACTCACAGTCTCGAGACTAGGACAGTCCCGTGTTAACTTAAGACTTTGAGTCTCAAGTTTTGCACTGTTTCTTGTCAGTTGTGTTGAGAGTGCAAAATGGATAGCCGTTAGGCGCTAGCATTTATAGTTGCAAACGTTCTGCAAAAACGCAAAGTGAAAACAAGAAGTGTTAGGTAAGGCAACGGGTGGAACGTCGATGTCAATTCGGAGCTTGCTCAACACTTGTAAACAAACTTTTGATTTTGCAGGAGATTCGTATTCGAGTTTGCAATACCTATTCCGCGTTCCACCCTGTACATTTGGAAGAATAGTTGCTGAAGTTTTTCAAGAGATTTATGATAATTTAAAGCAAACATATTTAAAGGTATGTTCTTGCGCTAAGTATAAATTAGAAATAACCGGTCAAGTGCAAGTTGAACTTGCGTAATTAGTGTTCCGTACGTTGATTGCGTTTAAAATAAAAAATGTTGTAACGGAAGAATAAAATGATCAGTGACTTCACAAAACACACCCCAAATGGGTTTTCAACAAAGTTTATTTCCAGTCTTTACTGAAAATTAATGACCTTGAAATTTGTGTTTTTTATATACCAGATAAATTATTACAGGTAATGCACTCGTGATAATTTTCATTCAAACTACACCCCGTGGAGAATATTGTCAATTAAGTCAAAATTTAACTTTCAAAACTACATGGCTCTGATGAGGCCATCAATTCCTATATTATTACCAAATTTCAACTTTCTATGACAAATAGTTTCGGAAAAAATCGGGTGTGACAGACGGACATACAAACACCGAAGTGATCTTATAAGTGTTCCGTACGGAACACTAAAAAGTTTTTATTTTATTAACCAATAAATTGGATGCCAAATAGAGTAACATATGTTCTGGCAATATGTGTATTGCATAATTTTTTAATTTCTACTAAAGCAAATTATTATTTGTGTTTTGATTTAGTTGGTTTGGAAGATGCCAGTACACATTAAATTGTAAATGGCGAGTAGCGGAACGAGCTCTCATCAGAGGGAACGTTGTTTCCACTACAGAGAGGAAACCAGCGAAATTATTCAACATCTTGAATGACCCATGCTGGTGAAGTTGAATGACAATATCACTTCACAGCTTGATGTAATTAAATCTGTTAATAATTCTGAGTTGTAAACTTTTGCTAAATAAACATTTACAAATTGTAATCAGTTGGATTTACCACGGGGATTTTTGCAGTTTACCGGAATTTTTCGTTTTTTGATCAAAACAAGTTTTTCTACCATTTTCAAGGTCGGTAATTACAAAAAATAAGTTAAATTCTGCGGAAAGTAATCCATCACAAAATTGTTCAACAAACATACATGAAAAATAAATCATACACATTGAGAAAAATCGCTAATTTTCAACAAAACCTTTTTTCCAAATCAATTTCATTATCTAAATCTTCATCAACAGATTCAATAAAAGCACTATCTCGATACAGTAAACCAGAAACAACTAAAAATTCAACACCTCAATCTAAACCCGACTGATCACATCTTTTCTCGCACGTATCTTGCCAAATTTCCGGGAATATGCGCCTTAATTCGCCCACTAGATGAAAACGAGGCTTTAGCCGAACGCCACGAGCTCTCAATAGAATTGCTCAAACTAACATGAACTAATTGCTTGTGAAGTTTGTCCTTATCTCCACACAATTTGGCTATATCGTCAAAATTAAATTTCATACCTAAAAACATATGAAAAAACCAATTTCCGCGCAAAAGCAATTATTTTTTTGTAATCATCGACCTTGAAAATGTTAGAAAAATTTGTTTTCGTCACAAAATAAAAAATTCCGGTAAACTGCAAAATACCCTTACCACGTTTGACACAGATCTTGTTATTGTGAAATAAGGTACAATGAATTGTAATGCAGTGAAAACCTTTCATTTACTGTGATATATTTCATTTGCATCCTCACCACTCTTCAATTTTGTTCATTTTCTGAAGTTTGTGTGAAACCTGAAAAGTTACTGAGGTTGAATAGTATCCTAATTTAATTAATCAGCCTAATTCAGATACATATACATGCCTGATTCCGTAAATTATGAATCTTCGACTGTACTTCATGACTGTCACTGTCACTTCATGGTAAGCTGTAATGACCACTCGGATGTTGATGCTGGAATCACAACTGATAACAAAATATTTTTGGAGGTGACCACATGTGGGTTCAACTTTGGATCCAAGCGTATTACGAGAACTCTGATGCAATCACCATTTTCTTCCTCGAGAAATCACTGTGAAAAAGACATATTTGGTGTTATTTAGACTTAGCTTGGTTAGAAGTGACTTGTGTATTTGGGTACAATGTGAAATATTGCGTCCACAAACAAGATTGGGTTTGTATGAGCGAAACATAGCCCAGCACTACACCATTAGAAATAGATATTTAGATTGTTGCCATACAGATTTTTTTTTCCATTTCCTATACTTTAGGAATCTCCAACTATTTTGAACAGTATTCATAATTTTTTCTTTGTATCGGATACTACAAAATTTTTAATCTTGGGCAATAACATTGAAGACTTTGTTATAAGGGCAGTTTAGGATCCATGACATGTATAAAGACAAATATATTTAATTCATAATTACTTAATACACAATACTAATTTAAAAAATTGGACACACCTTAATTTAAATTATGTCTAAAATTATATTCAAAAATTATATTTTCTAGTAAAAAGGAAATTAAATAAAAACAATCATAATAAAGAAATATTTATCTTAGTAAACACATAAAAATCTATTACTTTCAATTGAATAATCTTAAGCTAATAATTAATATACTAATGTCTACTCAAAATCCTCCAAAATTAAAAATGTTAATAATTATAACAAAAAATAATAATTATAACAAAAATTATGCTATAGCTAAAGCATCATTTTGTAACTCATGACTTAGTTGTGTCTGAAGATTTGATAATTTTTCTTTTAACATGGCTACTCCCATAATGACAATATTTTCTGGTCTCAGTTGCCCTGCAGCCTCGACATTGTAAAAAAACTTATTTGGTTTTAGTTCCCAATTGTAAGGTGCCTCATCTGTAATGAGGAAAAAAATGTTTTAAATAACTGTTCAGAAATACTAAGATAAAACACTTTAATGCAAGATTTGTTGACAGTTAAAGTCTCTAGCATTCTGAATACAATATAGTAAGGTACTCTCTCTCCTAAAATAAGAAATTCGTACCTTAAACTCTTATGATATCAAGAGTATCCTTAGAAATTAAAGCAAAAAATCAATTCTAAGAGGTAGGTGAGAAGCAAATAATGTTATCATATCATAATTAATATTTAAAAAAAATAAAATAAACTCATTATTACATGAATAGTTGAGACATTTTTAGTAATTTTAATTCTTACATTGATCATCATCTAATTCACTATATTCACTCTTAGGCCACTCATCAGGCTTGGGGAAAAGTGTATGTCTCATTGCATTATCAGGATCATATTCAAAAGCAACACCACAAGTAGGATTCCATTTGGCATGTTCTTTACCAAAACCTTTTTTTGCATAAGCTCTAACTTTTAATTCTTGACCTTTACGCAATTTAATAATCAAGATTTCATCAGTTTCTCCATATTCAGATGACTCATCATCTCGGTGTTTAGATGTTGCTGGTATTACACGAGGATCACTTGACTTTAAGTCGGCTGTTGTTACGTGTCTTGTGTGTTCATCTGTACATTTTACATCTAATGTAAACTCTACGCTGCATTCTTGACAAAAATCAGTACAAATGCAGTCCTAAAATAAAGATTTTGAGGATATGTGTGAGTGAATTGTGCTCCTATCTGTTTATGTAATAAAGTACTACAATCTATACTTACTCGAGGATACTGAAGACGCTGAACTACTTCATCAGAAATAAGTGGAATAAGGCCTATTCTGTGAGCTAAAAATTCATCGCTTAGAACTGTTGAATTAGCTTCTAGTTTCACCCAGTCTATAGCCAAGGTAGGGGTTTCAGCAATAAGGACACGCCGAATACTGTTTGCAACACTAAAACAAAAAAAAAATAAAAATCAATACTCAACCACTTCTTTTATATATGAAATCTTACCTTAGATCGGTGTCTTCTATATAAAACTTAACGTTTTCATCGGTTAAATCAGTTATGTGTACCGAAGGCTGATTGGCATAAGGCATTTTAGTTATTAGTTATAAGTAATATTGACTCTTCTATTAAGAAATAATAACTATAAACGAATAAGTGTTAGTTTGGTATTTAGTAAGTATTGCTTTATGCACTGCACAAAATTTAAAATATATATAAAAGTATCCAAAATTAAACAGGGCTAACAAAAGTAATTCGCTTTTTAATTAGTATTGTTTGGTTATGTTGGACTATCTTCTTCCTCTCATCGACTTAAGTGGAAGATAATAAACATATTCGGGTGAACAAATTAGTTAAAACTGTTCAGTATCACTTGGTATTAACAATGAAAAAAGTTTGAGCCTAGAATTTAGTACTAACAATTATTGTATTCAAATATCCTTAGACTGACAGTTTAAAAGCTATCTTAAACTGTTTTCTATTTTAATTATTTTGGAAGATTATTTTTCAAATTTATGTGGTTTCGACAATACATTCAATACATCCATTTTTTTGTAATAAAGTCTATTAACTCACTCTAAAGAAAGTTTCTTGTCCTAAACGAACCTAAAATATATCGTTTTTCATTAATAATAGCATTCCAACGTGTTTTTTTCATGTATATATTCTAAATTCCCCTAACTTGCCAGCGGTTTTCCATCTTTTACTTTTTCTCCTAATGTCTAGTCAGAGCTTTTGATTAATTATTAGTAACACTAAAACATTTCCCGTTTTGTGTTTAACAAATTATACTTTATTTCGTTGTTTACCATTTCTCGATATGTTGACATCACAAATTTCGATTCCTCTAAAAATTTTAAATGACCCTGAAATATGATATATTAGGCAATTTTGCATTTTGTCTCAATTTAAACGTATCTAAAACAAATTATTTCTGATACCAGTAGCCGGAAATCATATTTTTATATTTTATCTTTCCCAAATTTTCCTTTACAGCCGAAAGGATTTCGTCGTTCTCCATTTTTCGTAGTGTTTAACCAGTAACGACATCACATATTTTTAATCGTAATGTAATATTGATTTCAATCCTTGTTCCATTATTAGAATCTTACCTATTCAATACATCTCGCGGCTTTCGCCGTATTAAACTTGAGGTGCATTTTTAAATTTATCATAAGTATCTGTGTAAATTAATATTACAGATTTTCTTAAAAATGAACACCGAAAATTTACTTTTTTTGAAAAATCAAAAAAAAGAGACTTTTAAGCTGTGTTTAAAATTGTAAAAATCACCTGCACCTTGTAATTTGTGTACGTGTATCAAACAAAAAATCCTTATTAGATAATATTTTTCAAATTTTATTTCTATAAAATACTGTCTCAATTATTTTGCATTCATTCAAAATCATAAAAAATTAATAAATAATAACCTCCGAAGTGAAATGGCATTTAATTTGAAACCAGTTAAAATTTTTCCGGTTCGAATGTTTCCAATACCTCTTCACCTTTCATTTTCCAGGTACATTTGATATCAATGCAAGTTAAAACACTTAGCTCGTTACTACAATCATTGTAAAAAATTTATTTTCATACAAAAATTGAAATGTAAATATTAGACATTTATTGGTTGCGAGGATATATTTGCATTTTTCACCTTCACCGGCTTTACAAGAGCATTTCATACATAAAATTTCCCCTGTTCTACTGTTGAATGTGACATTTATCTCAAACACTACTGTTCGCAATTCGGCCGTAGATATACATGTTGCTTGAATTTTCGTTATGTTGGACGCGACAGTTTTGTCATCGATTAGTCCACACCCAAGGAAAAGATTTGATTTTAAAAGTTTTTCACCGAGTGTGAAATCCCTTTGGGCAGGATTTCTATCACTTGCAAATATTGCCATTAGTCAATAATATTTTTGAAAAATACTATCACATTCCCTATGCTTCACCCGTTACAAATTTAAATCTGCACCCATATTTCGGCCATCTTAATAAGAATCATAGTAAACTCCGTCCACAGGTAAGTTAAGAAGCAATTTGGTTAACAACTATAGGCATTTGTAATTAAGAAAAACGCCATTTTACAACACTGTAAATAACAGAGTGCGAGGAAGATCTTTATAGCAATCGGAAGTTTGCAAGCATAGTAAGGCCAATCAAAACAGACAATTAATCCCGCCAAATTCTGGTTGATATAAACATTTTACAATGGTATGAAATAGTGTTTTTATTAATAACAAACGTATATAACATTTTAATTTATTATATATATAGTGCATTCTTGCTTTTTACTATTGTGTGTACAAGCTCCCACCGTGGTTTTTACACCTACTTATATTTGTTATAAGGAAAAAATAAAAATTATAAAACTTTACTTATCCCAAAACACCGACCTTTGATTGCTTTCAGAGTTAATTAAAAAATTAAATATACAAACTTTTTTTGTAAGTCCATTAATTTGCTCTAAAGAAATACTATTTTGTTTTAAATCTATCTAAAATAAATTATTTATAATTAGTAGTGACATTAAACCATAGACATAGAGGATGGCCTGAGCATTCACCTCACTAAATTGACCACCCTCTAGAAAGAGACAAAGCGACTGTGCGGCTCTTTTCTGTAGGCCTGTAATAAACAAGGCGCAGTACCCAGAGACAGAATTCAAGATTTTAGTTAAAATAGAACATTTAGAAATATTATTTTTAAGAGCGCCGTAGCTTAGCGGCATTCTACAAAGAAACAGCTACTAGCCGCTCATTCGCTTTATCTCTTTCACACTTTTGAATCCATATTTACTTCACAGCGGGATACGGAACACTCAGTCCATCCTCTATGTCTATGCATTAAACCATATTTTTTTTCTGCGTTTTCGTTTTACTAAATTTCCTTTACTTACTGGCGGTTTTTCGTCGTTCACCATTTTTCATTCTGCTCTACCAGTGCCATGGCGTCATTACTTTTTTGATGAATTGACAAATATGAATCATAAATTTTGACAGGAAAACATAACCCAGTTTTTTTAAATGTAAACACCAAAAATGACCACGTAATCTCTAATCGCCTCCTTTTTAATTTATTATATGAATATTACAAATTATATATTCACAAGTAATAGGAAGTTTTAAAACAAGTATTAAAAACTACTAAATCGCTACAAAATGGATACTTTATATAATCAGACCAACAGGCTAATACAACAAACTCAACAGCGGTTTCAAATTCTTGAAGGAAACGCTAATAATGCTCTGGATATAGAAGCAGAAATAATTGAAAACATTAAACAAATTAATAGGTATGTAAATTCTAAATAAATAATTTAAGTACACTTATTTTTAATTATAAAGCATACTAATACTTAGAAGCCTTTGATAGTGCCAAGATTTCTCTACACATTATGCAGATCTTATATGATAGGTAGAAATATTAAAGCTCAAATATACCACAAAAGACTTATACAAAACATAATAACCTTATTCTTTACATTTAAATATTTCGTAAAATATTTAATGGTTTGATTTATTTTTTGGTTATAGTAATTGTGAAAAGCTGGATGTATACATATATAAATTACCAATTGAACAAAGACAGAATGCTAAAATGAGAAGTGACCAACTTAAATATGACAGTAGACATCTACAAGCTGCTTTAGAAGCAGCCAAACAAAGACGAATACGAAGAGAATTAGCTGCTAGTGAAAGAGAACAATTACTAAATAGAAGATTTGCACCAAATCCTGATCTAACAGCGATCAATATGGATTATTCTATTCAACATCAAAATTCTTTACAAAATGCCAACAAAGGTGTTGATGAAATGTTACATACCGGATCAAATACTCTAGAATCCTTGAGAACCCAACGTATGACACTTAAAGGAGCACATAAAAGAATTATGGATATGGGTAATATTTTAGGATTGAGTAATCAGACAATGAGACTTATCGAGAAAAGATCATCTGAAGACCTAGTTATTTTTATAATTGGTGTTGTGTTAACTTTAATTATTATTGTTTTAGTAATTGTTTATTTGGCATAATTTTTGTAATTACATTCCTATATTTATATTTTATTTAATGTTGCTTTAAGTTTTATTAAATTATTATTTAAAAAAAAAAATTGGACATAAATATATACATTGTGATCACCCTAAAGTAGAATTTCAAATGTGAAATATTAAAACTCTTGGTGTACTAATTTTATAAAAAATATCAGGTTATTAGGGACATTATTAGAAAAATATCAATATTTAGCTGATTGGTATAGGCAAATATATTAATGCTTTAATTTTTCTTTAATTTGTATTCTTTGGCTTAAAAACATTGATTTTTACAAAGAACCTATGAAGTAATCAAATTAATATTAAATTTATAATAGATACAAGAATTTTGGTCCAGAAAATGGCACCCTATAATATTGTTAACCTTTTGTGGTATAAGTCCAATCTCGACACAGTAAAATTATCTTTTTCATTGATGGAACCACCCACGAGTATACCTTCTTTTTTTATATAAACCAGTTAAGAAAAAATAGCTTACAAATGGTGGATCCCCCATTGAGTATAAAAATGTCGCAAGCTAAATAACAAAACTAAAAAGGCACCAAGGTTTCCTAATCACAAAAAAAAATCAGGAAAAGATTCTTTAATGTTTAGTAACTCTTTTCTAAGATACTTTTTAAATGAAATCAACTTTGCTCATAGTTAAATAACAGCATTTTTTACTTAAAAGTTCACATTTAATTTTAGTAACTACATAGACTCGGTTAACATTGCTCTTAAATTGCTTAATATTGTGAAATGTCAGATTTCAAGGTCATTGTGATGTCATATTTATAATTATCAGTAAATCGACCGTTTAAAACTATCTTTCATTACATTATCTAAATAAAGTATTCTGATGTAAAAAAAGTATCTTATATGTTGCAACATTAATTTTTTCCTAGATTTTAAGATCATGTTACGACACTGTTTTTCTTTTTATATTTTATATTTTATTACAATTTTATATTTTTGATTAGGCAGTGATTTCAATTTTTGAGCAGTGTTACTTAAAATACTGATTTAAATTTTTAGACAGTGTAAGTCAACCGTGTATAACGTGTTGCTGACCTAACTTATTTAGTTTGCATTAATTTTGCGCCCGGAAGTGAGCCATTTTAAAGACATCGCTTTGAAGAAAGGGCAAAAGATATATAAACGGCTATATGGAATTTTTAGGGGCTTTTTCCTCCGAGATGCACTAACGGCTTTTTCTTCCGTCAAGTCGTAGTGCAGTAACGGCTTTTTTTATCACCAAGTGGATGTTGTTTATGGATCTCAAGTTTGATGCCTTTTTCCAATCTCAAAATATTCTGCTCATCCTAAAACATTTCGGATCAAAAAGTGATTAGCTACCTAAATGAGATTAGGAGAGTGGCGGCTGAGACAATATTTTCGATGAGAATTTCACCAGGAGAGGCCAAGCCGCTTATAGAAAACCTACGAGGAGAAGCCAAGTAGTAAGTCATAAGCACACCAGTTAAATATCTCACTTCCTGTCTACAAAGTGTGTTTTCAACAACTAAGTCAACACGTGTAATCCGCGGAGTTTTACAAACTTTTAGATCGTGTTTTTTTAAAGTCTATTGTTTTTTTACTCTTAGGATCAGTAATTCATAGAACTCTAGTTTAAATGTGTACACTCTCATAGCCTAAGGGGTTTTTATTTAGTGAATATAATTTTAAGAGTGTAATAACTGCAAGGATTTTTATTTTGTTAATATACTCTTCCCTGTGTTAATGCAGCCTTTTACTGAACTACCCGCTCTTTCTTTCAGGACGTATAGGTTGTACGCAAATTAATTTTATTTCAACAACTAAATAACTCTTCAGTATTTTTTCATTTTTTGAGCTGAAGTTAGATTCTTTTTATTCTAAAATGAATGGTGCCCAAAAACAGTACAACTAAATTTTAAACAACTATAGAGACTATTTTCAAAAGGCGTACTCTACCAGTAAAAAAGGAGCTAGCTTATATCTAGTTTTTGCTCTACCAGTATTAATATTCACTCAATCCATTCTCAAAAATTTAGATGAACGTAAGGGACATATAACGGCTTCTATTTAATAAATAAAATATTTATTAAAAATAAAGAAAGTTGGGGCTATACAAAATAACGCCGCAACGAGACGTTAGAAAATAGCGCCCCAACGTGAGGCTATAAAAATGGCCCCGCTTCTGGAGGCTATAGTGTAAAAAAATACCAGTTATTCGTGATAAGAATTCTACTAGTTTAATAAGTTAATCTTAATGATATATTATGCAATGGATTGGATACCAGGTGTGTCATCTAACTTGTTAAATTCACCGTAGCACCCATTATGCCACCAGTGATGGTCATTAATCCTCGCTGTGTTTGCTAGTAGATAAGAAATGTTTGAGATATATCTTCAAACTAAAAACTTTTTGAGGAAAAAAATGACATTAATCATGGTAATCGAATTTCTAAATATTCTCATAAAATTTTAAAATAGAGACAACTAAATGAAATCTAGTTGGCATAAGAGGACAAAGTATAAAAGAAGAGTAATGTTTTTCAGACGTCTTTTCATCCGACAAAATGTTCCCCTTAATTCTTACTTAGCGGTTCTTAATGTTTCCGTCTTAGCGTTTTTATATTTCAAAGTCATTTCAGCTGATAACAGTACCTCAGCCGTTAACCAATTTACCGGTGAATCTATTATTATTAATATTGGGACTGTATGATGTCAGGTCATGAATATGTTCTGAAACGAAAACGACATAACGCCAAAAATAACTTAGTAGTCCTTTCTACGTAAAGTTTTATTTCGATCGCTGATTGAAGAGTACACAAAATGATAAACGCCGAAAAACTGCCGGTACGAAAAGGAAATTTGGAGTATAGAATATTTCAGGAAATTTGAGAAGATAAACGATGTTTAATACTACGGGTAAATATAATTAATTTATTTCAGGGAGCCTTAAAAAATTATAGACCTTTTTGTGATAGAAAACACATTTCATTTTCGAAACCACACCAACTTAAAAAACGATTTTCTAAGTGACGTTTATATTAGTGTATATGTCAAAGTTTTCATTTACCTGTAAGATTCAAGAGGGCGAAAATAGCCGAAAACATCGAATTTCAAGGTCAGTAACGTCAGATTTGTGTAGTAGATTACCATGGAGCTAGTAATTATTTAACCAAAAGCTGCCATCAAAAACAACAAAAAAAGAAAAATTAGAGCAGTATTTGTTGAAGAAATATTTGAAAATATAAAATGGCAATACCAGCGGCACAGTCTAGAACTCTAATAACAGGTAACTCAAAATGCTATTATTGTTTTTGAATCAATTATACATTTTTTAATCATTTTAGTGAGCGAGGATCATGCCTTTGTGACTCCGGTAAAACTAATCAAAACTGTGGATGATATGCAGAAATGGGATAAGTCTGAGGCATATTTTGTAAATATTTATCTTGTTCTTCCTTTATTTTATTTTAAGTACACTGGTTCTTCCAGGAATACCTAGGATTTATTTTTGCTATAAATGATGCAATTAGAGGTGTCAGTAACTCACAGGGATCTCAAGAAACCTCTGAAAATATTGGTAAAGTCTGCAGTCTCTTAGATACATTGAGTGGATGGGTAGATGAAATTCCTCCTATTCAACAGCCTCAAAGATTTGGAAATGGCGCGTTTAAAGTATGGTATACCCGTTTAAAAGATGTAAGTTCTTATTTTTAATATTTCTGGGTAGAATTTTTTTTGATTTTGATTAATGGCCAATCAAATTTTAACCTTAGTTAAGCATTTTTATGTCCACATAGGCCACAGATAGGACAAGAGTAGAATAAAAAAAAAAAAGATATGTATGGACTTCATGTATAATGTTTTGAATTTTAATTTCTTATCCACAGGTTATTTCTATTTGGAATGTCGTAATTTATAATTGAGTAATAAATTAACATGATTGATGATTTTAAACCTAGTAAATAAATTTCTCCAGTAAATAAGTAATATGGTAATTATGTAAAAAATGGGTTTCCTGGCTTTTCTTTATATGTAGTATTCCATATAATCATTTACCTAATTTTGCGAACATTCTGGAAGGCATTTCATGGATCCAAACATAGCTGAACATTAAGATAATCTGAGGAGTGTACATTTGTCATTTATAACAAATTATGTCATTTGAAAGGTTTTTGATATTTCAAGATTTAGAAAATATACTATTACTATATAGCTTTCGAATTTGTATTATTCAATTTTTTAACTGACCATGTGTTTTAGGAAGCAATAGAATTATTACAAAAAGTGCTTCCGACTGAGATCTATAGGGCTATTCCCGAAATGATGGTATACCTTGAAGAAGGTTTTGGAAATGCAATAAGAATTGATTATGGAACGGGGCATGAAATATCATTTGTTATGTTTTTATGTGCACTTTTTAAAATTGGATTCCTTAAAGAATCTGATTTTGCTCCTACAGCTTGTAAAGTATTTGTCCAGTATGTATCCATTATTTAAATCAACCTTTGCTATGTTTACCGTATATATATATATATATAATATATATATATATATATATATATATATATATATATATATATATATATATATATATATATATATATATATATATATAGATATATATACCAGGTGTACAAGTATGAAATGTGGATTTTTTTTTCTAGAAAAAACATGTTAAATTCGGAAGAATGCTAAAAAGTGCTTTATTCAAAGTATGCTCCATTGCTTGTTATACATTTTTTTTCCCATCTTCTTCGGGCAATTTGTGAATACCACGCCAGTAAAAATCTTCCCCTTTTGCTGCGAACCATTCATCGAGCCATTTTTTTTCACATCATCATACGAACCAAAGTGCTGCTCAGCAAGTGCGTGACCCATCGATGCAAGCAAGTGGTAATTGGAAGGAACCAAGTCTGGTGAGTAAGCCGCATGGGGTAGAACTTCCCAGCTGAGTGACTTTGTGTTGCCTCTTTCGGTATTCTGGCCTTTTTTCAAGCAGCGAACGATTCAAATCGGTCAATTGTTGTTGGTAACGTTTAGTATTAATTGTTTCCCCAGGTTTTAACAGCTCATAATCGACCACGCCCCTCCAGTCCCACCAAACACAGAGCATCGTATTTCTGCCAAAGCGATTCGGTCTTGTGGTCGATGTGGATGGTGCGCCTGGGCTACCCATGATTTTTTGCTCTTGGGATTCTCAAAATAATTCCACTTTTCATCCCCTGTAACTATACGATGCAAAAACGACTTGCTTTTGTACTGAGCGAGCAAAATGTTTTTGCGTTTTTCCATTTGCCTGTCATTCAACTCGTGTGGTACCCATCTACCGACTTCTGAATCTTTCCCATCTCTCGATCTCTCGTAGCCGATTGGAAACAGCTTGTTGACTAACGCCCAATTGCTCGGCGAGTTGTTTTTGTGTTTGCGAATCATCTTCGTCCAACAATGCTTGCAATTACACACCTTCGTATTTTTTGGCGGTTTTCCATGTTCCTTGTCTGCAACATCGAAATCACCACTTTTGAAACGCCCAAACCATCGTTCACACATATCTTGCGATGGAGCATGTTCACCATAGGCTTCTCGAAGTAATCGGCATGATTCAGCAGCAGTTTTCTTCAAATGAAAACTAAAAATTAATGCTGTCCGCGAATGCTCTTTGTTCAGTATAAATTTCGACATATTGAACGCAAAACAACACTATGCACACACTTTTCCAATTTATCACGCGTGCGCGTCTGACACTTGTTGATAACACAGCAAAATGGCGCATTGTCAAATCTTTATAGCACAAACTGAATTGGTGCACCATCTGTTGTCTGAAATCAGCATTTCATACTTGTACACCTGGTATATATATGTGTCTATATATATATATATATATATATATATATATATATATATATATATATATATATATATATATATATATATATATATATATATATATATATATATGTATAATATATATATATATATATATATATATATATATATATATATATATATATATATATATATATATGTATATATATATATATATATATATATATATATATATATATATATATATATATATATATATTATATATAATATATATATATATATATATATATATATATATATATATATATATATATATATATATGAACTAGTTCCTATTAACATTTTCAATTAATATTTTGCTCTGTATTTAAATTTAAACACGCTTTACTCTTCATTATTTCATAAATTTACATACAGAGGAAAATATTAATTGAAAATGTTAATAGGAACTAAAAAATTATGCTCACGTTTAGATTTGTGGCCTTCCTAGTTAAGAATTCAGTTCACTGATTTTGTTTGTAATATGTAATAAAACTTTTTCTCCATTTGTATAAAACTTTTTGGGACACACTGTATATGTATATCTGTATTTATAGCTATATTTACATCTATATATATATATGTATATCTATATGTATATGTATATCTATATGTATATCTATATGTATATGTATTTCTTTATGTATATGTATATCTATATGTATATGTATATCTATATGTATATGTATATCTATATGTATATCTATATGTATATGTATATCTATATGTATATGTATATCTATATGTATATCTATATGTATATCTATATGTATATGTATATCTATATGTATATGTATATCTATATGTATATCTATATGTATATGTATATCTATATGTAGATGCATATCTATATGTAGATGCATTTCTATATGTAGATGCATATCTATATGTAGATGCATATCTATATGTAGATGCATATCTATATGTAGATGCATATCTATATGTAGATGCATATCTATATATGTATCTATATGTGTATCTGTATGTATATCTGTATGTATATCTGTATGTATATCTGTATGTATATGTATATATATGTATATATATGTATGTATATATATATATATATATATATATATATATATATATATATATATATATATATATATTTATTTATATATGTATATATATGTATATATATGTATATCTATGTATAACTATATATATATATATATATATATATATATATATATATATATATATAAAATTTTTAGAAAAACAACGAAAAAAAAAAAATTGGTGGTACATGTCATTTTATTGTTTCTCAAAATGTTCACCTTTAAGAATTATACACTTTTGCATGCCTTTGAATCAACATTTTTTCCACTCTTAACCTTACCTCAGAAACATGTTTTTAGAAGGATTTCACAGCTTCTTGAGGTGATGAAAATCGCTGTCCACGCACTTTTTTTTTACATTCGGGAACAAAAAGGAGTCGTTAGGCGATAAATTAGATCAATACGGGCAATAAGATATTAATTCGCTGTTTTTCTCCGTCAAATAATCAATTGTTTGACCCTCTGTGTGACAACTGGCATTGTTATGATGAAGAATGATGCGACGTTTTCAGTTGTTTTCTCTGATTTCATCGATGACTTCTGGCAAACAAATTGTTGTATACCATTCATTACATATATTAATTATTCTTTATTCCTCTAAAGCAACAGTTGATTGTTGATTAGTTTGCGGCTCGTACGAATATATCGTCTTATGTTACAATGTTTGTAGTGATTTTGCATGCCCTCGGTCGAATTTTTTAAGCATTTCCTTGCACTAATTGACACGAGCCTGTTTTTGAATTTCGGTCAAATTATGCAGAATCCATCGGGAACAGATCTTTTTCGCTTCTAAATATTCATGCAAAATTCAATGTACTACAGTCTTCGATGTGCCTAAGAATGTCACGGTAAGTCATATGTCCATTTTCTTTAATTATATTACACACAACATCGGTGTTTTTTGGACCAACAACGGATATTGGTCTACCTTCACGAACTTCATCGCTGACGGAAGCACGACCATGACGAAATTCTGCAAACCAATTGTAAATGGTCTTTTCTGATGGTAATTCATTACCAAGAGTTGAACGAAGCGATTCAAGGCAATGTTGTTGAATTAGGCATTTACTAAAATCTAAAAAAATCATCCAATAAAAATCTTCACGTGAAATTTCTATTTGTTCACAAGACTGTTTTTTTCCTTTTAAACGCTCACTCTAAACAAACTACTCTGCCAATTTCTGAGCTGCTACTGTTTTAACAATAACAAAAGTCAAATTTTAAAACAGCGGTAATTTTATATCTCGATAGCGCCTCTAGTAGTAGTTGTTTGTAAAAACTTAAAAGGTATATATATATATATATATATATATATATATATATATATATATATATATATATATATATATAGATAGATAGATAGATATATAGGTATAGATATATCATGTTTTTACCAAAAATCGAGTTTATTCTTGAACATAGTTTCCTTCAAGAGCTTCGACTGCTTCATTTGATCCAAATCTCTTTCCCTGGAGACACCTTTTCAATTTTGGAAAGAGGTAATAATCGCTGGGGGCCAGGTCTAGTGAGTACGGCGGATGAGAAAGCAATTCATAGCCTAATTGGTCCAATTTCACCAACGATTTTATGAAGTTGTGAGCTGGTGCAATATTTTGGTATTACAACACTTTTTTTCTCATCTAAATGCGGCCTTTTTTTCTTCATTTCACCTCTCAAACGGTCCAGTAAACCAGCGTAATAGTCTTCGGTTATTGTTCGCCCTCTTCTCAAGATAATGGACCAATACTATTCCACGCGCATCCCCAAAAATACCTGCTAAAGTCTTTCCGGCGGATGTTTTTGTTTTTGGACACTTCGGTGAATCTTGAAAATACCCGGTGTATATATATATATATATATATATATATATATATATATATATATATATATATATATATATATATATATATATTTGTAACCAAGAAAAAGTTGTGAGATGCCACATTCGTTCTTAATAACATGACTGTCAGGGAGTAGTAGTAATAGAAGTAGGTGTGGGGAAGCCTTCTGACTCTTCTCAAAGCCTCACATGTGCAAATAAAGTGAAGTAGCTTCTTCTCAACCTCACAGCCCCGACATGTTTGGTTGTCTTCCACATCCTGCAAAGCTAAATGTCTTTTCAACCTAGAATATCCCATGAGAATTACAAGGAGGTCCAGGACATGAATATATCTATAAAGCAGCCCGCCTTAGCCTGCCTGCACTCTAGGCTCCGTTTGCTTGAGGGCACCTCCCACCTGTCTCTTGAATATACCTAAAGTAGGTTGGAGTTTCTGAAACGGAGTAATTGCTCCAAGTTTGGTTCGTTAATCTGCCGCTTCATTTACTCTATCCCCCGTACCCGTTTTTTTTTTTTTTATTGGTCTAGTACACGTGCTGCAGGGAAGTCCCTAAAACGCTCCAGGAGCGGCACGAGTGCGGAAAAAGCGATTCACGTTGTTCTTGAATCGCTGTAAATTGCACTCTGTGGGAAACACAGCGCTGGGCAAATTATTCCAAAGGGATGACGTTTTCCATATAAAAGATTGCTTGAAAAGCTTCGTACGCGGAGTAACAAGCTGAACCTCATACGGATGCGAAGCACCAGCGCGACGTGTATTTCTAACATGCACCGCTTTGGGAGGAATTAAGCGGGCTACATCCTTCGAACACTTTCCATGAAAATACTTGTAGAACAGACTCAAGTCGCCAACCGTTCTTCGATGTTCCAGCGAATCAAGGCCGCCGGTCAATTCCGGGTCCCCAATCAGACGGACCGCTCTTCTCTGAACAGAATCCAACAAATGCAGTGTATGTTTGGGAGCGGAGCCCCAAACGTGGGAGCAGTATTCCATAGTTGGTCGAATTTGGGCTTTGTAAAGAATTAACAGTTGCTGTGGGGTGTAAAGCTTTCTGGTTCTAAATAATATTCCCAATTTTTGAGAAGCTCTCCTTGCTATGCCTGCAACATGTTCATGCCAAGACATATTTGCTCCCAAACTAAGGCCCAACAAATTGAGCGACGATGCTAGGGGAATGGAGTGCCCCGACATAACTATGTCGGGTTCAGCAACGTTAACTTTTTTTAGAAAAAAACTGCCGCTTGGGTTTTTGTAGCGTTAAATTCCACTTGGTTACTGTCACCCCAAGATAGAATTTCTTCCAGGTCTTTGTTAAGTTGAACGACCTCCTGCTGTCTGCGGATATTCGCCTGAGCAGCCGATGTCCGAGCGTTCAAGGTGAATGAAGAGACAAGCGTACTGTCATCTGCAAAGCTATAGATTGGATTCCCGGTCTTTTCCAGCAGATCGTTAATGTAAATGAGAAAGAGAGTAGGAGACAGTATGGAGCCCTGGGGCACACCGGCGTTGATAGTGAGGGTGTTAGAAAGAAATCCGTCGACCGCCACTCGTAAAGAATGCTCTCTGAGGAAACATGAGAGCCACAAACAGAACCTTTCAGACATACCATAAGAGCGCAACTTAGCCAACAGTCCATCGTGCCAAACACGGTCGAATGCCTTGGATATGTCAAGAGCAACCGCTCGAGATTCTCCAAAGTGTTCAATTGCGTTGTTCCAAACATGTGTTACATAAGTCAGAAGATCTCCTGTTGATCTATGTTTACGAAAACCATATTGGTGATCGCTAATAATGTTGAATCGTTCAAGATATTTTAGAAGATGCTCATTGATAACCTTTTCCATGACTTTCGATATTATTGAAAGCAGTGCAACTGGTCGGTAGTTATTTGGCAAGGTCTTCTTACCTTTTTTAGGTATCGGCTGAACCGTGGCACATTTCCAGCAGGACGGAAATATTCCCTTTCTGTAGGATAGGTTAAAAAGTCTACAGAAAACTGGTGTTAGTTCCGTTGCACAGTTTTTGAGAACTATGGCAGGTATTCCGTCAGCGCCAGAAGCCTTCTTGGTGTCTAGCTTCATTAAAATACGCTTTATGATGCGCTGTCTGAAGACAACATCGGGCATCCTTGACTGCAATATGGGAATAGTAGGTGGTGTTTTTCCTTGGAAATCGACAGTAGAATGTGAAGCAAAGAGTTCAGCCAACAAGTTCGCTCTCTCAACAGGTGTGGTTGCAATGGAATTGTCTGGCCGTGTGAGTGGTGGTATCGTGGATTTGGTAAAGTTTTGACTAACTGCCTTAGCGACTGCCCAAAAGGACCTGGAATTGTTGGGACAAGCGAGAAGTTTGTTTCTAATTCGTTGATTGTGTGCCTCCTTGGTTTCGTCGATAATTCCCTTGCATCTGTTCCGGGCATGAACAAAGATGTTTCGATTTAAGGTGTTAGGATTTTCACGCCATTGTCGGTAGGCAATATGTTTAGAAGCAACAGCTTCTTTGCATTTTCGGTCGAACCAAGGCTTGCCGTTGGAGGAGCATTTCTTCGAAAAAGGGATGTAAGCTTCCATACCAGCCAAAATAACATCGGAGACCTCCCTGGCGCAGTCAGATGGGTTATCGGATCGAAAACAAACGTCCATCCAAGGGAAAGTTCGAAAGTATTCCATGAGATCTTCCCATTTAGCAGATTTGTAGTGCCAAATCTTGCGCGGCCTAGGCGCCTCTCTGTCACTGATTGGCAGAATACTCGATGTCGAAAGCAGTTTATGGTCGGAAGAACCTAACGGCGGATTTACGGTGACCGTGTAAATCTCCGGATTGGTGGTTAAAAACAGATCAACAAGACTGGCGAACTAACCGTCTCGATCAGGGATCCGTGTTGGTTCGTCAATAAGCTGAGTTAAGCCATAACTGATTGAGAATGATTCAGCTTCACGACCTTGTTCGTCGGTAGTATTTGAATATTTGAGCCAGTTGATATTGTGGACATTAAAGTCGCCCAGGATGGCAATTTCGGCACTTGGATAGTTACTTTGTAAATGATCGATGGTGTCTGCAAGAGAAGCGAAAAGTGTTCGAAAATTGGTATCACTTGGTGGTCGATACAGGATACAGATGAACCTTGTGGTTTGTTGAGTCGTTATTTTTAACCACATAACATCAAAGTTTGGGGGCTCCAGAGCTTCTTCTCGTTGACAAGAGAGGTCGCTTCTGACAAAAAGACAGATTCCAAAGTTACGCCTAAATCGGGAATAGAAATCGTACCCAGGATAAAGATAGTTGACCGTGCTGGTCGATGGACTGACCTTGGTTTCACATAGAGCGAGTACATGAGGTTTATCTGATTGCAGGTGTTGATGCACTGAATTTATGTTCGAGTTTATACCTCGTATGTTGCAAAAATCTATCTTAAAATTATGATGTCTGCAAGTCGACGCCTCCGAACCAGCCCCTACCCGGAGATCCGAACGGGGGGCCATTCTACCTCCGGAACTTCTTGCATCCAGGCGCCTCATCATGCTCTTTGGTCCCACAGTACTTAATGTGGAATTTTCCTGTTCTGTCACATGTTTATCTTTGCCTTCTTTGGCTTTGATCCAGGGGTGTTATTATTGGGTAGTTTGGGTTCTGACCAGACTTTTCCAATGATCTGCGAGTTCTTGTTTGTTTGATGGTTCGGTCACCGCTGTCTGTTTGCTGTGCATAGTTTTTCCGGTAGAACTGTGTTTGGCTTCTTCGGAAGAGGTTGTTGGTATCTTTCCTCTCATTTGGTTCTTTGTATTTACGAAGTCTTGCGGCATATACGGATAATTTTTGTTTCAGAGTATCCAGGATTTCTGGCAGTGTTCTGTTGGGAGACCCGGACTTGATCTTGTTTATACTCTGCGTGACTCGTTTGGACACGTTCCCGTTGATAAACTGGGTAAGGTGTCCTAGATATCTCCTGATGTTGTTGATTTGGTTTTCTATTCTTATTTGCCGTTTGAATTTTGGTTTTGTGCTGTTGGGATTTCTTTGTCGTTGCGGGAGTTTTTGATTAAATACTTCGTCGGTTGCGTTTGGGATTGATGGTGGTGGGTCTAGGCGGCGTTGTACAGGAACATTCAGCAACTGAACCGGTTTTCTTCTAGTCAACTCATCTAGGGCATCCCTGCAATCTCGTATTAGCCAAGCTTGTCTCCGTAATTCCGCGCGCTATTGAATTTACTGTACTTTAGAACTCTGTAGGTTCCGTACAAATAATCTTAAACCACACTATCAGGTGTATGGGTCGATGGCAGCGTAAAAATTCGCTCAATTTGCCCAGTTATTTTAATTGTATACTTACCATTTTTTGGATAGGTTCAATAGATGGAGTTAAACGGTTTAAATCATTATAAAGGTTGTTGTGAAGTTTTGTGATAGGTGACAGCTTCTTAAAATTGCTCTAAAAGCTGTAACTAATTTTATAAGGTGGCTTCAGTGGTGAAAATTACAAGCTATACTTGGATTAGAGCGATTGTGCTTTTGGCTAATGTACTGCAATATTATTGCCTAGTTAGTAAACGTAAAAATGGTTTAATTGATGTTGAAATAATTTGTGGTTTCTCATCATATTGAAACAGAAGCCATGAAGATTTCCACCTGTTACTGTATTCAGATAGTACCAAGCCATCCCTCTCAAAAACATATAGAACGGGACAAAATAACTACTTAAAGTTAATTTTGAAAAAATTATTGGGAGTATGCATTTTTAATTCGTCATTCCTTTTTAAGAAAAAAAAGTTATTTTTATTGAGCTTTATATCAAATTCAGATATTATTGATGGACCAAATTTTCTAGAAATAGTCTACCTTTTCTGGAATACCCTGTGTATGCATTTTTTAATATGTAATAAATGTTTTTTCTTCTAATTTGTAGGTATCTTAATTTAGCAAGAAAGTTACAACAGACGTACAGAATGGAACCGGCAGGAAGTCATGGGGTGTGGAGTTTGGATGACTACCAATTTGTACCATTTATTTGGGGTAGCTCACAATTAATAAGTAAGTACATAAATGCAATTTTTAAAGAAAATGTAGTTCTGTTGCTATGCTAATGTGTAAATATCTGAAGGTATTTCACCAAGGCTTATCAGCAAAACTAGTGATAACAAGAAAGAAAGCATAAAGCTACAACCTCACCTGCTACATCATGGTAATAATAAGACACAAGAAGTTGAATTCTACAGTGGTTATTAATGAACTTGGTAAATAAAGAATTATATTGGGGCTGATATTGGAAAACGCAAAACGAAATTTCAAATTTGGGGACATCTGAATAGCTTGGTGGTGATTTTGACAAAATTATAAAAATATTTGCTTTATAATACATCAAAAGGAAAAATTTATTCGTGTATTAATGATTTATATATGCTGAAGATCCAAACATAAAGGCTGTTAATATTATTGCCAATCTTTTGTAATAACACTTCTTTAAAAAATATTTCCTTAAAATAATCAAATTTTCAATTAAAAAACAACTAAGACTGTTCCTAAATTTTGGTGTAACAACACTCCATCAAGACAAATTTTTTTTTTTCTTATAGAGATTGTTGAAAATTATTTCTTATTAGAGAAAACCTAAATTATTACTCTTCCAAAAAAAAAACCTTATCTGGTTAGAGCATTGAATAATATGCAGTTAAAACAAATTATATATGAATTTGTATGTCTCAGTGGCAAACACTAAACACTGCACTTCTTGAGTTTAAAATGAAAAACCGGCCAAATAATAATCGGATTTGCACAATTAGTCATCCGTACCATTGCTGTAGTACTCTATGAAATCTTCAAAATAAAAATTACCAAGAATATATAAAAAGCAAGACATCTTTGTAGTAAAAGTTCAAAACAAATATTTACTACCTAAATATTTGTTTAATTTTAAACAAATAAAATAAAATTATTTTGTCTCGGTAGATATTCGTTGGTCGCCAGTCATCAGGGAAATGTATTTTATCTGTGATTGGCCAAATGCTTAAGCCAGTACTGCACCGAATACATATTCATATTTTGTAGCTCTTAACCCCTGTTAAATTCACACTAAAAAAATCTCCACCATACTGTCAAATCAAACAGTTTTTTTTTATACCAAATAAATTATCAAACCTAATGCACTCATGATAAGTTTTGCTCAATCTACACTTTATGGAAACTATTCCAGAATTTTATCAAAATTTTTTTGTCAGTACTCTTAAAAATAGGGTGGGGGACAGCGATTTTTGGCCATTTTTTTGAAATAATACAAAGAAAAGTGTGCGCAAATATTACTACATATATATTTTTGGACTCGTGCTTTCACAAGCTGTCATTTAACATCCTACTTGATGACCTTGTAAAATTTTTTTTCACTTCCAATTTCACCCCCCAGAACTAACCCCTTAGTCAAAATTAAACTTTCAAAATTACATGGCTCTGATTGGGTATCAATTCCTATAATTTCAACTTTATAGATCTAATGGCTTTAAAGAAAATCGGGCGTGACAGACACCAAAGTTATCTCATAAGTGTTCCTTACGGACCACTAGAAAAACATTATTTCACACTTAAATGTATCGGATAACTTGCCGTTATTAAAACCGAAACAATCTTTATTAAAAACTCATTAAATTGTTTTTCGTGATCAAAATACTAAGAAAAAACATGGTATACTACCCGAACAAATACTTGGAAGATAATCGTGTTTGTCCGTAAATACTCAGATTAAAGGACGTACCGGATACGATAACAATAAGCATTTAAATTATTCTACAAACTATCACGAAGCATATGATTAGTAATTGTTAAGCCAGAATGAGTACGCCAATTGCAACAAAAGCATGTAGAAGTCACATAGGAATGTTTTATCGATTGAACTGCTATTTTGTGCTGCGATAATAAAAAAATATATAATTGCGCCAAAAAAAAATATTTTTGTATTCCCTAGATTGCGCCGTAATGTAAAAAATTACAATAGAGAGAAAAATTGTGAATAATTTCTTTTAGTTTAAAAAACACTGTTACTTCAGCATCAGTTGCTTTTTTTGGGTGAAAAATGTAAAATTTCTTTATTTGTTATAAAATGAAATAACAAATTGTTAATTTTAAGCGTGGCAGTATCATAACAATCTAGGTTATTATCAAAATTGGGGTGAATTCTTTTTGATATGTGTATTGGGTACAACCGTTGACGTACGTGATGAAAAACCCTAAATTTTCAAGGTCGATTTTCTCGTCAGTTTTACCGAACCGCCTATTTATCACTACTCTTCCAGTATACCTCTTGATACAAAGGTTTACCTATTTCATAACACCTTACATATGTAAGAATCTTTCTGAGGTTGGAAGATATGCACTTGGTAAATGGCGTTTTTAGCTGTCCAACTTGAGTGGTCTTATTTACTGTAAGCAATTATCACGACGGAAATTTATTTTTGTGATTCTATGTATTGAATAATTTTAGATCATCCAAAGATATCCCCAGACATGTTCCTGAAGCCAGATATTGTAAATCAATATTCCAACGAATATATGTTTTTGAGCTGTATAAAGTATATAGATCAAGTTAAAACTGGGCCATTTGCGGAACATTCAAATCAGCTGTGGAGTATTAGTGGAGTATCATCTTGGAGTAAAATTAATGGAGGCCTGATTAAGATGTACAAAGCTGAGGTAAGCAGTAAGTCATGGTTTTTAAAATAATGTCGGTCATTTTTAGTTCAGTAAGTAGTATTGTATGTTATCATACTTGTTATGGAGTTTATTTTGATATATAATAACTTGTCAGTAAAGTTGTTTCGCATGTGTCAAAGCCATCGGTTTATAAGGGAAAAGATAGCGGACTCATATCATACTTTCAAACTGTCAATTTGTCTGGAGCATTTCAATCTAGCATAACTAGTTTTTTTTTAAATTATAATGCTACTGGAAATCAATACTTTTGTTTATGTCCAGTTAATAAGCGTCGTTTTCCTTTCTTTCTCCAAAATACTAAATGCAGAAATTGTTTACTTTCTGCGCTGAGCCACACTATCGCCTCTTTTCCCACGATCACAGAAAAAATTAAGTATTAATCGAAATGTTCCAAGCTGATATATTTTCTAACCTACAGATGCAATTTAAAGAAGCAATTGGCGAATGTATTGGTGACAACAAATAGGCCATTTTAAGGAAATTACATGTTTCAATTAATAATGTTACTTGGAATGTTCAAAATTTTCATAGTAAGTGATAAGGCCTAATTAAATAATTTTATTATTTCTGTGATTTGGGTTTTTTTTTTTAAAATATTAATTTGTATATATATATATATATATATATATATATATATATATATATATATATATATATATATATATATATATATATATATATACACATATACATACATACATATATATATATATATATATATATATATATATATATATATATATATATATATATATATATATATAAAATACATTAAAATTCCGGGTTTCAAACCGTTCGTCTAACAATAAATTTGCACCACATTTCGCCAAAATCTCATTTGGCATTTTCAAGTGCTCCCGCTGCTGCTGCTACTCGATACTGTGATCTCGCTGCTGTTGCTGCTTGAAGCTAACTTGGGGCAGCAGCAGCAGCGGGAGTATCGAGTAGCAGCAGCAGCGGGAGCACTTGAAAATGCCAAATGAGATTTTGGCGAAACATCGTGCAAATTTATTGTTAGACGAACGGTTTGAAACCCGGAAATTTAATGTATTTATATATATATATATATATATATATATATATATATATATATATATATATATATATATATATATATATATATATATATATATACACGTAGGTTGAAAAGTTTTTGATTTGACACATAGATATCGCCCTTTTCAAAAAATCCATATGATTTTTAGGAAGTACCAACCTTCAAACGATACGTGTCAAAATTTCAAAATGACATTTCGACGATTAGCTTACAAGTTACAGTGGTTTTAGTGACGCTGCTTTTAATATTTTCAAAATATTGGCGAAAAAAAAACTCGAATTTCATATGTCGATTAAACACTGTTTTTTGATGTAAAGAAATACCATTTTAACTAAGTAATAGCATGATAAGTGTTATGGGGACTCTGCCTCTGGAAAATCACTCATCATTTACTGGTATATTGAATTTAAACGCGGTCGTACAGAAACAAATGATGCTGAACGCTCTGGACTCCTAAATGTGGTAGGTGGTTACACCGGAAAACATCAAAAAAATTCACAAAAGTGTTTTGGATGACCGTAAAGTGAAATTGCGTGAGATAGCTGACATCCTAAAAATATCAAAAGAACGTGTTGGTCATATTTTGCATGAACATTTGGGCATGAGAAAGCTCTGTTCGAAATGGGTACCGCGTTTGCTCACAGTGGACCAAAAATAGCAACGTGTTGATGATTCTGAGCGCTGTTTGGAACTGTTTAAGCGTAATAAAGAGGATTTTTTTCATGCGATATGTGACAATGGATGAAACATGGATCCACCATCACACACCCGAATCAAATCGGGAGTCAGCTGAGTGAACAGCAGCCGGTGAAAGCCGCCCGAAGCGACCAAAGACACAACAGTCGGCTAGAGAGGTTTTGGCCTCTGTATTTTGGGATGCGCGTGGAATAATTTTCATCGACTATGCTGAGAAGGGAAAAACCATCAATAGCGAATATTATATAAAGTTATTGGTGCGTTTGAAGGCAAGAATCGCAAAAGAAACGACCCCAAATGAACAAGAAAAAAGTGCTCTTTCATCAAGACAATGCACCGTGTCACAAGTCAATGGTTACGATGACAAAACTGCATGAATTGAAGTTCGAATTGCTTCCTCATCCACCGTGTTCTCCAGGTTTGCCCCCCCCCCCCCCCCCCCCCCCCAGCGACTATTATCTATTCGCAGACCTCAAAAAAATGCTCGCGGGAAAGAGATTTGGCTCCAGTGAAGAAGTATATCACCGAAACTGAGGCCTATTTTGAAGGCAAAGACAAATCCTTCTACAAGAAAGTATACAAATGTTAGAAAAGCGTTGGACTCATATCACTCTTGAAGGAGACTATATTGATGAATAAAATTTTGCAAAAAAATGTTTTTTAAGTAGCTAGACTAAAATCTTTTCAGCCTACGTGTTAAATTTGCCCTTGGTGTTGGTGCCTCACTTTTGTCGAATCGTTGAAATCGCTTCTATAAATTCAAGTAAAGCGTCCATTTTTTGATCTTCTGTCATAAATTGTTGCAAGAATAGTGAACTACTTTTACCACCGTCTTTATTCGCCATTTTGTTGTCACCAAATTAAAAATTTTAAACGTGAAAACAATAGTTTTTACGAGCCAAACATGTTCACTAAACTTTCACAGTTTCTGTAAATATGAATTATGTCACTTATATGATCACGAATCAACTTTGTGTTACTTATGTTTCTTCCAATTATCCCAGTTGAAACAAGGAACTTTCATGGGCAATAATTTTATTTTATTTGATACATTATTTTTAGGTTTTAAGCAAGTTTCCTTTAGTCCAACACATTGTATTCGGATCACTTTTTACCTTAAAGCAGGCCGACCACGGTGCAAGTATTCGGAGGCCTAGAATTGCCGATTCCAAACCACCATCAACAGGGTTTAGAAAGCCAACTTCATCTTCTGCAGAGAGACCAACACCGAAAGATTCACTACTGTGAATACGAAGCTCAAAAGCTTCAGCGTCATTTAATATGTAGGTTAGAAAATTATTGTGATTATTATGATTATTTTATTAAATAATTTCAGTGAATTAACAGTCTTTGGTGATATGTAATTGTCTTACTCTCCTTCATTTTAGGGGCACAGCTAGTACGAATCCTGTTTACAAGAATTCAAATGGCAATTTGAAATTTCCAATTATAAATGCATAAAGAAATAATTCGAATTCTAGAATGGAACTAGATCATACGAGGGTTGTATGATAAGTACCTGGTCTCGACCAGAAATGGGGCTACCACTATTTAAAGAATTATATTTTTCGTAAATATAACCTTTCACAATACTCTTTTCAAATTTTCAAGTCGCCGCGTGATTTATTTTGTGTGTAGCAGCCATTTAAATAGAACAATTTTGTGATTTTACAACAATGGAAAAAATTAATTATCGAGTAGTGATAAAATATTTGTTGTTGAAAAAGAAAACGAATGATGAGATAAAAGCGGAACTCGGCGAACTTTATGGGGACTCTGCACCTTCATTATTGACCATAAAATATTGGACAGCTGAATTCAAATGCGGCCGTACAAGCATTTTTGATGAAGAACGTCCAGGTTATCCAAATGAGGTCACCACTTCAGAAAATGAATAAATCCACGATATAGTGATAAACGATCGGAGAGTGAAAGTGCGTAAAATTGCTGAGACTGTGGACATCTCAACTGAACGGATGTAGAACATTTTAACAACTCATTTGGGTATGAGAAAGCTTTTCGTAAGATAGGTGCCGCGATTGCTCACAATTGACGATAAACACGCACGTGTGTCAACTTTAAAAGAATGTTTGGCGGTGTTGAAGCTTAATCGAAATGATTCATGATGGATTCATCAGAGCACACCAAAGACCAAAGAACAGCCTAAACAGTGAGTTTTCCGTGGCAAACCGGCGTCAAAAAAGGCCAAGGCTACTTTATCAGCCAACAAAGTCATAATCGATGTTGATTACCTTGAAAAGAGCAAAACGATTAATGGAGAGTATTATGACAACTTATTGGATCGTTTCAACCATGCTGTGGCATTTGGCGATGAAAAAAATTCTCTTTTATCAAGACAATGCACGCGTGCACACTTGTGTCATTGCGATGGCAAAATTCTATGAGTTAGGATACGAGTTGCTTCCGCGTCCACCATATTCGCCAGATTTAACCTCCAGAGATTATTTCCTATTTCTGAATATGAAAAAATGGCTCGGCGAAAAAAAATTTGGCTCAAACGATGAGATAATTGCTGAAACAAGGCCTATTTTGAAGGGTTGGAGATATCGTATTTTTTGATGGGATACAAAAGATAGAAAAATGTTGGACTAAGTGTATCTAGCTAAAAGGAAGCTATGTTGAAAAATAAAATAAATTTTACACATAAAAATGTTTTTTTCTTGTCAAGGTCGGGTACTTATCATACAACCCTCGTATATATGAGTAGCCCAGTTGCAATACCAGGCCTCTGACAAAAAATCAAAAATTAGTTATTGATATCACTGAATTCAGGAAATCATTTCTTACAAAACTACCGATGTTACAGGGTGCAAAACCAGCTAAAAATATTTTAAAAGTAATTCTCAAAAAACCGTACGGTTTCAGAACTAGGCGAATTTTAACTTGAGTCGGTTGCAAAACCATACACAAACTTGAACGGTTTTGCAAAACCTGATATTGTTCAAGATCTTTTAACTTATTTTTGTTTAAGTTGCCATCCTACTGATCAACTGTTTTAGTTTGCCCCCTCCCACCACCAATCTTGGTTTCTAAAGGGTTCGAAAAAGGTTGATAAAGTTTTGCGTGGCCACATGCACAAGTTGTTTAATTTAGGCTGAAAAATAACATAATTGGCAAATAAATTACATATATCCTTACAATTATTTTCATCTGGGTTTTATATGACATATTAGAGGGCAAGTTATCATGATCATGTGTCACCCCAGGTCCCGAGGAAAAAATGCTAATTTCGGGAATTTTTTCAAGCGTATAATAAAAGCAGTCGAAAATTTATTTGAAATACTTTATTAAACAAATATTTTAGCGTACAAAAATATTTTTTTTTATTTTAATTCAAAATGGCCGCTTCACAAGCCAAGATGATAAGGCGCCTTTTATGCGAAACGGGCGGAATGATTGCTCCCGTAAGTTTCAACCTAGAACAAAAAAAAAAAAAAATTTCATTACATATGTCGAAAACTAGTGGATTACATACGGATTTTGTGATAAGTTATATATAAACTTCCTTTTTTATAAACAATTTTATCCTTAAATGTTATCCACTACCACACTACACCACACCAAAAAAGCTTCTGGCGCTGACGGAATACCTGCCATAGTTCTCAAAAACTGTGCGAGGGAACTGACACCAGTTTTCTGTAGACTTTTCAACCTATCCTACAGAAAGGCTCCATACTGTCTCCTACTCTCTTTCTTATTTACATTAACGATCTGCTGCCTGGAAGAAATTCTATCTTGGGGTGACAGTAACCAAGTGGAATTTAACGCTAAAAAAACCCAGGCGGCAGTTTTTTCTAAAAAGGTTAACGTTGCTGAACCCGGCATGGTTATGGCGGGGTACTCCATTCCTCTAACATGTCACTCAATTTGTTGGGCGTTAATTTGGGAGCAAATATGTCCTGACATGAGCATGTTGCAGGCATAGCAAGGAGAGCTTCTCAAAAGTTGGGAATATTATTTCGAACCAGAAAGCTTTACACTCCACAACAACTGTTAATTCTTTACAAAGCTCAAATTCGATCAACTATGGAATACTGCTCTCATGTTTGGGGCTCAGCTCCCAAACATACACTGCATTTGTGGGATTCTATTCAAAGAAGAGCTGTTTGTCTGATTGGAGACCCGGAACTGACCGGCGGCCTTGATTCGCTGGAACATCAAAGAGCGGTTGGCTACTTGAGCCAATTCTACAAGTATTTCCATGGAAAGTGTTCGGAGGATGTAGTCCGTTTAATTCCTCCCAGAGCAGTGCTTGTTATAAATACACGTCGCGCTGATACTTCACATCCGTATGAGGTTCTGCTTGTTACTCCTCGTACAATGCTTTTCAAGCAGTCTTATATGGAGAACATCATCCCTTTGGAATAATGGACTGTGTTTCCCACCTAGTACAATTTACAGCAATTCAAGAGCAACGTGAATCGCTTTTTTCCGCACACGTGCCGCTCCTGTAGGGCTTTAGGGACCTGCCTGTAGCACGTGTGCTAGACCCATAAAAAAAAAACTAGTTTTTGACATATATTAATGAAAATTTTTTGGTTTAGGTTCAAATCTACGGGAGCAATTTTTCGCCCGTTTCAGGCCTCGCGTAAAAGGTGCCTTGTAGCCTTGAATTCTAAAGCGGCTATTTTGAATTAAAAAGATAAAAAAATCTTTTTGTACACTTAAAATTTACTACCTAAATATTTGTTTAATTATAAACAAATAAAACAAAATTATTTTGTCTCAGTACAGAAGCATTGCACGAGTAGTAATGAAACGACAATGCCTTCGCCATTTGTCAAGGAACATAGTTTTATAGTTTCTTTTATACCAGAAAAATTATCAAATGTAATGCACTGCTACACGGCTCTGATTGGACCATCAATACCTATATTTTCTATGTCAAATAGTTTAGGAAAAAATCGGGGTGTGACAGACAGACAGAAGGACACCGAAGTGATCCCATAAGTATTATGTACGGAACACTAAAAAGTGTAACTTTGAAAATGTAATTAAACGTGTGTTCACGGTTTAGTTTTTACAAAATACTCCGTGAAAATTCAGAATATCTTACATATTCTACGGTCTTTTCTCCAGACTTCTTTTACCAATAACCAAGTAAATTGAGAAAAATAATCCATAAACCAAAAATATTGGCACAACTTTAAAGTCGAAAGTTTTAAGCATTGACGAAAGAATGATTTTTTATCTATACTCTATTTATTTGAAACTGATAGTAATAAAAATGCCAGTGGAATGATTGGCGGTCCTAGAGGCGTGTTATCTGTTCCCAAGTATTTTTCAAGTAACGATGCTCTTTAGTAACGAAGTTTTATTGCCGATCAAATCATTTTATTTACATACCTTCCTGTTGCCCGAACTATAAATATGTCTTTAGAGCAGCATGCTGAAGTGTCAAGCCAGTTAGTGACAAGTCAGTTTGTGTGTTAACAACATGTATTCTCCAGCGAAACGTCAAAAGTTCGGGCAGCATAATGAAAAGAGTATAGTTAAAAATGTATTTGACTACGTTAAAAACGATCAAAACTATGATTCAAGTGTGGACGATTGTGTGACGAAATGTTTCTTAATGACCGAAGTTGGTAAAGCCACAGTTTACAGAATTTTAAGAGAAAAAAAGGAGGGGAGTTTAGACTCTTCAAAAAAGAGACCAGACAGAAAAGAACCTCAGCTGACAGACAACACAAAACAAGCAGTAAGGTTTATTGTTCATGACTTTTTTTATGGAAAAAAGAATTCCAACTTTGGATATGATCCTGCAGACTGCGACAAGCCACCCAGAAATACCGAAAATGAGTAGAATAAAACTATGGAGTGTTTTAAAAGGTATGAATTTTTACTGGAAAAAGTGTGAAACAATATCTTTCTTGATAGAAAGTGGAGAATTGTACAGTGGAGAAGAGACTATTTAAGGAAACTTAGAGAAGCTCGGTCTAAAGGAAAAATGATATATTACTTAGATGAGACGTGGATAAATCAAGGGTACACAGTCAAGAAATTTTGGCAAGATGCCCGCCAAGCATTCAATGAAGGTCTCTCTACTGGTCTTAAACCGCCACACAGTGATTCGGCAAGAACATGCTAGCGGGACAATATTCATGGCGTAATTTCCAGGAACCACTGATAACGACTTGTAAACAAACCCCCCCCCCCCCATTTAACGAATTCCAAGAATTAATTTGTTTATCACCTCATAAAGGTATCTTATCAGGGGGTCAAAGTAACCTTTATAAGAGAGGTCATTTTCATTTGCAAATCAGTTGCATTTTATGCACACTTGTGATAACATATTTTAAAATTGGTAGCAAAGTGAAACGAGTTTTTTGTGATGGAATATTCTGTTGAAGGTATGTTCTCCATTATGACTTATATTTTTTATAAAAAATATGTATACTTTTGATGTAATATCAATTTGTAAATGTATAGATAAATCCAGCAAATTTTACATTAATTGTAAACTTTAAAAGTAGCAACTTTTTTTTATCCACATATATCCACCTAGATTTTTCTATATGTAATTGCTACAACATTCAGGCACAGATTCATATATATTATAGACCCCGAAAAGGCCCGAAAGTAAAATTATTTTATTTTTTTCAGAACGAGTCGTGACTATGACGAAAATGGAGTTTTTTGAAGAATGGCTAAAACATGACAAAACTGAACGAAACAGTGGCATTTTTTATTATATAAGTGAAAAATTCAATATGTCTGATGTTTCTGACGATTCTCTAAAACGACTCAAAATGAAAATATCAAGCCTTTCGGCAAAATTCAATCAAAAGTGGACTTCTTTAAAGTGTAACAAAGAAATGTTTCTAATCAAACATAAAGATTGGTTAGAGGGATCCGGAATCGAAATAAAGATGTGTGTTAACCAGCCGTGCACTTCAACATCATCAGCGGCTCTTTCCATAGGGCGACCCAGAAAATCATTTGAAGACTCATCAACGAAAACGAAGAGACGGAGAGTAGAAGATCTTTTGGAATTGCGAAGTGCAAGTGAGCTTATTACAGCAGCTGAGTTAGCTACTCGAAAAGAAGGGCATCGAAGTGTTGCTAAACAGATCCATAACGTCGCGGTCAGTGAAACTAGAGAAAAGAATAAGTGTTCTGAACAAAGTCGGCAGTTAACACCAGACGAAGCTTTAGCTTATTATGTGGGCTCAAAATCCACTTCTCACTCATATAAACAAAGAAGAAAATGGTCAATGAAAGCGGGACATCAAGTGTATCCATCGTTTTATAGTTTAGGTAAGTCCAAAGCTTCTTGTTGTCCTTCTGACGAATATATTTCTGTGACTGACTCTCGAGCTGAGATTAAACTTCACGCGATTTTGGATAAAACGGCTGAACGATTAGTTAAAGCTCAGACGGAAGTCATTAGAAGTGTGTTACCTCGTTCATATTATACGTTGGTAAGCAAATGGGGCTGTGATGGGAGTTCGGGGCATAGCACGTATAAGCAGAAATTTGAGAACACTAACGCTACAGACGAATTTTTGTTCGTATACTCATTTGTCCCTTTGAGACTGCTTGATGGCGAAACTGTGATCTGGCAAAATCCAAGACCTTCCTCTACTTTATATTGCCGTCCTATTAAGTTTATTTTTGCCAAGGAGACAAAAGAGTTTACGAAAGAAGAAACTTCTAAAATTTTAGATGAAGTAAGTCAGCTTCTTCCAACATTATGTAACGTTGCTGGATCTTAAATCTCTGTTAAACACGATTTGTTGTTGACAATGACTGATGGCAAAGTGTGCAATGCCTTAACAGACACAAGTTCAACACAGTGTTATATTTGCGGTGCCACCCTGTCTACTATGAACGAGGAGTCAAAGAAATATCCCAGCAACGAAGAACGCCTTGCATTTGGTTTATCTACTTTACATGCATGGATCCGCACGTTTGAATGTTTCCTTCACATCAGCTATCGTTTAGAAATAAAAAAGTGGCAAGTCAGGGGAGATAACGACAAAGCTATTGTGAAGCAACACTCACAAGAGATACAAAAAGTGTTTAAAGATCGTATGGGTCTCATTGTAGATAAACCAAAACCTGGGTATGGTAACACAAACGATGGAAACACAGCACGTAGATTTTTTTCCAAAGCTGAATTGAGCAGCGAAATTACAGGATTAGACGTAAACATTATTCGTAGATTTCATGTAATTTTAAGAACTTAAGAACGGGATATGACATAAATTATATAGAATTCGAAAAGTTTTGTGTTGATACTAGAAAATTATGCCTTGATCTGTATTCGTGGTATTCCATGCCCCTTACTGTGCATAAAATTTTTGTACACAGCGCGGAAGTTATAAAGTCTTTTCTTCTTCCCATTGGACAACACTCCGAAGAAGCCCAGGAGGCAAGAAATAAAGACTGTCGTAGATTCCGTGAACGGCACACCAGGAAGCGGTCACGTATTGCCACAAATACAGATCTTTTGAGAATGCTTTTAATTACGTCTGATCCTGTTATCAACTCGTATAGAGAATTACCGCGAAGAAAATTTACTTCTTTGCCATCGGAGGTTCTGCAGTTGATTATCCCACCTTCATTGCCATCCGAAACACCATCAGTAAGTCATCATCACGAATTAAATGAGGAGGATTATTTACTCTCTGAATATTCTACTGAATGAGAGAGCGGTGATGACGACTCATCTGATGGTGATTAGTAGGTTTAATTATTTTTTTATTGTAATTATTATTCTTATTTTATTGTGTGTTGTAGTTGCTTATAATTCATGCCTTAGTACTCGTATATAAGTTATTTAATATTATATTTCTTTTACTTATACACCTTTTTATTGTAAATAATTGATATATAGATACTGTTATTGTACTAATTTATTTTAAAATGTAAATTAATAAATGTGGGTACTATCATTATGATTTTTATTTTTTTCCTAGAAATTTCTTTGTAAACAAACATGATTGTGCTTTTCACACATAATGAGTAGGTAGACGTATGTAGCTAATTAAAGAACAATTAGCGACAATAGTGAACAAATGAGACACATTAGTAAACCACTTCCGTCTTGCAGCTACATATTTCGATTAATACACATACAGTACACATTTTTCAACTTTTTTTTTTCTTAAAATAGCTTAAGATACCTGGAATATACATAAACAGTTGAAATAAGTGAAGAAATAATATTGTCCCGCTAGCTTGTACTAGTCGAGACACTGTGCGCCATCTGGTAAGGGACGTAGATTAATTATTACGCATATTGGAAGCGAAAGTGGTTTTGTAGACGGAGGTGTTTTAACATTCGTATCCAAAAAAACAGGAGATTATCACGAAGATATGAATTAAGATGTATTTGAAAACTGGTTTTCGCAGATAGATACACTTATTACCAGACGTTTCTGTTACTATAATGAATAACGCATTATTCATTAATGCAAATAAATAAAATTATAAGTGTTTTTGAAGATGATTATTTATAGATGCATGTAAAAACAAATGGATAAGTAGAAATATACAGTTTGAATGAAATTGGGTTTACAAGAGGGGACATATTGTATAAATAAAAATATATTTTAACTTAATGAATTCAGTTTCACCGTCACTGTCATCAGCTGAGGTAATTATCAGTGGTTTAATATTATTAACATAAATATATGAATCTTCAACTTTAACAACGTGCTGAATGGAATTCTTCCAGCTTTCATAAGGTATATCATTTATAACTTTTTTTACTAATTCAACCAATGACACGCTTAAAATAGGAGAAACATTTTGTGCCCTTATTTTTGATTTAACTTGAGGCCAAATATGTTCAATTGGATTAAACACACAATAATACGGAGGAAGTTTCAAAACAGTGTGTCCTATTTTCTCAGCCATACTATCACAAACATATTTCTTTTTCAATTTATAGTCTTTCAAAACCTCCAAAAGATCACTTTTTTTATAAATAAAGTCAAAATAAATGACATTTTCTAACATATATTCCTGTATTTCCGATTTGGTGCATTAGCAACCTTATTTAGTAGGCGACTATGGTAACTTGCATTGTCCATAACTGTAATACTCTGTTCGGGAACATTTGGCAAAAGGGAATTTTGAAACCAATTTTCAAAAAGTTCTGCGGTCGTGTCTTCGTGATAGTCCAAACTAGAATGTTTTATGTTTTTTGCAGATAATAGTAGACAGTTTGAAACCCAGCCCTTTTCAGATCCAGCATGCAAAATGGTTATTCGGTTACCTTTATTTGAAGGTATGTTAGTCTAACCTTTTGTACTGCTGTCAACATACCTTTTTTTGCACAGGGTCATGGGTAGCGAACCATGTTTCGTCAAGGTAAATTATTGGCCAATTCTGTGATCGATAATTTTTAATTTCTTGTAAATAAGTATGTCGCAAGATTCGTAATCTTTGTGACTCCATCACTACTTGCCTTTTGTTGATTTTTCGGAACGTGAATCCCATTCTTAAGAGAATTCTGTGAAGGGTTGATCGGCCACAATGTATATTGGTCCCGTCCTGCACCAGTCTTAATTTTATTTTGTCTAGTGTCGGCTCTTCATACATAGAATATATTTTTCTCCTGATGACGTCTTTTTCACAATCGTCTACATGATGCATTTGAAAATCTTTCCGTTTTTTCCTGTTCCTGAGTGATGGTTTTCCTACAATACCCTTAATCGTAGAAATTGTTTTTGTTAGTTCACTGGTTTCTTGCAAAGCACTTTGTTTATTCAAATTTCTTTTTACCAAACTGTCGTAAACATTTTTCACTATTTGTTTAGCGTCAAGTGATAAATGTTTTCCCACGGACGCCACATAATTAAAATAGAACCGTTACGTTGTAAGTTGTAAGTAAAATTACAAATAAAAATAATAAAAAGTATCTTTCGAATCTTAATGGGGACCTGTGGTCATTAGGCCTATATTATTAAATACTTAAAGGGCTCCAAACCGGGTTGCCAGGTAAAAATAGATCCAATACGATTGCAGGTGCAAGTGAGGGCTATATACAAAGCAGGAAAAATAAAAATACGTTTATCGTAATACCAAAACCTTAATAGGGTCGTTTATTGCCCCGTTGAAAAAGCAAAAAAGCAGAATCTTATATCTTGGGATTTACTTTACGAAACCTTTTTCAGAATGCCATATCTAATGTTTCCACAGAAAATTGGCGAAAATGATAAAGATGGACTGTGGACATGGCACTGGATACCATTGTTGAACCTTTAATTATACATGTAAATTCAAATGAGTCGGACAATGATACTTTTTCAAGCATGTCGGAGATAGAAGATTGGTAATACTTCTTTCATTATTGTTTGACTTCCTCATTTGTATATTTTTTAATTAATAATATTTTATTATAAAATGTTATTTTTTTCTAATAAATGTTTAAAACATTATAAAGCTGTTTCATTCATACTATTCGCAAATAATACGTATACGCCCAGGCGCACCACCACTGACCAGAACTATTTTAGACTATTTAGCTCCAAACAACAAAAAAAGGGTCATTTTCCTATTGTATTCAAACCTAAGAAATTGCGCATATTAGTCCGATGCCAGATGGTATTCCAATAAAGGTATTGAACTGTTGCCTTACAGGTAAAATGTAGGTAAAACTCTGGGGCCCTTACTACTGCTTGATGCTAATTTGCATAATTCTAGATGATTTATTGCTATCACTTTCAAATAAATTGAGTATAGCTGTCTAAAAAATTTGAGAACTTCAAGTTTTCTTGTTTAAAACATTCATTAATTTTTCTTATTTTTTGGGAACAAAATTTGATATCACAGACATCTTTCCACAATAAAAAATGTGTCCTCGTTCGCCAGTGCTTTACTGTAATCTACTTATTTTTGTTATCAACCAAAGTGACTATGATAACTTTATCTATACGTTCAAAATTTGAATAATTTACGTATACATGTGCCTTTTAATTTTTTATTTGTAAAATAATCCCTGCCATTCTTTCTACCAAGCTAATTTAGATAGTCTCCAATTACATATTTTGGCAAGTTTTCTTTTGGACCAAATATTCTCCCTCACGTAGCGTAGTCTACCGACATGGTCCCTTCTAATTACTATTTATTCCTGTAATATACCAAGAGGGCAATCCGAAATTTTCACACTGTCGACTGACCGTCTGCCTAGTTGTTCATTCCATCGGGCGAGTCGAATAAAAGCCTTTAACGTTGATTTTGCGGCTCCCGTGCCTTGGAATGCCTAGATAAGGCCCAAAATCCTACATTTAAAAATGGATTGTCGTTTAAAAACCACTTCAATCAAGTACCATAACATTTGCTGACACTAAAAAAATTCGAGCGCTCCAAAGGGCACACGCCGCCGAGACCGGATCCAGCTTTAGGGCCTACAAAACATCAATCCCAAAATTTAACCTTATAAAATCATATAAAATCAATACATTTAGTTTGTTCTTGATAAAATAAGAGGGAACTTGCAAAAGGCAGACGCCGCTAATACCGGAGGAAGAAGCTGCACCTACTTTTTCCAGCAGTCGTTTTTCGAGTCTCGAGCGGGTCCAGCTTCATCCTTCGGTATTGGCGGCATCTGCCGGGTTCCCTCTTATTTTATCAAGAACAAACTAAATTAATTGATTTTATATGCTTAATTGACAGTCCATTTCTGGATCGACTTTTTTTTTGGGCCCTAAGCTGGGTCCGGTCTCGGCGGCGTCTGCCCTTTGAGGTGTTCGACTTTTTTAGTGCCAACAAATGTTATGGTACTTGATTCAAGTGGTTAAACACCAGTCCATTCCATATTCAGGCAAATAAACGCAAACAGCAGGAGGTCGTTCAACTTAACAAAGACCTGGAAGAAATTCTATCTTGAGGTGACAGTAACCAAGTGGAATTTAACGCTACAAAAATCCAGGTGGCAGTTTTTTCTAAAAAAGTTAACGTTGCTGAACTCGACATAGTCATATCGGCGCATTCCATTCCCCTAGCATCGTCACTCAATTTGTTGGGCGTTAATTTGGGAGCAAATATGTCCTGGCATGAACATGTTGCAGGCATAGCAAGGAGAGCTTCTCAAAAGTTGGGAATATTATTTCTAACCAGAAAGCTTTACACTCCACAACAACTGTTAATTCTTTACAAAGCTCAAATTCGACCAACTATGGAATACTGTTCCCATGTTTGGGGCTCCGCTCCAAAACACACACTGCATTTGTTGGATTCTGTTCAGAGAAGAGCTGTTCGTCTGACCGCGGCCTTGATTCGCTGGAACATCGAAGAACGGTTGGCGACTTGAGTCTGTTCTACAAGTATTTTCATGGAGAGTGTTTGAAGGATGTAGCCCGCTTAAGAGCGATGCATGGTAGAAATACACGTCGCGCTAATACTTCACATCCGTATGAGGTTCAGCTTTTCAAGCAGTCTTTTATATGGAGAACATCATTCCTTTGGAATAATTTGCCCAGGGCTGTGTTTCCCACCGAGTACAATTTACAGCGATTCAAGAACAACGTGAATCGCTTTTTCCGCACACATGCCGCTCCTGGAGCACTTTAGGGACTTCTCTGTAGCACGTGTGCTAGACCCATAAAAAAAGTCCATTTTTGGATGTGGCATTTTGGGCCTTATCTGAGCATTCCGGACCACGAGGGCCACAAAATCAACGTTAAAGGCTTTTATTCGACTCGCCCGATAGAATGAACAACTAGGCCGGAATATTGCGCTGGACTTATACGTATTCCAAACTTATCGCTAAGCGATAATCACCCCCTAAAAGGGGGTTGAAATTCATGTTGGTACTATTTTAACATAAAAAAATTTTAATTTTGCAGAAAAATCGGAAAAATAATTTTCAATTTTCTTTTTTATCAGGAGACTTTATCTCTTAGTTGTCCATTGTTCCCCCCCCCCCCCCCGTCTATAAGCAGATCCGTTTTTTTTTTTCCTTAAAAAAAAACATCCTTTTTATTCATATGCCTGCCCGTCCCGTATCTGTGTTAGGTTTTTGAATGTTATGTGCAATATAATCAAGTGATAACTTCCATATTTTTCGAAATTAAGCTATTTTGTATAAAATAATAATTTTGTTATATTACAATCTTAATCTGTACAAACAGAAATTCTAACAGGTCAGGAATCTGGCCTTGGCTTTGAATATAATAAAAATGGAATTTAAAATAACTGTTATCTATATTACAATCTTTAAATTAAATCCATTTCATTAAACATTTTATTGAATATTATTTTTGTTACCGTTTAACTAACTCGAATTTCCTGAGTCGTCTTTCACATCCATCTGGTATTTGCTGTTCCATGAGGGACCAAACAAACTCATACGTTTTGTAGTAATTCCAATTACGTCAAAAAGTTTTTAATACCTATTTGAGTATAAAATATGCTGCTGCTCCAGCTTTTCTCAGATCAACGTCAACTATCATTATGTTCTAGTTGTAGATTACTCGTAGAAAAAGCGCACTTATTTATTTACATCCATATAATCCTCACTAGGAGTATTCAATAAATACGTTATTGTCCAGTCAAATAGGGATTCAGCCTCGGAATGAAAGTTAAAAGGCTGAAAATTTGCTTTTTTTTGATATTTCAAAAGTTAGCTCAAGAGTCTTATAGAATCTTATGTCAACGAGTCCGAATATTCAAGGTCAAACATCGCGAAAATCGTCTTTTTGCAAATATCGTGTTTCCTATGCTTAGAATGATGTTTGAAGCTGCTACAAAACTTGTAGAGCATGAAATTCTCTACAAATTTGGTCTCAGGCGATATTTTATATAATTAACCGTTCTGGAGATAAAGCGCCAAGAGTGGGAAGCGCCCATCCGTATATAGATTAACGCTATGTCAATTGTGGACTCAAATGTATAGTACAGTTTATAAAATTAATTATTTACAAATATTATAATTATTAAGAAACTTGGCTGATTTATTTATTTATAAATATTATTCATAAATAAGACATCTGTATGATAATATTTAGTTAATTTACATAAGTAATAAGATATTGAAATGAAAGAGTTTAAATACATTGTAATTACATTTTTATTTATCATAAGTTTATCATAAACCTATTACAATTTATTTAAGTTAAAATGTAAGGCGATTTTTTTTTTACTTTGATTATCAATAGCAGGCATGCAGCCTAATATTCCTCTTGTTCGTCGTGGTCTTCTTCTTCTGGTCTCCTAAATTGAATTTCCAGACCGTTATCATCATCCTCGTTTTCCGTCATATTTGGCTCTAAAGCCTCAAGAACCTCAGGTACATATTCACTTTTTTCTTCAAGATCATTTGGATATGAAGCGTCGAGGCGTGCTTGTCCGTTATACTAGCCACAAACTGAGGAGCATTGCAACCCTACTTTTCTACATCCACAGTTGGCGCCACAACCTTTCTTGCAATTGCGGAAGATCGTACTGAGTAGTTCTTCTGGTGCTGGTGGTAATAATATTGTTGTAGGTTCCAGATTCTCGTTTTGTAATATCCACCACTCCATTCCTCGGGTTCCAAATCTTTCCCTAATTTTTATAATTGACAGTTTTCTTTTTTTGATCAGCGCAGATGTTGTGTCACAGCCACTGAAGGCGTGCAAGAATAAAATATGTATGTTATTTAGAACGAGAATATTTGTGGAAGCATTTAGACGAATACATTCGTGTCTCCACATTTCCCTTGCCAATTTTTTTTAAGAAAATTTCTTGCTGATTGGGTTCTGCCTATTAAAAGAACTAGCAGATCAATATCTGCCGCAACGATGCATCTCTGGCTTGTTTTGCAGCGATGTTAACAGTTTTTAATTGCTTAATAAGTGTTTCAATAAAGTTTTTTTATTGCATCGGTTCGATAACAGCAGGTTACACTGTTCGAAAAAGAAATACTTAATCTTTTTAATGTACGGAACACTTACAAGATCACTTCGGTGTCTGTCTGTCCGTCTGTCCATCCATCTGCCTGTCTGTCACACCCGATTTTCTCCGAAACTTTTTGACATAGGAAGTTGAAACTTGACACTAATATAGGAATTGATGATCTTATCAGAGCCGTGTAGTTTCAATGTTAAATTTTGACTTAAGGGGTTAGTTTTGGGGAGTGAAATCGGAAGTCAAAAAAAAATTTTTTACTAGGTCATCGAGTGAGGTGTCAAATGAAAGCTTGTAAAAACACGAGTTTCCGGTTAAAACGAACTATTTTTTAATGTACGAAAAAATTTCCATAAGATAAGATAATTTGGATGTTTTTTGACCGTTTATAACGAACTTGCCACTCCCTGTGTTCGATATCGCGCGACTTGATCTAGGGAAATCACCGAAACTCGCTGGGAACCCCTATTCTACTTGTTTCCGCCGCGTCGCTAGTTCGAGTAGTATTATTTTCAAGTCACTTGTTGTGTTATGCGGTTCTAATGCACATTTGACCAAAGTAGCAAAGGGAATGTTTAAGTTTTTATTTTAAAATGAGTACAAAAAAACGTAAAGCGTTTACTTTCAAAGACAAATCGATATTATAAGGAAAATAGAAAATGGAGTTACACAAAGTGATGCAAACAGTGGAATTTAACTAAATCTACGGTTTCTACCATATGGAAGAAGATGCAAGAAATCTTATCAGTCTATGATAAAAGAAACTTTAGTTGTAAAAAACTAAGAAAATCTATACATGACCAAGTCGATAAAGGACTCCTTAAATGGTTTAGTCAAAAACGACATGAACAAGTTCCTATTACCGACTTTACAATAGAAAGGTAGTGAATTGGGAAGGAAAATAGAGAACACCGAGTTTAACTGTTCTAGAAGTTGGGTTGAACGATTTAAAAAGCGACATAATATTAGTGGGGGTAAGATAGTAGGGGAAACTGCAAGAGTGGATATGACTGTTGTTGATCAGTGGTTGGCCAATGTGTGGCCGGATATTCGAGAAAGTTATGAATATGTGGACATTTTGAATGCGGATGAAAAGGATTTGTTTTACAAGATGACGCCTGATAAAACAGAAGAGAATTGTGCTGGTGGAATATTATCAAAAGAAAAGGATTACTGTGTTGGTAACTGATCTAATGGGACAAAGAATTCAAATTCACAAACAGAAAAATATTACTTATGAAAATGAGACGATCGATAAAGGTAACATTTTTTCTATAATTTTCTTGGACGCTATGAACTTTATCCATATGGCTTGGCAAAGAGTCAGTAGAGAGACCATTGCAAACTGTTTTAGGCACGGCGAATTTTTAAGGAAGGAATGTAGATATGACTCCGATGATAAGCTACCGTTGACTCAGTGGATTGAAAAACATCGAGAAGAACCTTCTGATTGTCTAGAATTTGTTTACGATGCTGACATTCAACAGTGGAAATCGAGATTAAAAAGATGTTTAATCACTTTAATTTTGAAGAATATGTATGTGCTGATAATGAACTAATGACGAGAGAAATATTAACTGATGATTAAATTGTGACATCAGTGACTTCTGGAAAGAAGACGCAGACGAGCTTGGAGAAGAAGATAATATTTATGTTCCATCCATTTCAGAAATGACTAAGAAAATGACTGAAACTTACAATTTTCTGGAATCTCGTGAGGTTCCTGAACATATATGGAGTATTTTTTGTGACCTTGACAATTATATAAACACCATTTCTTTTTCAAGTAAAATTATTCAAACGAAAATTACTGATTTTATTGTATAAACTACGTATTTTAATGTTTTCGTTTATACTCGTATATGTCCAACATACATAATAATAACTTTAGTGTGACTTGTTTTATTTTCTTTTGAACGTTTTCTTGTAATTTAACAATTATTATTATTAATTTTTCTAAGCATTAGCGCCTAATCTAAATAAAAAAGTAGTAAAAAATGATATTAGATTTTGTTTACTGTTTGTAATGAACTTCGGATATAGCGAACCATTTTTAGTGATTTTTGGGAGTTCGTTTATAAACGTATTTAATAAAATATATTATTGAAAAAATCCTTGTGCATATATCATTATTATACCTTAAGTTTCAATATAAGATTAATTAAAAATACCCACATTGTATGTGGGTTAAAAATTAGTTTTAAAATATGAAAATTTGCCTGTTGTAGTGAGCGGCACAGTGGGACAAAGCCCCACTGTGCCACTCAAATTACCTTACAGGTCTTAATTTTGAAGTAATCGGAAAGATTTTTTTTTAATTATTCGTTTTTTCATGGCCAGTTAATCTGTCGAGCTAGATTTAAGGTTTTTTCCGGAATTTTCAGAAGCATTAATTCTTAAGAAAAAACGGCATTTTTCGCGGGAAAATCATTCTATAGTTCGTCATTTTCACTTAATCATGACACTTTTTTTTTAAATCTTCGTTTTTTACTGCCAATCGATCGGTCGGGCTGGATCTTTGATTTTTTCCTTCTGTTTTTCCAAAATTTGTGAAAAAATTTGTGTTTCCATGGAAGTACGACTTTCCCACAAATAGCTATTCATAGATGGTTTTCGTTCCATATTCAGGACAGATTTTTCTCAAAAATCAATTTTTTTGATGTACAATGAACCGATCTCGAATTATCATTTTTGCCCCAGGTTTTTCAAAAATTGCAGACATCTTTGGCGTTACCATGCGTGCATGCGTGCGTGCGTGCGTGTGTGCGTGCGTGTGTATATGTGAGCGGGTACGCGCACGTTTGTGTGTATGTATGTGTGTGTGTGCGCGTGTGCGTGTATTGCCTACACTAATTCAAGTATCTACAAAGAATACTGCTATTTTTAGTTTTAGACTTTAAAAGAACGCGTGCGAATTTTTCAAATTTTACTACAATATTCATTGTCAGGATGTCGAGGAATAATCATAAATGAATTTAGAAATATCCTGGGTATTAGATCAGCGAAAATGGCCGTAAATTTATTGCAGGACAGTTCCGATGCAGAAGAAATCCGTTACATCTAAATGATTTTATTATTATTGAATCGAAGAAATAACTCCCAATTTAAGGAAATCGCTAGTAATCTAAACAAAGTTCTAAATCCTGCTAACCAGTGAAAATTTGAATTATTTCAATGAACACTGAATAATTTTGCGGAAATTTGAATTTGAATTCGCTGAAATTCGCATTAATTTAATTCAATATTATTTTTTTTTTGATTTTTTTGTTATCCCACAACACTATTTGTATTAATATTTTTTATGATTTCTTAATTTTAATACATTTTTCGGATTTAGTGATTAAAGTGTTTAAAATGAAAAAAAAGATATTAATATTAGATTTTCTAATCTTTACCCAGATTTTGAAATTTACCATACCATAAATTCGCTGCAGTTCTTTGCTAATTTCGCAAAATTAGAACGTCTTCATTTCTATTAAATTTCACCTCCATTGCTTATAGTTTTCCAGTAATCTTGAAAATAAAAATATATTTTAAACAATGAATCATGAGCAATTCGCTTCCATTCTTTTAAAGTCGAAAATCAAGGAGAGCAGTATTCTTCTGGATCATCTAAATAAAGAGTATAATATTCCAATTCATGCACAAGAGTCCCTCAAAACCAAGTTAAATTGTCTTTTCCTAATGATTTTCTTGAAGAATTGGAAAAATTCGTTTTATTCAGAAAATTGGTTTCATAAGAATAATGTCAAAGATTTCTGCAAAAATGATAATCCGAGGTCAGTAGATTGATTGTCCATCAAGAGAATTGATTTATATCCTGAATATGGAAGGAAAATCATCTATGAGTAGCTATTTGCGTGAAAAACACGGGGGAAAAATCAAAAATCTAGCTCGACTGATGGATTGGCAATAAAAAATGAACATTTAAAAAAAAAATAACCGGTCAAGTGCAAGTTAAACTTGCGCAATTAGTGTTCCGTACGTTGATTGCTTTTAAAATAAAAAAATTTGCCACAGAGGTATAAAATGATCAGTGACTTCACAAAATACACCCCAAATGAGTTTTCAACAAAGTTTGTTTCCAATCTTTACTGAAATCTAATGACCTTGAAATTTTTTTTGTTTTTTTTTATATACCATATAAATTATTAAAGGTAATGCACTCGTGATAATTTTCGTTCAATCTACACCCCGTGGAGAATATTCCAGAATTTTTCGAAATTTTTTGATAAGTATTTTTCGAGATAAGGCCCGGGACAGCGATTTTTCGCGAATTTTTAAAAATAATACAAAGAAAAGTGGGCGCAAGTATAATATTATATATATATTTTTTACTCGTGTTTTCACAAGCTTTCATTTGAGACCACACTCGATGACCTAATAAAAAATTTTTTTTTCACTTCCGACTTCACCCCCCAAAAGTATCCCCTTAAGTCAAAATTTAATTCTCAAAACTACATGGCTCTGATGAGGCCATCAATTCCTATATTATTACCAAATTTCACCTTTCTATGTCAAATAGTTTCGGAGAAAATCGGGTGTGACAGACAGACAGACAGACACCGAAGTGATCTTATAAGTGTTCCGTACGGAACACTAAAAAATTGTGTCATGATTAAGTGAAAATTACGATGAGTGATTTTCCCGCGAAAAACGCCGTCTCTTCATAAAAATTAATACTTCTTCCTAAAATTCCGGAAAACTGTGGAAAAAAACCTAAAATCTAACGAATACTCAAAAAATAAATCGTTCCGATTACTTGAAAATTAAGACCTGTAGGGTAATTTGAGTGGCACAGTGGGGATTCATCCCACTGTCCGCCGCCGGCAATTTTACGTTCAAAGCAGTACGAAATGGTCAAAAAAGTATGACGATTTTTTTTTTTTTTTTTTTTAGTTACCGTTAAAAATATACTTGATATTAGAAAATCATTGAGAACTTTAAAAAAAAACTTTCTTTTTTGTAATTTTGTTCTTAAAAAAGTGTTCATCAGAAACATATTTTTTGCTTGTTATTAATTATACAACTTAAACTTAAAATAAAAAAATATTTAAAAGTTGGGAAATGAGAGATAAAAGTCTAATCTTTAAGTATAAAGAATTGCATTTAAACATCCAGGTACAAAGAAAACAGCTGTTGAAAACATAAAAATTCTAAATTACTTGAAGAAATTAAATGAATTACGTACTCTCTGGTCGGAATATTGGATCCTCCATTTTCAATTTTTCAACTGTCATCGGATTCTTAATCAGCACCCCGAGAAACCCCTTAATAGCCAATTTGAAAATATTTAGCGGTAAGTACACAGAAACTTTAATTTAATCATAAATGATTCCCACTGCAACTAAAGGAGTTAAGCCAGCTATTTTATTTTTAATAATTTTTTTTTTAAATTACGGTAAAATCAAAAAAAAAATCCCGGTATCTCTTGTGGTGCTATTAGTTTTTCAATATTTTTTTTATTTCTCGAGATATTTGCAAAAAACCGAATTTTTCATTTTATTTTTGATTTTGTAGGCTTAGCGTACACTTTAGAGCAGCAAACTTTTTTTTTATCGTATCTTACATCCGAAAAACTACCTGTATGCCAAAATACAACTTGTCGACATTTAATGAGACCCTTTGGCCAAAATTTGCCTCTGACGACTGGGTTAATAATAATAATGTAGCCCATGCCACCACAATAACAGATTTATTGTGCGTGCACGTATACTAAAAGTTAAAGCCTACGTACTTACTTATAATGTCCTTGATCCCATAGGTTTTTATAACTGAATCAAGTAAACCTAAATGGTTTATTGACACATATTTATTTATTTACACAAACTTATAATATGTACTTTACTCTTAAAAATAAATATTTTGTAGATAAAACAGAAGTGTTCATTTCTGGCCTAGAATAAAAATTAATGATGTAATCGGACAATAATCATTATTTGTAGTATGTTATTTAAATTGGAACCATGACTGTGAAAGGAAAACTACCAGGAAAAAAGGTCCGACTCTACCACAGTAAACATTAGCGAAAGTAAGCCCCAAGTTGGTGACGAGATTTTTGAAGGCGCGTGCGTCGACTGGTGCCTCTTTCAAAAGGACCTCTCAGTGTTTACAACTGATCTCGGAATGTGTTTTTATAAAATGTATTGTCGATTGTTTCTTGATGTGAATGCCGTTTATATGAATTTAAAGACAGAGACAAGACAATTAAAAACGTTTGTAAGTGAAGAGAACCGAAAAGGTTGACAAACAATTTCAGTGGCGTAGCTAGTCCTAAATGGGCCCTGTATCAATAATTTATTTGGGGGCCCTTCTTACCCGACTGCGGCGAAGCCTATAAGGAGGATAATGTTTTTTTTACAAAATAAACAAAAAACACTTGCATTAACAAAACAAGTATATTTAAAAGTACAGTAGAACCCCGATTAACCGAGTCGCGAGCTCCGGATTAACCGAGCCAATCTAAGAACCTGATTATCCGAGGTACGCGCGTCTATGCTGCGTATTAACCGAGCTTCTAAAATATGTATGTACATATTTCCATTTAAAATCGTCGGGGCCTTCAGGGAATCCCCCTGGCCCGCGTAAGGGGTTCCTCCATTTATGTTTTTGGACTCTTTCAGCATGTAAATTTGCGTGAATGCAGTGCGTTATAGCGTTTACTACAGAGAAGTACGAGTATACTCACATAATTTATTTGGTTGGAGTTCTGGTAGTTAAGTGTAATTAATACGAACTGCTTTGTTTGAATTTTTTGTATTGTTTGTCGTATTATAATGGAGCAAAACAAGCGTAAAAGAATCGTCGTTCCTATTGAAGAAAAATTAAAAGCCATCAGAAGAATTGAAGCAGGAGAGACAATTAAAATTGTTGCACGAGATTATGGAGTAGGTGAGGTAACAGTTGGAGATTGGAAAAGAAACCGCACAAAAATAGAAGCGTGGTGTATAAATCAACCCTCCTCGTCCTCAGGAAGAAAATCAATGAAAACCGGCGTCTATGAAAAGGTTAACGAAGTTTTATTCTTGTGGTTTAACCAACAGAGATCAAAAGGTGTGCCTCTGTCAGGTCCAATTTTACAACAGAAAGCCCTAATGATTAGTAGGCAATTCCCAGAGATAGATAAGTTTACCGCAGTTCTGAATGGCTTGACTGCTGGAAAAAACGGTACGGTGTACGACAACTGACTGTATGTGGTGAAAAACTTTCTGCTGTGTGTGTCATCAATTGAGAAGTTTAAGCAGAACTTTAAAAAGCAAATCGAAGATTGTGGATACACATGTGATCAAATTTACAACTGTGACGAAACTGGTCTGAATTATAAAATGCTTCCATCAAAAACATTGACATCTCGACAGGAAAAATCAGCTCCTGGGCACAAACCAAGTAAGGAAAGATTAACTATAATGGTATGTTCCAATACATCTGGCAAGCACAAAATCCCACTGATGGTGATTGGCAAGTCTGCACGTCCAAGAGCTTTAAAAGACATCTCACCCAAAGCCCTACCAGTCTATTACAAAAGTCAGAAGAGCGCATGGATGGATGCGACCTTATTTACTAACTGGTTTGAGAAAGAGTTCGTGCCATCTGTGACTAAATTTTTGAACAGAGACCGTCTTCCTATTAAAGCAATTTTGTTAGTGGATAATGCCCCTCTCACCCTGGAGAAGGACTTTATGTGGGCGTGGGATTCTGTGCATACTACCACTATGCAAAAATCTTGGTCAAAAGTTATTGATTTTGAGGACTATAATGACAGTGAAGATGATACTCCATTAAATGAATTAGCTTTGAAATTGAGAAGCCATGGAGAAATGTCCTGTTCAAATTTTGACAGCGAGATAGAAGAAAAAGAAAAAAGTTTATTTGAATTAATGCAAAAATTAAAAGGTTGCGAAAATGTGACAAGAGAAGATGTTGTTGAATGGATTACAGCAGATGATTTAGAAGAAGAAATGAGAATTGAAGAAATAACGAATGCCTTTCAGGAAACCGAAAAATCAGATGACGATGGCGATGACGAAGCGGCGTTGGATGATCAGTCTCCCACTAAGATCGCTCATCAAGAAAGTTTTGCTTCTTTCGAAAAAGCTTTGAGGTATATCAAACAACCAGAGGCAACTCCAGCGGATTTGCTTCTTAATAGACGGAGAAACATTGCAGCGAGAAAAAGAAGATGCAATATGAAACAGAAGCGCATAGATACCTATTTCACTATTTTATAATGTATGTACCTATTTGTACGTTAAAAACGTTAATACATCGGTTTAAAGTATTGGTGTTTATTTTTTGAATGAATAAAAAACAAATCTGGATCCTCCGAGTTTTCAGTTATCCGAGGAGGGGTGCCCCCCACGTTACCTCGGATAACCGGGGTTCTACTGTATAAGAAGCTACTATACAGAGGTATATATTATAAAATTTAAAAACAATGATTCTAGGATCCAAGTTAGTTAAATAGGCACTTTTCTTGCCTTTTTTTCTGCAAACTTATTTATTAAAACATCCATAGCTAAACACGATTTTAGTTTTTCAAGATTTTCTGTTTTGATGGACAGTATTGATAAGTCTGATAGCCGTTCTTGTCCCATAGAAGTTCTAAATTTTTAAACAGTTTGAGCTTAGAAAAGTTTTTTTCGTAGTGGTAACCGGAAGGGTCAAAAATAGGAAGCATGCCGTTATTAACTCCGGAAAACTGGCGGCAAGGCTATTGTATTTTATCAGCAATAATTCTGCGACTTCCTTAATAGAATGAATTTTCTGATTTCCAGGTTTTCAAAGCAATTAATTGTTCATAGAGATCAACTGATATGTATTTATTGTATTTACTAGTCAGTTTTCTGGCTTCCTCTTTTATTTTGTCGTTTGAAAAGGATAAGAGTTTATCCGGTTGTAAGCCTTCGAACATATTACTCAGATCATAGAGGCTCTGAAATCTTCGTTTAGTTTGAGAAATTAATATATCTACGAGGCTGGTTTGAAAAGTCCGTGCAAAGTCAGAGAGATGGCACCACCGGCGCGTATCGAGGTCATGTTTAGTTAGTAGCATCTCTTGAATAAACGCACACCAAGTTTCAGTCATATTGGTCTATTTCTTTGTGTTTGGCATTCATGTGAATCAAGGAAGTCGAGTGATTTTCAAGAAATGGACGAAAAAGAATTTCGTGTGGTGATTAAACATTACTTTATGAAAGGCGCCTCAGGAGACTAAAGAGAAGCTTGATAAACATTATGGTGACTCTGCACCTTCGATTAGAACAGTTTATAAGTGGTTTCAAAATTTTCGGACTGGCCATATGGGCACAAGTGACGCTGAACGTTCTGGACGGCCTGTGGAGGTTACGACTCCAGAAATCATTGATCAAATCCATGATATGGTGATGGATGACAGAAGAGTTAAGGTGCGTGAGATTGCTAGTGCTGTGGGCATCTCGACTGAATGGGTACATAATATTTTTCATAAACATTTGGACATGAGAAAGCTATCCGCAAGATGGGTGCCGCGATTGCTCACGCTTGACCAAAAACGGAATCGTGTGAAGTGTTGCAAGGATGGTTTGCAGCTGTTCCAGAAGAATCCGGAGGACTTTAAGCGTCGTTTCGTCACTGTGGATGAAACATGGATACATTACTATACTTCTAAGACCAAACAACAATCTAAACAATGGGTTACCAAGGAGGAATCTGCACCAAAAAAGGCAAAGACCTTTCCTTCGGCCGGAAAGGTTATGGCGACTGTCTTTTGGGATTCGCAAGGGATAATCCTCATCGACTATCTGGAAAAGGGTAAAAACTATTACAGGTGAATATTATTCATCGTTATTGGACCGTTTGAAAACCGAGCTGCAAGAAAAACGCCCGCGATTGGCCCACAAGAAAGTCCTTTTCCATCACGACAACGCACCAGCACACACCTCAGCAGTTGTGGTCGCAAAATTAATGGAAATAGGATTCCAACTCGTTTCACATCCCCCCTATTCTCCAGACTTGGCTCCCTCGGACTACTATTTGTTCCCCAATTTGAAGAAATGGCTGGCTGGACAAAGATTTTATTCAAACGAGGAGGTGATTGCAGACACTAATGGATATTTTTGCAGACTTGGACAAATCCTATTATTCGGAAGGGATCAACAAACTAGAACATCGTTGGACGAAGTGTATAAGTCTAAAAGGAAACTATGTCGAAAAATAAAAAAAAGTTTACCCCAAACACATAAGTAGTTTTTATTTTTGCACGGACTTTTCAAACCAGCCTCGTAAACAGCACAAGTACACATTGATTTTGAAGTACGATTCCGGGTCTGAAATTCTCTCATCTTCTGATAACTCATCAACAAAGCGCTTCGTTATCTTCCGTCTTTTATTTTTGAAAATAGTTGTTACCCCCCATTCTTTTGCTAGATCTCTGGACTCGTTTAGCAGCACCATAGAATGAATTTTAATTTAATGAAGAAATTTTGGGCAATTTTTTTTAAAACATTCTCCTTTTTATGCTTATTTTTCTGTTCAAAGCTCCACTGGGGTAATATCTTTTTCTTTCACTCATTTTTTGCACAATAATAATTTATTAATGCACAAATAACCAAAACATTTACAACGTATGAACGTTATGAATTATGTGTATAGGTTGAAGTAAACGTATAAAGATTGTTTACATCGCTCATTCAAATAACGGGACTTCCCCTGGCTGCAGAAACATCATTTCAAATGATGTCTGCCGCCGCGCCGGGGGAAGTCCCGTCTCGCAAATAATAATTTGTTCTAGTTGCCATACTAAAAACTACGTCTATACTAAAAACTATAATAGGGAACATGCATGAAACTTATAATTTGAAAGTATTGTAATATTTCAATTAAAAAACCTATGGAAAAGCCCTACTTGAGGAGTTATTTTAAAAATTCAGCTGTTTTTACATAATATCTAAATATAGGTATGCGTCTGAATTTAAAATAAGTGAAATGAAACGTAATTTGAAACATGGAGTGACGTATTTTGTTGTGACTTGTGGTGACAGATCACAGATGTCAGAACACCTTGACTTCGATTCATTGTCGTCATAAAAGTACGTTTTTTTATTAAATACTGCATATTTTTACTTTGTGTTAAAATCATATTTAAATCAAGCTAAGATCTTTACTTTAATAAAAAAAAAGTAAACTGCAAATTCCCTATTATTTTCGTATTGTTATTATTCATTCATTACGGGCCTCTTATCAATAAGAATTAAAAATTTGTGGATAACATTCTACGGATTTTTGCTTCCGCATGTCGGGGCCCCTGTAGCTAGGGGCCTCTGTAGCTCGGGCCCCCATATCGTTGGTACGGCTGATACGGCGGTAACTACGCCCCTGAACAATTTATATAATCATGGGGAAAAGAGGTTATCGATGTGCCGTTGATAATTGTAAACATAATTCAAAAAGTACGCCAGGAATGAGTATCTTCTTCTTCCCCAAAGATGTTGAAAGGTAAGTGACTTAAATTATAAATATCGATTGCGTAAGAAATCGTACGCGGATAAATTGAATAATTCTGAGAAGCTATTTCTCTTATCTTAGTTGGGAATGTGGAATCTTTGGCACAATGATACTACTCAGTATATATAACCACTACACCAAACACTTTATTTTTGTAATTGACGCGCGTTTCGCTAACCATGTTAGCTTCATCAGGAGCGATGATTGACTAAAGCTAAACTACAAATCTACCCTATTTATACTTAGCCTAACCCTTGAATTACTCAAGCGGAACTAATGACATAGGCAAGGCCCTCAGTTCCGGTCAAGTACCCAGTAGAGGGGACTATAAGGAATAGGCCCTCTGTCTTTATTTAAACTACTTTTACATTTTATGATTTCCATACTTTCGTATGCGCTCAATAATCTCCTATCAGATACATTTTTATTAATCTTAGATTATCTAATGTTACAGTATGATGATCAGCTTCAAGGGCATGTTCGGCAATGCTAGACTTTTCTGTTCTATTGTATCTTAAGTGTGTTAAATGTTCTTTAAATCGTGTTTTAATTGACCTTTTAGTTTGCCCAACATACTTTTTGTCACAATCATTACAACTAATTTCATAAATTCCACTTTTCTCACAATTAGGAATCTTATCTTTGGGATTTCCTAAGATATTCCTCAGATTGTCTGATGACTTATAGACTAAGGTGAGGCCTACCTTATTAAATACCTTATTGAGTCCCTTGCTATATTTCGGATTATATGGTATGGAGACATATTTGGTGTTATTTTCTTCGCGTGTAAAAAAGGTGGAATTCTGAATATTAAACCTAGACATAAATTTAGGAATATCTTAGGAAATCTCAAAGATAAGATTCCTAATTGTGAGAAAAGTGGAATTTATGAAATTAGTTGTAATGATTGTGACAAAAAGTATGTTGGGCAAACTAAAAGGTCAATTAAAACACGATTTAAAGAACATTTAGCACACTTAAGATACAATAGAACAGAAAAGTCTAGCATTGCCGAACATGCCCTTGAAGCTGATCATACTGTAACATTAGATAATCTAAGATTAATAAAAAATGTATCTGATAGGAGATTATTGAACGCATACTAAAGTATGGAAATCATAAAATGTAAAAGTAGTTTAAATAAAGACAGAGGGCCTATTCCTTATAGTCCCCTCTACTGGGTACTTGACCAGAACTGAGGGCCTTGCCTATGTCATTAGTTCCGCTTGAGTAATTCAAGGGTTAGGCTAAGTATAAATAGGGTAGATTTGTAGTTTAGCTTTAGTCAATCATCGCTCCTGATGAAGCTAACATGGTTAGCGAAACACGCGTCGAGCGCAAAAATAAAGTGTTTGGTGTAGTGGTTATATATACTGAGTAGTATTTCTTTTATGACATTTTTTTTTGGTTATAGAGTAAAGATTTAGCTTGCAGCAACCAAACGCGTCATCAACTGTCCTTGACCAAGGAGTCTCCAACAAAAAGGCAATACCGGGCTAAGATAAGTGCTTTGGAAAAAGCTAATATTTAACAAAAGAAAAAGAATGATATTTTGCAAAGGAAAAACACAATTTTACAAGAAAAACTAAGAATAGCTTCAGGAGAAAACGTTGCAATCAACAATCTCAAGGAATATTTATTGTTGTAAATAAAAATAATTCGACCTGGTCTGAGACAAATATAAGAAAAGGTTCTTACATTTGTCTCAGACCAGAGTATTATGATGTGACCGTAGATCACTTTTCATACAAGTATATAATTTCTGTGTTAATAAAACAATGCATACAAGTACGTATATAAAACATAATCTCAGGAATAACAAGGGTTTTTTTAAATCGACAATTTATCACGAAAAATTTATCGCGGCAAGATTTTCGTCATAAATCCCTATCGTTTTTTTAACAGTTAAACAATAGATTCCTTTGAGAGACTGTGGCATACCATAATTAGAAAATTTCAAGTACAACTATATAAATAGATTATAAACACATTTGCATCGAATACTATTTAAATAAGTTTCTGATATTTTTTTCACAGATTTTATTACATTAGTTAATTTACTTGGATAAATAAAGAAGTTTTGAATAGTTCTTTTCTTTTTTTTTGTAGCTTTACAGATTTCTGTAGGTATATATCAATTTTGTAACCAAGGGGGGGCTAGAGGAGCATACGCCCCTTCCCATTCCTACGGATGTAAAGATAGATTAGAAGCAGGAAGTAAAGGATTCTTTTTTTGGAAAATCTCCACCCCTCGGGCGTCTATTTTTAATTTGTTTTTTAAATTAATGGTGTTTTGCTTGTCATTTGTTTATTTTTATTAATTATTAACTATTAATTGATTTCGTGTCGAATAAACAAGAATTCATATAACAATAAATAATATTATTATCAAAACTGACAACAACTTAGATAATATATTATCTACTGCTAATACAATGAAGTCCAATCGGGCCCAGAAACATTCAATTTGTATTCGGACATAAAATTTCTTGCTGAATTCAAATATGTATTTAAAAACTTGGGTTCCGGTTTTATTTTTCACTTTTGCGCCTTATAGAGTCCCAATAAAGCGTTGGGCCCAAAATCTTATATGCTTATTCAATTCTCTGGAGAAAATGCGGAAACTTTTATCTGCAACATTTTTTCTGAAAATGTCTGCCTGACAAGTTTTTCACTTTTCTACCAAAGCGCTACATTATTTTTGTTTTTCTTTTTTTATATCACTCATGCTGCTTTAACTTGACATTTTATTGAATGAAAAATTTTAAAACATTTGTATAATATCTATGATTTTGAATGATAAAACTTTGCACAATAACATTATTTCTATTTAAAGTCTCCCGCTGATCCTCTTTTTGACATGGCGGACTACCACGTGACCTTTGACCCCTGAGTTTCACTACTGTATTGGGTTTACTGTGTCTCTACTCTGTATATGCTTTTGACTGCAATCTAGAAGCCATACAGATCTTTCAACTGAAAAAGTTTTAGGAATCGGGTCAGGATGTAGATGTCAAATATCGGGTCTTCCATTAAGGACTTGACAACTTTTTTTTGAAATAAAACGCAACCCATTTGAGACATTTCGAAAATTTTACTATCGGCTTGAAGTACAATCAAAACATTTATGTACGGAATTCGACTTCATTCATATGTCCACCACGGGCACGTTTGCAGCGGTCGATTCGTTGAACCCAATTTTCGATGACTCGGCCACACATTTGACGGAAACGGCCGCTATCTCTCTTTCAATATTGGCTCTGAGCTCCTCTAACGACGCAGGCTTGTTAGCATAGACCAATGATTTAACGTACCCCCATAAGAAGAGTCTAGAGGTGTTAAATCACACGATCTAGGCGGTCATTCTACGGGACCATTTTTCGATATAACACGTTCACCGAATTTAGATTGCAGTAAGTCGATTGTTACACCCACTGTGTGGTGTGGCGCCGTCTTGTTGAAACCACATATCATTAATGTCTAGCCCATGCAATTGATCAAAGAAATAACGTTGCAACATGCCTCTGTAGCGATCTCAATTGACTGTAACGTGACGGTTATTTTCATCAACGAAAAAGAACGATGACACCACCGGCATGAAAACCGCACCAAACAATAATTTTTTGTGGATGAAGTGATGTTTCTTCAAGCACATGAGGGTTTTCACCTGACCAATAACGCATATTCTGTTTGTTGACGAAGCCGTTTATCCAAAAATGCGCTTCATCACTAAAGATGATTTTGCGATGAAATTTGTCATCTTCTTCCAACATTTCTAGAGCCCAATTCGAGGCTCGAGAACGTACGTCGCTTCATATGATCGAGTGGCTTTAGTTCTTGAGTTAACTTTAACTTATAAGGGTACAGGCCAAGATCCTTTCGCAAAATTCCCCATAGTGTGGTCTGAGCGATGCCCAATTCTTGAGAACGCCGTGAAATCGACTGTTTTGGTTCGTTTGAGATAGACGCTTGAGCGCAGCAATATTCTGGCCACTTCGACCAACCCGTTGTCTCATTGGCACGGGCACATCCAGCAGCGAATATGTTAACTCAAATTTTTTCACTAGACTATGAATTGCTTGTCTACTGGGACGAGAATTACGACCAAAAATTGGCGTTAACGCTCTTAAAGTTGCAATCACCGCCTCCAAATTTTGGTAGTAAATTTTAATTATTTGTAAACGTTGTTCGTTCGTGTACTTCACCATGATGAAAATGTTGACTTTACTGAATGTTTTGACGTTGACAGTTCGGTAATTGGCTTAAGGGTGCGTTCACAGTGAAATTTCAAAGTTGTCAAGTCCCAAATGGAAGACCTTTTACGATTTGAAATTGCGTAAAAAAAATAACCATCCATTTAAAAAGTAAAGAAGTTTGAGCCTGAGAAGTCCAATTGAGACATTTTTTTTTTATATATTTTAAAAGAACTTTGTAAATCTTTGTAAATTAAATAGATGAAAATTATCAGATTTAAATTTACTTCTGCTTCAAGATACTTAATATATCTGATGGTAATGTTAAACAAAAGAGTTGTTCCACAAGTACCTACAAGTAAAAAAGCACTCATTGAATTTATAGGTTACAGCTAGACAGCTACGGTTTCATTCACAATTTATGCTGACACCGAATGTTCCTGTAGATAATGATCAAACTAAAAACACACAAAAATACCATGAAAATGTTTCAATTAGTGTTGGATATTACGTTAAATGAAGTTATGATGATACTTTATCGTTTTATCGACCGTACACAGGACCTGACTGTATGAAGTGATTTATGAGGGACCTACACGAGTTTGTGAACGACTTAGAAACGGTCTTTCTTTGTCATTTACCAATGGAACATCCTACACCTTAGGAATGGACATTTCACCTTGCAGCACAGTGTCACATTTACGAGAAACTATTTGTTAAGGAAGATAAAAAAGTTAGGGATCATGATCATCTTCCTGATAAATCTAGGGGTCCTGCTTGTGATTTGTGGAATACTGCATAATACAAAATGTCGAGTACCCAGGTAGAAGAGGTATGCGGCAGATATGACTTGTTCAACATACACCAAAACACCTGCACTACAAACACCTGCAATAATCACCGGATGATCATCTTGTGTTTGCGTAGATCTTGACTTTTGGAAGTGGTTCAAAAATGGCAGAATTTAGGCCCCAGGCTTTTTCTTATGGGATTTCGGGACCGAACATATATAACCTTCTCTACTAAAATCCCTTCCACGAAGCAGGAATCGATGCAATGGATTTATAAGGCCTCCCCACCTCCAAAGTCGAAAATTCTTTTGGAAAGTTAATGGCGATCGGTTTTTTTGAGACTGCCAAGGAATTTTGCTTATCGAGAATGGAAAGTAAATGTGGATAAAGGGTAGACAGTTAATGGAGCGGTTTACGGAACGACGATCCAAAACATGCAGTAGGCCATTAGAGAAAAGGTCCAAATTTATAAAGAACTAAAACTTTGGTGGGTCCACAAGGCTCGCAGAGTTCAAGTCATTACCGAAAGCTGTGGATTCCTCGAGCTACAACATTAACCCTATTCGCTTTGGGCAAAGAGGCGGAGTCTACTGTCTGGAGACTAGCAGCGCGCAGGGTGGCGAAAATTCACACTTTCTTCGAAAGATTGTTATATTTGCAGTACTGTGTTAAGAATTATGGATAAAATATCAACAAAAAGTCGCGGGGAGAAGTGTTGGGTGGTTGGCTGTCAAAGTAGCAAAGGAAATTCGCCCAATACAGTATTCTACGGCTTTTCTATAAAAAAGCATAAGTTTGAGCAACGAGAAAAATGGATTCAAGCAGTGAGACGTTCGAAGTAAGTTTATGAGAATTACAATAATTTTATACAGATTTTATTTATTGAATAAATACATTAAATTATTGAATAAGGACACTAAATTGTTTACAGCCCCGATGGCTCACTTTGGCAACCAACAAAATACTCTCGTATTTTCAGCGCCCATTTCATTAATAATCAGAAATCAGATCATCCTTTGAATCCGAGTTTCTTGCCGACAATATTTCTTGACATTTGATTGAGAATCTAGATCATTGTTGACGTAATGAATGACAGCATAAATATGCTTACGTCGGCCTAAAGCCTCAGCAACACAAGTACCTTGGACACCTGTTATTACCCGGTTTTCGTCGAGCTGCAACAACTTTTTTATATATTTTTCTCTGCTTTATGTTTTTCCAGGTGAAAAAAAATTCATCTTGAATTTCCATATGGAAATTCTATGTGGTATTTTGTAATTTATATCAATAATAATAATAATATAATAATAATTAATTAAATAATAAGATGTAATTTTCATCCAAAATACCAGGTGGAATTTTCAGCTGGTAATTCTAGGTGGATTTTTTTAGTTGGAATTTCTTTTCAACTCATGTTATTTATTTTCAAATACTTATTTCCTCAATTTTTTTTGTTTTTACTTAAGGATAATTTCACATTGTATGTAGTCATCGTTACCGAGGTTTGCCTATGACGTGATTATTTATTACGGATTATTGATATTTTTTCACATTTATCACGTGCTCGGCAGGAACTAGAGCTTAATCTTTTTTTGAGTTTCATTTTCAAAATGATAATTATTTACAATTTTGTGAAAAGCCAGTACTTAAAATATATATATATATATATATATATATATATATATATATATATATATATATATATATATATATATATATATATATATATATATATATATATATATCAATCGGTTTTATAACGTCTTCCGTCTTCCGATGCCTAATTTCCACTCCTCCCGGTTTCTCCATCCCTCCTCCTCCAGATTGTCTTTCTAGTACTTCCTTGTTGATTCCTGCTCTCCAGCTTTGGCGTGGTCTTCCTCGCTTTCTTTTTCCATGAGGGTTCCAATTTAAAATCTTTTTAGGCAGTCGGTCTTGTGACATTCTCTGTACATGTCCGTACCATACCAACTGTTGGGTTCTGATTTCGCAGCACTATATCGTGCTTTATTTCTAAAGCTCGCCTTATCGTGTCATTTGGTATGCGGTCTTTTCTGGATTTTCTGGCTGCTTGTCTCCAGAAATCCATTTCTGTAGCTTTTAGTTTTTTTTTGTTCTTTCCTTTAATGGCCACACCTGGGAGCTGTAAGTTATTATACTTTTCACTATTGAGTTGTAAATTCTCTTCTTATTTTCAGTGGTTATGTTTTTGTCCATAGTATACTATTAAGCATTGCAATCGCTTTTCTTCCTTGGATATTCCTCTCGAATATTACTTCTTCCAGTGTTCCGTCCCTAGATATTCTCGTTCCCAAATACTTATAACTGGCACAGTGTTTGATGGTGTGTCCTGTGGCCAGTTTCAAGTCCTGCTGTTGTCCTCCGACGCACATGTACTCGGTCTTTTTAATATTGACTTCTAGGCCCCATTTTTCATATTCATCCATAAGTTTTCGTGTCATGTATTCCATATCATCGATGTCCTGAGCGACTACTACCTGGTCATCTGCGAATGATAACGTGTACAATGTAGTATCGTCATCCAGTGGTAATCCCATACTGCTGCATTTCCTTTTCCAGTTCTTCAGTGCACTCTCCAAATAGATTTTAAATAGCGTTGGGGATATACAGCAGCCCTGTTTGAGACCCTTTGTGACCGGGAACCCTGTTGTTATACCATATTTGGTTTTCACACTACTTCTTGCGTCTTGGTATAAGGATTTTACGGCTTTAATTATTTCAGTGCTTACATTACTCTATTGTAGTGTTTCCCACAATCTCATTAGGGGCACGCTGTCGTAGGCCTTTTTTAGATCAACAAACAAGACATGGACTTCCTGATCAAATGCGGTTTTCTTTTCTAGGATTTGTGTCAGTGAGAAGAGATGGTCTATTGTGGATCTTCCTGCTCTAAAGCCTGCCTGTTCTTCAGCTTCTACGTCCGCGTATTCCGTTTCTATTCTATTTTTAAGTATTTTTCCGTATATTCTGCTAATAGATCCTGTAACCGTTATTCCCCTATAGTTATCGCAATTATTTTTGTCTCCTTTCTTATGAATTGTTGATATGTATGATATTTTCCATTCCTCGGGTACTTCTGATGTGTTAATGCATCTTTGGAATAAGTTCCTCAAAGCGCTAAATAGCTTTTCAGTTCCGTATTTTACTATCTCTCCTGGGATGTTTCCTGGTCCTGGAGCTCTACCATTTTTTAGCGTTTTACATACTTCTTTAACTTCTGATGTTTATTGGGGATCCTCGTATAACTATATTTGGGTTTCCAGTTGGGTATTTTTAAACTCTGGTCTATCTTCTGTTAGCATATTTGTAAAATATTGGTTCCATTTTTCTGGTGTTATTGGTGAGAAGATTTCTCTTTTCCGTTCTGCTCTCATATTTTTAAGAAGTCTCCAGCTTTCTGTGCTTTTTCTTCCTCCTATGTAAGTGTTGAGTCTTGAGCATGTCTTTTCCCATTGATTGTTCTTTTTGTCACTAATCATTTTGCGTACTCTAGCTTGGGATTCTTTGTATTTTACTTTGTCGTTTGTGCTCTTTGAACTTAAGTATTTGTGATAGCTTTTCACTTTTTCTTCAATTTTGTATTTAATTTCTTCATCCCACCAATATATGGTTTTTGCTGTTTTTCCCTTTTCTTTTGGTACCCTAATGCTTCCAGTGCGGCTGCGTGTAGGCATTCCTTTATATACTTATATTCTTCTTCTATATTAACAAATCCCGTCCGTTGTATCTTTTGGTCCAGTCTACTCTTGTATAGATTTCTGATACTTTCATTTTGTAAGCTGTCTGTACTATATCTTATTGTTGTTTCACTTGTTGTGTGCTGTGTACTTGTATCTTCCAGTTTGCTTTCCCGTGTTGTTCGTGAGATTATCTTTCCTTTCACGAGGTAGTGGTCGCTGCCACATGAAGCCTCTCTTTGGACTCTTACATCTAGGAAGTTTAATCTAGATCTCTGACGTATTATCATATAGTCGATAATACTTTTTAAATCTCTTGTTGTTTGTCTCCACGTATATTTATGAATATCCCTATGCTGGTAGTGTCCGTTTAATATTGTAAGGTTGTTTTGTTCACATATCTCTATAATTCTTCTTCCGTTGTCGTTAGTAACTTCTTCGCCATATTTTCTTACCACTTTATCGTGTTCTTTCCTTCCTATTCTTCCATTTAGATCACCCAAAAGTAATATCTCTCTTGATGTTCCAATTTTGCGTATTTCCTCATTTAGTTGTTCAAAAAATGAATCCTTGTTATTAGCCCGATCGTCGTCATTGACAGCGTATACCCCCAGTAAGGTTGTGTTATTACCTAGTATTTTGAGATTGATCTTTATGATTCTTTCACTAATCGGTTCCCAGGTGGTTATGAATTTCCTCAGTTTTCTGTGTGTTAGTATGGATACGCCTTGTTTTGCTTTATCTTCTTTGGGCACTCCACTATAAAAGTGATCGTAATGCCCCCAACTTTCGGAGCCTTTTCCTTTCTTCTTTGTTTCCGTCAGTACTGCAATTTCGACTCGAAGGTTTTCTAATTCATTTACAACTTCATTTACTTTCCTGGAGAGACCTTGTATGTTCCATGTATCACATATCGTTGTCCTTCTTTTTTGCTGTTTTCGTCTTCGTATATCCGTTTGATTCCGAGGCTTTGGATTAGGTTTTTTAGCAGAGGCTTTTTTTACATAGGGTAGGGAGCTGGCCTACCGCTACAACCCTCCTCCTTTGTCCGGGCTTGGGACCGGCAGTGACAACTGTAAGCTAGTCAATCCACCTACAGCCGCCCCAGGCGGAGTTCAGTACTCAAAATAACTTCCATATTTTAACGTCTTTTTTAGAACTAAGTTATGGGAAATATTGGCTTTAACCTGAGATATTTTGGACTCGTACTATGGGAACTAGCTTAAAATGAAAAACAATTGAATTTTCTCTGAGTGATGACGTCGTGCACCTTTTTTTTATCGAGAAAATAATAAATTAAGCAGACAAAACGTCAATTTACCATTTAAATCAATGTAAACATTGGTCAGAGAAAGTGCGACATTTTGACGTCTGGCAGCGCCACTTGCTTCTTTGTATAAGCGAATAACCGGGATTGAGCGCCCTACGTCGCCCTTTGTACAAATATTTGAAGAAAGACCTCACGGGTCGAAAACTTCCCCGACTTAAAAGTCAAAATAGTATCGTTTTTTGAAACACCAACGAAATATTTTTTTTTGGAAAGAAAACAACTCGAAAAATACTGGAATAAGTATATTATGCAGAAAAAAATATATATTTTTTGAGCTCCGCGAGCTTTCCTACATAGCTGGGTAACTAATTTAAACAACACCCTCGTATAATGCTTTCTATGACAGATGAAACATTTTCGAATAATGTCACAATTAACTGTAAAAAACACTAGACATCCAAAAAATTTTTTCCTAAAATAACCATAAAAGGGAGCATAGAATTAAAATGTATAAATAAATAAATTTTAAATAGTTTGCCAACAAGTATATTTACCTAATCGGGGAATTTTGTTGAACTTAGAACCTCAAAAAACACCGCCAAATCCGGCTTTAGCTCGGTATATTTGTTATCAATAAATCAAATTTTATTGAAGAGATTATTGTAAATCATTGATAAATGAATGAAGTTAGTATTGTTTTCATTAGGGAGATTTTGCAACGCTTATTTTGGTAGGCCACTGTCTTTATCTTTATTTGAAGCATGCACCCACCGTTTGGCGGTTGCGCAGTAGTAAAGGGAAGAAATTAAATATAGGGACTCAGCTGTCATGGTTATTTGACGCATGCGCCCACTATTCGGAGTTTGCGCAGTATTGAAACAAAATAAGAGAATTTTTATTGACAACGATTTTCCCTTATTTAGGAACTTATAAGAGAGGTTATTTGAAGTTCGTTATTTTCGTCGCTGTTATGGTAGAGCCTGTTTTCTTTTCCTACTTAGGTATACAAACCAATAAGAAAATACAGTAAAATTGAAATCATAACACAGGGCAACAAAAAAATATTTTTGTTTTGGTGCCTGGGATTTTAGAGCTGATTTTAACTATATTTGGGACGCTAAATCTATACATGCAATCCGTTTTTCTCTATCAGCTCTACTTTTTTAGATACATCAACTTATCTACCAATGTGGTTTTTATTCAGGATATTCATTTATGAGAGTTCTAAAATTATTATATATTCATTAATGTAGGTACAATGGTTTTATTGTCAGTCTGTAATTGAGTAAATTCCAGGTAAATCTATAAATAGTGGAACCATTGCCTATCAGGTACCTGAACTGACCCTTTTAATCACCTAACTCGGGTAAGTCTCGTCAGTTTGTGCGTTCTTACTAATGAGAGTAGATCGAATTCGGCGTGTTATTTTATGTTAAGAAAAGAGTGTTTTTGTGTTATTGAACAGAATTAAAATGAGTTCAGGTTCCAGTTCATGAAGAAGTTGTGTAAATCAACCTGATGTGTTTTGCTATATATGCAGAGAATACATGTTTCAACAAAACAGACAAACTATTACTGACTTTGTAAAGCGAGCGTATCTTGGATACTTTGGAGTTAAGCTTGGTGATCAGGACACAACGTGGGCCCCGCATCTCGTATGTAAAACTTGTACAGAGCATTTACGGCAGTGAACTACCGGGAAAAGAAAATGTCTAAAATTCGGCGTACCAATGGTTTGGAGAGAACCAAAAAACCACTTCAATGATTGTTATTTCTGTTTAGTAAATACTAATGGAATCAATCGAAATAACCGCAGTAAGTGGACTTATCCCAATTTAGACTCGGCAATACGCCCTATCCCGCACTCAGATGAAATACCGATTCCAACATTTCATTAGCTACCACATATCTCTGATGACGAATATTTTCCCTCTGATCGCTCTTCTGATGCTAATAAAAGTTCTGATGCTAATGAAACTAACAGTGACTATGAGGGGACGTCATCAGTTCCTCAACGCTTCAATCAAAATGAATTAAATGATCTCACCAGGGATCTCAATTTATCGAAAAAAAGCTTCTGAAGTACTGGCTTCTAGGTTGAACGACAAAAATTTACTGGAACAAGGAACCAAAATTACCTTTTACCGTACAAGAGGAAAAGATCTGCTACCATTCTTTTCTCAAGAAGACAATCTTGTATTTTGTCACGAAATTAGGGGACTCATGAAAGAAATGGGACTTTCTGAATATATTCCAGATGATTGGCGCTATTTATTGACAGTTCAAAGCGAAGTTTAAAATGTGTCCTTCTACATAATGGGAATAAATATGGTTCAATACCACTAGCTCACTCAACGAAACTGAAAGAAGAATATAATACCATAGCTTTGGTCTTGCAGAAGATAAAGTATTACGAACATCAATGGATGATTTGTGTAGACTTAAAAATGGTAAACTTTCTTCTTGGGCAGCAAAGTGGTTACACGAAATATCCGTGTTTCTTGTGCCTCTGGGATAGTAGGGCCAAAACACACCACTGGGTTAGAAAAGATTGGCCTCAGAGAGAAAACATGGACGTTGGGGAAAAGAATGTCATTAACGACGCTTTGGTTGAAAGAGAAAAAATCATACTTCCTCCGTTACATATAAAGTTGGGCTTAATGAAGCAATTTGTAACACAGCAGTTGAGCACAGAAAAACTCAAAGCAGGGATATTTGACAGCCCACAAATAAGACAATTAATTAAGGATCCTGCCTTCATAAATTCAATGAATCAAGTTGAACGAGAAGCTTGGACATCATTTGTTGCAGTTGTAGAAAATTTTCTAGGCAAACATAAAGCTCAAAACTATGTTGAAATGGTTAACAAGATGCTTAATAGTTTCAAATCCTTAGGGTGCAATATGAGTATTAAAATACACTATTTACACAGCCACTTAGACCGTTTTCCAGAAAATTTAGGAGACATGAGTGAGGAACAAAGTGAAAGATTTCACCAAGATATTAAAGTTATGGAGGACCGCTACCAAGGAAGATGGGACATGCACATGATGGCAGATTACTGCTGGAGTTTAAAAAGGGACTGTTTAAAAAAACATTCAAGAATGTCGCGGAAAAGAAGCTTTCCAAGTGTTGAGTGACTATTTCATTTCTTCAATGTTTTTTTTTTTTGTTTGTAAGTACGACATAATATTGTATTTTGTATAACTAAAATAAAAATTTCGTATCTACTTTTGTTTACTACACTTACGGATTTGAGTTACAATAATGTAACTTATATTTCTCTAAAATTGTATATCTTAAAAATTTGAGCTCCTAGGTACAAATGAATACGTTATTTGAATTCAGGACATCAAATTGATATAGAATCAGCTCAAAAAACCTCGACACCAAAACAGCTGTTCCCCTGTGTAATCTTTTATCGCAAATAACACTGACAACAGTTAATTAGTGTTCGATTATGTTGGGATTTTGCAATCTTTGGCACAATAGCACTACAGTCTGTGTAGTGCTAATTTCAAATAAAATTTTATTTATCACACATTCGTATTACCTTGGAAATATTGAAATGGTAGAAACCTGCTAGACCCGATGTGAATTTAGAAACTCGTCTTGACCTATCAAATACTAATAACTGATGTGCTTAACCATGAAATGAAAAATCCCCTAAGTTTGTAGAAGATAAACCTAACCTTGCAATTCCTTCGCGTTAATACTGCGCATGTTTGAGATAACGATAAGGACAAAAGAATGTGAAAAATAAGCGTTGCAAAATCTCTCTATTATTAAATAGGTAATTATTTAGACAAAAATTTTCACAGCTATCCAGGATTTTCCGATCATTTTTATAATCTATCAAAGTATATAGTAGCAGTCGTCGTAGTAGGGGTGATGAGCCTTGTAGACAATTAAACAGACCAGAAAGATTATTTTTGCTAACACCGAGTTATATCTATTTGACAGAGCTTACAGTTTAACGCGGGATCCGAACCACATGATTGACGAAATGATGCTCTCTCTGCCGGCTGTTTTTACGGTCTTGCTCAACTTCCCGCATACCATAAACATGGCGAGGAGCAACGTTTACTTCCTTCTACTAACTTATAAACGTTTTCATGGCACACCGGCGACGTGGGTTCTTGGGTGGTAGCCATCGATCCGTCCATTCTACTGTATTTTTTATATAGTATGTTCTTCAATCCACGACGCCTATATACGTGGAAGTCTCCGGGTGATCTATACAGAAATCAAGACTTCTTTCTGATAAATAGGAGATATCAGAACAACATCATTCATGTTCGGACCTACCCGGTGCATATGTAGGATCCGATCACAGTTCACTAAAGCTTCAGCTTTCGCTGCAAACTACTTATGAAAGGTGCTGCCCAGACCAAAGCCAATATCAGATCTTGTACGGAGCCACAAATTAGAGAATATCTGACCCAAGAAATCAATGGACTGGATGCCTAGAAACCGACCCTACCGAAGAAGAAGAATCCAATCAAATATAGGTCAAACTGAGAAAAAACATGGAAACGGCCACTCAAACCACTCTGGGATATGAACAAAAAAAGAGATGCAAGCCATGGATTACCGAAGATATTCTAAAACTTATGGAGCACCTAATTAAACAACACATAAAGGAGATGAAAAAAAACTGGGTCGCAAGGGAATGCGAATAGGCAGAAAGTTTGCACAGACTCCATGATTGCTTCAACTTTCACAAGAAGCACAAACAAATCACGAGAATAAATTAGAACACCCCGCTCTCAGCTCTACAGAACGAACAAGGCAAACTGATTTTAGACCCTGATGAGATGAAAAATACATGGGAAAAACTATGCTCGTGACGGTAGAGAAAACGATGTACTAACTGTCACAGGCCAATTAAGTAGACCTGTAATAATGGAGCCTGAAGTGAAATTAGCGAGCTGAAAAACGGCAAGACACCTGAAACAGGTTGACACAAAACAGGTCATACACCTTTTCAACAGAATGTACGGAACCGTGCAAATTCTAGATGATTAGCTAAGATCAACATTCGTAACCATCCCGAAAAAACATAATCCTAAACGCTGTGAAGACTTCACACTTATAAGCCTAATGAGTCATGCCCTCAAAGCTTTTTTGAGAATCATTTATTCCAGAATTGTCAATAAGTGCGAAGAAGTAAGTGGTGAAACACACTTTGGATTTATGAAAGGTTTGGGAACGAGGGAAACATTATTTGCTTACTTCTTGTAAAAAAATGTTACGACCAACGACAGGATGTATTTATATGTCTTATTGACTATCAACAGTCATTTGACAACATAAAACATGACTTTCTGATGCAGCGGCTTCGTGAGATTGGTATAGATCAGGGGTGCTCAAACGGTCGATCGCGATCGACAAGTCGATCGCGAGTGCTTTTTGAGTCGATCTCGAGAAAAAAATTCCGAAATAGAACTATTCACAGATTTTGTTTTAGATAACTAAAACAAAATGTAATGAATAAACTACTAAAATTTATTCGTTCCACAATTAGGCCAGAATAACCCCCTCATCACATTTTTTTATCGTAATAACCCTCTGCTAGCGGCAAAAGGCGGCTTTATCAAAGGAACTTGTCAAAGAAAAGCCGCGTTTTTGATTCCCGCCGATTTTTCTAGAAACTTCGGGCGGCGTGTTTGACGGGAACATTCGAGACTTCGTTCGCGCCGATATAAATGTTGCGCCTGCAGGAATAGGAGTCAGTCTGAGTTGTAACTTGAAGGCGATACATCGATACAAAGTTTATTAATAAATAGTCCAAAATGAGTGCGGCGAAGAAAAGTAAAACTTATCATTTCAATAACGATTGGGAGAAGAATTTTTTTTTGTATGGTAAAGGATAAGTGTATTTGTCTCATTTGCCGTGCGTCAGTTGCAATACCTAAGCATGAGAACTGAGAGAGGCATCATAAAACGGTTCATAAAAACTATGAAAAGGATTTTCCGTCACAGAATGAATTAAGAAAACGAAAAGTACATGATTTGATTGCTTGTTTGAAAAAAGAACATACCATATTCACAAGACCAGCCAAACAATCAAAAGCTGCAACGATCGCGTCATTTAAAATATCTCATATATGTATTGGCGAAACACAAGAAACCATTTGATGATGGATTGGTTGTGAAGGAAGCATTTATTGAAGCGGGTGAGACTTTATTTGGAGATTTTAAAAATAAAACAGAGATTATGTCTGCTATTAGAGAACTTCAGTTAACTCGTCCGACTGTCACAAGGCGTGTTGAAGTCATGAGTCAGGACATGGCAGATAAATTAAAACATGATATCATGAAATGTACATACTTTTCTTTACAGTTCGACGAATCCACCGATATGACAGACACTGCCCAGCTGTGTATTTTTATTCGAATGGTATTCAATGACCGGCCTTAGCCGGCATCTAAGGAAGAGTTTTTGACAATGATTCCTCTGAAAGGAAAGACCCGTGGCGAAGATATATATGACGTTTTCTTCAATTTTGTAACAAACTACAAGCTACCAATATATAAACTAGTGTGCATTGCAACCGATAGAGCACCAGCAATGACTGGAAACAAAAACGGTTTTGTGGCATTGTGTCGAGCTAATGATGATTTCCCTTCATTTTTCTCCTTCCATTGTATTATACATCAACAAGTTTTGTGTTAAAAAGTTCTAAACATGGAGGAGATTATGGGCATTGCAATAAAAATTGTGAATTCTATCCGTGCACGTAGCTTGTAACGACGGCTCTTTAAATTGCAGTTGGAAGATAGTGAGTCAGCTGAACACACTGATTTAGTTCTTCACACGGACGTCAGGTGGTTGAGTCGCGGAAAATTCCTAGAAAGGTTTCAAGAATTATTGCCCGAAATAACAGCTTTTCTGGACGAAAGAGGTGATGACACTCAGATGCTGAAAAACGGAAAATGGCTGACTGATTTGGCATTTTTGACAGACATCACAATGCATTTAAACACCATTAATTTGGAGCTTCAAGGTAAAGGAAAAACTATTATTGAGATGATTAGCGCAATAAACGCATTCAAAAGTAAATTGCAACTTATGATAGATCAACTGAAAAGAAAGGATCTGAAAAATTTTCCGTCTTTGAAAGCAAGGATTCCTCAGTTGAATTATGGTATTTATGAGGCAGAATTATCAAATATTTTGGGCCAATTCGAAATACGTTTTTATGATTTCAGTAAATTGGCAAATATCGCATCATTTATGAGTTATCCTTTTTCGTGTAAAAACATTGAGGAATTAGCTACTGAAATAGCAAGTCAGTTTAACATGGAGTCATGTTCTATCGAAAATGAGTTAGTGCAGATTATATCAGATATACATCTCAAAGCCACAGCATCTGATACAAAATTCTGGTGTTTTATATTTGAAGATCAATATCCGAATCTAAGGCAAATCGCCCTTCAACTGACGGCAATGTTTGGGTCAACTTACTTGTGCGAGTCTGCATTTTCTGAAATGAAGATAATGAAGTCAAATATCGCAATCGACTAACTGACGAACATATGTCATCATGCTTGCGATTAGCACTCGGTAATTACGTACCATCTTATGAAAAGTATGCTGAGGACATGCAGTGCCACGCTTCAACATCCAAAGTCACTCTTTAGTTAAGTTTAGACACTAGAACTCGTTTGTTTTGTAAGAACCAATAAACTCGCAATTTTGAATAATTATGAGTTTTTTCATTGACATTTTAGAGCAGACCTACACTTACCTTGACTTAAAAAATGCATATTCTGCGGAAAACTAATATCTATGCCACGATACATCCTACCTAGACGACAATCCTGCATCACACTTACTTGCAGCCTCTCAGAGTCGATCGATCGTAGTCTAACAATATTGAGGTAGATCGCCAGCAGTTCAAGTTTGAGCACCCCTAGTATAGATGATAGGGATGTACGAATAATAAGACTGGAATCAATTAGTCGAGATCAAAATTATTAAGGACATTTCAACAAAACCTTTCAGTGTCTTAAAGGGTGTTAGGCAGCGGTGCATACTGTCGCCAGTATTATTTAATATTTACGTAGAGAAAATATTTCAACTTGCTCTAAAAGATGAATGTAGAGGAATAAAAGTTAATGGAAAGCCTATAAATAATATTCGGTATGCAGATGATACCGCAATAGTTGCCAATAACATGGAAGATCTACAAATTCTAATTAACAAGCTGAATGATATTGGCGAGGAGTATGGTCCACGTATAAATATTTGGAAAACCAAAATGATGGTGATTAGTAGACACGCCCAAGAGGATGCATCGCTCTTTATAAAGGACAGAGAGATTGAGAGGGTTACTAAATTCAAATATCTTGGCGTCAACGAACGATGGGTTTGTGATGGGGAGGTTAAACTGCGATTTGGCATGGCAAAGGATACCTTTCTAAAGTTGGAAAATATGCTGCTTCAAAGACAATTTCCACTCGCCCTGCGCCTACGAGTAATAAAATGCTAAGTCTGACCGGTCCTCTTATATGGTGTAGAGACATAATCGTTAAAAGTGAGATCTTTGAATCGTATCGAAGCTTTCGCGCTGTGGATACTACGACGTTTTTTGCTACAATTTCTTGGATAGAACATCTAACCAGTGCTTTAAAGGGTCGGGGTGAAGAGTCAACTACTTAATCTCGTAAAACAAGGAAAGGTGTCTTTCCATCCAAAACTTATTCTTCAGGGAAAAACGGAAGGTCGGTGAGGGCCCGGTAGAAAACAGCACTCGTGGCTCCGGAATATCAGGGACTGGTATGGAGTTCCGAACGCTGCGTCCATTTTTCGACTAGCAGGGAATAACAACCTCAGTATAAACTGAAGAAATGGTACAAAGACTCCGACGTATGTGAATACATGGGAGAGGAAGAAAAAGATGTTCTTCAATAAATGCTTTCCCTTTGCGTAAACCCTTTAACCGAAGTAATAAAATATTAAATTCGAACCACCTAAAATAATTCAAAAACTGTATTGGTAATGAAAAACATAAAAATACGTCAGAAGATTCTCAGAGGGGAACGTACTTCCGTCTGTTCTACCCTAATGCTATATTCTCGATTTTGTAAAAATGATCGCCCAGTACATTTTTATTTTAATTAATATAATAATAAATTAAATTAATACATTATAATAAATTTAATGTTCTATAGGAATTAAACCTTATAGGGTTTGATAGGTCTATAACGAATGCTTATCTAACAAGTAATTTAAAAATATTGATGTCAGGATTAGGAATGAATTTGTCATGTTTTTTTATGGAAACAAACATTTTTTAACGATCTAGCTACATAAGGTGAAAAAAAGAGTAAACCTCGGAATGACAGTTAGAAAGCTGAAAATTTGCATTAATCTTTATTTTGATATTCTAAAAGTTAGCTCAAAAGTCTTATAGATCTTGTGTCCGCGAGTCAATCGTCGCGAAAATCGGTTCTTGCAAGTATCTTGTTTCGTTGTTGCTTCGAATGATGTTTGAAGCTTGTAGAGCATAAAATTCTCTACAAATTTGATCTGCGGCGATATTTTATATAATTAACCGTTCAGGCGATAGAGCGCGAAGAGTGGAAAGCACCCATCCATATATAGGCTAACGTTATGTCAACTATGAAATCAAATGCAAGTACAGTTTATAAAATTAATTATTTACAAATATTATAATTATTTAGAAACTTGAATTATTTATTTATTTATAAATGATATACATAAATAATAAGATATGGAAAAGAAATATTTAAATATATTGTAATTATATTTTTATTTTTTATAATTACATTTTAAGTAGGAATAAAACCGGTCAAGTGCAAGTTGAACTTGCGCAATTAGTGTTCCATACGTTGACTGCTTTTAAAATAAAAATTTTTGTTATGGTATAAAATGATCAATAACTTCATAAAACACACCCCAAATGAGTTTTCAAAGAAGTTTGTTTCTGATCTTTACTGAAAACTGATGACCTTGAATTTTTTTTTACTTACTAGACAAATATTAAAGGTAATGCACTCGTGATAATTTTCGTTCAATCTATGCTCTGTGGAGTGTATTCCAGAATTTTTTCAAAATTTTTTGAACGGTACTTTTCGAGATAAGGTGGAGACAGCGATTTTTCGCAATTTTTTAAAAATAATACAAAGAAAAGAATTATATACAGTGAAGTCCGTTTATAACAAACTCCAAAAAATGACTAGAAATGGTTCGCTATATCCGAAGTTCGTTACCAACAGTAAACAAAATCATCATCATCAAAAATATTTTTCACTACTTTTTTTTTATTTAGATTTAGCGCTAATGCTCAGAAAAATGAATGATAATAATTAATAAATTAAAAGAAAACGTTCAAAGGAAAATAAAACAAGTCACACTAAAGTTATTATTATGTATATTGGACATATACGAGTATAAACGAAAACATTAAAATATGTAGTTTATACAATAAAATCAGTAATTTTCTTTTGTATAATTTTACTTGAAAAAATGGTGCTTATATAATTGTCAAGCTCATAAAAACTACTCCATATATGTTCAGGAAGTTCACGAGATTCCAAAAAAATTGTGAGTTTCAGTCATTTTTTTGTCATTTTGAAATGGATGGAACATAAATATTACCTCCTTCCAGAAGTCACTGATGTCACAATTTGATCAGTTAAATATTTCTCGTCATTCATTATTAGTACATACATATTCTTCAAAATTAAAGTGATTAAACATTTTTTGGACAGTTGGACAGCTGGACAGGACAATCAAAAGTAATATTTTACTGTTTGTGAATTTTAATTCTTTGTCCCATTCGATTAGTCCGTTTTTAAAAATTTCTGATGTCATCCAGGCTTTACTCTTTGATTTGTACTTTACTGGTAAATGTTTGTTTTTAAAACACCTGGGATTGGTGGACTTTCCTATCATCAACAACTTTCTTTTCTCTGTTCCAAGCATATTTGCAGTTACCAACACAGTAATCCTTACTTTTCATAATTGATAATTTTCAATCAGCACAATTTTCTTCGACAAACTTTAATGTCTTATCAGGAGTCATCTTGTAAAACAAACCCGTTTCTTCCACATTAAAAATGTCCACATATTCATAACTTTCTGGAATTTCCGGCCATACATTGGCCAACACTGATCAACAACAGTCATATCCACTCCTGCAGTTTCTCCTACTTTCTAACCCCCATTAATAAATATTATGTCGCTTTTTAAATCGTTCAATCCAACTTCTAAAACAGTTAAACTCGGTGTTCTCTATTTTCCTTCCCAACTCACTACCTTTCTCTTATAAAGTATAGCCGGTAATAGGTTTATGTCGTTTTTAACTAAACCATTTAAGGAATCTTTTATCGACTTGGTATAGATTTTCTTACTTTTTTACAACTAAAGTTTCTTTTATCATGGATTGATAAGATTTCTTGACTCTTCTTCCATATGGTAGAAATCGTAGATTTAGTTAAATTCAACTGTTTGCAAACATCACTTTGTTTAACTCCATTTTCTATTTTCCTTATAAAATCGTGTCTGTGTTTTAAAGTAAACGCTTTACGTTTTTGTGTACTCATTTTAAAATAAAAACTTAAACATTCACTTTGCTACTTTCATCAAATATGCATTCGAACCGCATGACACAAGTGAATTGAAAATAATATTGCTCGAACTAGTGCGCTGCGGAAACAAGTAGAATAGGGGTTCCCAGCGAGTTTCGGTGAATTCTCTAGATCAAGTAGCGCGACATTGAGCACAGGGACTGGCAAATTCGTTATAAACGGACACAAAACATCCAAATTTGGTTCGCTTTATCTGGAAGTTCGTTATAACCGGGTTCGTTATAACCGATAAAAATTTGCATTGGTCTTATGAAAGTTTTTTCTTGCGTTATAAAATAGTTCGTTTTAGCCGGAAATTCGCTATAAACGGATTCGTTATAAACCGACTTCACTGTATTTGTAATTTACTCTGTGTACGTTAAAATAATGCAAACAAAAATTCCCCGTGGTGTTATTAATTTTACATCTTTTTTATTTTTCGAGATATTGTCGAAAAACCGAACTTCACTCTTTAGCAATTTTTATTTATCATATTCTACGTCCAAAAAAACTACCAGTGTGCCAAAATGCAGCCTGTTAACATTTAATGAGAGCTCAAAATTCCTGGCGGCTGGGCTATATCACTAATCACTCTGATAAAATAAATTAAAACAAGAAATTTTTCAGAATAGAATACAGAAAGAAAATAATAAAAAAATATATAGTAAACGAAGTTAAAGGAATAGAAATATGCCATACTAGCAGTTAAATTTTTAAATTTATATATCATAGATAAATGAGTTAAAGTATAGACAAAAATAAATATTCTTGCATTAATGCAACTCGAGCGATTAGTTGCGGCAACTTTTTTCACTTCTTCACACCCATAAAACAATGAAAATACCAGAGAATGGAGATAGAGAACACGCCTTCCCTTGTGCGAACAGTAGTAATGAGGAACACGGCAAGCTACGCCATTTTGAACTGGATGAAAAACGCCAATTTTAAAAACGGTGTTCTCTAGTCTCCAAATTAGATTTGCAGTTTTTTGTTAAAATGTTTTAAAACCTAGTTTTATATTAACCCTTGCAGTATTAACATGTCTCTAGATTATTTAAAATGTGTGTAACCCCAAACTGGCTAAAGTCGACAAGATTTTATTTCCTAGTAATCTCCTGCACTCCACTTGTTACGTGGGCAATAATCGTGTGCGATACGACTAAAGCAGTCAAAACAATACAAGTTTTTTTCACTCTTAGCGGTTTTAGCGTGAAAAATTGATTACAAATTGCAGTATTTACTTTTACCAGAACAATAATATAGCATATCTTGTGTGTTGATTTAAGGACTTATTTCGCAGGATTTAGTCGAGTGGTAAGTTTGTAATTTTTTACTGCCTGGATGACTTCTTCTTCTTCAACTTATTGTATCAATTGTCGGATAAAAGCCTTCCTCAACTGCTGCTATTGTTCTCTATCGTCTGTTCTCCTGCAGGACGCTGAAGCATAAATCTTAATTTGGCACAAATATATAATAATAATAATAATAATAATAGCTTTATTACCCAACAGTTTCCCATTAATAGGGTAAATATTTAGACATTTACATATTCAATGACAGTCTGTAGTAATTGCTTCTTAGTACAACAGTATATATCACAAACACTACAAATATGATTAAAATTAGTACACATTACATGAATAGGTGAATTCAATAACAAATTAGTATTAGGTCTGTCACATCTAAAAAACATACTTGATCGTGAGTGTATCCGTGGCACATTGATGTTAATACGAGACAGTATATCCGTGCAATCAATCATATTATGCAATACTTTATATAGGAATAATATTGAGGCACAAACTCTCCTGATTCCCAGGCTAAGAATATTTGTCTGTTCACACAAATAATCGCTGCTAATTCCCCGTTCAGGATACATTCCATTAATCTTAAACAACAGAAATTTCAGAAATCTCCTCTGCACTTTTTCAAGTGAAACTCTATGCACCTCGTACATTGGACTCCAGACAATACTTACATATTCCAGTTTCGAGCGAACAAAGCAGAAATACAAAATCTTCAGTGATGCAATATTAGTGAAACCCCTACAATTCCTAATGATGAACCCATAAGACTTCATTGCTTCAGAAACTTTCAATGCTATATGCTGAGCAAATGTTAGTTTTGCATCAAAAACAACTCCCAAATCCTTAGCTGTGCTACACCTACTTAAATTATGGTCTTGAATTCTATATTGAAACTCTATTGACGCTACCCTCCTAGTATATGTTAGAACTTTGCATTTTTGAGCATTTAGATGTAGTTTGTTGTCACAACACCAAGAATGCACGAAATTCAACTGGCTTTGTAGATAGGAACAATCCTTAGTTTTTTCTATTGGCATAAACATTTTTAAATCATCAGCATAAATTAGCCTGTTACATTTTAAATCCTCGCAAAGGTCATTTATGAACATAATGAAGAGCAAGGGTCCCAAATTTGAACCTTGTGGAACGCCGGAGGTAGCCACAAATCTTTCTGATTTGAATCCGTTGTAGGCTACAAACTGAGTTCGATTAAACAAGTAAGAACTTATAAGAGCCCTCGCACCATCAGTGAAACCAAAGAAAGACAGCTTATTGATGAGAACATGATGGTCGATCCTATCAAAGGCCTTCGAGAAATCTGTATAAATAACATCAACCTGCTCACCATCATCTAATATTTCCGAAATGAACTGTGTCATAACAGTTTGTTTGATTGTTACCGTAGATCTCTTACTAACAAATCCGTGCTGATAAGGAGAAATTTGATTTTTAATTTGGCTATAGATACGTGCATACAAGACTGACTCAAAGACCTTTGAGAAGTTACAAAGTAGAACGACATCCCTGTAATTTTCAACATTTCCCCTGTCTCCATTCTTAAAAATAGGACTTAATCTACCTTCTTTCCATCGTTTCGGATAAACACCCTGTTTAATTGATAAATTAAAAATATACTTTAAAGGTCTTACAAGGACAGTCGCACAGTCCCTAATGAGAAACGAGGGAATATTATCAGGGCCAGAGGTCATCTTATTTTTTAATTTTTTCGACATTTCGACATATAGGCACTGATAGCCCAATTAATGTCGTGCAATTTTGAAAGTTAAATTTTGAAGGTATTGGAGTGTGAAATCGGAAGTAAAAAAAAATTATCAGGTCATCGAGTGGGGTGTGAATGAAAGCTTATGACAACACGAGTTTCAAAATATGTACTTGTACACTCCTTTCTTCGTATTATTTTTAAAAAATTCTTAAAAATCGTTGTCCCCCATCTCGAAAACCACTGATCAAAAAATTTTGAAAAAATTCTAGAATTACATAAAGTATAGTTTGAGGAAAGATTATTACGAGTGCCTTACATTTTATAACACAGGTATACAAAAAAAATTCTCTTTAATATTAATATTAATAAAAATTAAAAACAGTTTTTTAATTTAGCGGTTGCACATATTTTTTTTAAACAGCATTTTGCTACGTAGCTTAGTTAAAGGTGGTGTATGCGTGTTTTTTGTTTAACATGAATACTAAAACCAAATATTTTTAAGTTTTCATGATAAATGTAGCTTCAGAACATTTAAAGATGTCCGAAATAATAGTTTTATTCCATAATTTTAATGATTATACTTCTTCTTCGAGTGCCACACCGATCGGAGATTAGAAATCATCACAACCACTCTCACTTTATTTGCTGCTCTTCTAAACAGTTCAATTGACCTGCAGCCAAACCAGTCGAGCAAGTTACGCAACCAGGATATTCTTCTTCGTCCAACATTTATCTTCCCTTTAATTTTGCCCTGCATAATATTCCGCATCAGTGAATACCTTTCTCCCCTCAACACATGTCCCAAATGCTTCCTTTTTTTAATAGTGTTCATTAGTTCTGGGGCTTTGTTTAGTCTTTGGAGAATCTCGTTATTGGTTACCCTATCAATCCATGACACTTTCAGAATGCGTCGATAACACCACATCTCAAAAGCTTCAATACTTTTAGTATTGTTCTGCCTCAAAGTCCATGCTTCCACTCCATAAAGAAGCGTTAAGAAGACATAACAACGCAACATTCGTAACCGCAGTACCAGGCTTAGATCTCGATTGCAAAAGAGTCTTCTCATTCTATTAAAGCTTGATCTTGATATCTCTATTCGGGTTTTAATCTCCTTTGTCTGTTCTGTGTTCTCGTTCAGCCATGTTCCCAAGAATTTGTAGCAATTGACTTTCTCAACACTTATGTTATTAACCAGAAGACGATCCTAGTTATTTCGAGATTTTGTCATCACCATAAATTTTGTTTTCTTTAGATTTATCTTTAGACCAAATTTATTGCAGCTGTTATTTAACCGCTCAATAAGATGTTGTAGGTTTTCTAAACTTTCTGCTAGCAGAACTGTGTCATCGGCGTATCTTACATTATTCAGGGTTTCACCGTTTACCGTTATGCCCTCGTCCGCCTCAGACAGAGCTTCCTGACATACACTCTCGCTATAGATATTAAACAAAAAAAAAGGGGTGACAGTATGCAGCCCTGACGTACTCCCCGGCGGATCTCTATCTCTTCCGTAATCATGTTGTTCACTTTTACTCTCGCTGTCTGGTTCCAATATAGATTGCATATGATGCGGATATCTAGATCATCGATATTTTTTATTTTTGAGGATTCTCTTTAATTGATCATGTCGAACTTTATCGAATGCCTTTTCAAAGTCTATGAAGCAAACGTACAGCTCCTGATTCATGTCCATGCATCTCTGTGACAACACGTTTATCGCAAACAGGGCCTCGCGTGTGCCCATTCCTTTTCTGAATCCCATTTGGGTCTCACTAATATCCATTTCAAGCTTTTTGTAGATCCGATTGTGTATTATCTTTAGAAAAAGCTTTAAGGTATGACTCATAAGAGATATAGTCCGATGGTCACTACATTCTTTAGCGTTTGCTTTTTTCGGAATTGCCACAAAAGTGGACTGAAGCCAATCCTTGGGTATTATACCAGTTTTATATATTAAGTTGAACAGTTTTAGGAGAATTAAGATTGAATCGTCATTCATCAGTTTTAACAGCTCAACCGGTATATCGTCAGGTCTGGCTGCTTTACCCTTCTTTGCATGTTTTAGGGCGTAGTCTAATTCCTCTCTCATTATATCCGGGCCAATATCGTTCAGAAGATCGTCTGATGTTCCACTTCGCTGTTCATCATTAAAAAGGTCTTCAATATGTTCTTTCCATCTTTGTACTTTTTTATTCATATCTGTTATGTGACCACCGTTTTTGTCTTTAAGTTGTCTAGAGTGATTTGATCTTCTTACTCCTGCCATTTCCTTTATCTTCTTGTGTACGTTCAGCGAGTCGTATTTTTTGTCCAGTTCTTCAATTTATTCAGATCGTTTCGACAACCATTTCTGTTTTGTTTCTCTGATTTTTGATTTTATTGTCCTGTCTATATTCTTATACACAGCACTGTTGTTTTTGCTTTTCTTCCTTTCATTCATTAGAGACAATATTTCCTCTGTCATCCATTCTTTGTGTTGCCTTTTTGTCGGCTTCAGGTGCTGCTTTGCGGTCTCTGTTATTAACTGTTTAAAGTTCTTCCATTGTAGATGGACGTCATTTGAGTCTTCGTTGGCCTGTTTTATGCTACCTATGTTTTTTTTTTTTTTTTATGAGTCTAGCACACGTGCTACAGGGAAATCCCTAAAGCGCTACAGGAGCGACACGTGTGCGGAGAAAGCGATTCACGTTGTTCTTGAATCGCTGTAGATTGTACTCGATGGGAAACACAGTCCTGGGCAAACTATTCCAAAGGTATGATGTTCTCCATATAAAAGACTGCTTGAAAAGCGTTGTACGAGGAGTAACAAGATGAACCTCATACGAATGTGAAGTATTAGCGCGATGTGTACTCCTAACATGCACCGCTCTGGGAGGAATTAAGCGGGCCACATTTTTCGAACACTTTCCATGAAAGTACTTGTAGAATAGGCTCAAGTCGCCATCGGTCAGTTCCGGGTGTCCAATCAGACGAACAGCTTTTCTCTGGATAGAATCCAACAAATGCAGTGTATGTTTGGGAGCGGAGCTCCAAACATGGGAGCAGTATTCCATAGTTGGTCGAATTTGAGCTTTGTAAAGAATTAACAGTTGTTGTGGAGTGTACAGCTTTCTGGTTCGAAACAATATTCCCAACTTTTGAGAAGCTCTCCTTGCTATGCCTGCAACATGTTCATGCCAGGACATATTTGCTCCCAAATTAACGCCTAACAGATTGAGTGACGATGTTAGAGGGATGGAGTGCCCCGACATAACTATGTCGGGTTCTGCAACGTTAACTTTTTTAGAAAAAACTGCCGCCTGGGTTTTTGTAGCGTTAAATTTCACTTGGTTACTGTCACCCCAAGATAGAATTTGTTCCAGGTCTTTGTTAAGTTGAATGACTTCCTGCTGTCTGCGGATATTTTTTATTATTATTTATGTTTTTGTTTAATGAATCTGCTGTTTTAGACTTCGTTTGTGGATCTTTCAATCTGTGTGTGTCAATTTCCTTTTTGTTAGCTGTTTCTATCTTCTGGTACTTCATTTTTATACTAGCGCATACGGGATTATGGTCGGAGCCAATGTCAGCTCCAGGGTATGTTTTCCCTGAGATAATCGGATTTCGAAAGCGTCGTCTGACCAGTATGAAGTCAATTTGATTCCTGACCACTTTATCCTTTCTATCCATAGGTGACTTCCATGTATACAGGTATAGTTTACGGTGAGGTAGTTTGAAAAAGGTGTTTATAATTACAAGGTCTTCCGTCTGACAGAATTGAACCAATCGGTCTCCTCGTTCATTTCTCTCTCCTAGACCGTATTTTCCCACAATGGGGTCCACAGGGTCCTGCCCTACTTTAGCATTAAAGTCGCCCATTATAATGGTTAAATGATGTTTTTCTAGTGACTTTAAAATTTCTTCAAGATCGGAGTAGAACCACTCTATTTCATCTTCGTCTTTATCAGCTGTAGAGACATATTCCTGTACAATATTAGCAAAGCCTTTCTCAGTTTGAAGCTGAAGTAAGATAATTCTGTCTGAATAGGGAGTAAAGGTACGTACACAGCTATTTATCTCGTTCGTGACCAAAATGCCTACTCCGTATCGGTGAGAGGGATCGTTGTTTCCCGAGTAGTACATGGTTCCATTTTTCATGGAGTGTTTGCCTGCATCAGGCCACTGCACGTCACTGATTCCAAGAATGTCAAACTTGAGTTGTCGCATTTCGAGGGCTAGGTTGTTAAGTTTGCCTGCTGCGAATATGCTTTTTACATTCCATGTAGGTATCCTCAAGGCTAACCGGGAGATTCTTAGCACCCTCTGATCATTGAAGATCTGCCCGGGACTGAGGGCCATGTTTGAGTTTTCAGCCATGATAATACAACTAGGAAATTAGTTAATGAGGTTGTTCTCCGTTGCCTTCCTCATCGCAGTCTTTCAGCGGTTGAAGCATCATTTGTTCGTCGCCTGAGAGTATCTGAAGTTGAGCCTATTTTGAAACAATTTTTCAACAGCCCCAACCCAGTTATGATATAGCTGCTGCCCTATATCATTTCGTCATATCCGACTACCCTCACTTGGTTTAGCCTGTAGGTCAATACAGTATACCAGGGTGTGACGCTTGTAGCCAGCAAGTGAGAGTTGGTTGTCTCGTGAGGACCAGATACTTTGAACCTCCGCCAGTCTCTTGGAGTTTCTTGGAGTGACCGTCCAGAGTAAAAGGTACTACCTCTTCGACACAGACCCCTACACCCCAATGATTATACAGTCTTACATTATTTAATAAAATGTCTTTTTTTCAATTTAATAGTTTTCTGGCAGTTTTAAGTGTATTTTTCTGAGAAAACCTCAAGGTGGATATCTTTTTTTATTCAGCGTAAAGAGATACTTAAGAAAAACATGTGTTTCACTTAAAACACTTTTTTTATTTTGTATGCCTGTGTAATTTATCTGATATAAAAAAACTATGTAAACTATGTTTGCTTGATGATATGGTGAAGGTTTTTTTTAATATTCTTTTCAGTACATTACTCAAAAGAATAGACTAGTGGGATTCAACTGGATAAACAAGGCCCAAAATGGAAGAAGGTGGATGTACTTAGGGGAGGCTTATGGACGGCGATGCGACGCATGGCTGATGATGATGATGATGACATTACTGTTACCGAGTGGCATGTCGCTCCTAGACTAATGTGTTAGCTGTTAGATAGCTAAGATTCTATAACTATTATTAACTACTGACTACGAAAAAACGTGAAAATATATGTTGGATCTTAAGATATATACATGTCATGGACCTAATTAACTTAGCCTAGGTAACGATTGTATTTTATTTTAAAAGCACTCACTTTACGGAACGCTAATTGCGCAAGTTCGGCTTGCACTTGGGCGTTTTTTTTTATTAACGAAATTAAAATCTAAACTTGAATATACGCTAACGTGTTCAATTAGTTTTACAAAACAAAATCGACAAAAATGAAAGCTCGTTACCATTAACGGGACTTTTGCTCGGATTAAACATCGAGTATTGTTGGCAATATTCCCATTCTGGTTTCTTTTGACTATCGTAGCAAAGGAAGACTGATGCCTGATAAAGTCCGACCTTTAACGTAACACATCCAAAGACAAGATCATACTACTGTGAAATTAATTACTCATTATATTAATCTGAATTTTGGAACTAACAAAGTCATTGAAAATGGCCGTCATTTGCGATATACTAGGCATTCTATCAAAATTAGGATGCTCATTTTCGAATTTCTCCATTCTATAGAAAATACCTCCCTATATATGATTTTATTATACCAACAAATCGTACCATTAGTCTTGTAGGTGATCGTACGTAAAAAAATTATACAGAGTAAGAGTGCGCAGCCTTAAAACAATGTGTTACTAGATGCGATTAAACGCTGACAACTTATCGCATAAAAAAGTGGTCTTAAGTACCCCTTAAGGCCACTCCAGGTCCCAGACAAAAAAACGATTTGGGGATTTTTTTTTTCAAGAGTATAATAAAAACAGTCGAAAATTTATTGAAAGTACTTTATTAAACAAATATTTAAGTGTACAAAATCTTTTTTTATCTTTTTAACTCAAAATGACCACTTTAGAACCCAAGACGATAAGGCTAAGCGATTGCTCCCGTAGATTTCATCCTAGAACAAAAAACTATAAAATGTGTATTAATACATATCAAAAACTAGTGGATTTGAAAATATCGTTTTTTCGAAAAATGTTAAATTTTTAACCCAAAAATTTCAGGTTAATTACACAGCCAAATAAAAAAAAATTTACTACCATGAACCAAAATAAATGGATCCAGTGTATTTTTCGACGCTGAGTTTGAATCCGTAGTTTAAAAAAAGATTTTGCGTGTCATTTCTTTGGCCAAGAACATCCCTTGAAATGGGGTAAAACTATAATAATAATGCAATGACTTTTAATGAAGTGTGAAAAATATTATTTTTATAGTCTAGAGAAGAGAATATGCATTCAAACCACTGCAAGCTATTTCTATTAATTAAACCAAATTACGGGATGAAAAGTACCCCTAAAACTTAAATAACGTATGTAAGTTTAAATAACATATACAAAGGACAAATTCCTGGAGCTCTTAGGACAAAATATCTAAATCTGGTGTGATAACCAAACATTACTCTTAAAGGGTTGAAATTCACCTCTATAAGGTTTAAAAACCACCCCCTCCTACGGATCTCATAAGTTTCAATAAAGATCAGGCTTTTGTAGTTTTAGGCAGGGTGAAGAAATATGGAGTAGATTCGCTTGAATCACCGATACACGACTATAAACTACCCTTAGAGGGTGGTAGGAACTAACCCTACATTCTAATGATGTACTTGGATGTTACTGAAATTCGGAAAGAATCATCTCATTGTGCCAAACATTCAAGATAAAATAAGATCGAAAATCATCCCTAGGAGGGACGGGGAACTACCCCCTGGGATTTTTTTTATGGGTCTAGCACACATGCTGCAGGGAATTCCCTAAAGCGCTTCAGGAGCGGCATGTGTGCGGAAAAAGCGATTCACTTTGTGCTTGGATCGCTGTAAATTGTACTCGGTGGGAAACACAGCCCTGGGCAAATTATTCTATGATGTTCTCCATATAAAAAACTGCTTGAAAAGCGTTGTACGCGGAGTAACAAGCTGAACCTCATACGGATGTGAAGTATTAGCGCGACGTGTATTTCTAATATGCACCACTCTGGGAAGAATTAAGCGGGCTACATGCTTCGAACACTTTCCATGAAAATACTTCTAGAACAGACTCCGTTCTTCGATGTTCTAGCGAATTTAGGCCGCCGATCAGTTCCGGGTCTCCATTCAGACGGACGGCTCTTCTCTGAAGAGAATTCAACAAATGCAGTTCATGCCTGAATGCGTGGTGGACTGATGGATCTTAGAAGTTCTAGCATCTGAGAAAAAAAATACAGGCTTTCGTATTCTCAGGCAGGACAGATACAGAGCCGCCGACCTGAGACTAAAATCTACCACTAGAGGCTCGCAAAAACTACCCCTACGCTCAAATGATTGTGCTATTTGAATTCAAAAAAAAAAACATATTTTACAAACCCTCTAGGCGTACTCTCTAGTTCTATCTCAGCAGTTGGAACCTTATGCAATTTTATCTTCCCTCTTTACAGCTATAAAAGCCTGAAGAATGTTTCCAGTTATTAGATCTTATGAGATCCCTCTATCAAAGAGGGTAGGTTTTACTCTGCATAGGTGTGAGTTTTAACGTCATTAAGAGGATTGACTGGTTGTCGCGTCGTATCAGGGTATACTTGGCATAATGAGCTTCAAAAATGTGTTTTTTTCTGAATTCAAATAGCACAATCATTTGAGCGTAAAGGTACTTTTTACGACCCTCTAGTGGTAGACTTTAGTCTTGTGTTGGCGATTGAAACGAATTAACTCTGTATTTGTTCATACCGCCTGAAATTACGAAACCCTGTATTTTTTTCTCAGATGCTAGAACTTCTAAGGTTCATCAATCCCAGGATGTAGTTCTCTCCCCTCCTAGGGATGAGTTTCGACCTTATTAGGAAGATGATCTGGTTGTTTTGAATGTTTGGCACAATGAGATAAAAGTACTTCATCTTTTCCAAATTTCAATAACATCCATGTGCATCATTAGAGCATAGGGGTAATTTTTACCACCCTCTAAGGGTAGTTTATAGTCGCGTATCAGTGGTTCAAGCGAATCTACTCTATATTTGTTCACCCTGCCTAAAACTACAGAAGCCTGAACTTTTGTCGTCGTTATTGAAACTTATGAGATACCTCCGTAGGTGGGGGCGATTTTTACACCCTATAGGGGTGAGTCTCAACCCTTTAAGAGTAATGTCTGGTTGTCACACCAGATTCAGATATTTGGTCTTAAGAGCTTCAAGAATTTGTCCTTTGTACATGTTATTTAAACTCACGTGCGTTATTTAAGTTTTAGGGATACTTTTCACCCCCTATAAGGGAGGATTTTGGTTTAATTAATAGAAATAGCTTGCCGTGATTTGAATGCAACTTCTCTTCTCTAGACGATATAATATCTACCATTTTTTACACTTCATTAGGAGTTATTACATTATTACTATAGTTTTACCCCATTTCAAGCAAAGTTTTTGGTCAAAAAAAATGACATGATAAATCTTTTTTTAACTACGTATTCGAATTCAGCGTTGAAAAATACACTAGATCCATGCATTTTGGTTCGTGGTAATCAATTTTCTTTTTTGTGTGGCCGTCTTATTGTTGTAGGTTTTTTCGGAAGTAGCAGTGATTATTCTGTCATCAACATATTTAATGTTTATACTTTTACAACACAGAAAATCATTTTTTCATGTTTTTTTAGAAATTTGACGGTTTTACACATGATATTATTTTTAGTGTTCCGTATGGAACACTTATAAGATCACTTCGGTGTCGGTCTGTCTGTCACACCCGATTTTCTCCGAAACTTTTTGACTTAGAAAGTTGAAATTTGGTCCTAATATAGGAATTGATGGCCTCATCAGAGCAGTGTAGTTTTGAAAGTTAAATTTTGACTTAATGGGTTAGTTTTGTGGGGTGAAATCGGAAGTGAACAAAAATTTTTTTTACTAGGTCATCGAGTGTGGTGTCAAATGAAATCTTGTGAAAACACGAGTAAAAAATGTATATATAATGTAATACTTGCGCGCACTTTTCTTTGTATTATTTTTAAAAAACAGCGAAAAATCGCTGTCCCCCTACCTTATCTCGAAAAGTACTGATCAAAAAATTTTGAAAAAATTATGGAATATTCTCCACGAGAACGAAAATTATCACGAGTGCATTACCTTTAATAATTTATCTGGCATATAAAAAAAAAAAAATCAAGGTCATCAGTTTTCAGTAAAGATTGGAAACAAACTTTGCTGAAAACTCATTTTGGGTGTGTTTTGTGAAGTCACTGATCAATTTATACCACCGCAATTTTTTTTTTTATTTTAAAAGCAATCAACGTACGGAATTGTGCAAGTTCAACTTGCACTTGACCGGTTATTTTTTTATTAATACGAACTTTTTTTGGCATTTATAAAAATATATTCCGATTTTTTTATAGTTTTGAAGAAGTAGGACATCTCGACAGAACGTGAACCTTTCAATACTAAGATTGTCGTATTCAAGACCTAACAGACTGAACTCATATCTCTATTTTAACAGGATCTACATGTGGAAATAGGTATAAATAAAATAATTTCGTATTTTGTTTAATAACAATAGTCTTTTATTAATCATATAATCATTTGATTGACAAAAATAAATATATATGTAAAAGCAGTTTATATTAATACATAGAAACACATTTTAATGTCTTTTAAAAGTCCAAAACCTTTAGACATATGAAATGGGTAAACTGTTTTTTCTTATAACTAAGGAACACAAATTAAAATGATACTAACTGAACCAAACGTAATCTTTCCACTATTTTGTCTAGGTTTAAGTGATGCTTGCAAGAAAACATAAACGAAAATAAAAAATTATTGTCTGTCACAATAATGTTAAATTGGGTATGTTTAATATAAGCATCATTATAAACAAATTATTTTGTTTGTTACAGCAAGTTCAAATATATGCTACAAATTTGGAACAACCATTATTTAATCAAATAAAACTGGCGTCCGTCCAGATCTCTACACAGCTTTGTTTTTTAGTCGATTACATTTTTTGCCGTAAATAACTCTAAACAAGTTAAATAAATAGTAGTCATGTTTATAATACAACATTATTATAGGAAAATAAAAATTATTGTCGGTCATAACAATTTTTAAAGTGAATACGTATTATAAACCCCATAATGACTTCCATAACGAGGTCTGGCAAGAGGTGTATAACTGCTTATTTTTTTTTTTTAGCCTATAACATTTTCTATTTTGACTAAAACTATTGCGAGACGCAGTATTGTTTACAATACAACTTTACTATAGGAACCTAAAAAATTACTTATCTTAACATACAGTAAGTTTTTAAAATGCACATGCATACACATTCGTATTATAAGTATAACCTTAGTAGACTTCCAAATACAAAATGAAGAGCTTTATAATGACTATTTATTTCGCTTTTTTTGACCACAACGTTTTGTCTTGCGTCTTGAACAAGAGTTAAGTATAGAAATTGTAGCTTACAATACGGCATTATTGTAGGAATGTAAAAATTATTGTCTATCACAACAAGTTTTAAAGTAATTATGCTTGTATTGCAAACCACACCATACCCATCTTGTTCAAGATGTGTTTATTACAATTATTTTTATTACATTTTTCTTTCTTTCAATGCTAAAAATATACTTAAGAATCAGTATAGTGTTGCTTACAATACAAATATTTTTATGAGGAAGTAAAACATTATTGTCGGTCACAACAATTTTTAAAATGCAAATTTTCGTATTGTAAGCATTACTATATCACATTTCAAAATATTTTTTATTAAAATTCAAACGGTTTTGGTATTTAACATCTATTAAAAGCTTCAAAATGACTTCTTGATTATGTTTTAGCGCCTAACATCTTTTGCCTTGACTGAATCAATGAGAGTCAAGTATAATGTTGCTTACAATACAACATTATTATAGAACGGAAAAAATTATTGTCTGTCACAACAATTTTTGAAGTAAAAAAGGTTGATATTGTAAGCCTCACCATAACAGACTTCAATATAATTGACTAAATCTATGAGCGTCAAGTAAAAATGTTGCTTACAATACAACACTATTACAGACTGGTAAAAATTAGTGTCTGTCACAACAATTTTGTGTGAAGTGTGAAGTGAAGTAGGTTTATATTGTAACCTTCACCATAGCAGATTTCAGTATATTTTTATTAAAGCTAAAATTATTTAGGCATTAAAAATTCATCCAAATCTTCAAAATAACTTTTTTTTTTTTTATTTCTGTTTGTTGTTTAGAAAAAAAAAAACATATGCCTTTTCTAAATCGACGGGTGCCAAGTACAATATCACTTACAATACAACATTATTATAGAAGAGAGCAAATTATTGTCTATCACAACAATTTTTAAAGTAAATATGTTTGTATTGTAAGCTGCACCGTACTTAACTTTTATAGTAAAAATACAAGAATATAGAGTTTAATTAATTTAAATAAAAATAATTTAGTTTAATTTTTCATAATGAAAGCTCGTTTATATTATTATTAAATTTTTAAAAAAATATTGTCAGTCACGACAATTTTTAAAATGCAAATGTTCGTATTGTAAGCATTACTATATCACATTTCAAAATATTTTTTATTAAAATTCAAACGACTTTGGTATTTAACATCTATTAAAAGCTTCAAACTGACTTCTTGATTATGTTTTAGCGCATAACATCTTTTGCCTTGACTGAATCAATGAGAGTCAAGTATAATGTTTCTTACAATACAACATTATGATAAAACGGAAAAAATTATGTTTGTCACAACAATTTTTGAAGTAAAAAGAGTTGATATTGTAAGCCTCACCATAACAGACTATAATTGATTAAATCTACGAGCGTCAAGTAAAAATGTTGCTTACAATACAACATTATTACAGACTGGTAAAAATTAGTGTCTGTCACAACAATTTTGTGTGAAAGTGTGAAGTGAAGTAGGTTTATACTGTAAGTTTCACCATAGCAGGTTTCGGTATATTTTTATTAAAGCTAAAACTATTTAGGCATTAAAAATTCAGCCAAATCTTCAAAATAACTTTTTTTTATTTCCGTTTGTTGTTTAGAAAAAAACAATATGCCTTGTCTAAATCGACGGGAGCCAAGTACAATATCCCTTACAATACAACATTATTATAGAAGAGAGAAAATTATTGTCTATCACAACAATTTTTAAAGTAAATATATTTGTATTGTAAGCTACACCGTACTCAACAAACAAAATACAAAAATATAAAGTTTAATCAATTTAAATAAAAATAATTTAGTTATATTTGTCCATAATGAAAGCTCGTTTATATTATTATTAAATTTTTGAAAAAATATATCGAAATGCATATTCAATTTAAATAGAATTATAAACTAAATAATACTTTGGCTAAATCAGGATTATCTTAACAATTTCTTAACAAAGTTTCATATTCAGTCAGTTTCCTTAGTTAACATTAAACCTATACCCGTATCTCCAATACCCGCATAAAGGTGGCAAAATTCGCCTCCATAAAAAACTTTAAAATAATGTTTAGCTGGACTTATTTTCATTTCAAAACAAGAATTGTCAAAAAATATATTTTTGATGTTTAAACTATGAATTATAGAATAATCTGCTAAAATACCTAAACATTATTTTAAAGCTTAACTTCAAATATATAACATTATATATAATAAATAAATATAAAAATAATACTCCCCTTATTCTTTAAGTATACACAAAAAATAGGAACCCAGTTAATAATTGGCTAAAATATTTTTTTACTACACGCTAAAATATTTTTCCTATTTTGCAAATATCCCCATATACAAGAAGCTATTTAAATCGATAGTTTTAACAGGAGAATCATAAATTTTTACATTTCCATTGATTAATATAGTCTTATTGACCATATATGGCCTAAATAGGCTGTCCAAATTTTCTAGAGAACTGTTCTTTGTTTGGTTTGGCTTCTTGGTGGACGCATGTAGACAATTCTCAGATTTGGATTTTTCAGTTGTCCTCGATGGCATGGTTTTGTTATTAACTTTTGCGTGCATTCCAGTATACTTTATAGCACTAGGATTTAATTCAGAGTCGACGGAAATGCTTCCATTATTTCCAATATATTCCACAGAACCCTGGCACTTCACCATATCAACGGCACTGTTATTTCCAATCACTTTTATAACACCCAAATTTTCGGTCACTTTTATGGAACAATTGTTCCCTATAACGACCATGGTACACGTATTGAACGAAAATTTTAACTGAAGATTATTCCCGACAAACTTTTTTACTTCACTTAAGTTTACAGCTTTAGTGTCATTTTCTGTAACAGGAACAACCATTGTTGACTATTTACTTGAAAGCGATTTATTTTCAAACTAAATCGCGTATTATTAGACTGTACGGTACTGGTACTGTTTACGAAAAAAAATTCGGAACTAGAATGATAGCAAGGAGAATAATTTGCGATAAATATACTACTCTTGTGTGTAGTATACGGTTATTCACACTGCTTCGTGGATATTCGTAAAGTTTTTCGGAATCCTGCTCACCGCGAGCGGTGAAATAAAATTGTCGCTTACAAGGGGAATTACAATATATTGTTTTTTTAAGTATAGGTCAGATTGATTTGTTGCGACCCTGAATAATCAAAAGCTCAGACATATTACATAATGATGTAACAATTTTCGATGTTTTTAATCCGGATGCCGAAACCGCAGGTTCATTTTAGCATTTGCGTTGGATTTGAAGTTTGTAAACACTAAGTTATGATTTAAATTCAATTAAATAAATTTTAAAAATTAGACAACAAAAAGTGAGAGGTAAACTGTTTACAACAGGGGCGGCACGGACTCAAGGTGGGAAGTCGTATTTCAATAGTATATAGTTTACTACAAGATGTGCTAAAAAAATAGGCACGTTTGAAGTTCTTACGCCATCTAGGGATGTTTATTTCCATTCAGTTCATTCGTTTATGATAGTTTTTGAACAAGCAACGGTTAGTAAATTTAGTAGATTTTACGTAGGAACATACTAAATCTTTTTGTTTTTACTTTCCGTACTAAGTAGACCAAGAGGGCGATCGAAAATTTTGACCTGTCGACTGAACGTCTGCCTAGTTGTTCATCCTACCGGGCGAGTCGCCTTTAACGTTGATTTTGGGGCCCCCGTACCACAGTAAAGATACTACAGTAGCGAAACTGAGCTCCAATTTGGTGACGAGATTTTGATGGCGCGTGCGTCGACGGGTCCTTTTTCAAAATGGCCGCTCAGTGTTTACGGAATGTGTCTTTGGAAATGTATTGTCCATCGTTTCTTGATGCGACTGCAGTTTATATGAATATAAAGACAGAAGGAAGAGAGACTTTGTAGAAAGAGAGAATTAAAAACGTTTGTAAGTGAAGAGAATCGAAAAGGTTGAGAAACAATTTATATAATCATGGGGAAAGGAGGTTATTGTTGTGCCGTTGAGAATTGCAAAAATAATTCAAACTGTATGCGGGGCGTTAGTTTTTTCTTCTTCCCCAAAGATGTGTTGGTTTTTAGAAAGATTTATTTTTGTGTAAACTAGTATTCAGTTATTTAAAACTATTTATATTTGTGTAAATTATAAATAAAACATATTTTTTCTAAAAGGTGTATTCTCAAGAGGCTTCTAGTTTTCAATAACTTCATCTGTATTAATTGTTTGACAAACCTTTTCTAATAATAACTCTGAAAAATTTAACACTGTTTAATTGCAAGTACAATTAATACGCTGAAAGTGACTTTTTTTTCTATTTTTCTCTATAAAATACATTGCTCCTTTTTCATTCCAATCTTTCAAAAGTTTCTGTGAATATATTGTAAGGAATACAGAACCTATAACAACATATTTATTATTTTCAAATTTTATTTTCTTATAAGCTGGGTTTGAAAGTTTAAATATTAAGTGTCGTGTTGAGATCACAAAACCAGTGGGGAATGAGATTACTGAAATAACTGAATAAATCGATTATTGAATCAAAATATGCTATTAAAATAAGAAAAATTTTAATGTGATTCCAGAGAAATTTTTGTAATATGAGTTTGTCAGACGATGTGTGCCAGAGGGTAAAATATTCTCAAAATAAGTTCGTTAAATGGACAGTACACTTAATCGAAGTCCATTTTGATGGTAATTATGGTTACTATTAAAATTTTGAAGATTTAGTTACCTGTTATTAATATTCCTCCTATAAAGAATTTATTTCTATTGTTGTATACCTATACTATAAATTAAATATAGTTATTTTCTTTTTAAACTGTAACTGACAATACTCAGTCTATATGAGTCAATCATTTCTCCTAATGAAGCTAATATGGTTAGTGAAACGCGCGTCGAGTGCAAAAATAAAGTGTTTGGTGTAGAGGTGATATATACTGAGTAGTGTCATTGTGCCAAAGATTCCATATTCCCAACATAGTTGTAATTGACAAGTCAACTTGTTTATAACTAAGTATTGTATGTAAATATAATTAGGAAATTACTATATTGACTCTTTGATCTAAATATTAATTCATTGTAAATAAAAGTAAGCCTTAATTACGTTATCAAAAAGCAATACGGATAACAGAACACAAAAAGGTATAGAACCTCTAAGAATCATTCACATAGAAAATAGAGGTCTATACATGTACGTTCATAATTCATTAATATTATATTAACCTTTCTCGAAGTTATACAATATAGTTTTGTAGTTTAAGAAAAAATAAGTACCAAAGAAGTAGATACAGTGTTTTTTAATTAACAAGAGATCTATCACACCAAACAACACAACACTGCTTAGAAAAAAATATTCTTATTTTAGATGTTGACATCTTAGTAAAGACAATATGTCTTTATTTCACGGTACAAGAAAAATAGCATTAGGTATTACGTATGTTAAAATTAAATTTAGTCCTTAAAAAACATCTTTAATCACAAATTTACTTGAAAAATGATGTAAATAAAACTTTAACCTCAAACAGTGACGTTTAACTTTGATAGACTTTTGAAATTTTGGATAAGGTTATTAAAAACTGAAGTTGAATATGAAGAATTCCATCAAATACCTTCCTATCAAGTTTTTCACCTGTATTCATTTCTTTTCTAACAAATTGCTCCATTCTTTTTTTTTTTTTTTTTTATATTACTTATGCGGCATTAACTTTTTATATTACTCATGCTGTATTAAATAACAAATCAAAAATTTTCAAACATTTCTATATCTATGATTTTGAATGATAAAACTTTACACAACTTTATTTGGGTTTCAAATCTCGCGCTGGTCCACTTTTAACATGGCGGATTGCCACGTGACCTTCTGAAAACGAACCTGATTTTCTTACGCGGTTATCCTTGAGTTTCGCTACTGTATAGTGTGTTTACTGTGCTCGTACCCTGGAATGCCCAAAATGCTACATCCAAAGATGGACTGTCGTTTAAACCATTTGAATCAAGTACCATAACATTTTTTGACACTAAAAAATTCGAGCGCCCCAAAGGACAGACAGTTCAAAAACTTGAAAAACGACCGTTTTTGGGTGGAAAACGCGGGTTCATCTTCGTCCTCTGGTATTGGCAGCGTTCGCCTTTTACAGGTTGCCTCTTATTTTATTAAGAACAAACTAAATTTCAGTTCAAAACTCGAAAAACGACTGTTTTTGGCTCGAAAAAGCGTGTCCAGCTTGGTCCTCCGGTATTGGCGGCGTTCCCTCTTATTTTATCATTTTATCGTTAAAGGCTTTTATTCGACTCGCTCAATAGAATGGACAACTAGGCAGACGGTTAGTCGGCAAGTCAAAATTTCGGGTTGCCCTCTTGGTCTAAAAGAAAAGTAATATATTGGTGAGAAAAATCACACTCCGAGATTTTAGCATTTCTCCACGCCTGAGGGTTCCTAGTTCACGAAGAACGTAGTCACTCATTTCCGTCGGTCTGTTGGCAAGATAACTCTCGAACGAAATGAGATATCAATTTCAAACTTAGTTCATAGATAATATGTAACGAAAGGATGAAGTCTATAATTTTAAACGATATCGCTTAAGGCCAGTGGAGTTAAAGGTGTGGGATCTATTTATTTTATATGATTTTAATAATATGGTAATTTTTTCTGGTTTTTGTTGACATAATAAACAAATTTTATGCATAAATGTTTACAGTAAAACATATAAGGGAAAAAGTTGTGGGGGAAAGGATTATAGGGGTTGCTTCGTCATGTTATATGTCCGTTTCAGGGACTATGAAGTCAAGGATAATTAATACACAGGCTAAAGTATGGTTATTGCTATAGACTATATTATTATTTAGCTCCATTGGCGTGAAGTGTTCGGATTAGTCATCCATAATTTACATTTCGGCAAATATAGGCTACTCTATTAAAGGCTAAGTCAATATTTGGACAATAATGTATAGCAAGAAATGCGCCGGTTAGAATTTGAATAATTAAGTCCTAAAAGTCTTCCATAGTTTCATATTGTTGAGATATTGGAGGGAGTTGGAATTCAAGTGATAAAGGATGACTAAGAAATATGAAGAGTACAAAAAGAGTTCATCTTAATAGTATAAAAATTAATAGAATATCAGGAAATAGTTTATTTAAAATTTCAATTTTGGAAATTAAAGATTAAAAGATTTGAGAATCTTATTTTTGATTTACAAGTCAAAGTTAGGTTATTTTGTATTGCTTTCAATTTTAAGGTTGAAAGTGGAGGAGGTCGATTAATATTGTATGATTGCAATAGCATTAAGATATTTGCCGGTTTCTTGGTTGATGTACTGGACATATTTTAAGCAAAATATTTGTAGCATAATATGTAAGAGATGAGATAGGCGGTTACCAGGGTTGCCTCGTATATATGTTGTTACAGTTTTTTCAGAGTCCAGGAATCTAAAAATTATGTTTTTTTTTTTTCATTACTGTCAATTTTAATGGGGAAAGGGGGTAAAAGAAGTGGAGTGGTCAAATTTTATATAATTTCAATAGATTGTATTGTATAATTTCAATAGTATTGTAGGAATTTTTCCAGGATTTATTTTTTTTTTGCAATATTGGACAAATTTTAAACATAATTATTTAATTACTATAAATAGTTATGCAACGTTTAAGGAGTAGGGAAAGGAGTTAGGAGGTTGATTGCGCATTTATCGTGCTACAGGTCTTTTTCAGGATTCTTTGAGCCAAAGATCGAAATTATACATTATTTTTTCGTTATTTTTAATGTTAACATTATTAAATAATAGAGAGATTTTGCAACGCTTATTTTGGTAGGTCACTGTCTATATCTTTATTTGAAGCATGCGCCCACCGCTTGGAGCTTGCGGAGTAGTGCAGGGAAGAAATTAAATATAAGGGCTCAGCTGTTATCGTTATTTGAAGCATTCGCTTACCATTTGGAGTTTGCGCATTAACCCTTTGAGGACAAGTGGTTACCACTGATAACCACCTTTTAAAAATTATATTGTAGCTTTCCTACCGGTTTCTCCAGTAAACCACGATGTTAAATTGTTTGACTAACGTATCAAGAAGTCTAATCTAGCATGCTTAGGGTTTGAAATGTCCACCAGCGTTTAGTTGACATTTGTAATTGCACGTCGTAGGTAGTTGTGAGTTTTGCAGTACCAATTAGGCTGTTATTTTTCTTATAGCTGGTTATTCTTTAAGAAAATGTCCGGTAAGTACTTAAGATATATCTATTTACTACATATGAATGAATATATCAAGTGCAATTTTTGTTTTGCTAAGTTTATAAATAGATTTATTTGTGGTGGTTACAAATGCTAACCACTAGGACTATATGTTTTTTTTTTAGTGAAAGTGTTTTTTTTTTTTTAAGTGACACGTATTGCTATTACTATTATGCATAATTTTTCTAATTTTTGTTTGTTCATTTTTTACAGGTTCCAAAAAAAAATGTTGGCGAACTTGAAGCAATGAATAGCACAGATGTTTTCGCGATTTTGGATGAAATTCTCAGTGACTGTGAGTCCATTGCATCAGATGTGGAGAGTACTATGGACAACGAAGCCCCCATAGATTATTTACTTTATGATGGAAGGGATGATCTTTTTGATATAGAAGATATTCCATTCATTTTCGAAGATAATGAGCAAGCGAAAGTCACTAAAGAATGGGACAGTGAGGATGAGTTACCGTTAGAAGTAATTCGTCAAGAAGAACTTAGAAAAAAAATCAGTTGTTTGGACAAATGATGTCACTCATGCAACACGCGTAAACCAATTTGTGTCTCAGGCAGGGCCTAATGTTCCTGACAACGTTGAAACTCCTACCGATATGTTTTTGTATTTGTTTCCGGATTGTTTCATATCTGAAATTGTTTTTCAGACAAATTTGTATGCCTTACAAAAAAATGGTGGCAGCAACTACTTTATTCCAACCACCAACAAAGAAATAAAATCATTTTTGGGTGTAAACATGCTAATGAGCTTGAAAAAAATGCCAAGTTATAGAGACTACTGGTCCTCGAGAGAAGAACTTAGGGATTATTTTATAAGTTCTGTTTTATCTCGTGACAGATTCACCTGGCTTCTAAGTAATCTTCACGTAAATGATAACTTAGTACAGCCAAAAAAAGGTGAGGCCAATTATGATAAATTGTACAAAATCAGGCCATTACTTTCTAAATTGACACAAACTCTTGGCTCTGCTTTGAATCCTAGTGAATTTCATTCAATCGATGAATCTATGATCAAATTCAAGGGGAGAAGTAGTCTTCGCCAGTATATGCCAATGAAGCCCACGAAACGAGGGTATGGATTCGGGCTGATTCTACTGGATTTGTATCTGAGTTCCAAATTTATACGGGAAAGTTGATCAGTCAGTTGAGAAAAAATTAGGACATCGCGTAGTAAAAGATCTAACAAGGGCTTTAGTTGGCAAGCACCACAAAGTATTCTTCGACAATTTTTTCAACTCTGTAGAATTGCAAAGAGACTTGTTAGCTGATGACATCTATGCATGTGGAACTGTGCGTAAAGGAAGGAAATATTATCCAGAGCTCAAAGTGGATAAACACATGAAAAGGGGCGACATAGATTGGAGAGTTTCTACAGATGGATTAGCAGCACTGAAGTGGATGGATCGAAGAACCGTTTTGTTTTTAGGAAACTATCATGACCCATCCATCATGGAAGTTGTCTCTAGAAAACAGAAAAATGGCAATACAGAAGAAATTCCATGTCCTGTTATGGTCAAACATTATAATAAACATATGGGATACGTAGATCGATTTGACATGCTGAAAAGTATCTATGAAATCGATCGAAAAGCCCACAAGTGGTGGCACCGCATTTTTTTTTTTACTTTGTAGATGTTTGTGTTGTGAACGCGTTCATTTTATTTCAAAATAGAAGTGACTCACGATGTATTACATTGAAACAATTTCATGTATCGGTTGCTCGAGGATTAATTGGTGCCGTTAATTCGATTTCAAAAAAAAGAAGATCAGCAGAACAAGCACCTAACAAATACAAAAAAATCATTCCCACTGAGGTACGTCATGATCGTGCTGCACATATGCCTCTTAGATGTGGATCTCTCAGATGTGCTCATTGTAGCACAGCGAAGCATGTGCATCGAACGACCTGGAAATGTTCAACCTGTGATGTTGGTCTCTGCCTCAATAAGGAGAGAAATTGCTTCTTCAAATTTCACGAAAATTAGTTTTGAGTGCCTTAATTCCTAGTGGTTAGTGCTAGAAACCACATCCTGCAGGATAATCCAGGATATTTTTTTACGTGAAATGAACTTTTACTTTGTTTTTGATGTTGGTTGAATACATTTTTTCAAAAAAATTCTTCATATCTTTTATTTTTTTTTCTCCGGCCTCAAAGGGTTAATGAAACAAAATAAGAGAAACCTTTATTAAGGATAACGATTTCCCTTATTTAGGAACTTATAAGAGAAATTATTTACCAGATGTACAAGTATGAAATGCGGATTTTCTTTCTAAAAAAAAATGTTAAATTCGGAAGAATGATAAAAAGTGCTTTATTCAAAATATGCTCCATATATACATTTTTCCCATCTTTCGGGCAATTTGTATATACCACGCCAATAAAAATCTTCCCCATTTGCTGCGAACTATTCATCGAGCCATTTTTTCACATCTTTGTACGAACCAAAGCGCTGCTCAGCAAGTGCGTGATCCATCGATGCAAACAAGTGATAATCGGAAGGAGCCAAGTCTTGTGAGTAAGCCGCATGGGGTTGAACTTCCCAGCTGAGTGCTTCCAACGTGTCGCGAACTGGTTTTGCCGTATCTAATGGGGCATTGTCATGAAGAAAAATGACTTTATGTTGCCTCTTTCGGTAGTCTGGCCTTTTTTCAAGCAGCGAATGGTTCAAATTGGTCAATTGTTGTTGGTAACGTTTAGTATTAACCATTTCCCCAGGTTTTAACAGCTCATAATAGACCACGCCCCTTTGGTCCCACCAAACACAGAGCATCGTCTTTCTGCCAAAGCGATTCGGTGTTGCGGTCGATGTGGATGGTGCGCCTGGGTCTACCCATGATTTTTTGCGCTTGGAATTCTCAAAATAAATCCACTTTTCATCTCCTGTAACTATACGATGCAAAAACGACTTCTTTTTGTATCGAGCGAGCAAAATGTCACACGTGTTTTTGCGCTTTTCCATTTGCCTGTCGTTCAATTTATGTGGTACCCATCTACCGGCTTCTGAACCTTTTCCATCTCTCGTAGCCGATTGAAAAAAGCTTGTTGACTAACGCCCAATTGCTCGGCGAGTTGTTTTTGTGTTTGCGAATCATCTTCGTCCAACATGCTTGCAATTCCACATCCTCGTATTTTTTTGGCGGTTTTCCACGTTCTTTGTCTGCAACATCGAAGTCACCACTTTTGAAACGCCGAAACCATCGTTCTCACGTATCTTGCGATGGAGCATGTTCACCATAATCTTCTGGAAGTAATCGGTATGATTCAACAGCAGTTTCCTGCAAATGAAAACAAAAAATTAATGCTGTCCGCGAATGCTCTTTGTTCGGTATAAATTTCGACATATTGAACACAACAGCACAACACTATGCACACACTTTTCCAATTTATCACTCATGCACGTCTGACACTTGTTGATGACACAACAAAATGGCGCAGTGTCAAATCTTTATAGCACAAACTGAATTGGTGCACTATCTGTTGTCTGAAATCCGCATTTCATACTTGTACACCTGGTAAAGTTCGTTATTCTTATCGCTATTATGGTAGGGCCTGGTTTTTTTCCTACTTAGGTATACAAACCACTAAGAACATACAGTATAATTGAAATGATAAACTTTTATTGCAAATAACACTTACAGCAGTTAATTAGTATTCAGATTATGTTGAGATTTGCAATCTTTGACACAATGGCATCACAGTGTATGTAGTGCTAATTTCAAATGAACTTTTATTTATCGCACATTCGTATTACCTTGGAAATATTAAAGAAAATTATAGAAACCTGCTAGACACAACTTTAATTTAGAAACTTGTGTTGACCCATCAAACACTAATAACCGGTGTGCTTGCTTAATCATGAAATAAAAGAAAAATAAAAGTTTATAGAAGATGAATACCAACCTAACCTTGCAATTCCTTCGCGTTAATACTGCTCATGCTTGAGATAACGATAAGGACAAAGGTATGTGAAAAGAGTTGCAAAATCTCTCTATTATATAGTTTCAATATATTATGAGAATTTTTCCTTGTTCTTGGTTGCGATATTTTATAAAATTTTAGCTAATAATTTATGGTAAAATTTCTAAATAAAATGAAACGAATTACTTTGTTATTTGTCACTTATTTTTTATTTATCTGCTACTGCAGTTTCGTAGGTTTTCTACATTATCAAGCATATGTAGAAAACCTACGAAACTGCAGTAGCAGATAAATAAAAAATAAGTATCAAATAACAAAGTAATTCGTTTCATTTCATTTAGAAATTTAAAATGTACTGTCACAAATTAACGGGCACCTCAATTATACAATTTATGGTAAAAGATATATAAGGTGAAAGGAATGGGATAGGGTGTTAGAAGAATGGCTTTTGACGGAGCAGATGTGCTATAACACTTCTCAAGCCATTCTTGGGTTCTGGCTGTATTTTTCCCATCAAAAAGCAATGTTTACTCAACACACGAAATCCTTGTTTTATCGTTTTGCAAAAATCAGAAGTAGCGTCACTGCACCGCTGTAATTCACAAATTATTAGACAAAATGTCATGAAAATTTTACACGAATCTTCTAACAGTTGGCAATAACTGAAAATCATATAGTTTTTTGTTTGTGCTACCATCTTTCGGAAAGCTTCGCTACTTTTCACCCCACGTAAAACGTAGGCTGCAAAGATTTTGGTCTAGCTACTTAAAATACATTTTTTTGCAAAATTCTACTTTATTCATCAATATAGTCTCCTTCAAGAGCGATACAATCAGTGCAACGCTTTTTAACATTTCTATACCTTTCTTGTAGAAGGATTTGTCTTTGCCTTCAAAATAGGCCTCAGTTTCGGCGATAACTTCTTCACTGGAGCCAAATCTCTTTCTCGCGAGTATTTTTTTGAGGTCTGCGAATAGATAATAGTCGCTGCGGGCCAACTCTGGAGAATGCGGTCGATGAGGAAACAATTCGAACTTCAATTAATGCAGTTTTGCCATCGTAACCATTGTCTTGTGACACGGTGCATTGTCTTGATGAAAGAGCACTTTTTTCTTGTACATTTGGGGCCGTTTCTTTGCGATTTCTACCTTCAAACGCACCAAAAACTTTATAAAACATTCGCTATTGATGGTTTTTCCATTCTCAGCATAGTCGATGAAAATTATTCCATGCGCATCCCAAAATACAGACGCCAAAACCGTCTCAGCCGACTGTTGTGTTTTAGTTGCTTCGGGCGGCTTTCACCAGCTGCTGTCGACACAGCCGATTTGATTCCAGTGTGTAGTGGTGGATCCATGTTTCATCCATTGTCACATATCGCATGAAAAAATCCTTTTTATTGCGCTTAAACAGGTCCAAACAGCACTCAGAATCATCAATACGTTATTGTTTTTAGTCCACTGTTAGCAAACGCGGTACTAATTTCGAACAGAGCTTTCTCATGCCCAAATGTTCATGCAAAATATGACCAACAGGTTGTGTTGATATCTTTAGGGATTCAACTATCTCACGCAATTTAACTTTATGGTCATCTAAAACAGTTTTGTGGAGTTTTTTGATTTTTTTGCGGTGTAATCACCTCATTTGGACGTCCAGAGCGTTCAGCATCAGTGATATCTATACGACCTTGTTTAAATTCAGCCTACTAGTAAATGACGAGTGATTTTCCAAGGGCAGAGTCCCCGTAACATTTACCAAGCCATTGCTTTGCTTGAACGGTATTTTTCCCATCAAAAAACTGATCGTCGAAAGGTCATGAAATTTTGATACGTATCGTTTGAAAGTTGGTACTTCCTAAACATCATATTGATTTTTTGAAAAGGGCGACATCTATGTGTCAGACCAAAAACTTTTTAGCCTACGTGTTAGTATTTCCAGAAGACCTAGTAACAAAAAGAGTCTAAAATAAATACAGTTATATTACATCTCTACCGTAACTACAGCTATGTCGTTTAGATGATATCTATTTTCATAATTGAAGGTAGTCAGCTGTTCAATTTTCACTAATATCATCTAATAGGTCTTCATGTAATTATAGAATGTTATATAAATATTAATTGTATTTTAAAGAGAGTAAAAAAAGTTTAACGTAAAGAATTACCGTTGCTCTTATTCAACTGCCTCCCTTAACAGTGTCCTGGACTTAATTTGCTTAACAGCGCTATAGCAAATGATAAGACAGGGGACAGACGAATGGACTGACAATGCCGTAAGGCCAATTGCGTTTTCGATTTAGTAATAAAAAACATCGATTTAAAAAAACCGAAAAAAAAACAAATCGTGAAATCCTTAAAATAATGACGTAAATTAAGGGGATTTTTATGAATAAATAAACTTTAAAATCAGCATTTTTATTTACAATTGTAAATTACATTGATATGTAGAGATATGTCAAAGATTTACTTAAAACATAAACACATCGCATATTGTCGGTACTTTGTTGTATTTTTTTTTTCGAGTTAAGCAAAAGGTTATCAATAATTAATAACAAATTTTGACCGAGAGGAAAATATTTTTTATTAAGATTAATTATACAACCTAAACTATTAACGTCTTATAATAATAATGACTTTTTGCATTTCATTTGAAGACGCAATGTTCTAGGGAATTCCTTTTTTAGTGTTCCGTATGAAAATTGAAAAACGAAACAGTTATTGAATCAAATTTTGGATTGTTGTCCTTTTTAACTGATTTAATCAAATATCATACCAAATTTGAACCTAAATATAGTATCAAAAACTCATACGAACTCGTGAATAAAGTTAAGAATATAACAATTCCAGATAATTCTAAATTAGTCTCGTTCGATGTCAAAAACTTATTTCCAAGTGTTCCTCCAGACGAAACAATAATTTTAATAGAGAACCTATTAACAAAAAACAAAGTAAATGAAGTTATAAAAATGGACATAATTAATTTATTAAGAACTTGCCTAAGACAAAATTATTTTTCATTTAACAATACATTCTACAATAGTAAAGAAGGGTTAATTATGGGGAGTCCATTAAGTCCATTACTTGCCGAAATTTTCATGGACAGTATTGAAACAATGATATTTAACAACCATAACAACAATAGTAGTAATTGCCTATACTGGTATCGATACGTAGACGATATAATTGTTTGCTTTACAGGTACGGACAGACAATTAACTCACTTTTTACAGTATATTAATTCTTTACATAGAAATATCAGTTTTACGATGGAAGAAGAAGTCGAAGGGAAAATCAATTTCCTAGACTTAACAATCAGTAAAGCCAGGAAAAAACATGAATTTGCTATATATCACAAACCTTGTCATACAGATACCACAATTCACAATAGTTCTCACCACCCTAACCATCATAAACTTGCCGCTTATCATAGTTTTATACATAGACTAACTAATATCCCCTTATCAGAAGAAAATTTTACTAAAGAATTAAACTACATAAAACAAGTAGCCGTTAACAACGGTTATTCGGTTACTTTAATTAATAGTATCGTTAATAAAAAACTTAGAAACAAGGCTATCTCAGAATATACCCACGTTTTAAGGACAGAAATACCACTTTTAAATGCTTAACCTATTTCGACAAACCAACGGAAAAACTGGGGAAATTTTTAAATCAAAAAAATATCAACATAGCGTACAAGACTAACAATACTATAGGGAAATACCTTAAAAACTACAAACCACAAATCAATAAAGACAGTAAATCAGGGGTTTATCAATTAACATGTGGGTCATGTCCTAAAACATACATCGGACAAACTGGACGTACATTTAGACAAAGAATTACAGAACACGAAAAAAGTTTCATCCATAGAAAATCTAATTCAACATATGCTAATCATCTATTAACAGAAAATCACACATTTAACAAGAATTTCAAAATTTTACACACCCAACAAAAAGGTTTAAAACTAAACCTTTTAGAGACTATGCAAATAAATCGATTAAGGACTACAGGTACTTTACTCAACGACCAGGTAGATTTAGGCAATTCACCATTATTGAATTTATTCTCTTAACTCAAAATCTGTGTGGATTTTCCAATACTATCAATGTAATTTAATTAGGTGTAATATTATAATTAAGAAATTATATAAAACTGTGAATATTAAACTTAACATGACAGTGTAAAATGTAGATCTGAAGAAGCTGCATCGACAGCGAAACGCGTCATCGCAATTTAAATAAACCAGTGGAAATTGACTAAAAACAGTCTTTTATTATATAGTTATTGAATCACTTCAGTGTCTATCTGTCATAGCCGATTTTTTCCGGAACTATGTGACATGTGAGTAGCTGGTTGACACTCCTCTATGATAGTGATAGAGGATAGGTCTACTTCAGAAAAGCGACTCTGCCCACGCGAGCCTTGGTGTTTCTTCCAACTCCCATTACTGGAGGAAATGCCATGTCCTTAACCCACAGATCCTACCTCAAAATCCTTTTTTATCCCTCCTACTAATCCATATTGGCCCGCGTAGTAGGAAATCGGCCATTATTCCCCCTTATGACTACGACTTTAGAGAAAAGGCCCTCAGTCTCCGGCAGTTCGAACACCCCCAACTACGGTAGCAGTTGGACAAGGCGACGGACAGAGGGTGCTAAGAATCCCCGTACTGGATCAGGCTACACACGTCGACGACCGCTTTACATTTGTACCTATAATAATCGAACATTAGGTTCCCCTAAAAACTAGAGGAATTGGAGGAGGAACTTAAATACATCAAATGGGAAATAATCGGAGTTTGGCGAAGAGGTGAAGACCAAATAAAATTAAAATCGGGAAATGTACCATACTTCAGAGGAAATGAAATAAACTCTCTAGGAGGTATTGGCTTCCTAATAAACAGGAAATAAGCGATGAAGATTGCAGATATCACAAGCATGAGTTCTAGGGTTACAATCCTTGTCATTAAACTAAATAAACTCTACAACTTGAAGATTATTCAATGCTATACACTAAGAGTAGATAGTTCTGAAGAGGATTTAGATTCATTCTATGACGACATTAATAAAGTTATGGAATACACCAAATGCCACTTTACACTTTTAGTTAGAGACTTTAATGCCAAAGTAGGAAAAATGGACGACGAAGCTGAAAGGTGTATCGGAAGCCATGGCTTTGGAGAAAGAAATCCTCGAAGATAAAAATTAGTAAACTTTTCACTCCAAAATAGCCTATTCATCATGAACACGGTTTTCAAGAAGCATCCAAATCAAAAGTGGACGAGGATAAGCCCAGATGGAATCACGGGAAATATGATTAATTTGAACCAGTTTTCAACTGAAAGCAACCATCGATTGGTGAGGTCAAAGATAAGACTGAACATGAAACAAGAAAGAAAAAAACTTACAAGGAAGAATATCAAAAACAGCAAGTGGAAGCAAATCGAAAATCCAACAGAATTTTCAAAGACAGTAGAATAAAATCTCCAGCAGTTGGACGTAAATTCTGTAGAACACCTGAATAATGGTCTTGTTGAAGCAATAAAGGATGCAATAGATAACCATGCTCCAACACAACTCAAAAAAGTGCCAACAAAGAAATTATTAAAGAAGCGAAGAGATATGGCCAGCGGCAGTATACAAGATCGTAGAGCTCCCAACAAAGCAGTATCAACATCAATAAGAAGAGATATTAGAAAGTTTAACACCAAACAAGTAATAAAAGTAATCGAGGAGAATAAAATTCTAAAAGTTTTGAGATCCAAATTATCTACGGAAACAAAAACTAAAGAACGAAGATGGAAGAGTGATAACGGATAGGGGAGAGATGAATATTGTTAAAGGTTTTATAAACAGCTTTATAAAAACACTAATAACGACGCACCGTATGAGATTCCACATATTCAAAATCAAGGTTCAGAGGATATTCCCGAAATAACAGAAGATGAGATCATACAAGTCTTGAGTGAGATAAAAAATAATAAGTCTCCAGGTGAGGATGGTGTTGCGGTTGAAGCCATAAAGCTGGCTGGACATACTGTCATCACGATCGTCACAATACTGTTTAACCTATGTCTTACTAAGTCTAGAACACTAACGCAGTGGAACAACGCTATTATCATTGTCCTCTATAAAAAAGGCGAGTCAACGGATCTATTAAACTACCGTCCTATAAGCATCGTCTCCCATGTTTATAAGATGTTCACAAAAATATTGACACAACGTTCGACCTCAAAGCTAGATTTCTATCAAACGCCCGATCAAGCTCGATTTCGAGCAGGCTATGGTGTCAATGATCACCTTGGACTGTTAAGAAGAAGAAGTTAATTGTGGAAAAGTGTGTCGAATATAACAGTCCTTTAATATTAGTCTTCGTGGATTATGAGAATGTGTTCGATTCAGTGAACCAGGATATGCTTTTTAAGGCTCTTACTGAATGCCGTATAGAAATCCTAAGACATATCTACTGTCAGGCAACATCTACAGTTAAATTACATAAGGAAACAAACAAATTTTAAGTCGAAAGAGGTGTGCGTCAGGGTGACACTATTTTCTCAAAGTTGTTTATCACCCTTCTGGAACACATGTTCAAAATCTGAATGGGAGCAACATATAAACGGAGAAATGGTGAATAACTTGAGATTCGCCCACGACATAGTCCTGTTAACAGATCGCGCAGATCATGCGAATGTCATGCTTAACACCCTAAAAGAACAGTCCCATAAAACTGGCCTAACGATAAATTCTTTGAAGAAACAGTTTAAGACAAATCTAGTTTTTATCAAGCCACTATCAGTAAACGGGGTATACATCGAGCAAGTCATGACATATAAATATTTGGGGCATGAAACTAATTTGGGCAGAGATAATCAGACTCATGAAATACAACGGAGGATAACTCTAGCTTAGGCCGCATTTGGCAAATTACGAGAAACGCTGAAATCAGGCATACCTATTTGCCTTAAATGAAAGATCTTTAACCAATGGGTGTTACTTGTGCTTACTTATGGAGCAGAAACTTTGGCAAAGAAGACAATCAATATGATAAGGGTAACTCAAGCGGCAATGGAGCGGTCAATGTTGGATTTGTCTCTTCGAGATAAAGTCCCAAATAACGAAATTAGGAACCGAACGAGAGTGGTAGATGCAATTGAGAAAGTTCTATCTTTGAAATGGAATTGGGATTTTAGAAGAAGCTGATTGCCTTTTCCATGACTTTCGATATTATTGAAAGCAGTGCGACTGGTCGGTAGTTATTTGACAAGGTCTTCTTGTCTTTTTTAGGTAACGGCTGAACTGTGGCATATTTCCAGCAGGAAGGAAATATTCCCTTTCTGTAGGATAGGTTGCAAAGTCTACAAAAAGCTGGTGTTAGTGCCCTCGCAAAAGTTTTTGAGAACTATGACAGCTATTTCATCAGCGCTAGAAGATTTTTTGGTGTGTAGCTTTATTAAAATATATTTTATGATACGCTGTCTGAAGACAATATCGGGAATACTTGACTGCACTATGGGAATAGTATATGGTGTTTTTCCTTGGAACTCGACAGTAGAATGTGAAGCAAAGAGTTCAGCCAATTCGTTTTCTCAGGTGTTGTTGCAATAGAATTATCTGGCCGCGTGAGTGGTGGTATGGTGGATTTGGTGAAATTTTGACTAACTGCCTTAGCGACTGACCAAGAGGACCTGAAATTGTTGGGACAAATGAGAAGTTTGTTTCTAATTAGTTGATTGTGTACCTCCTTGGTTTCATCGATAATTTCTTTGAATTTGTTCCGGGCACGAAGAAATGTGTTACGATTTATGGCGTTAGGATTTTCACGTCATTGTCGGTAGGGATGATGTAGAGAAGCAACAGCTTCTTTGCATTCTCGGTTAAACCAAGACTTGCCGTTGGAAGTCAGATTGGTCGTCGGATCGAAAGCAAACGTATAACAAAGGGAAAGTTAAAAAATATTCCATGAGATCTTCCCATTTAGCAGATTTGTAATGCCAAATCTTGCGCGGTTTAGGCGCCTCTCTGTCACTGAATGGTAGGATACTCGATGTCGAAAGCAGTTTATGGTCAGAAAAACCTAACGGCGGATTTACGGTGACCGTGTAAATCTCTGGATTGGTGGTTAAAAACAGATCAAGGAGACTGGCGAACTCCTCGTCTCGATTAAGGATCCGTGTTGGTTCGTCAATAAGCCAGTTAGTTAAGACACACTGAATGAGAGTGATTCAGCTTCACGACCTTGTTCATCGGTGGTATTGGAATACTTAAGCCAGTTGACGTTGTGGACATTAAAGTCAACCAAGATGGCAATTTCGGCATTTGGATAGTTAATTTGTAAATGATCGATGGTGTCTGCAAGAGAAGCGAAAAGTGTTCTAAAGTTATTATCACTTGGTGGTCGATAGAGGATACAGATGAACCTTGTGGTTTGTTGAGTCGTTATTTTTAACCACATAACATCAAAGTTTCGGAGCTTCAGAGCCATCTCTAGTTGTCAAGAGAGGTCGCTTCTGACAAAAAGACAGATTCCAAAATTACGCCTAAATCGAGAAGACGAATCGTATCCAGGATAAAGATAGTTGACTGTGCTGGTCGATGAACTGACTTTGGTTTCACAGAGAGCGAGTATAAGAGGTTTATTTGATTGCAAGTGTTGGTGCACTGAATTTATATTTGAGTTTAAATGAGTTGCAAAAATCTATTTTAAAATTATGATCCCTGCATGTCGACGCCCCTGAACCAGTCCCCACCCCGAGATCCGAACGGGGAGCTATTTTACCTCCAGAAATTTTTGTATCCAGGTGCCTCATCATGCTATCTGATCGCACAGTCCAGGGCATCGGCACAGCCACGAAACGCTAACAAAATCTAACTTTAAATTTTGGCAGTACTTTTAACGCACTTTTTGAAATGCACACTCAATAAAACAAAGTTTAAAATATTTATTTAAAATACATTAAATGTGCTTTAAAATCACCTAGAATTATTCAAAATTTTTTTGAGCCGTTTGACAATGACAGAACGCACATTTTAAATTCAGATTTTGATAGTTGCGCAATTGATACGAGGGCTGCCTTTTAAGTTTTTACAAAAACACTGAAAGAAAAAAAAAATGTTTGTACAAATCATTTTATTGCTTCTCAAAATATTCGCCTCTACAATTTATAGTTTTGCATGCGTTCGAACCAATTCTCGAAACATTTTTTCGACTCCTAAGTTGTTACCTCAAAAATAGGGTTTTGGAAAGATTCAACAGTGTTGCAAATCGCTGTCTACTCATTTTTTTTTTGGACATTCGAGAACAATAAGAAGCCGTTAGGCGATAAATCAGGTGAGCACAGGCAATGAGGCATTAATTTGATGTTTTTCTTCGTTAAATAATCTATTGTTTGACGTGCTGTATGAGAGCTGGCATTGTTATGATGAAGAATGATGCGACGTTTTCGGTTGTTTTTCCTGATTTGATCGATGATTTCTGGTAAACAAATTGTTGTATATCATTCAGCAGCTCTTCAATCCTCTAAAGCAATGGACGCAACATTTCTTTACACCAATTGATACGAGCCTGTTTTTGAGATTCGGTCAAATTATGCGGAATCTATCTGGAACAGATCTTTTTCACAGCTAAATCTTTATGCAAAATCGAATGTACGGCAGTCTTCGATATGTCTAAAGATGCCTCTATCTAACGGTATGTCACATGCCGATCCTCTTCATTCATATTGCGCACAGCATCGATGTTTTTTGGAACAACAACCGATTTTGGTCGACCTTCACGAAATTCATCGCTGACGAAAGCACGACCATTATGGTGATTCATTACCAAAAGTTGAACGAAGCGATTCGAGGCATTGTTGTTCAATTAGGCCTTTACTAAAATCGTAAAAAATCATCCAACGAAAAACCTTCACGTTAAATTTTTATTTGTTCACAAAACTCTTTTTTTTAAATGCTCATTGGAAACAAGCTACTCTGCCGACCTGAGCTACCACTGTTTTAACAATAACAAATGTCAAACTTTACAACAGTGGTAATGCCACATCTCAATAGCGCCATCTAGTTGTCTACCAGAAGTTCAGTATTCCGCTTTAACATTTGTAAGAACATTTCTAGCCAGCGTGTAGTTTTAGCCTCAGGTTTTCTTATTTTCTTTAATCCGTTAATAAATGATTAATGTATCTGAGACTTTGTGCATGGAGCTATGTTTGTTTCACGTACCATCAGTTTTTCTTTTCTTAGAGAATTTATGCCGATACGGCTTTTAATCAGAAAGAATGAAGACGACCTGGTCACGGTCTGTCAAAAACATTTTTAGGTTCTTTGTGCCTTGTAATCGTCGTACCTACGAATTTTTTGATGGCGACGCTTAAAACAAATAAAAAATCTCCCGCGCACTTTATTCACTTTGTACGACGTTAAAATTACAACATGTTTTTCGCCACTTATGGCGGCAAAAGACAAACTTAGCGCAACTGTGAGTATTGTCTACCTACAAGGATCGATTAGTATGTCTGGTAAATTGCCAGAAAAGGGTGGGAAATTTTATTAAGCGGCATGACGGTTGATAAGAGTGATTCTTGTAAGGTTGTATTCAGAGTTTCAAAGAGATGCAACGAGTAGTTGTTTGGGGAAAGTGATCGGTCATGTTTCGTAGAAATGGATAATGCCGAGTATCTTACAGCCAGGGCCGCGCCGACCCTCGGCAGTGCCTGTGTGCGAAATCTGTCAAGCACCCCTTTTTCGTAAATAGTTCACTTCAGCATGATGATTATTGAGAAAAAAAGAAAACGCGAATTAAATTATTAAAATGTTTTATTCATGATGTTTACAAAATTGCTGTAATTTAAACTTATTTTGGAGTACCTATACCTTATAATGCAACACGTAGGTTGAAAAGTTTTTGGTCTAGCTAATTAAAACACATTTTTTTTTTACTTTATTCATCAATATAGTCTCCTTTAAAAGCGATACAATCAGTCCAACGCTTTTCTAACATTTCTATACCTTTGAAGGGTTTGTCTTTGCCTTCAAAATATGCCTCAATTTCGGCGATAACTTCTTCAGTGGAGCCAAATCTCTTTGCCGCGAACATTTTTTTGAGGTTTGCGAATAGATAATAATCTCCGGGGGCCAAATCTGGAGAATACGGTGGATGAGGAAGCATTTCGAACCTCAATTCATGCAATTTTGCCATCTTAACCATTGCCTTGTAACGCGGTGCATTGTCTTGACGAAAGAACACTTTTTTTGTTCATTTAGGGCCGTTTCTTTGCGATTTCTGCCTTCGAACGCACCAATAACTTTATGTAATATTCGCTATTGATGATGGTTTTTCCCTTCTCAGCATAGTCGATGATAATTATTCCGTGCGCAGAGGCCAAAACCTTCCCAGCCGACTGATGTGTCTTTGATTGCTTCGGGTGGCTTTCACCCGCTGCTGTCCACTCAGCTGACTGCCGATTTGATTCCGGTGTGTAGTGGTGGATCTATGTTTCATCCAATGCCACATACCGTATGAAAAATCCTTTTTATTCCGCTTAAACAGGCCTAAACAGCGCTCAGAATGACCAACACGTTGTTGTTTTTGGTCCAATGTGAGCAAACGCGGTACGCATTTCGAACAGAGCTTACTCATGCCCAAATGTTCATGCAAAATATGACAACACGATCTTTTGATACCTTTAGGATGTCAGCTATCTCACGCCATTTCACTTTACGGTCATCCAAAATAATTTTCTGGATTTTTTTTATGTTTTCCGGTGTAACCACCTCATTTGGGCATCCAGAGCGTTCAGCATGATTTGTGTCTGTACAACCGCGTTTAAATTCAGCATACCAGTAAACGATGAGTGATTTTCCAGGGACAGAGTCCCCGTAACATTTATAAAGCCATTGCTTTGCTTGAACCGTATTTTTTCCCATCAACACACGAAATTCAATTTTTTCCATTGGTTGGAAGGTTGGTACTTCCTAAAAATCATATGGATTGTTTGAAAAGTGTCAGACCAAAAATTTTTCAGGCTACATGTTGAGCGCAGGTAATTTTTAATAAGTTTTAATTTGGAAAACGACCTTTCTGCGCTTGCTACTGTGACTGGCATAGTTAGTAAGGCTATGGTGATGTTAGGGCATAGAGCTGTCAAACTATTTAAAAATATAAATTCGAGAATTTTCACCACATCGTTGTTGAATTTTTTAAAAAAAGACTCACACGATACAGTTTTATCACGCAAATCATCGACATCAGTATCCGATGAATCATTCGCAGAAAGTTTTTCCGGTAAACTAGGGCGATCCAAACAGCTGGCTAAGGGCTACATGCCTACCTGTTTGTACGGCCCGCAAAGGGATAAGTCACTTGTTCACGCACTGCATTTGGCAACGAGTAATATTGAAGTTGACATTGACAGAATTGTAAACGAGAAATTAATGAAAAGACAATGCCCACCAGTCCATCTCGTAATTTGTATTGGCCCGTAAACGTATCCGGCCTGGACATCCCTGCTGTAAACGATTACAACTGGTCCCTGTAAGGCTTTGATCTAGATCATTGTTCAGTTTAAATAAAAAATTTAACACATCGTTATGATTATTTATCAAATTCAATCTTTCATCCACGGAGGATAACGCTTGATCGAATATGTATAAAAATGTATTAACTTTAAAATAGTTTTTTGGATTATTTACAGTCTGGTCTTCGTGTTCATAATCAAAACTTATTGGTGTTTTACAACGTTTCAAGGGTCTGAAAGTTTCAAATTCAGTCTCAATATCTAATTTTTCGGCAATTTCTTTAGTATTATTTACAATTTTGTCAAAATTTTCTTCGGTTCTCATTTCTATCAAAAATTTCGTTAATTCGGATAAAGCATCTAAAGCTATTTGCATCTATAATATATATAAAATGCAACGTCTCTGTCTGTCTGTCGGTTAGTGCGCTTATCACTGGAGAACCACTTATCCGATTTACGTTCTTTTTTTTTTAAAACATACATATGTTCTCTGGCCAGGTTATAGGCTATATTTTATTACGATAAGTAGCATAAGAAATGAGCAGTGACTATAATAGTGAATGAAGTCGGAAAAAAGTTTGCCGCTAGCGCGTTTCCTTGCAATACACAGCCTAAACCATTAAATATGGAACAATATTATGTAGCAGAGAATATCTATAATCTATAATCTATAATATATATAAAATGCAATGTCTCTCTGTCTGTCCATTAGTGCGTTTATCACGCGAGAATCACTTATCCGATTTACGTGTCTTTTTTTAAATTCATACATATATTCTTTGGCCAGGTTATATAATAATATAAATCTATATCTACAATATATATAAAATGCAACGTCCTCTCTGTCTGTCTGTCTGTCCGTTAGTGCGCTTATCACTGGAGAACCACTTATCCGATTTATGTGTTTTTATAAATTTATACATATGTTCTATATAATTCGATATAAGCCTAGATAATGGCTTATTTCGAATATATCGAATAAGGTGAGATAATGGGAGATAAGTATAAATAATGAGAGATAAGGAGAAATAATGGGAGATAAGCAGAGATAAGTCTAGATAATGGGAGTTATGGTGAGATAATGGGAGATAAGGAGAAATAATGGGAGATAAGGAGAAATATTGCGAGATAAGTCGAGTTAAGCCTAGATAATGAGAGATAAGGTGAGATAATGGGAGATAAGGGGAAATAATGGGAGATAAGGAGAAATAATGGGAGATGAGCAGAGATAAACCTAGATAATGGAAATTATGTAGAGATAATGGAAGATAAGGAGAAATAATGGGAGATAAGGGTAAATAATTTATTACGTTAGGTAACATAAGGCATAAGCAGTGACGATAGTAGTGAATCAAGTCCACGCGAGCGGAGCCGCGGGCACTGCTAGTATGCATATAAATGGATTGTAGTATTTTGCTCGCGAAGTTTACCTTTGTTATCACTTTATACCATACACTTAGTGAATAAGTAAATGAAAACGTAGATATTTTCTCTTCTAGATACAGTCCTGGACAAAATTAACGCAACGATATATTAAATCATACAAATCTCTATAATGAATTAATTTTAATAATCTTTATGAACATTGGTTACACTAAAAGTTAGAAAAAACTTATTCGGATACTTTAAAAGTGAATTAACTACCAAATTTCTCTATAAGATTCGAATTAAAATTATTCTTAAGACCTAATAACAAAATCGTTGATTATGTAATAATGAAAAAAATAAACAGGGACACTAGTAGCAAAATTAATGGTGTAACTGGGACACTAGTAGCGTGTGTTGCCTCCTCTACTTCGGATGACAGCGTTTATGCGCCTAGGCATGCTTCTAATTAAATTTGGATAAAATCTTGAGGAATTTGCTCCCATTCTGTGATAATTGCATTTTCAAGTTCCCTCGGGTTTCTAGGTGCAGGTATATGACGTCTCACATTTTTCTTAAGGTGAACCCATACATGTTCTATCGAATTCAGATCTGGGCTTTTTGATGGCCATTTCATAATCGGTATATCAACTTGATTAAGATAATCGAGTATCTCCCTAGCCACGTGAGGTAGAGCGTTGTCTTGCATAAACAGGAAACTGGGCCCCACAAAATATATATACAATACAATATTCTCAAGATAGTAGTCAGCATTCATGGATCTCGTACGGACAGGAACTAACTCTGTGCGAGCATCAAAGCAGATGCCACCCCAGAACATAACAGAGCCACCGCCGAATGGAATCCTTGCAGAGATATTGCAAGGAGCAAACCTCTCTCCTGGTCTTCGCCATACTCGCTTACGACCATCTGGATGTTTTAGACTAACCCTAGTTTCACTGTGAAGAAAACTTGTTTCCAATCATCCACAGACCAGTTTTCGTGATTTCGAGCAAAACGTAACCTGGCAACTCGGTTCTCTCTTGTAAGCAAGGGCGCAGTGGCTGGTCTCCTACTGTTTATTCCAGCTTTATTTAACCGTCTTCTAACTGTTTTAGAAGAAATTGTGACATTGCGAACAGCTTCGAGTTCGTTTCTTATTATAGAACTAGTGACAGTCCTGTTTCTTAAAGCATATTGTCTTATAAAACGTTCATCTAGGTCGCTAGTGCATTGTTTTTGCCCTTGCCCTAGCCTTCTAGAATAAGTTCCTACTTCATTCAAGCGTCTTACGATACGACTTATTGTGGAACGATGTTTGCCTAACAAATTGGCAACATAACTCTGACAATATCCCTCGTCCAATAAAACTGAGGGTCGCATTACCTCGTGTTCAGTTAAATTCCTTGTTCGATTCATTTTTCTAATTAATCGGGGTCAAAAATAAAACAGTCTACCACAAAAACGTATTACTTTGAAAAAGGGAACAATTTATAAGCTTACTTTTAAAGAAAATCTATCACATTATTACAGAAAATTGTTTATCTTCTAAAAAAATCTTTAAAACTGTAAATCTAAACGAATTGTTTTGATTTCTGTCATGAACAACGAAACAAAATATACATAGCCTACTATTCAAATACTCGATAAACTTTAAAACTGACGTAAGAAAAAGATAAATTAATTTTCAGATTGTTGCGTTAATTTTGTCCAGGAGTTTATTTAGCATCATATTTTGTTTTTCGATCGTATTACATATTATTTGATATTTCATATAAAGAATTCTAAATCTCTTGTAAATTAATAAACAATGGTTTAATGGCATCTATTCTACTTGACCATCTTGTTTCTGACAATGGTTCTAAAGTTAGACTTTTAATGTGGTTTTTTAATAAATCCCATCTTATGGTAGAGAACGAAAAATATTTATAAAATTCTTGCACTATACTGAAAAAATCAGTTGTGTGGTAATTGAGATTGGCAGCGTTGTTGACTATTAAATTTAAACTGACTAGCACACGGTATATGGGAAACGCGAGGATTAAGATCCACTAATCGCTTTTGAAGATTTTTTGTTTTTTACCACGCATATTGAATCCATTATTATAGTCCTGTCCCCTTAAATTGTTTATGTCCAAATTTATTTTTTCTAGTTCTTCTGTTATAAATGAAGTTAAGCCTGCGCCAGTTGTATCGATAATTGGACAGAAGCCTAAAAAATGCTCCCTTATTTCCAGCTTTCTGATTTCCGTGTTAAAAGTAACGAATCTAATAATGATACTAATTTGCCCTACGTGTGAAATGTCAGGAGTATAATCCAATATTATTGAAAAATAATTATGAGATTGAAATAAATTTAGAATAAAATTTTGAGTTTGAGTAGGGACTGTTAATTATTTGGTTTGGATTTTATCTCCAAGATAACTCAGCATATTCCTGAAATCGGAATCATTTGTCACGCGCCGAATATGTTCAATCATTGGAAGATCGAATTTCCCTAATAGTTCGATACGCTTTAAAAAATTACCATTGTTGCGGTCGAACAATTTATTGCTCCAACTAAGAAAAACCATATCCTGTGTACATAGAAATTGAACTACGTATATTATTCTTGTAATTATATCGTACCAGCGCTGCTTTGAAAATTTCTAAAAGTTTTTGCTGCATACTGCCAATAGTGGTTTTATTTTTACTAGACTGGCGCAGCTATGTTCATTTTTTATCATTATTGAAATACTAGCCGTGCCCACGGCTCCGCTAGCGTGGACTTGATTCCTTATGTTACCTAACGTAACATAGAACATACGTATTTTATAAAAAAAAACACGTAAATCGGATAAGTGGTTCTCAAGTGATAAGCGCACTAACAGACAGACAGATACACAGACAGAGAGACGTTGCATTTTATATATATTATAGATAACCTGATAAAATATCTCCTATATATAACCTGGCCAGAGAACATATGTATAAATCTAAAAAAAAAAACACGTAAATGGGATAAGCGGTTCTCGAGTGATAAGCGCATTAACGGACAGACAGACAGAGAGACGTTGCATTTTATATATTATAGTTTATTATTATTATTGAATAACCTGGAAAGAAAAATATATATGAATAAAACAAAAACACGTAAATCGGTTAAATGGTTTTCGAGTAATAAGCGCATTAACGAACAGACAGAAAGACAGACAGAGAGATGTTGCATTTTATATATATTATATTCTTTGCTGCATGGTATTGTTCCATATTTATTGGTTTAAGCAGTGTATTGCAAGAGAATACGCTAGCGCAAACTTTTTTCCGACTTGATTCACTATTATCGTCACTGCTTATTCCTTATGTTACCTAACGTAATAAAATATATCCTATAACATGGCCAGAGAACATATGTATGTTTAAAAAAAAAAGCACGTAAATCGGATAAGTGGTTCTCTAGTGATAAGCGCACTAACGGACAGACAGACAGACAAGCAGAGAGACAGGCAGACATACAGACAGAGAGGCGTTGCATTTTATATATATTATAGATAGAAGATTATAGATAACCTGGCCACAGAACAAATGTATCAATTAAAAAAAAAACACGTAAATCGGATAAGTGGTTCTCGCGTGATAAACGCACTAATGGACAGACAGAGAGACATTGCATTTTATATATATTATAGACTGTAGATAATTTCTGCTACATAATATTGTTCCATATTTAATGGTTTAGGCTGTATATTGCAAGGAAACGTGCTAGCGGCAAACTTTTTTCCGACTTCATTCACTATTATCGTCACCACTCATTCCGTATGCTACCTATCGTAATAAAATATAGCCTATAACCTAGCCAGAGAACATATGTATGTTTAAAAAAAAAGTACGTAAATCGGATAAGTGATTCTCCACTGATAAGCGCACTAACGGACGGACAGACAGACAGACAGCCAGAAAGACGTTGCATTATATATATATATATATATATATATATATATATATATATATATATATATATATATATATATATATATATATATATATTATAGAAGCAGAACGTTTTTCATGGCTATTCAAATACAAAGCTAAATGCTGCCAATCACAAACTCCCTCGCAAAATTTATTGTTATATTTTAATTCAAATAGCCTGCAACAAAAGCAATAAACTGCATTTTTGGACACTGAATAGAGAAGCCTTTCTATGATATTTTCCCCTAAATGCCTGTCATAATAATACACAGAAAATTTTCGACCTGAAGAGTCACGTGGAAAATCATGATATTTGACTTGTTTCAGCCGAGATCGGGTGTGGCAGACGGACAGACAGACACCGAAGTGATCTTATAAGTGTTAAGTTATAAAAGGTTATTACAGGAGTAATCATTGGTTAAAATAAAAACTCCAGAGGTTATTACGAAAACTGCTATTTGTGGTTCAATTTTTAAAATTCTCTCAATTGTAGCCTTAGATTATGCAATTCCTATCAGAATAGAGCACGCGATACTTGCATGAGAACTTGTTTAAGGATGCATTATCAATTTTTTTTTATTTTCATTAAAAATTTTCTTACAATGAAAATTATTAAAAGATAAAAGTTCAAAAATCTTTAAAATGAAGTGAATTATAAATTAAGTACTTTCGAACTTGAACTTTGTGTTTTCACATATCTAAGTAATCTAGAAGCTTCTTAAAAATGTAATCTTATAGAATTACTGTTACTTCTTGGTCTGGCCATAGCTAACGCGGGAAGAGGAACGAGCCTTCCCTCTTCCCATTAGCCAAACAAAAGTGCATCAAATTAACGAAAAAAGCGACTTGCGACACTGCAATGACAAAGAATATTTTTTTATTCCCTCAGAAAAAAAATTAAATCGAACTATGCTTAATACTCATTCACAGCACAGAAAACCTCTTCATTCGACGAAAATTTCTTCTTCCAAGCCAATTATTGAGGTTAGGAACCAAATAAAAATCACTTCGGGCCAAATCTGGAGAATAAAGTGGGTGGGGAACTATTTGGAATCCCAGCCCGTGCTCTTTTGCCATTAGAATGGCCGATGTATGAGCAACCGCATTGTTCCGGTTAAGGAGCACTTTTTATACGCTAATGTTAGTCGCTTCTGTTTCAACTCACTTTAAAAATGGTCCATTAACGTTGCGTAATAAAAGCCATTTACTGTTTTAACATTCTCCAAATAGTCAATCATAATTATACCTTGCCAATCTCAAAAAATAGTTGCCATCACTTGTCCCTGCGATAAAGCTTTTTTCGGTTCTTTTGGTGTACTTTCCCCTTCGCCAACCTACTGCCGTTGTGTGTCCTAGGTGTAATGGAGTCAACAAACGCGGCACCCTTCACGCACTCGGCTTTTTTATTTTTAAAACTGCAGAATATTACGTACTCATTCATATGGGATGCCTATCATCTCAGCAATCTCACGAAGCTTAATGCGGCGATCTTCCATTACGACACCATGAATTTTAGATTTATTTATTCAATAATATGGTAAATGGTCTTGAATGCTGGAGTAGAGTCCGCATGAAATTCCTTAATTTCAGTTTCTATCTGGGCCGCAGTCCAATTTTTTAAGTAAAAATGTTTTATCACTGCATGATCCTTAGCCTTATCCGTTTCTACGCCGATCACTTACGATAGCTGCCAACAAGCAACTCCGCGTTGCACCTGTTTGCAACTTTGAACACAACCGTTACATGAATCACGTTTACCAACAGTCCTGCCGCTTAACAAAATTTCCCGCCTCGAATTTACCAGACTTATCAATCCACGCTCGAATATGCGGTCTTTCCATTACGCGTGAAAGGGAGCGGCCTATCAACTAAAAGAGCGATTATCTGCGTTTAGAAAATAAATTAACACGTAGGCTGAAAAATTTTTGGTCTGACACATAGATGTCGCCCTTTTCAAAAAATCCAGGAAGTACCAACCTTCAAACGATACGCGTCAAAATTTCATGACATTTCGACGATTAGTTTACAAGTTACAGTGGTTTTAGTGACGTTACTTTTGATATTTTCAAAACAATGGAAAAAATCGAATTTCGTGTGTTGATGAAACACTGTTTTTTTTGATGAGAATAAATACCGTTCAAGCAAAGCAATGGCTTGGTAAGTGTTACGGGGGCCCCTGGAAAATCACTCATCATTTACTGGTGTGTTCAGTTTAAACGAGATCGTTCAGACTCAAATGATGCTGAACGCTCTAGACGCCCAAATGAGGTGGTTACATAAAAAAAATCGACAAAATTGTTTTGGATGACCGTAAAGTGAAATTGTGTTAGACAGCTGACTTCCTAAAGATATCAAAATAACGTGTTGGTTATATTTTGCATGAACATTTGGGCATAGAAAGCTCTGTTCGAAATGGGTACCGCGTTTGCTCACATTTTGTACCAAAAACAACAACGTGTTGATGATTCTGAGCGCTGTTGGGACCTGTTTAAGCACAATAAAAAGGATTTTTTCATGCGATATGTGACAATGGATGAAAAATGGATCCACCACTACACACCAGAATCAAATTTGCAGTCAGCTGAGTGGACAGCAGCCTGTGAAAAACGCCCGAAGCGACCAAAGGCACAATAGTCGGCTGGAAAGGTTTTAGCTTCTGTATTTTGGGATGCGCATGGAATAATTTTCATCAACTATGCTGAGAAAGAAAAAACGATTAATAGCAAATATTATATAGAACTATTGGTGCGTTTGAAAGCAGAAATCGCCCCAAATGAACAAGAAAAAAGTGCTCTTTCATCAAGACAATGTGCCGTGTCACAAGTCAATGGTTACGATAGCAAAATTAGATGAATTGAAGTTCGAATTGCTTCCTCAGCCACTGTATTCTCCAGATTTGACCACCAGTAACTATTATCTATTCGCAGGCCTCAAAAAAATGCTCGCGGGAAAGAGATTTGGCTCCCATGAAGAAGTTATCGCTGAAACTGAGGCAGGCAAAGACAAATCCTTCTACAAGAGACGTATAGAAATGTTAGAAAACCGTTGGATTGATTTTTGCAAAAAAAAATGCGTTTTAAGTAGCTAGACCAAAAACTTTTCAGCCTACGTGGTTTTCGTTGGTTTTGTTAGTTCTGCTCGCCCATTCCATCATATTTGTCAATAAGGGTATTGGAGTCACGTACTACACGCACAATGTATTACTTTTCATGTTTTGGTTTTTGCTTGCCCAAACGTTAAAAATATTGTCATTTGGCGTAATCCAAGTGAGATTAACCAGTTAGCTTTAGATGCCTCAAAAAAATATCAATAAGAGAATGCACTTTAAAAAAAAATAGCAGCCAAATTAAGACTCAAACACAAACTGTATTTTCATGGATTTTCTCAAATTATGTTGCTGGCTGGCATATGTAACATACCTTTTTCAGAAATATTAATTGTGAAAAGATAAATAGTCTATTTTCGTTAGAGGCTTTAAATAGCCTTGTAGTAGTATCAAGTTCTTTTTAGTGTTCCGTCCCAAAATTGAAAAATGGAAACTGTTTGAGATAGAAAGTTGAAATTTTTCACAAATATAGCCTAATCACAGGCGTGTAGTTTTGAAAGTTAAATTTCAACTTAAGGGGTTAGTTTTTGGAGGGGAAATCGGCAGTGAAAAAAAGAAAAAAATTTAAAGTGATCGAGTGGGGTGTCAAATGAAAGCTTGTTGAAACACATATGATTTAATACTCGCGCAAGTTTTTCTTTATGTTATTTTTTTAAAAAAATGCCAAAAATTGCTATCCCACATCACTAAAAGTACTAACAAAAAATTTCGAAAAAATTCTGAAATATTTCATAAAGTGTAGATTGATTATTTACTTGTTTATATATATATATATATATATATATATATATATATATATATATATATATATATATATATATATATATATATATATATATATATATATATATATATATATATATATATATATATATATATATATATATATATATATATATATATATATATATATATATATATATATATATATATATATATATATATATATATATATATATATATATATATATATTATCTGTCAGCATTTTCTATATGGAAAAACCCCCGGTTGAAAAAAATTAGGATAGGCCAAACGACGAAATATGAGAAGGAGAAAATTAATTATTTATACTTGTTTTCAGGCAGACTGACTTGTTTACATTACGTAGATTTAGCTATACTTAAGTTACTGTTATTGATATGTCCCGAAACCATTAATTTATAGTTATTATGACAGATACGACCATTTTTTTTTTTTTTTTTTTATGGGTCTAGCACACGTGCAGGGAAGTCCCTAAAGCGCTTCAGGAGCGGCACGAGTGCGGAAAAAGCGATTCACGTTGTTCTTGAATCGCTGTAAATTGTACTCGGTGGGAAACACAGCGCTGGGCAAATTATTCCAAAGGGATGACGTTCTCCATATAAAAGATTGCTTGAAAAGCGTTGTACGCGGAGTAACAAGCTGAACCTCATACGGATGCGAAGCACCAGCGCGACGTGTATTTCTAACATGCACCGCTTTGGGAGGAATTAAGTGGGCTACATCCTTCGAGCACTTTCCATGAAAATACTTGTAGAACAGACTCAAGTCGCCAACCGTTCTTCGATGTTCCAGCGAATGAAGGCCGCCGGTCAATTCCGGGTCCCCAATCAGACGGACTGCTCTTCTCTGAACAGAATCCAACAAATGCAGTGTATGTTTGGGAGCGGAGCCCCAAACGTGGGAGCAGTATTCCATAGTTGGTCGAATTTGGGCTTTGTAAAGAATTAACAGTTGCTGTGGGGTGTAAAGCTTTCTGGTTCTAAATAATATTCCCAACTTTTGAGAAGCTCTCCTTGCTATGCCTGCGACATGTTCATGCCAAGACATATTTGCTCCCAAACTAACGCCCAACAAATTGAGTGACGATGCTAGGGGAATGGAGTGCCCCGACATAACTATGTCGGGTTCAGCAACGTTAACTTTTTTAGAAAAAACTGCCGCTTGGGTTTTTGTAGCGTTAAATTCCACTTGGTTACTGTCACCCCAAGATAGAATTTCTTCCAGGTCTTTGTTAAGTTGAACGACCTCCTGCTGTCTGCGGATATTCGCCTGAGCAGCCGATGTCCGAGCGTTCAAGGTGAATGAAGAGACAAGCGTACTGTCATCTGCAAAGCTATAGATTGGATTCCCGGTCTTTTCCAGCAGATCGTTAATGTAAATGAGAAAGAGAGTAGGAGACAGTATGGAGCCCTGGGGGCACACCGGCGTTGATAGTGAGGGTGTTAGAAAGAAATCCGTCGACCGCCACTCGTAAAGAACGCTCTCTGAGGAAACATGAGAGCCACAAACAGAACCTTTCAGATATACCATAAGAGCGTAACTTAGCCAACAGTCCATCGTGCCAAACACGGTCGAATGCCTTGGATATGTCAAGAGCAACCGCTCGAGATTCTCCAAAGTGTTCAATTGCGTTATTCCAAACATGTGTTACATAAGTCAGAAGATCTCCTGTTGATCTATGTTTACGAAAACCATATTGGTGATCGCTAATAATATTGAATCGTTCAAGATATTTTAGAAGATGCTCATTGATAACCTTTTCCATGACTTTCGATATTATTGAAAGCAGTGCAACTGGTCGGTAGTTATTTGGCAAGGTCTTCTTACCTTTTTTAGGTATCGGCTGAACCGTGGCACATTTCCAGCAGGACGGAAATATTCCCTTTCTGTAGGATAGGTTAAAAAGTCTACAGAAAACTGGTGTTAGTTCCCTTGCACAGTTTTTTGAGAACTATGGCAGGTATTCCGTCAGCGCCAGAAGCCTTCTTGGTGTCTAGCTTCATTAAAATACGCTTTATGATGCGCTGTCTGAAGACAACATCGGGCATCCTTGACTGCAATATGGGAATAGTAGGTGGTGTTTTTCCTTGGAAATCGACAGTAGAATGTGAAGCAAAGAGTTCAGCCAACAAGTTCGCTCTCTCAACAGGTGTGGTTGCAATGGAATTATCTGGCCGTATGAGTGGTGGTATGGTGGATTTGGTAAAATTTTGACTAACTGCCTTAGCGACTGCCCAAAAGGACCTGGAATTGTTGGGACAAGCGAGAAGTTTGTTTCTAATTCGTTGATTGTGTGCCTCCTTGGTTTCGTCGATAATTCCCTTGCATCTGTTCCGGGCATGAACAAAGATGTTACGATTTACGGTGTTAGGATTTTCACGCCATTGTCGGTAGGCAATATGTTTAGAAGCAACAGCTTCTTTGCATTTTCGGTCGAACCAAGGCTTGCCGTTGGAGGAGCATTTCTTCGAAAAAGGGATGTAAGCTTCCATACCAGCCAAAATAACATCGGAGATCTCCCTGGCGCAGTCAGATGGGTTATCGGATCGAAAACAAATGTCCATCCAAGGGAAAGTTCGAAAGTATTCCAAGAGATCTTCCCATTTAGCAGATTTGTAGTGCCAAATCTTGCGCGGCCTAGGCGCCTCTCTGTCACTGATTGGCAGGATACTCGATGTCGAAAGCAGTTTATGGTCGGAAGAACCTAACGGCGGATTTACGGTGACCGTGTATATCTCCGGATTGGTGGTTAAAAACAGATCAAGAAGACTGGCGAACTCCCCGTCTCGATCAGGGATCCGTGTTGGTTCGTCAATAAGCTGACCATAGACCATAAGACCATAGCTTATAAAAACTGTTTATGTAACCTTAATGAGATTTAGGTAACGGCATACTTTTGGTACGCACTATGAAATATAGTTTAATGAGCCGTAGTAGTCGGCTAGCTTTGTTAGATGTCTGAATGCAATTGTTAATAAAAGTTATTGTCGAAATTGCCCAAAAGTGTTTAAATTATTTTTTTTTTTTAAATAAAAGCTAAACATATATATATATATATATATATATATATATATATATATATATATATATATATATATATATATATATATATATATATATATATATATATATATATATATATATATATATATATATATATATAAAACATTTTTGGAATATGTTTATAAAGTCTATCCACCTATTTGAATAGCATTGGGCTTATACAAATGATAAAAGTTTTACTAGAAACTTGATCCTTAAACCTTGAACCTTGATCGACAATGAGTTTTGCAATTTTCCTAATGATATAGAAATTCACATTGTAACAAGTTTATGTCCAAATCCCGGATTTTGAGTTTGTGAAGTCACTGATCATTTTAAACCTCCGTAACAAAAATTTGTGTTTCTGGAGCAATCCCGGTACGGTACACTAATTGCGCAAGTCTGACTTGCACTTGACCGGTCTTTTTAACCTTGTTTCACAATTGTAGCCCATTCTATAGCCGAACAAGAAGGAAAATTTGCTTTTATGACACTCTTTTAAAAAATTTCGTTTTTCAGCACCATGCGAATCTTTCGGTGGTATTTTAACATCACTGTGAGTACTACCCCACCACTGGTCAAACTATGATGAATATACGAACAGTTTATACGAAAATATGAAATTGGCTCATTAACGATTCAACTCCCTTCTCAAAACCTTTCATACTTGCTTGCAATACAAATCAACTCGATTTCTTAAGAAATTTTTATTCCAAGAAAAATAATAAATCATAGCTATAAATAAATTTCAGTGAAAAAATAATTCATACATTTTCGTTGTAATTGAAACATTCCACAAAGTCAGCTTCATATAACTAAACCCTTATTGTATCTTTGTATCTACGTGAACACTCATCTATAAGTTAGAAATCCATTTTTAGTGTTCCGTGTGAATACTTATAAGATCACTTCGCTGTCTGTCAGTCCGTCTATCACACCCGATTTTCCCCGAAACTATTTGACAGAGAAAATTGAAATTTGGCACTAATATAATAATTGATGGCCCCATCAATATGTGTAGTGTGTCGTTTTAAAAGTTAAATTTTGACTTAAACTGTTTGGGAGTAAAATCGAAAGTAAAAAAAAATTACTAGGTCATCGAGTGAGGTGTCAAATGAAAGCTTGTAAAAACACGAGTTCAAAAATATTTATAATGTAATACTTGCGCACACTTTTCTTTGCATGATTTTTAAAAAATTGCCAAAAATCGCTGTTCCCCCCCTTATCTCGAAAAAATTCGGAAATATTCTCCACAAGGTGTAGATTGAACGAAAATTATCACTACTGCATTACCTTTATTACCTCCATAACAAAAATTATTATCATTAAAAACAATCAACGTACGGAATACTAATTGCGCAAGTTTGACTGGCACTTGGCCGGTTTTATTATTTTATCTCATGTGGAGACATTTCAGTAAAAGTCACGGATGGAGAAATAGGTAGAACATAGAGATATTATAATAGAGGAGAGAAAGTATATAGCCTGCTGTAAGCGAAAGCGTATAGTCGCTAAAAAGAGAAAGAAATAATACGAGTCATTCTATCTCTCTTACTCGGCGTACGCCCACAACACTCTCGCACGGGTCGCACGCCCTCAACACTAAGTTAGACTGTGTTCCCGCGCGTGAGTGTTGTAAGCGTGCGCCGAGAAAGAGAGACAGAATGACTCATATTATTTCTTTCTCTTTCTATGAACGACACGCTTCTCGCGAGAACTTACCTGCTCTATTCTAATATCTCTATTGTGTAGAAGTGTTAATCTGGGAATATATCCGTACGTTTGTTCCATTTGGGGTGGAATTTTGCGGACGTTTCGCCAAGACCTCACTTGGCATTTTCAACGCTAGCTCATCGGAGTTCAGTTACAGAGAAAATACTTTGTTGCGGTTTTTCGTATATTTCCGCCAGAGGTTGTAGTGACTCGGATCGACCGTAGTTGTCTGTCAGTTGATACATATTTTTTTAAATTATCGTTTTCCAAGTGTTAAATGGGTTCAGTTCATCGTCTTTTCTGTTTAATGTCCGATTTCTTCGATGGCCCCTCGAGTTGTTCTTATAGCTTTCTTTGCTGGCTATCTATTTGCAGCTACTAAAACTTATTTTGTGGCCTGTATGAAGTTGGTGTTGAAAAAGAGTAAATGTAGTTTATTTATTTTTGATAGCCATTTCTAATCTGGAAGATATTCAAATAACACAGGAACTAAAGCCATTGGATCATTCAAAACGTCAAAATTTCCTGGACGTGTAATCTCCAGAAACATTGATGTTAATTGACCACAAGACTATGTGATCTGACTCCGTTGGACTATTTTCTCTGGGTTCACGTGAACAGCCTAGTCTATAAGAATAACACGTAGGCTGAAAAGTTTTTGGTCTGGCTACTTAAAACACATTTTTTTTTTGCAAAATTCGACTTTATTCATCAATATAGCCTCCTTCAAGAGCGATACACTCAGTCCAACGCTTTTCTAACAAGTCTACACCTTTCTTGTAGAAGGATTTTTCTTTGCCTTCAAAATAGGCCTCGGTTTCGGCGATAACTTCTTTATTGGAGCCAAATCTCTTTCCCGCGAGTATTTTTTTGAGATCTGCGAATAGATAATAGTCGCTGGGGGCCAAATCTGGAGAGTACGGTGGATGAGGAAGCAATTCGAATTTCAATTCATGCAGTTTTACTATCGTAACCATTGACTTGTGACACGGTGCATGGTCTTGATGAAAAAGCACTTTTTTCTTGTTCATTTGGGGCCGTTTCTTTGCGATTTTTGCCTTCAAGCGCACCAATATTTTTATATAATGTTCGCTATTGATGGTTTTTTCCTTCTCAACATAGTCGATGAAAATTATTCCAGGCGCATTCCAAAATACAGAGGACAAAACGTTCCCAGCCGACTGTTGTGTCTTTGGTCGCTTCGGGCGGCTTTAACCAGCTGCTGTCCACTCAGCTGACTGCCGATTTGATTCCGGAGTATAGTAGTGGATCCATGTTTCATCCATTGTCACATATCGTATGAAAAAATCCTTTTTATTGCGTTTAAACAGGTCCGAACAGTGGTCAGAATCATTAACACGTTGTTGTTTTTGGTCCACTGTGAGCAAACGCGGTGCCCATTTCGAACAGAGTTTTCTCATGCCCCATTGTTCATGTCAAATATGACCAACACATTCTCTTGATATCTTTAGGGTGTCAGCTATCTCACGCAATTTCACTTTATGGTCATCCAAAACAATTTTATGGACTTTTTTAATGTTTTCCGGTGTAATCACCTCATTTGGACTTCCAGAGCATTCAGCATCATTTGTATCTGTACGACCACGTTTAAATTCAGCATACCAGTAAATGATGAGTGATTTTCCAGGGGTAGAGTCCCCTGGGTAAGGTTAATGGTGAGTTTAGATTGATTGTTTTTGAAACACTTATTAAGCCATTGCTTTTCTTGAACGGTATTTTTTTTCCACCAAGAAACCGTGTTTAATCAAAACACGAAATTCGATTTTTCCCATTGTTTTGAAAATATTAAAAGTAGCGTCACTAAAACCACTATAACTTGTGAACTAATCGTTGAAATGTTCTGAAATTTTGACAGGTATTGTTTGAAGGTTGGTGCTCCTAAAAATCATATTAATTTTTTGTAAAAGGCGATATCTATGTGTCAGATTAAAAACTTTTCAGCCTACGTGTTACTTACAGACTGTACATGACATCTAAAAATAACTAAGCGCGCCAAAACTATTTTCTCCCCCTCTTCCTTCACGACATTCCCTTCGCTACTGCCCCGACTGGAGCTATTAGGAAAACATTTTTCAATAATATCGGTATTTTATTTATTTTAAAAGATACTGCAGTTTTCTCCCGATGAATTAAGTTATTAGGAATTTACTAAAATCTTAACACGCAATAGATACTACGAACCATACAAACTACTATATTTCGATTAAACTAAATACGTACTTTTCTTCATAACTTAATTTTAATTATTATGTGGTAAACTATAATGAATCACCTTGACATCGTTTTGTTTCGAAACGTGGTAACTTTTTTAAAATACAATGAATTAGTAATATTGTAAAATATCCCGTTAAATACCCTGTGTTGATAATATCACTGCAGTTCAAAGGATATAAATTAAAAAACTATAATTCCCCGCTTCAATTACCCATATAAGCTCATGTTGACACTATTACCAGCAACTAAGTAATTGAAAATCCCCAGGATTTTTCTCTACACACGTGTGGCTGATAACGAGTCCCTATTACAGATTTAACTTGTTGATAAACAATTTTTCCGATGCATAGTGCATATCTATGTACGTATATGGGGTTTCACCTTATTTTGACATGATGATTGAATACTTTCATAAAACTATTTACATTCTTTAAAATAATAATAATAATAATAATAATAATCCCATCAATCCCACCATCAACAATGAAACACTCGATAACATGTTTGACAAAGAAACATACAAATATCTAGGCTTTCAACAAAGCACCAAACTCAACCATACTCACATCAAAACAGAGCTCAGAACCGAATTCAAGAACAGACTGACGAAACTTTTACAAACAAAACTCAACTCCAAATATCTCACTAAAGCCATCAACACGTTCGCTATATCTATACTCACATATTCATTTGGTATCATCAAATGGTCACAAACAGACTTAGAAAATATTCACATCCTTATACGGTCTCAATTCACCAAATACAGGAAATTACACCCCAACGCATGCAAAGAAAGACTTACCATCGAGAGGAAGGCAGGAGGAAGAGGAATTATAGACATCAGATCATTACACACAAAACAAATACAAGCACTTAGGAAATTCTTTCACACCAAGCAAACCAGCCTCCACACAGCAACAGTCAAAGCAGACAAAAACTATACCCCACTCGACTTATCCCGGGGGTAGACCACCCAGCAGATACACACAGTCACATCCAATTACAACAGGAAAAGATGAAAACGTGGTCAGAAAAAACACTTCACGGAAAACACAGATACCACATAGAGCAAGACCACGTAAATAAAAAACAATCATACACCTGGTTACGGGATGGGCAGCTATTCCCAGAAACAGAAGGCTTCTTACTTGCCATCCAGGATAAAGTCATATTAACCAGAAACTACCAAAAGCATATTATCAAAGACCCAACTATTACAGAAGACAGATGCAGAAAATGCCACCAACAGAAAGAAACGATCGAACACATAACAAGCGGATGTAAAATATTAGCCGGAACGGAATACACAGCCAGACATGACTCAGCGGCAAAAGTAGTTCACCAAGCACTAGCCACCACATACAAGCTCATAGAAAACACAGATCCCTACTACAAATATACACCAACATCCGTACTTGAAAATAAAGATTACAAACTCTACTGGGACATCAGTATCCATACAGATAAAACAGTCTCCGCCAATAGACCCGATATTACTTTTCAGTGCAAAAAAGAAAAAGTCACCTATCTAATTGACATAGCTGTCCCCAACGACACAAACATCCAAACGAAATACACAGAAAAAATTTCCAAATACACAGACCTTGCAACGGAAATAAAAAGGCTATGGAAACAAGAAAAAGTCATCATTGTCCCCCTCATTATATCAGCCACAGGCCTTACACCAACAACGTTCACACCACACTTAGTACAATTAGGACTCAACACAAACATACACAAAAACATTCAGAAGTCAGTGATTTTGAAAACATGTAACATTGTCAGGTCATTCCTTAATACACAATGATAATGCGTTTGTGCTGACTTGGTTTCCGCCCGTCAGCCAAACATGGAACCACATTGACCAAATGTGAGAAAAAAAAAACGAGAACAGTCATAATAATAATAATCTCTACGATCTCAATTCACCAAATACAGGAAATTACACCCCAACGCATGCAAAGAAAGACTTACCATCGAGAGTAAGGCAGGAGGAAGAGGAATTATAGACATCAGATCATTTCACACAAAACAAATTCAAACACTTAGGAAATTCTTTCACAGCAAGCAAACCAGCCTCCACACAGCGACAGTGAAAGCAGACAAAAACTACACACCTCTCGACTTAGCCCGGGCAGACCACTCAGCAGACACACACAGTCACACCCAATTACAACAGGAAAAGATGAAAACGTGGTCAGAGAAAACACTCCACGGAAAACACAGATACCACATAGAACAAGACCACGTAAATAAAAAACAATCATACACCTGGTTACAGGATGGGCAGCTATTCCCTGAGACTGAAGGCTTCTTACTTGCCATCCAGGATAAAGTCATATTAACCAGAAACTACCAAAAGCATATCATCAAAGACCCGACTATTGCAGAGGACAGATGTAGGAAATGCCACCAGCAGAAAGAAACGATCGAACACATAACGAGCGGATGTAAAATATTGGCCGGAACAGAGTACACAGCCAGGCATGATTCAGCTGCCAAAGTAGTTCACCAAGCACTAGCCACAACATACAAACTCATAGAAAACACAGATCCCTACTACAAATACACGCCAACATCCATACATGAAAATGAAGATTACAAGCTCTACTGGGACATCGGTATCCATACAGATAAAACAGTCTCCGCCAATAGTCACCTATCTAATTGACATAGCTGTCCCCAACGACACAAACATCCAAACGAAATACACAGAAAAAATTTCCAAATACACAGACCTTGCAACGGAAATAAAAAGGCTATGGAGACAAGAAAAAGTCATCATTGTCCCCCTCATTATATCAGCCACAGGCCTTACACCAATAACATTCACACCACATTTAGTGCAATTAGGACTCAACACAGATATACACAGAAACATTCAGAAGTCAGTGATTTTGAAAACATGTAATATTGCCAGGTCATTCCTTAATACGGAATGGTAATAGCGTTTGTGCTGACTTGGTTTTGGCCCGTCAGCCAAACATGGAACCACATTGATCAAATGTGAGAAAGGAGAACTTTTTGTAACAATAATAATAATAAACACAGAAAAAATTTCTAAATACACAGACCTTGCAACGGAAATAAAAAGGCTATGGAGACAAGAAAAAGTCATCATTGTCCCCCTCATTATATCAGCCACAGGCCTTACACCAATAACATTCACACCACATTTAGTGCAATTAGGACTCAACACAGACATACACAGAAACATTCAGAAGTCAGTGATTTTGAAAACATGTAACATTGTCAGGTCATTCCTTAATACGGAATGGTAATAGCGTTTGTGCTGACTTGGTTTTGGCCCGTCAGCCCAACATGGAACCACATTGATCAAATGTGAGAAAGAACAACTTTTTGTAATAATAATAATATAAGGGCTTCTTACTACCTTCTTCTTCTTCTCATGCCGTCAGGTTAGCGACCACATCTCTAAATGCGTCTCTATCTCCACTAGATGCCACATAGAACAGTTCTTTAACGCTGAGATTCGTCCACTCCCTTATATGTCCAAGCCAAGGCTTCTTCTTCCTGCCGATACTTTTCCTTCCCTCTACTCTTCCCTGCATTATGTTTTATAGCAATAAGGACTTGTCGTTGTGCACGATGTGTCCTATGTAAGTTGTTTTTCGTATCTTGATGGTAGTTAGGAGTTTTCATTTGCTCCCAATACGTCTCAATACTTCGTCGTAGATGACTCTATGAGTTCAGGATATCTTTTTTTTTTTTTTTTTATGGGTCTAGCACACGTGCTGCAAGGAAGTCCCTAAAGCGCCCAGGAGCGGCATGTGTGCGGAAAAAGCGATTCACGTTGTTCTTGAACCGCTGTAAATTGTACTCGGTGGGAAACACAGCGCTGGGCAAATTATTCCAATAAAATTATTCCATATAAATGACTGCTTGAAAAGCGTTGTACGCGGAGTAACAAGCTGTCATACGGATGTGAAGCATCAGCGCGACGTGTATTTCTAACATGCACCGCTTTGGGAGGAATTAAGCGGGCTACATCCTTTGAACACTTTCCATGAAAATACTTGTAGAACAGACTCAAGTCGCCAACCGTTCTTCGATGTTCCAGCGAATCAAGGCTGCCGGTCAATTCCGGGTCCCCAATCAGACGGACCGCTCTTTTCTGAACAGAATCCAACAAATGCAGTGTATATCTGGGAGCGGAGCCCCAAACATGGAAGCGGTATTCCATAGTTGGTCGAATTTGAGCTTTGTAAAGAATTAACAGTTGTTGTGGTGTGTAAAGCTTTCTGGTTCTCAATAATATTCCCAACTTTTGAGAAGCTCTCCTTGCTATGCCTGCAACATGTTCATGCCAGGACATATTTGCTCCCAAACTAACGCCCAACAAATTAAGCGAGTATGCTAGGGGAATGGAGTGCCCCGACATAACTATGTCGGGTTCAGCAACGTTAAACCTTTTTTCGAAAAAACTGCCGCCTGGGTTTTTGTAGCGTTAAATTCCACTTGGTTACTGTCACCCCAAGATAGAATTTCTTCCAGGTCCAGGCGAATGAAGAGACAAGCATACTGTCATCTGCAAAGCTGTAGATTGGATTCCCGGTCTTTTCCAGCAGATCGTTAATGTAAATGAGAAAGAGAGTAGGAGACAGTATGGAGCCCTGGGGCACACCGGCGTTGATAGTGAAGGTGTTAGAAAGAAATCCGTCGACCGCCACTCGTAAAGAACGCTCTCTGAGGAAACATGAGAGCCACAAACAGAACCTTTCAGACATACCATAAGAGCGTAACTTAGCCAACAGTCCATCGTGCCAAACACGGTCGAATGCCTTGGATATATCAAGAGAACCGCTCGAAATTCTCCAAAGTGTTCAATTGCGTTGTTCCAAACATGTGTTATATAAGTCAGAAGATCTCCTGTTGATCTATGTTTACGAAAACTATACTGGTGGTCGCTAATAATATTGAATCGTTCAAGATATTTTAGAAGATGCTGATTGATAACCTTTTCCATGACTTTCGATATTATTGAAAGCAGTGCGACTGGTCGGTAGTTATTTGGCAAGGTCTTCTTGCCTTTTTTAGGTATCGGCTGAACCGTGGCACATTTCCAGCAGGACGGAAATATTCCCTTTCTGTAGGATAGGTTAAAAAGTCTACAGAAAACTGGTGTTAGTTCCCTTGCACAATTTTTGAGAACTGTGGCAAGTATTCCGTCAGCGCCAGAAGCCTTCTTGGTGTTTAGCTTCATTAAAATACGCTTTATGATGCGCTGTCTGAAGGCAACATCGGGCATTCTTGACTGCAATATGGGAATCGTAGGTGGTGTTCTTTCATGCATCTATACACACACCACACACCACATTTCGAACGATTCTAGCTTCTTGGTAATTTGAGCGAAGATTTAAATTTTTATTGGTAAGCATTAAAGAGTACTCACAAATGCCTTCCAAGCCATTTCTATTCTGATTTTGATTTCTTCATCTGGATCTAATTGTGCATTTATGATTGAACCGAGGTACTTGTATTTTTGAACGCGTTCTATTTGTTTTCCATTCAGTGTAAGTATAAGGGTAATGTTTGGGTTGTTACTAACAACCATAAATTTTGTTTTCTCGATGTTTATAGTGAGTCCTACTTCTTCGTACTCTCGGTTTATTCCTTCAAAAAGGGTTTGTCGATCTTCTACACTCTCAGGTTGCTCCAATGCTCACTCCCTCACATTTCTCATCCAGTACTTTCCGAAACACGAACTGAGAATACATGTTGAACAGTTGCGGAGACAGGACGGACCCCGTCGAACCCCCTTTGGGGGGATTGGAATTTCATCCGCTGTTCGGTTGTAGTAGATATTTTTAATTAATCGTATGTCGTTTTTATCTAAATTAATTATTGGTTTGTCGTGTTGGACTTTATTAAAGGCTTTTTAAAAGTCGATGAAACAGTATGTTTTGTATTCTTTACGCTTCTGTATTCTTGTATTCTTTACACTTTTGTAGCAGAACCATGATAGCGAATAAAGCCTCTTACCTATACCAACCAAATTCACCATTCAGGACCGCTCCGTACAGAATTATTAATGTCAGACATCTGAGACTGTTTGTGACTGGACGTTGCCAAGCATTTCTAGTGTCTGAGTACAGAAAAAGACATGATGCAATTGCTGAGATATTGAACCAAGAAATAGCTGGATAACTGAAGCTGCTACAAGAGAACAAAATGCCGTATTAGAAATACCGGAGATATTCCTTAAAACAGTGGCGGCTCGTGATGGAATTTGGTGGGGGTTCCATACCTCACAAAGCTATGTTGTATGTAGCATTATGAGCCAATAAGAGCGTAAAAATACGATTTCCAGATACCTACTTAATTTTAAATTTTATGTATGTATTTATACCTAGAAGACATTTTAAAATTTTCTAACGTCCATTGTCACAAATGAAAATACCTTACCTAATATTAATGTCAATAGGTTAAACATAATATCGAATATAAAATCACTTACCAATACAGAAGGTCCAACTATAATAGGCAAATGGTCGCGGTGTATTGACACATATTTGACGAAAGAAAATGCAGTCCATATTAGAAATTCATTGTTTTATTCAAAACATCTAAATATAAGCTAAACATTCTAAACACAATGTTTAAACTAAAAGTCCATACGGCGATTTTTTAAATTTTCAAATTTGTCAATCACTTATTGATTAAAATCACTAATATCTTCTATTTTCTTTTTTGTTAACAGCATTCCTAATGCTGAAAGTCTTTCTTCATTCATGGTAGTTCTTAAAAACGACTTAATTCTTTTTAAAGTTAAGAAATTTGTTTCAGCTTCAGCAGTCGTCATCGGAATGGTAATAATTAGCTGCAGTAAAGTATACGTTGCGGAAAATATATTTTGTAAATTATTTTCGATTATAAATCGCAAACAATGCACCCTTCCTGGCAAATTTTTAAAATCTGGCCATTTATAAATAAGTTCAAGTTCAGTTTGTAATCTAATTTTGTCCAAAAATGGATTAGCCTGAACTATATCATTTAAATAGTGCGAGGGGAATTTATTTTCAAACTCCGAGAACTAAGAAGACATAAACAGAAGCGAACCACTCAGATAACTATTAAATGAAAACTTTTCCTTAATTTGAATTAATGTACGAGGCTGGTTTGAAAAGTCCGTGCAAAGTCCGAGAGATAGCACCACCGGCGCGTATCGAGGTCATGTTTAGTTAGTAGCATCTCTTGAATGAACGCACACCAAGTTTCAGCCATATTGGTCTATTTCTTTGTGTTTGGCATTCGTGTGAATCAAGGAAGTCGAGTGATTTTCAAGAAATGGACGAAAAAGAATTTCGTGTGGTGATTAAACATTACTTTATGAAAGGCAAAACGCCTCAGGAGACTAAAGAGAAGCTTGATAAACATTATGGTGGCTCTGCACCTTCGATTAGAATAGTTTATAAGTGGTTTCAAAATTTTCGGACTGGCCGTATGGGCACAAGTGACGCTGAACGTTCTGGACGGCCTGTGGAGGTTACGACTCCAGAAATCATTGATCATATCCATGATATGGTGATGGATGACAGAAGAGTTAAGGTGCGTGAGATTGCTAGTGCTGTGGGCATCTCGACTGAACGGGTACATAATATTTTGCATAAACATTTGGACATGAGAAAGCTAGCCGCGATTGCTCACGCTTGACCAAAAACGGAATCGTGTGAAGTGTTGCAAGGATGGTTTGCAGCTGTTCCAGAAGAATCCGGAGGACTTTAAGCATCGTTTCGTCACTGTGGATGAAACATGGATATATTACTATACTCCTGAGACCAAACAACAATCTAAACAATGGGTTACCAAGGGGGAATCTGCACCAAAAAAGGCGAAGACCGTTCCTTCGGCCGGAAAGGTTATGGCGACTGTTTTTTGGGATTCGCAAGGGATAATCCTCATCGACTATCTGGAAAAGGGTAAAACTATTACAGGTGAATATTATTCATCGTTATTGGACCGTTTGAAAACCGAGCTGCAAGAAAAACGCCCGCGATTGGCCCACAAGAAAGTCCTTTTCGATCACGACAACGCACCAGCACACACCTCAGCAGTTGTGGTCGCAAAATTAATGGAAATAGGATTCCAACTCGTTTCACATCCCCCCTATTCTCCAGACTTGGCTCCCTCGGACTACTATTTGTTCCCCAATTTGAAGAAATGGCTGGCGGGACAAAGATTTTATTCAAACGAGGAGGTGATTGCAGACACTAATGGATATTTTGCAGACTTGGACAAATCCTATTATTCGGAAGGGATCAACAAACTAGAACATCGTTGGACAAGTATATAAGCTTAAAAGGAGACTGTGTCGAAAAATAAAAAAGTCCGTGCAAAAATAAAAACACATAAGTAGTTTTTATTTTTGCACGGACTTTTCAAACCAGCCTTGTATAATCACATTCTTCTTTTGCTGCAATTACTTTCGATAAATAAGGATCTTTCTTACGTCTTTTATTCTGAAAATGAACTACATCTTCAATTAAAGTAGACATTTCTTCAGCATTTTATCTTTCAGTCGCTATACATTTTTCAAATATATTAATTGCTGTGGCTACCTGTGCAGGATCAGAAGTCGATTTTTGCAAACTGTTACATAGGATATCGGCGTGTGGCATAATTTTATGAAAAAATGTTAGCCAGAATACAAATTGTGCATCTTATAACATTCTATGGATTGCAGAGGCTTGATTAATTGTGGTAGATTGTTTCGAAGTATTTTTTACCTTCTCCATAGATTCGATAAGTACTTCTCTGTTCTCAAAAATAATATTTATAGTTCTACTTTTAAAAAGACACCGTGTCGTAGAAGTTCTTGGAATATGGCAGCGTACAACTTCAATTAATATTTCAACTCGCTAAGGAGAATTTTTAAAAAATTCGTAATATCTGTTATCTTAGAAAAGAAAATACGTACTTCTGCTTTTTAGCTAGTTGCATGAGCTAAAATTAAATTTAATTGATGAGCATAACAGTGAACTTAATAACCGTATTTATAATCATCTTGAATAATTCTGTTTACTCCACCATGGCAGCCACTCATAACATTTGCTCCATCATAGCTTTGTGAAATTAATTTATTTGGTGTATGTGTAACTTTGAGCAAAACGTTTTTGATATAATTTGCTAAACTAATTGCATTATCATCTTGTGGATTCAAAAAAGCCAAAAATCCTCCTTCGTCTTCTAAAATGTATCTGAAAACTACTACCATTTGAAACTTACAAGAAATATCTGTGGCCTCATCTGCTATAACAGAGATGAATTAGGCGTCTGCTATTTCATTCTTTATATATTCGTGGCAAACTTGTAGCGTGCAATCTAATAATTCATTCTGAATTATTTTTGAAGTACCTTTGAAGACCGTAGAGTTTTCAAAATGCTCTTTTAAAGCCAGATCTAACTCTGCACTAAAATTGATTAGACCTTTGAAAATGCCCGGATTTTGCGAACCATCCCTTTCATTGTGTCCTCGCAAAGCTGATTCGAAACATCCACAGAACAATTTATAATTTTCGACAAAATGTATCTGTTTTTCAATACACTGTCATTATGTTTTTCGATACCTCTTCGGTAGGCACTATCCAGCTGTTATTTTATATCAACTTTTCTCAAAAGTCTTAGTTCTAACAACGAATTTATATGAACCTGCGAACTTTCATGCTTTTTATTTTTTTGTGATAAGTGTGCCAGATCGACTACCCCACTTTTCACCCAACTCGCTTCAGCACTTTCAGATGCAAATAGGAAACATGGAAAACAAAACAAGCTATTTTTAACACTGCATCCGCATAGCCATTCATGTTTTCCATATAATTCACTTTTAAAACTTCTTTTGAACTCGCATTTTTGTCCCTTATTGAGTAATACTAAGATTCAGAATCGGTTTTCCCGCAACTTTCACTCAAAGTTTGTCTTCTAAAGGCAACTTCGAAAAACTTCGTTTTAAATAATTCACTGTATATTCAAAGTTTCTTTTAACGCCTAACAATTTACTACACCTCGGCTGTGCATCCATTTTTTCGTTCATTACATCAATTATAATCAGTTTATGTCTGTATGTAATTGCATTCACGACTTAATTCTAACATTACACCCTTTGTTGCAAAATATTGAGCGCCAAAACCAAATGTAACTACTCTGCTTGGAACCGCTTAGATTAGATGTAAAATATAAACGAATCAACACGACGCTTCTACTCCAATCCAAATCCGCAAGATCACCAAGTAGATGTGAAACATGGAGAGAGAAAAACGATGAATTTACATTTTCGTATTAGAGAGAGACACAATTTGTCAGAACGTATAAAAAAAACGTATAAAACGGGACAGCGCCTTGCTTTACATCCAGTTCTTGTAGTTTGTGCGCTTAGAGAGCTTCAGTGTGACAACTCGAGGTTTAACGGTACGTAAAGTATTAGGGTTGTTATAAATTGTTCTTGTCCATTTGTAGGGAAGGTTCACTTCTTTAAAAGACGTTTGTATGACTAAGGTATAATACAAAATAATTTGCTTTTTGCTTTATTGTTGACAGGGTGTTCACGTACGCATGTGCTCTTATAGAGGAGCCGCCACTGGCTTAAAACAACTGGGTCATTCCTTTACAAACCGTACGGATTTGAGAAAAAAGAGTCTTCATATTTTTGATTTGCCTGAAAAATTTTTTATCGCTTTTATACATGAAATTAGTAGGCACGTCTATCGGAATTTTTTTTTTCCAAATATATATTTCGCAAAATATGGATGTTATAAATTATCGTAGTCCACTAATCGGTGGCAAATTAAAAAAGCAAAATCTCCGGTTCGATTTATTGTAGAAACTTCATTCTTTCGCCATTTTATTGCCTTTATGTTGGCTTTCATAAAGTATAACCATGGAATTTTTTAATTGTTTATTCATAAAAAATAATAAGACTTATTGTTTAAATATTTTTTTCATGCTTGCCCCCACTACTTATAAAATCAAAAAAAATACCATTATATTCACTATGTTTTAATCTAAAAACCCATATTTTTGAAAAGTAGAGTCTCTATTAGGTCGGAAAATATTAAATAATTTCGAGTGCGCGCATAAATTCTAACGGAGCGGAGTCTCGCCCACTTTTGCGCCGATTTCTTGCTTGTGAAAGGTCACCATTTTATATCAATGCTTATATATGAAATTTTATATATATATATATATATATATATATATATATATATATATATATATATATATATATATAATAATTATCTAAGAAACGAACAAGTCGAAAGTGATCCTTATTATAAGACTAAATGTTCAAATGCACACTGATCAAATGTTTAGAAACGTAATTATTGAATACTGGAACAGAGAGAACGCTCAGCTGAAATCAAATATTACATTTTTTTTTATGATGAAAAACGACCGGAGTATTAAAATAAATCAAGGGACTATAAAATATTGGCATAAGCACATTTATTTACAAGGATATGATATAATAATACATATAATATAATTTTCGACAATATGTTCAATTTCAGTTGAATGTTTCTGCAAAGAAAATGTTTCGCTTTTACTTTTTTTTTTTTCGTGAGTTTTGGTATCATGGATGATCATAAAATGTCTAGAAAACGTAACGGCCACTGTTTTATAGTTAAACAAACCGGAATTTTAAATCTTGCCGATTTTTTAATTTTTTTTTGCTTTTTTCAGACAGCTTCTGGTACATTTTTTATTCTCTACTATGGTTAGAAAATTTCAATGACATGTTAGGAAGAGATTCAGTTGCCCATTCAAATAATTCTTTTGGCGTTTGATTGGACTGGTTACTCTTCGAAGGCTGGTTCTAGCAGCCAACATTTTCAAAGTCCTACTCAAGCCATCGCTCGCATCCTTACGATGGGACGTTGGAAAAAAGTGCCGCTCTGCATCTTTCAGATGACGAATGAGATTGATAATTTTTTTTTTTGTTTTTGTATTGCGCACTTGCTCCGTCAGAAAAATATGTATTTTTTTTAAAAATTTCATTTCAGCTGAATTTATTTCTGTTCCAGTATTCAATAATTACGTTTTCGATGGTGTACAGGGTGAGTCAACGATATAGAGTAAGGTTCATTATCTCATTTGTTTCGGAAATGACGAAAAAATGTTAAATACAATAGTTTTAGGGAATGTTAAGGTGCACAGTTTAAAATTATTTTTGAGTATACGGGGTATTTCAAAAAAGTGTTGCGATATAATATATGTTTTTTTGAATGGAACATTCTATTTTCTAATTTATTTTTAAATTCTGCATAAAACTGTAAAAAATTGCCAGTAGCACCGTTGAATACTCATAATTTTCTGAGATATATGTAAAGAAATTTGAGTTAGATGCTACAGAGTGTTCAAAATAAATTTATACATTTCGATTATTTTAAATTGAAAAAAATCTCAAATTTTTTAAATGGACACACCCTATATATTATTATTTTTTCTGATAGATTTTTACAAAACCCTCCAACTTTTGTTAAGTATGTCATATACATTCGTTTTATTTTGAATTTTTCAATTTTTACGTTTTTTTTATACACACTTACGCTATAACATCATAGTTGCCAAGACAAAACAAAAATGAAGGCATTATCAAATTTTGACATGTCTATTAAGTAAGTAAAAAGAGTTTTGTTGTAGTAAGTGACGTATAAAGGTAATAGTTATGGATTTTCCTAAAAATGAATTAATTGATATGGTTTATATACTGGGCCAGGGGGGGGGGGGAAATTGTCTTTTGGCAGTAAGGCTTTACGGAGCGAAGTACCCTAATAGACGTATACCATCTAGAAAATCTTTTCAGTGCTTAATGGAACGGTTTGATGGTAGTGGTAGCATTGAGTATACGAAATGGAAAGTAGTAAACCAGAATGCTACCAATGAGGAAAAATAAAATGATGGATTTTATTTCATGTTGAAGATAATCCCCAGGTCAGCAGCAGTCAACTAGCGACTTATCTGACACTTCCCAATCTACGGATAATCGCACCACGAGAAAATACAAGTATCTTCCCTTTCATATGGAACTACACCAAGAACTTCAAGACCGTGATTTTGAACGAGTAAACTTTTGTACCACCATGAATGGAGCAATAGAGGCCGATCCAAATTTTTTATCCAAAATAATGTTTTCTGATAAAGCTACTTTTCCCAGTAATGGCCGCAGATAACAGCCATAACATGCATTATTATTCAACAGTTAATCCATTTTGGGTCCGGAAGTTCAAAACCAAAACCCGCTTAATGTATGGTGTGGAATATTAAATTTTCGAATTATTGGTCCATATTTTTTCGGTAAACCGCTTAACGGGCCTATTTTCTAAATTTTTTGCAAAATGAATTACCCAGCTTCTTGAAGAAGTTGATAACTTTGAAAGGGAACAAATGTGGATTCAACAAGACGGAACTCCTGCTCATTACCACCGGGAAGTTCGGGAATTTTTAAACGATTGTTACCCACAAAAATGGATCAGTAGGGATGAATTCATTCAGTGGCCCCCTCGATCATGTGACTTAACACCTTTAGCATCTTTTCGTGGAGCACATTAAAGATCATGTTTATGTGAATCCCCCTATAACACCAGTAGATATGGAAAATAGGATACGGGATGTGTGCAGGACAATAACGCCCTTTATGCTAAGGAAAGTGAAAGAAAATATAGTAAAACCACTAAACATGTAGTAGACGGGCATATTTTTGAACATTTATATTAATAATTAATCATTAGATAAGTTAAACTATATTAAAAGTATTATTAACTATTTGTTTATGTCTTCACAATAGTGTAAGTGTATTAAAAACAAGGGTAAAAATTGATAAATTCAAAATAAATCGAAAACTGTTAGAAATAGGTATATGACATACTTAATAAAAGTTGGAGGGTTTTGTAAAATCTATCAGAAAAAATAATAATAAACAGGGTGTGCCACTTAAAAATTTGAGATTTTTCAACTTAAAATGTAAATGTACTTTTTTTTGAGCACCCTGTAACATCTAACTCAAATTTCTTCACATATATCTTTTTTTTCATCTCTATAGAACACTCGTCCAATTATGAGTATTCCATCTTCAGAAACAATGGCGCTACTGGCCATTTTTTACAAAACTGAAAACTAGTATTTTTTTTTTAATTTAAATATTAGAAAAACTACTAGGTTTCGGTATATAACATTATTAATAAAAAAGTTATAAAATTTAACGCAGAATTTAAAAATAAATTGGAAATGAGGATGTTCCGTTTAAAAAAAAAAATGTTATATCGGCCACACTTATTTGCAGTACCCTGTATATTCAAAAATAATTTTAAACTGTGCACCTTAACATTCCTTAAAACTATTGTATTTCATATTTTTTCGTCATTCCCGAAACAAATGAGATAATGATCTTTACTCTATCGTTCACTCACCCTGTAAAAACTTTTTTCTTGCCTAAATCCTCGTGCACACTCTTCAAAGTTGTAGTTTCAGATATTCCAGATTCTTTAGCAGGCACTGGAAAGATTTCCTCATTTCCTGCTCCAACTGCTAGTTTCTCATCGAGGGACATTATGAATTGAGTCTCACACCGATCGAAACTGTTTTGACAAAATTTTACTTAGATATAACATGGGAAATAATTTCTGTACACTTGGCGCATTCTTTCATGAATAACTTTTGGTCCATTTCCCTCTTTAGTGAGAAACTATTACTGTATTACTCATTTTTCGTAAGAAAAACGAACATATAAACTGCCAAAGGGAATGAATCAGTCCAAAATTTCGCCAAAGCAGTTAAAATGGCGACAGTGATTAGATGTTCAAGCTCTTTTTTCTTTGACCACATTTTCATGTCTAAATAGATAACTCTCGTATTTTACCTCCTTCAAAACATTTTCAACAAGGAGCTAACTATACTTGAGGCAAGGTCTTGTATTGGCACCAGCCATGAGCGACACGATTAAAGTGACAAAGGTAAAATATCTCATTAAAAATAGGACGACTTAAGAGCCACAACACATTTTAACGTTTCGTTTTAATTTCGTCTCTAAAGGCCTACGTAGGCGAGTGCGGCGAGCCACACAACTAAAGCGACATAATGAATACAACACATTTTGATGTTCACGCAGGTGGCAATTGACGAGTTTCATTCTAACACCTTCACTATCAACGCCGGTGTGCTGCATTCTGACTCCTATTGTCTTTCTCATTTACATTAACGATCTGCTGGAAAAGATCAGGAATCAATCTACAGCTTTGCAGATAACAGTACGCTTGTCTCATCATTCACTTTGAACGCTCGAACATCGGCTACTCATGCAGTTATCCGCAGAGAGTAGCAGGTCGTTCAACTTAACAAAAACCTGAAAGAAATTCTATCTAACAATGACCAAGTAGAATGTAACGCTAAAAAAACCCAGGCGGCAGTTTTTTCTAAAAAAATTTACGGTGCTGAACCTGACATAATTATGTCGGGGTACTCCATTCGTCTAACAACGTCACTTAATTTACTGGATGTTAATTTGGGAGCAAATATGTCTTAGCATGAACATGTTGCAAGCATAGCAAAGAGAGCTTCTCAAAAGCTAGGAATATTATTTCGAATTAGAAAGCTTTACACTCCACAACAACTGTTAATTCTGTACAAAGCTCAAATTCGACCAATACTGCTCCCATGTTTGGGGCTCAACTCCCAAACATACACTGCATTTATTGGATTCTATTCAGAAGAGATCTGTTCGCCTGATTGAAGACCCTGGAACTGGCGAACAACCTTGATTCATTGAAATATCGAAAAAACGGTTGGCGACTTGAGTCTATTCTACAAGTATTTTCATGGATGATGATATGATGGATGTAGCTCGCTTAATTCTTCCCAAAGCGGTGCATGCTAGAAATACACGTCGCGCTAATACTTCACTTCGTATGAAGTTTAGCTTGTTACTCCTCGTACAACCCTTTTCAAGCAGTCTTTTATATGGAGAACCTCATCCATTTGGAATAATTTGCCCAGTTCTGTGTTTCCGACTGAGTACAATTGATAGCGATTCAAGAACGACATGAATCGCTTTTTTTTTTTTCGCACACCTGTCGTTCCTACAGCGCTTTAGGGATTTCCCTGCAGCCCGTATGCTAGGTCCATAAAAAAAAAAACGCAGGACACAGCGCTAGTGTGTCGCCCAAGATAGTCGTCCACATAGGACATAATATCAGTTTTCTTTTATTTCAACAAAAAAATTTAGGATAATTGTGAAAATTTATGTCTTAATAATTCTGAATTGAAACAACAATGGAGCTAAAAAATGTTCCATGAAGAATTTTTATCGCTTTACTAGTAAGTACCGTCGTTGTCCAAAGCGGGAAACTCATAGTCGATAACGAGATAATATTGGTAATAATAAGTATAATGATACATTTTAATGATAATGTCAAATCCATCAATATGATAACGATATTTTTTTAAAAATAAAAAATACCATTTTCCTATGAAATACTGTAAATTACAGTGACATCAGCAAAATGTAGCACGACAATGGTAATTATTGAAATTATTTAAGCAGTGGCGTTCAACTCATCGTTCCAGCATAAACTAAATAAAGTCCGTACGATTTGTAATGGCATAGTCGGCCATAAAACCCAGAGAGAAGGTGCCTAACTATTTTACCTGCTTTTACTCGTATGCTAAAAATGGCAAGTCCCACCCAATTATCTGCCAGTGTTCTATCTTTGTTTATTACGCCCCGAAATCGTACACTCGCCAGTGATAGCACCAATTAGCCGCTAATGACAGGAGTTTCCACTATAAAACAGGGTCGCATTTGAATTTGTTTGTTATTTGTGAGTATTTGGCCGATAGAGATATTACATAATAAAAAATTCGAAATGCCACGAGATGTATTGAATGGTCAAATTCGGATGTTAGTACTAAATGTTCTTGATTATTTCCAAAATAAAAAGAAACCTCATTGACAAGTGTCTGTGACTAAATGTGCAGATATTACATAAATAAAAATTCGAAATCCGAGGCACTAAAATTACTAAAAAAAGACAAAAACCTTTGAGTTTGTCTGTGAACGGTCCGAGGCACTAAAACTAAGTGAGAACGGTAGCCAGAATAAAACAAGAAGGCATTGATGGTACTAAAAAAGAGCATCCGAAGATAAGAAGAGCTCCAAAAAGTTATTCATGACCTAACTGTAGAAGGAAAACATGTTATTTTGGACATGATACGTAAACAGCTAGATCCAAAACAAATTTTAAACTGCAGCAGATTCTTGGTTTAATTATGAAACAATTAGGATTCAAATACAAAGTTGACAATGGAAGAAGATACATCATGGAGAAACCAGAAATATCATCAAAAGCGAGTTAAGTTTTTGAGAGAGTATGTTGCCAATATGACTTCTGACGCTCCCATAAACGTGGATTCACCAACATGGAAGCAGCATATGGACTTGGCACGATGAAAATCCTCGATCTGTGTGGAACAAAAAAGCAGCCGCTGGAAAAAGATACATCATCGTTCACGCTGGCAATAGTAATGGATTTATAGATGGGAGTGAGCTTATCTTTTCCACAAAAAACAAGAGTTATGACTACCACGATAATATGAACGCAGAGAACTCTTTGAAAAATGGCTGAGAGAAAAACTGCTGCCGAAGCTCGAAAGGCCGTCTTTAATCATTATGGATAATGTACGATATCATTCTAGACTTAGTGAAAGTGTACCAAATGAATCGACAAGAAAAGGAGAAATCATCAATTGGCTGCGAAGTAAGCAGATTAATTTCCCAGAAAATAGTCTAAAATGTGAGTTAAGTTAAATTATCAAAAATTACAAAACAAACTTGCTGTATGCTTCAGACGAACTAATTGCTGAAATGGGTCATCAAAATTTAAGATTGCCTCCCTACCACTGTATATTTAATGCCGTAGAATTGGTGTGGGCTCAGTGCAAAGGATTTTTTAATAAAAACATTGTAAGTGAGGCGAGGCACGATGATAATGCAGCAATATCTGTTTAAAAAGCAGCTCTCCAGACAGTTACCAAAGAAAACCGGAACAGTTGTATAACACATACAGAAAATATAATCAAAGAATATAGGCAAAAAGAGAACACTTAATGTAACGGTGCCACCAATTGTTGTTAATGTAGATAAAGGATCATTTTCTGATAGTTGCAGTTTCAATTTTGTCTCTAATGATGATACTACTCAGTATATATCACCACTACTTTATATTTGCACTCGACGCGCGCCTCGCTAACCATGTTAGCTTCATCAGGAGCGATGATTGTTAATCATCGCTCCTGATGAAGCTAACATGGTTAGCGAAACGCGTGTCGAGCGCAAAAATAAAGTGTTTGGTGTAGGGGTGATATATACTGAGTACTCTAATGATGATGTTTCATCCTAATACAATCTAAATGTGGTTTATTTGTATATTTATTTTTCAAAAAAAATATGTTGCCAAAACGCAGGCACCTACTTCTTGGCAAATTATATCATACCAACATATTTACCTACCTGTTATTTTAGGGACTTTATCTATATCAATTTTCTATTGTTAAATTTTGCATCTGCAACATTTAGGTTAGCTTTAATTCTTTTATTACATTGAAAATATTATATTAAATAAACATTCTGAAACTTTCACCTAAAGTGTTTATAATTCTGACTGTATTATTTTAGAACTGTGATAATTTATCTATCTTTTGATATAAATATGCTATAACTTCATCTTTATATCCAATAAAGCCTTGCAATTATTAGAAATATGAGTGAATGTTTAATATCCTCTCCTATTTTTCGCTTCTTATAGTCCATTATAAAAAGACAAACTCCGTATGTCCAAAACTCATATTCATAATACTTCCTAATACTTATAATATAGATTTACCTAAATCCATCTCTGAGTATGGGGTGTACTCATTAAATTAATAAATGACACGTACAATTGAGTCTATCTCTCTTACTCCCAAATGATATAATCGAGATCGTTAATGACGACTGCACAATATCTTTTATCGGCAATAAAATGCTAGCATTTTATTGCCGACTATGCCATTACAGATCGTACGGACTTTAATTATTTCCTATAGGACTATGAAAATTCAATGTAAATTTCAGAAAATCGAAATAATAGGGGGGCGCTGAAATATCTCTGAATAGATAGCAAGCACAAGGGCAGCTTGGACACGATATCATATATCGTATATAGAATTCGCCAGAAGATCCGCTGTTAAAATATTTGAGAATTTTATTATGCCACTAAAAAGCGATCATGTAATTTATATATTTATATAATGCTCCCATTTAATTAAAATTAACATACGCGGCGCGGTTTTTAGGTAAGTACAGTTTCGGTGCGCACTGAGCTCCTGCATCTATTGGCTAGCCACAGACGCCATTGAGAAAGTATTCGTTCGAGTGCAGATTAGTGAATTGTATAGCGAAAATGCTATGAGCGATGGAACGGTAAGACAGTGGGTTAGAGCATTTAAGCAGATTTAAAGTAGTCCTGCACTTAAAGAGGCACCTTGACGGTTAGCACCACGACATCGACGACGACACAAAAACGGTCGTGCTGCGGTGGTTAGTAAACCAGAAGGTAGATTTCCATGAAGATGGATTACAGAAGCTAGTCTTACGATACGACAAGTACCTTAATTTAGGTGGAAATTATATTGAAAAGCAGATTAAGGTCCGGACGTTTATATAAAATTAAAATTGTCAAAAAAAATTACCTCGTGTTTTTTCTAATGTAAAAACGGTATTCATTTTAAAAACGAGCCTCGTGCATACAATAAGATATACTATAGAGATATGCGACAAAAGTTGTGCGATATAAGGTTGGCTAAAGGTCTATCTTTTATGATTTTCTCATAATTTCTGAATGGCTGTGACATAAAGGTAATTTTCTAATGGACAGGAATTAATTTAAAAACTTGACAGTTTAAGTTTCAAGTATTTGTTTTATGACACAATTTTTTTATTGATGATAAGAGAAACATAAAAGATAAACCTGTTAAACCTTACATTATATTGAAAGGCTCCGCCGGCGCCGACTGGGAGAACAACGTACTGCAGATCTTTGTAAATAAAAAAAATTCTAAATGCTCAAATACGTGATGGTAAATTGCCTTTCTGTTTTACCATTTCAATCTGTGAAAAAATATTTCACTCGTGACAAGTTTGTTTCTTGTGATAATACGGCAGATTAGTTTTGGCAGTATGATTAATCCATATTAATGCACAAATAGAGGACACTCATTTAAAATTCGTTTTCGGAATATTACAACGCCAATAAGAGTTTAATTTGTTTGCCCAAGACACTCCATTAATTACTATTTGTCAGTTACGGTGTTCATTTTAACATTTTTTTTTTGTGATTGTGACGATGAAGTATTGGCTGTCGTACCCCAACGCATATATTTATAAATGCCCTTTTATTAGCAGTCCGAAACACAAGTATCAAGCGAGTTTCCACTAACTGCAGAGTTTTAAGATGCTATAACCATTTTATTTGCTGACGACTGATTTTCCCACATTCTATTATTGAAGCCTTCTGAAGCTAAGCAGATTCCGATATGTGTCTGTTACAATGCAAGCATAAGTCAATTAGTTTTACCATTAATATGCACTATTATGATGATATGATTTCAGATTCCAATTTCTCTATTCCACCTAATTCACCAGTAGTTTGAAAGTTTCGACGGTGTTTGTAGGGTTTGAAGACTCCAGTACGATTGATTTTATTCAACCATACTCTACCATAAGTACGACGTTATAAGAGTACATTAGCTTTATTATCAACCCTTATGGCATTAAATTTCTGTAGGAAAGTTCAACTCGTTAAGACGAGAATATATTCCCATTTAAAAAAAGAAAATGGGCTAAAGTAATACACAACACTTGTATTACTATTTTTAGTGTTCCGTACGGAACACATATAAGATCACTTCGTGTGTCTGTCTGTCTGTCTGTTGTCTGTCGTCCGTCTGTCACACCCGATTTTCTCCGAAACTGTTTGACGTAGAAAGTTAAAATTTGGTACTAATATAAAAATTGATGGCCTCATCAGAGCCATGTAGTTTTGAGAATTAAATTTTGACTTAAGGGGTTAATTTTGGGGGGTGAAGTCGGACGTGAAAAAAAAATTTTTTTACTAGGTCATCGAGTGTGGTGTCAAATGAAAGTTTGTGAAAACACGAGTAAAAAATATATATATAATATTATACTTGCGCGCACTTTTCTTTGTATTATTTTTAAAAATTTGCGAAAAATCGCTGTCCCGAGCCTTATCTCGAAAAGTACTCATCAAAAAATTTCGAAAAAATTCTGGAATATTCTCCACGGGGTGTAGATTGAACGAAAATTATCACGAGTGCATTACCTTTATTAATTTATGTGGTATATAAAAAAAAACAAAAATTTCAAGGTCATCAAATTTCAGTAAAGATTGGAAACAAACTCATTTGGGGTGTGTTTTGTGTGTTACTAATCATTTTATACCACCGTAACATAAATTTTGACTTGAGGGGTTCGTTTTGAGGGATGAAATCGGAAGTGAGCAAAAAAAATTTTTTTTTACTTTTCTTCGTATTACGAGGATGTTTTTTAAGTAAGCTCGTAGTGTTTTGTATCGCATTTGTGTGGTGTCAAATGAAAGCTTGTGAAAACACAAGCAAAATATATATATATATATATATATATATATATATATTATATATATATATATATATATAAAATGTAATACTTGCGCACACTTTTTTTCTTCGTATTACTTAAAAAACATGCCTCGTACTTTTAAAAAATCGCTGTCCCCTACTTTATCTCGAAAAGTACTGATCAAAAAATTTTGAAAAAATTCTGGAATATTCTCCATAAGGTCTAGATTGAACGAAAATTATCACGAGTGCATTACCTTTAATAATTGGAAACAAAATTTATTTGGTATATAAAAAAAAACAAAATTTCAAGGTCACCAGTTTTCAGTAAAGATTGGAAACAAACTTTGTTGAAAACTCATTTGGGATGTGTTTTGTGAAGTCACTGATCTTTTTTCATCTGTGAAGAAAACTTGTATTACATCTAATTCAGTTGATGATTTGCAATCATCCACAGACCAGAAAAAACTTTTTCGTGATTTCGAGCAAAACGTAACCTTGCAACTCTGTTCTCTCTAGTAAGCAAGGGCGCAGTGGCTGGTCGCCTACTGTATATCAACTTTTCGAATCCAGCTTTATTTAACCGTCTTCTAACTGTTTTAGAAGAAAATTGTGACATTGCGAACAGCTTCGAGTTCGTTTTCTTATTATAGAACTAGTGACAGTCCTATTTCTTAAAGCATATTGTCTGTTTTAGAAGAAATTTATAAAACGTTCATCTAGGTCGCTAGTGCATCGTTTTCGTACTTGCCCTAGCCTTCTAGAATAAGTTCCTACTTCATTCAAGCGTCTTACCATACGACTTATTGTGGAACGATGTTTGCCTAACAAATTGGCAACATAACTCTGACAATATCCCTCGTCCAATAAAACTGAAGCTCGCACTACCTCGTGTTCAGTTAAATTCCTTGTTGGATTCATTTTTCTAATTCTTCGGGGTCAAAAATAAAACAGTCTACCACAAAAACGTATTACTTTGAAAAAGGGAACAATTTATAAGCTTACTTTTAAAGAAAATATATCGCATTATTACAGAAAATTGTTTATCTTCTAAAAAATTCTTTAAAACTGTAAATCTAAACGAATTGTTTTGATTTCTGACATGAACAACGAAACAAAATATGCATAGCCTACTATTCAAATACTCGATAAACTTTAAAACTGACATAAGAAAAAGATAAATTAATTTTTAGATTGTTGCGTTAATTTTGTCCAGGAGTGTATATATATATATATATATATATATAATAAAGCCGTAACAGAAGTTGTCTGTATATATATATATATATATATATATATATATATATATATATATATATATATATAAATATATATATATATATATATATATATATATATATATATATATATATATATATATATATATACATATATATATATACATATATATATATATATATATATATATATATATATATATATATATATATATATATGGAAAAAAATAGTTAGTAGTTTAAATGTTTTTGTTTTCCTGGTGGCAGGTTCCGGTATCACAAAAAGACGGCTGAGCGGATCTTGACGAAGCTGTATTTATAGATCACAAATGAGTATATAGGGAGAACAATATACCAATATGATAAACTTTTGTTGGTAACAATATACAAAGGTTTGAGAGCAGCGACTATTTTTAATTGAAAAATAAAACAATTCGAAAAATTTAAAAGTAATTAATTACCTGCAATAAATATTTATTGAATACCTCGGCTATGTGATGTAATTACAATAAGTTTTTATGAGTGTTTCTTAGAATTTCTATTTTTGTCAATTTGCAACTGCACACGTGTTTTATTACCCCTGTATGAACCTGTCTAAAAAAGGATTGTTTACTTACAATAGAATCGTTTAATAAATAGTTTCCCATTTAATAGGATCTTAGCAGTTGTACCAAAAACAAGGAATACAGGTTAGTTTCCATTATAAATTGCACTTCAGCATTCAAAGAGAGTTGCAATTTCTGAATTTCTAGTACTTTAAAGTATTTGTTCGGTTGTTTAGTCGGAAACCTTATCTTTAAAATGGCTGTGAGAAAGTGACTGAGTATCGAACAACCAAGCGTCATCTGTATTCTACATGAAGGCTATCACTGTCACTATAACCCTAATTCTATCCAATGCTAGATGTAGGCCTTCCCCCTGAATTTCCATCTCGATCTATTAGCAACTGTTGTCATTCATCCAATGCCCGCCACCCTCTGTATATCATCCCGTCATCTTGTTTTGGGACGTCCTACGCTCCTTTTCTGTTCTCGTGGTCTCCATTCTAATGTTCGCTTGGTCCATCGATCATCGGTAGTACGTGCTACATGTCCAGCCCACTGCGACTTTCTTTCTGCTACGTGCTTTATAATATCCTTTAATTGCGGTTTTTCACTTGTTTCTTTTTTTATCTCTAAGTTTTATCCCGATCATCTGTCTTTCGTGTGCTCTATGGGTCCGAGCTAGTATTTGTATATCGGCTTTATTCAGTGTCCAAGTTTTAGCGTCCGTCATATGCAATTACGGGTAGGATGCACTGATCGTAAACTTTGGTCTTTAACTTATTTGGGATGGCTTTATCTTTGACTATATAAATTAATTTCCCGAATGCGCACCATCCAAGACTGATTCTTCTTGAAATTTCATCCGAGACACTGTTTCTCGTCGTAGTAATTTTTGACCCTAGATACACATAATCCTTAACAATCTCTGTTCCTGTTCCAAATTCATAACTATCTTATTATTAGTGTTGGTTAATATTTTTGTCTTACTTTTATTCATCTTAAGACCCATTGTCTTTGTAACTCAGGTGGATTACTACTGATGACTACAATATCATCAGCGAACCTTAAATGGCTCAAATACACACCATCTATCTTTAGACCTTTCTTTGTCCAATGAAGGCTATAGTGAGCGAGAAATCGCAAAATTAACTCGGTATTTTAAATAGAACGTACACTACACCCTATATAGAAAAAATAGCAAAAAATATCAGTCTAAACTCACAACAGAACGTAAAGATCGTTTCATCATAGTGATGTCTAAACGATATTGATGCTTAACTGCTTCTCAAATAACCATTTTGAACTAATCTCAACTACCACTGTTAAGAGGTGATTGCTGTATGCAGGCCTAAGAGAATATATAACTGCCAAAAAAACGAGACACAAGCAATAGATTTTAATAAGCTAAAAACATAGAAACTGGACTATACACTAATGACATAAAGTCTTTTCGATGAAATGGAATCGATATTCCAAATTTTTAGATCTAATGGAAAAATATTCGTTTCAGAAGCTAGTACTATACCAACTACGAGAGTTATATGATAAGTACCCGGCCTTGACAAGAAAATACATTTTTATGTGACAAATTTATTTTATTTTTCAACATGGTCTCTTTTTAGCTCGATACACTTGGTCCAACGTTTTTCGATCTTTTGTACCCCATCTAAAAAATAAGATTTCTTCAACGCTTCAAATTTTTTCCGCCGGGCCATTTTTTCATATTCGGAAAAAGGAAATAATCGCTATGGGCTAAATCTGGCGAATATGGTGGATATTCAGTAATTCGTATCCTAATTTATGGAATTTTGCCATGACGATGACACAAGTGTGCACGCTTGCATTGTCTTGATAAAAGAGAATTTGTTTCTTCGCCAAATGCGGACGTTTTTCTTTCACAGCATGGTTGCAACGATCCAATAAGTTGACCATTAATCGTTTTGCCTTTTTCAAGGTAATTGGCGTGGATTATGCCGCGTACATCCGAAAACACTGTGGCCATGACTTTGTTGATCGATAAAGTCGCCTTGGCCTTCGTTCGCGCCGGTTTGCCACGGTAAACCCACTGTTTGGACCGTTCTTTGATCTGTGGTGTGCTGTGCTAATACATGTTTCGTCAACAGTTATGAATCGACACCAAAAATCATTCTGAATGCGCTTTAACATCATCCCAGATTCTTCTGAAGTTACCCGACGCGCTTGTTTATTGTCAATTGTGAGCAATCGCGACATTCATCTTGCGGAAAGCTTTCTTATATCCAAATAATTTGTTAAACTGTTTTACACCTGTTCAATTAAGATGCCCACACTCTCTGAATTTAGCTGTCCAATATTTTATGGTTGACAACGAAGGTGCAGAGTCCCCATAAACTTCGCTGAATTCTGTTTTTATCTCATCATTCTTTTTCAAAAAGAAATATTTGATTACTGCTCAATATTCAAATTTTTCCGTTGTTGTAAAATCACAAAAGTTATTCCATTTAAATCGCTGCCACTCACAAACTAAAATAACGCAGCGATTTGAAAATTTGACAGGATTCTTGTGAAAAGTTATATGTACAAAAATATATTTTTTAAATAGTAGTAACGCCATTTCTGACCGAAACCAGGTACTTATCATACGACCTGCGTATTAAGGACACAGGTGGTAGCGTTACGGTTTGCAGGTATTTTGGTGGTGAAAACAGAAAAGAAATTAAATAGAGAAGGATACTTGACAATCCTACAAGAGCATTCCGCACCATCTTGGCTAAATTTTATTTTTCACAATTTTATCTTTCAAGTAAATAACGACCCTTAATACATTTCAAACGATATCTTAAAGAGGGCATATATTGATTAAATTGATAAAATAATGTTAAAATTTATTTGTAGATTTCATTTCATGTTTTACTTCATTCACAAGCAAAAAAAATGATGATTTTTCCTAAAATCGGAACTGTAAGAGGTTTGTGTTCTTTTAAGGACACTGTAGCGTCACAATTTTATTGCAAAAAAAACTAGTGAATTAATAAGGTTAAGGTAACAAAGACATTGATTATACAGCTCACAAAAAGTAAATAAATTAATTACTGACACTTCACAAATCAACAAATTAAAAACAAAAAATTCTAAACTTGATAAAATTATCTAGTTTGCATTTTGACGTGACTACCTTACTATACATCGAATTGTTCGCGAATGTAATTCTTTTAAAGCATTTCTTAATACAGGCAGAGTAACGCTATTTACGCACTGCTTTATTACATTTTCCAAATATTCAATATTTCTGAAAGGTCTCTGAGCATAAACTTTGTTCTTGAGGTGGCCCCCTAAAAAAAAATCGAGCGGTATTAACTCCGGAGATCTCGCTGGCCAAAGGTTAGCAGCATAACGCCCAATCCACTGGTCTTCAAATCGTTCATCCAACCATTCTCGTACTTGCAGCATATTGTAAATGGACCCACCATCTTATTAAGAAGTTAAACTTCGTCGGAAAAAAAAAAGGCCAAGAATTTGGGTGTTCTATATCCCACAACACACGTTCACTTTGAAGTAGTACTGATTTTTAGTTTCCCATACAAAATTTGGATTTTCGTCTACCCGAAACCCATCTAACAAATCAAAAGATAAAAATTTCCTTTGATCACATTTTTCTTGGCCAAAAACTGACAAAATACGATCTTTGTCCAATCGATTTAAAATTTTGCCATATAATGAAATTCCAAATATTTTTTTTTGTCTAATAAATATTTTCGCTATTCTAACAAACTTTTGGAGAACTTTATATTCTTCTAAATGTAAAAATAATGAAAAATCCCATATGTCACAAACTTTCTGCGTGTCACTGTATAGATGTATATATATATATATATATATATATATATATATATATATATATATATATATATATATATATATCTATATATATATATATATATATATATATATATATATATATATATACATATATAATATATTAAAATTCCGGGTTTCAATCCATTCATCTAATAATGAATTTGCACCACGATTCTTCTTCCAGCTGCTTGCTGGCAGCAGTAGCAAGATCACAGTATCGAGTAGCAGCAGCAGCGGGAGCACTGAGATTTTGGTGAAACGTCGTGGAAGTTTATTGTTAGCCGAACGGACTGAAACCCGGAATTTTAATGTATTACGTTCCACCATTCGTGAAAATAGTATATAGTAACATATATATATATATATATATATATATATATATATATATATATATATATATATATATATATATATATTTATATATACGAGGATGGTTTTGAAAAGTCCGTGCAAAAAATAAAAACTACTTATGTGTTTGGGGTTAAAAACCTTTTTTATTTTTCGACATAGTCTCCTTTTAGACTTATACACTTCGTCCAACGATGTTCTAGTTTGTTGATCCCTTCCGAATAATAGGATTTGTCCAAGTCTGCAAAATATCCATTAGTGTCTGCAATCACCTCCTCGTTTGAATAAAATCTTTGTCCCGCCAGCCATTTCTTCAAATTGGGAAACAAATAGTAGTCCGAGGGAGCCAAATCTGGAGAATAGGGGGGATGTGAAACGAGTTGGAATCCTATTTCCATTAATTTTGCGACCACAACTGCTGAGGTGTGTGCTGGTGCGTTGTCGTGATGGAAAAGGACTTGTGGGCCAATCGCGGGGCGTTTTTCTTGCAGCTCGGTTTTCAAACGGTCCAATAACTATGAATAATATTCACCTGTAATAGTTTTACCCTTTTCCAGATAGTCGATGAGGATTATCCCTTGCGAATCCCAAAAGACAGTCGCCATAACCTTTCCGACCGAAGGAATGGTCTTCGCCTTTTTTGGTGCAGATTCCCCCTTGGTAACCCATTGTTTAGATTGTTGTTTGGTCTCAGGAGTATAGTAATGTATCCATGTTTCATCCACAGTGACGAAACGACGCTTAAAGTCCTCCGGATTCTTCTGGAACAGCTGCAAACCATCCTTGCAACACTTCACACGATTCCGTTTTTGGTCAAGCGTGAGCAATCGCGGCACCCATCTTGCGGATAGCTTTCCGATGTCCAAATGTTTATGCAAAATATTATGTACCCGTTCAGTTGAGATGCCCACAGCACTAGCAATCTCACGCACCTTAACTCTTCTGTCATCCATCACCATATCATGGATTTGATCAATGATTTCTGGAGTCGTAACCTCCACAGGCCGTCCAGAACGTTCAGCGTCACTTGTACCCATATGGCCAGTCCGAAAATTTTGAAAACCACTTATAAACTGTTCTAATCGAAGGTGCAGAGTCACCATAATGTTTATCAAGCTTCTCTTTAGTGTCCTGAGGCGTTTTGCCTTTCATAAAATAATGTTTAATCACCACACGAAATTCTTTTTCGTCCATTTCTTGAAAATCACTCGACTTCCTTGATTCACACGAATGCCAAACACAAAGAAATAGACCAATATGGCTGAAACTTGGTGTGCGTTCATTCAAGAGATGCTACTAACTAAACATGACCTCGATACGCGCCGGTGGCGCCATCTCTCGGACTTTGCACGGACTTTTCAAACCAGCCTCGTATTTATATATATATATATATATATATATATATATATATTATATATATATATATATATATATATATATATATATTTATATATATATATATATATATATAATATATGTTACTATATACTATTTTCACGGATGGTGGAATGTAATACATTAAAATTCCGGGTTTCAATCCGTTCGGCTAACAATGAACTTCCACGACGTTTCGCCAATCGCCAAAATCGGATTGAAACCCGGAATTTTAATGTATTACATTCCATCATCCGTGAAAATAGTATATAGTAACATAAATATATATATATATATATATATATATATATATATATATATATATATATATATATATATATATTTATTTATATATATATATATATATATATATATATATATATATATATATATATATATATATATTTATTTATATTATATATATTTATATATATATATATATATATATATATATATATATATATATATATATATATATACAGGGTGTCCCATTATTCCGTGGACATAGAACTACCACATATTTTTGGAATGAAAATAAGTCGATTGGACATAATTTACCTCTATACAAAAGTGCTTCGTTTGTCCGTCAGAGGGCATCAAAGTAAAAAAAATAAACACATTTTTTAAGATATTTTAAGAACCGACATTCCGATTTGAATGAGATTTAGGGTGCCCATGTTTTGCTAAGGGCTCTAATATTTGACTTTCACAAAAAACCCGAAAGGGTTCGAGAAGGGTGAAAACTACCCTCACCCCTACATAAATTATAATAGAAATATTTTGCAACTTAAACGACGACTCTGAATTTTTTTTCATAAAAAGGTCCTTCTATTTACTTCATTTTTTGTCTCTTGTACAAAATTATTCTGGCTAATGATTTACGCAAAAACAAAAAGACTAACAATCATTTTATTTATAATTAAAATTAGTTGGTGAAATTGAACAAGTAAGTATGATATTAATTATTATTACGAGTTTTATTTAACACAGGTAATAGTATTTTTTACAAAAGTTGTTCAATATGACCACCACCTTCGTTCCTGCCCATAACAATACGGCGCAAAAAATCGAAACTAACTCTCTCTAAAATATCATTATTATTTAATATATTCGAAGCATTTTGAATCCTATCCCATTGTTGAACGACGTTGTTTATCTGGACCTCGTATACCTTTGTTTTCAATGCTCCTCATATAAAAAAATCGCCAGGATTAAGGTCCGGGGAACGAGGTGGCCATTGAATTGAAGCTTCTTGACCTCTACCAATCCATCTACCACAAAAATTCTCGTTCAGATAATTTCTTACAGCACGCGTAAAGTGGGGTGGAGCTCCATCGTGCATAAAAAACATGTCTCTTCTTACATTCAGAGGCAGTTCTTCTTATAATTCAGGTAAATAATACTGTATAAAATGTAGATAGCTATCTCCGTTTAGGTTATCAGGCAACCTATATGGGCCAACTAAAACGTTACCAACAATCCCCATCCAAACGTTAATTTTAAATTCTCATTGAAAATGTCTTTCTGTAACTGCATGTGGATTGTCTTCGGCGTAAACATGTGTATTATTCAAATTTATCATACCACGACGGGTAAAACATAACTCATCCGTAAACAAAATTTTTTTGTGAAATAGCCTATTAATTGCTTTGCACATTTCGTACAAATCTCAGACGTGAGTGATGATCAAGGGAAACAATTCTTGGTTGAGTTGAACGTGAAATGAACGAATGAGTTGTTCATTTAAAATCCGGTTAACAGTGCTTTTTTTAACTCTTTGTTCAAGTTCTAACCTGCGAGTGCTGATACCTGGACTTGCTTCGACTACTTCAAGAACAGCTTCTTCCACTAGAGGTGTTCGGGCTTGCCGCGGTTTTCCAGCATTGACTCTCAAGGTTTGGAATCGTCCAATTTCTTGAAGTCGACGTTCTATGCTGGAAAAAGTCTGGCGATTTGGAATTTGTCGATTCGGATATCTCTCTTGATACACTCGAACACTTTTCCTACACTTACCTTCGCAAAAACCAAGCGACAAACTAGCAACATATCAGTCTGTTCATCAAAAGAATATTCCATATTCACAGGGAAAACAAGCAACAACAACAACAAATTATCAATCAAAAATAAACCCAAACGTTAATTAATTTAAAATTTATGAAGCTTATTGTCAAAAATCATTTGTGACACTGACATAACATTCCACATTTTCGCCAACTAGATTATTATCGCCTACTAGATTTTAACGGTTGATGTGACAAGAAAATTGTCAGCATCGGAAAAAAACATTTTTTTTCTCAAGAACTATGCGATGTGGCGTTTTGTTACAGCAAAAAATGAAGTAAATAAAAGGACCTTTTTATGAAAATAAACTCAGAGTCGTCGTTAGAGTTACAAAACATTTCTACTAGAATTTATGTAGGGGTGAGGGTAGTTTTCACCCTTCTCGAACCCTTTCGGTTTTTTTGTGAAAGTCAAATATTAGAGCGCCAAGATCTCATTCAAATCGGAATATCGGTTCTTAAAATATCTTAAAAAATGTGTTTATTTTTTTTTACTTCGATGCCCTCGAACGGACAAACGAAGTACTTTTGTATAGAGGTAAATTATGTCCAATCGACTTATTTTCATTCCAAAAATACGTGGTAGTTCTATGTCCACGGAATAATGGGACACCCATATATACAAAATTTATATATATATATAAATATATATATATATATATATATATATATATATATATATATATATATATATATATATATATATATATATATATATATATTACAGTACTTTCAGAAAGTATTTGCTCACCTAAAAATTTCAATGTAACTGCCAAAATTTAATACCTATTTAAACCCTTTTATTATATTAGGTAAATTTAATTGTTCTTAACAAGTCTTCATCATGAAATTGTTTAGAAAAGCCTTTTTGCACAAATCACAAATTAAAAACCAACCATTAGAACAAATTTCCAAGTTTTGCATGATAATCGTTTTGAAAATGCCAAAAACGGAAGAAGTTTCCGTTGAAAATCGGGCTCTGATAATTGCGAGACATCAAAATGGTCACTCGGGTCGACAAATCACGAATGATATGGGGATGCCAAGGAGAACGGTGGACTACATCGTAAAAAAAATTTCTGCAGGGCATGGAATTCTCAACCAAAAACGTTCAGGAAGGCCTCGAAAAACGACTCCCACTGAAGACAGAGCTATAACAATGTCCAGCAGACGTAATCGCACCAAAAATCACGGCTCAAATAAACCTGGAGCGGCCGATCCCCATCAGCGTGACAACCGTGAAGAACAGGTTAGCAGAAGGTGGACTAGACGGGAGAGTTGCAGTGAGGAAATCACTTCTTAGGCAAGTGAATAAACGTAAACGATTAAAATGGGCCCGAGAACATGAAAATTTGACATCAGAACAATGGAATTCCGTCGTTTGGAGCGACGAATCTAAATTCGGAATTTTCGGTTCAAATCGACAAGTTTACGTGCGGCGGTCAGCTGGAGAGAGGATCTTAGAAGTCAGTTGTGTACAGTAAAACATGGTGGAAGTTCAGTAATGGTTTGGGGTTGTTTTGGCAACGGTAAACTTGGAAAAATCTTTAGGATAGAAGGAATCATGCGAAAAGAATAGTATCAAGAAATTTTGCTAACTCAAATGCTTCCTTCTGGAAAAGATATTTTTCAGGGAAAATTTATTTTTCAGCATGACAATGACCCTAAACATTCTGCTAAACAAATTAGAGAACTTTTGGACCAATGGAAATCCGATGATGTCCTGGCAGTGATGACTTGGCCTCCACAATCACCCGACTTGAATCCGATCGAATTGCTGTGAGACCATTTGGATAGGTGTGTTCGAAAACTCAATCGAACATCAGAAAATCACTTGTGGGAACTTTTCCGAGCAAAATGGGTTAAAATAACTCTAAAAAAACTACTGGACAGGATGCTGAAACTCTGTAACGCGGTAATTAAAAACAAAGGAGGTCACATAGATGAGAGAAATCCTGGAAAATCATAAATATTTTTCTGATTTTCTAGACTGTAAATAATGTGAAAATAAATAATAATTCATTGAAATTCAAAAAATATATTATCTGGGTTTTTGTTGTCTTGGGATTGAAATCACTAGGTGGGGAAATACTTTATGACGGTAGTGTATATATATATATATATATATATATATATATATATATATATATATATATATATATATATATATATATATATATATATATATATATATATATATATATATATATATATATATATATATATATATATATATATATATATATATATATATATATATATATATATATATATATATATATATATATATATATATATATAGATATAAATTTTTAAGTAAAAAATATATACAGTTTGAAATTATATTTTAAAAAATAAAATTTTAACGTCGTTTTGTTAGTAGATTATACTGTTAATGAGTAAATCTCATAATCCTCTGATTTTTTAATAATTAGAGTTTTAGCATGCCATTTTTCGATTTAAAGGTACAAAGTTACTGTATTAACGACTCGGTATTTTTCCACCTTCATGTCGCAAGACTAGTTAAAAAATTATTATTTCTTTTATTATAAATGATCTATAAATTAATAAAATTGTTTTATCGAGACTGGGACATTAATTGTTATGCAAAAAGATACTATATATCCCGGTTTATCATATGAAGTTTTGCCCTTGCAGTACAGGCGATTCGAAAATAATGGACAACACAAGCGTGTCGCTTGTGGATTACCAAACTAGAACATGCCTTGTTTCGTTTCATTTCAAACCTATTTGGCTAGCCTAGGTGAACATAACAATGTTCGGCATCTCTCAACACAATCACGGCAGCAGCAAAGATTTAACATCTATATCTCAAAAGATATTAGTGTCCGACAACCCTTAGCGTCATCTGATGAACAACTGCCAAAATTATCACTGTCTAACTGGTAATGGTGCTTTTTATTAGTGCTCTTTTGGCATATGGCAATAACAATACAGTATCTGTCAGATGGCGCTGATGTTTGTATTCTGCCAACTCTGCCAATTTCTTTTGAGATACAGTTCCTAAATCGTTGATAGTGTCGTGATTATGTTACCAGATGCCGAACAATATTATCTTGACCATTTTAAAATTAAGCGAAACATGGCACGTGCTAGTCTAGTGATTCATAGACGGAATGCCGTATTCTTGGATCTTCTTTAGTTTTAATCTAGAAACAAAGTATACTGCTGATCTTCGTTCAATAACTCACTTTATATTTTCATACGTATTTTTCATGGAGCCTAAAAACTTATTTGATTTATTTATATACTCATATCCCTAATTTTTAAAATGATTACCAAAATTTTGTTAACAATGGAAATAATTTTCTGGGAATCTGAAACTCATATTTCAAATTCCCAGATAAATCGGAAAATGTGTGGGTATGTGGGAACAGGAAAATACGTCAAACCAAAACTCTTATCTCAAAAGTTTTTTTGTTCTATTTATACACCTGTATTAATCAGTTATTATCTCCTAATATCAATATGTATAAATGGAAAATCCTATTTTTTTTTATCTTTATTTAAAGTGGCTTAATAATATAATTACTATTTTTTATCCAGTGTCGTTCAGCTTTGATCCGGTTCGTACAATTATACAGCCAGGTCAATCCTTGAACTACTTGTATATCCGAGGCCGAGACGCGTCGCCCTCACCCCAATTTCTATCCCTAAGCTTCGTCGCTACCCACACCTTTTAACCCTCGCGTGGGTGGAATATCACATTGGCGTAACCAACAATAGGCCAGTTTGTTTATTTTTTCTATCATTTATCTCCCCGTCTGAATAGGGATTTGCCCTTTTTAGTGTTCCGCACGGAAAACTTATGGTATAACTTCGGTGTCCATGTAGGTGTCACACTCGATTTTCTCTGAAATTATTTGACACAGAACGTTGAAATTTGGCATAGGAATTGACGGCCCAATCCGAGCCGTGTAAACTTAAAAGTTATATTTTGACTTAAGGGTGGGGGGTAAAATCGGAAGTGAAAAAAAATTTACAAGGTCTTCAAGTAGAATGTCAAATAAAAACTTGTGAAACCATAAGTTCAATCGCTGTGCCCCCGTTCTATCTCTAAGAGTACTGATCAAAAAAATTCGAAAAAATTCTAGAATATTCTCCATAAGGTGTAGATTGAGCGAAAATTAGAGCGAGTTCATTATGTTTGAGAATTTATCTGATATAAAAAAAAAACTGTTTAACTTGACAATATTGTGGAGATTTTTGTCATAGAAAGTTGAAAATTTAACCGGGTCTAAGAGAAATATCAATACATATTCGATGCAATCAGTAATCTACTCATAAACTTGCATTGTGACCAAGCCAGATATACCTAAATCTATAATCTGTAATATATATAAAATGCAATGTCTCTTTATCTTTCTGTCTGTCTGTCTATCTGTCTGTCTGTCTGTCTATCCGTGCGCTTATCACTGGAGAACCACTTATCCGATTTACGTACTTTTTTTTTAAAACACACATATGTTCTCTGGCCAGGTTATAGGCTATATTTTATTACGATAGGTAGCATAAGGAATGAGCAATGGCGATAATAGTGAATGAAGTTGGAAGAAAGTTTGCCGCTAGCGCGTTCTCTTGCAATCCACTGCCTAAACCATTAAATAAGGAATAATATCATGTAACGAAGAATATAATATATATAAAATGCAACGTCTCTCTGCCTGTCTGTCTTACCATTAGTGCGCTTATGACTTGAGAACCACTTATCCGATTTACATGTTTTTTTTTTTAATTCATACATTTGTTCTTTGACCAGGTTATCTAAAATCTTCTATAATATATGTAAAATGCAACGTCTCTCTGTCTGTTTGTCCGTTAGTGCGCTTATCACTCGAGAACCACTTATCCGATTTACGTGGTTTTTTTTTTTAATTCATACATTTGTTCTCTGGCCAGGTTATCTATAATCTTCTATAATGTATATACAATACAGCGTCTCTCTGTCTGTTTGTCCGTTAGTCGCTTATCACTCGAGAACCACTTATCCGATTTATATGTTTTTTTTTTAATTCATACAATTGTTCTCTGGCCAGGTTATCTGTAATCTTCTATAATGTATATACAATGCAATGTCTCTCTGTCTGTCTGTCTGTCCATTAGTGCGTTTATCACGCGAGAACCACTTATCCGATTTACGTGTCTGTTTTTAAATTCATACATATATTCTTTGGCCAGGTTATATAATAATAATAATAATAATCTATATCATATATATATATATATATATATATATATATATATAAAATGCAACGTCTCTCTGTCTGTCTGTATGTCCGTTAGTGCGCTTATCCCTCGAGAACCACTTATCCGATTTACGTGATTTTTTAAATTCATACATATGTTCTCTGACCAGGTTATAGATATATATTTTATTACATCTATAATATATATAAAAATCACTGGAGAACTACTTATCCGATTTACGTACTTTTTTTTAAACATGCTAAACCATTAAATATGGAACAATATCATGTAGCAAAGAATATCTATAATATATATAAAATGCAACGTCTCTCTGTCTTCCTGTCTGCCTGTTAGTGCGCTTATCACTAGAAATCACCTATCCGGTTTACGTGCTTTTTTTTAAACATACATATGTTCTCTGTCCAGGTTATAGGATATATTTTATTACCTTAGGTGATAAAAGGAATAAGCAGTGACGATAATAGTGAATCAAGTCGGAGAAAAGTTTGCCGCTAGCGCGTTCTCTTGCAATCCACTGCCTAAAGCATTAAATATGGAACAATATCATGTAGCAAAGAATATCTATAATATATATAAAATGCAACGTCTCTCTGTCTATCTGTCTGTCCGTTAGTGCGCTTATCACTTGAGAACCACTTATGCGATTTACGTGTTTTTATAAATTTATACATATGTTCTATATAATTCGATATAAGCCTAGATAAAGGAGATAAGATGAGATAACGGGAGATAAGAATAAATAATGGGAGATAAGGCGGCAAAATCACCACGAAGAATAGTCGTCTCGTACTTTTTTGGGGATGATAGAAACCTCGCAAACAACTATTAATTCGGAGCGATATGAAAAGATCATTGTTAATTTTTTCACACTCGCTTTACACATCATATTGGTAGATGGTTTCGACTATCATCGATCAAATACGTATCGTTGTTAGACCTTCAGGATTTCTTCCACTGACGTTAAAAGTTAATTAAGTGAACGCATATAAGCGGCAACACCGCTACGTTATTTAAAGCAATTTATACTATAGAGCATCAGCTAGTCGTTCCGATTTCTTACGGCGTTGCATGGGAGTAAAATAAAGTAACTTTCTGCATATAATTATAATGCGCGGAAGGTCAGACAGGGTTACAATTTAGTACACCGATTTCTCTGGACCTTTTCGCGCTCGTTGGAATTTTAAATGAATTGATTTGGCGGAAAACAATTTTATAATGTAAATTTCATCAGCATCATCAGCAGACTGGATGACATCACACATTTTAAACACATTTTTGCAATTATTTCAAATACTTTTTCCATAACAAAAAATTAGCTGGCTTGCAGAAATAAACCATTTATCTCTATAGTCGTTACTTTTTTTTTATTTGTCGACAGCTTTTGACACGAATATTTAACATAAAACTATTTACGTGTAACGACGCCACTGGAACACCCCCACAAGACGTCAATCGTTTATTATGGAGGCGGTGAGAGATCCCTTAATACCTCCTACACAAGTATAGAGATTCGGTGTTTGTTTAGCAATATTTTCACTCATTTTTTGGTTTACGTTTAACCTTTTAGTTAAATTATTTAAATTCAAGAGTAGTGTTTGAATGTCTAGCAGGTTGGAGATAACCTCAGCATAAAAGCACTATATGATAGTATGTACTGCATGTTTGTCGTGTATCACTTGTTAGCGGTGAACTGAACTATACAGTCCCTGGCCAAATTATTAGACGCACTGCAAGATTTCATGTAAAATATTAATTACCGAGTGATATTGTACCGTTTTATTATTTTAAATTGATTTGTTTTTTATTTTTATGTTATCCAATCAATTACATATTTATTTGACATGAATAAAACAGCATTAATTTAGAAAAGCATAAGTTTATTAAGTTTTAAAGAAAAGTGAAATTAATGTTAGTAAAAGTCAATATTTAGTTGAGCCACCTTTAGCCGCTATCAAAGCTTTAATTCTGCGCGGCATGCTATCAATGCAAGATTGTACTGTCTCCTGCATTTGAGGATGATGATTCCACACATGAATAATCTTTTCTAGGAGCTGGGTTTTGTTGGTAATCACATCTTTAGCCACTTCTCTTTTCATCAGCTCCCACACATTTTCAATGGGGTTCATATCAGGGCCAATCCAACAGAGGGATATTTTTTTCTGCCAAAAAAGCTTTAACAGACCGAGCAGTGTGGCAGGGAGCTCCATCTTGCATGAAAGTGAATGGTTCCCCATTTGGAAACCATTCTCTGAGCTGCGGAATCAACCGATTTTGTAATACTTCTTTGTACTGATCTTGCCTCATTATTCCTTTGACGACGTACAGACGTCCAGTGCCCTTGCTGCTGATGACTGACCAAATCATCACTTTGGTGGGATGTTTAACCGTCGGGACGACACAATCAGGATGAAACTTTTCTCCATGACGACGACGCATATACTGAGCTTTATTCTGCAAAATTTCGAATGTGCTTTCGTCACTGAAGCAGACCTGTCAAAAATAGGAAAAATATATAAACTTCCATGTTTATTTGCTTTATTTAACTGAAAATGATAATAATGTATCAATTATTGATTAAATTGCTGTATCTTACCGATCTCCAGAAGTCCACATCTTTGTCTTGCCATTGTTTGGCCCACTTCAGGCGCTTTGCTTTCATTGCAGCTGTTAACTTGGGCTTTCTGGCGGGGGCGACAGGCCTTAAAAATCTAATTCTTTCAATTTTCTTCGAACAGTGCGCTCAGAAACATCAAACATCTCTCTGACCGTGGAGTGAAAATTGGTTTTCCACCGCATCTTTTCTTTCTTTTCGGGCTTAATTCCTTCCCTGACTCAATTTTCTTTTTTTATGCGTCGTACACTAGCTTCAGAAACCTCCAATCTTCGTGATATTTCTCGGTTTGTAAATGTTTTCGCAATTACAAGGGCCTTCACTTCAGCTTTTTTACGTGGTGAAAGATCGCCTTTTCTACCCATAATGAAAATAGTCCAATTACTTTTTTAAAACACTGCATACAAAATAAACTAATAACTGAGTAGTATAAAACTGTTAAACAAACAATCACAGTCCATAAAGCCACAGAAACACGTCCGTACCTGACTCGATTCCGATCGCGACTGATACAGGTTTGTACTTATTTACGTTCATGTATCACTTTGTCAACACAGTGTTACCATATGTTAAAAATAAATACAAATATGTAGTCTACAACAATTCTTTTAAATAAAAATCAATAATATTGTACTTTAAATATACCATTATTGCATAAAAACTCTTAAGAAACATAAAATTACTAAAAAAAATACAGTGCGTCTAATAATTTGGCCAGGGACTGTATGTTTGATCGACATCGTGCTTTGAGGGGACCATTAGGTTTGCTCCTAAGTGAGTGTTATTCAAAGCGAAAAATAATTTTACGAAATGAGTCCTGTAACTTGAGAAGTAGAGGCCTCCATCGTTCTACTCCCGAGCTAGCCTTTATTATTTAAGATTGAACAATTGATCGAGGTATTAATAAGGAGTCGTGTTTCATTTTCTAAAGCACAGATAATTATAATGGTGCATCACACACGTTAAACTATAGACAATACTGTAGTACAGTCACACATCAAATTCAGTTGAAGGTTATTTTTTAATTTTTTAGTATTCTGTACGGAGCACTTATAAGACTATTTCGGTGTCCGTCCCTCTGTCTCTCCATATGTCTGTAAAACCCGATTTTCTCCGAAACTATTTGACCTAGAAAGTTGAAATTTGGCACTAATATAGGAACTCATCGCCTCATTAGACCCGTGTAGTTTTAAAAGTTAAATTTTGGGGATGTTTTTGAGGGGTGAAGTCGGAAATGAAAAAAAAATACTATGTCATCGAGTGGGGTGTCAAATGAAAGCTTATAAAAACACGAGTTCAAAAACATATATATAATGTAATACTTGCGCGATAGACATTTTGGAAATTAGTAAGATGAGATACCCAGGGTCTGGTAAATTTACAACTGATGGTCATATCATATATTACTCAGGAAATGACGAACCTCAACACCGAAACAGAGTAAGAATAATTATTAATAAATGTCTAGAACCGTTTGTAAAAAATGTCATTCCAATTTCTGATTCAACTGCTAAGGATTTGGGAGTTGTTTTTGATGCAAAACTAACATTTGCTCAGCATATAGGATTGAAAGTTTCTGAAGCAATGAAGTCTTACGGGTTCATCATTAGGAATTGTAGGGGTTTCACTAATATTGCGTCACTGAAGGTTTTGTATTTCCGCTTTGTTCGCTCGAAACTAGAATATACAAGTATTGTCTGGAGTCCAATGTACGAGGTGCATAGAGTTTCACTTGAAAAAGTGCAGAGGAGATTTCTGAAATTTCTGTTGTTTAGATTAATGGAATGTATCCTGAACGGGGAATCAGCAGCGATTATTTGTTTGAACAGACAAATATTCTTAGCCTGGAAATCAGGAGAGTTTGTGCCTCAATATTATTCCTATATAGAGTATTACACAATATGATAGTTTGCAGGGATATACTGTCTCGTATTAACATCAATGTGCCACGGATACACTCACGATCAAATATGTTTTTTAGATATAACAGACCTAATACTAATTTGTTATTGAATTCACCTATTCATGTAATGTGTACTAATTTTAATCATATTTGTAATATTTGTGACATATACTATTGTACTAAGAAGCAATTACTACAGACTGTCATTGAATATGTAAATGTAGCTATTATTATTATGACTGTTCTCGTTTTTTCTTTCTCACATTTGGTCAATGTGGTTCCATGTTTGGCTGACGGGCGCAAACCAAGTCAGCACAAATGCATTACCATTGTGTATTAAGGAATGACCTGACAATGTTACATGTTTTCAAAATCACTGACTTCTGAATGTTTTTGTGTACGTTTGTGTTGAGTCCTAATTGTATTAAGTGTGGTGTGAATGTTGTTGGTGTAAGGCCTGTGGCTGATATAATGAGGGGGACAATGATGACTTTTTCTTGTTTCCATAGCCTTTTTATTTCCGTTGCAAGGTCTGTATTTTTGGAAACTTTTTCTGTATATTTCGTTTGGATGTTTGTGTCGTTGGGGACAGCTATGTCAGTTAGATAGGTGACTTTTTCTTTTTTGCACTGAAAAGTAATATCGGGTCTATTGGCGGAGACTGTTTTATCTGTATGGATACTGATGTCCCAGTAGAGTTTTGTAATCTTTATTTTGAAGTATGGATGTTGGTGTGTATTTGTAGTAGAGATCTGTGTTTTCTATGAGCTTGTATGTTGTGGCTAGTGCTTGGTGAACTACTTTTGCCGCTGAGTCATGTCTGGCTGTGTATTCCGTTCCGGCTAATATTTTACATCCGCTCGTTATGTTTTCGATCGTTTCTTTCTGCTGGTGGCATTTCCTACATCTGTCCTCTGCAATAGTCGGGTCTTTGATGATATGTTTTTGGTAGTTTCTGGTTAATATGACTTTATCCTGGATGGCAAGTAAGAAGCCTTCTGTTTCAGGGAATAGCTGCCCATCCTGTAACCAGGTGTATGATTGTTTTTTATTTACGTGGTCTTGTTCTATGTGGTATCTGTGTGTTTTCCGTGGAGTGTTTTCTCTGACCACGTTTTCATCTTTTCCTGTTGTAATTGGGTGTGACTATGTGTGTCTGCTGAGTGGTCTGCCCGGGATAAGTCGAGAGGTGTGTAGTTTTTGTCTGCTTTTACTGTCGCTGTGTGGAGGCTGGTTTGCTTGCTGAGAAAGAATTTCCTAAGTGCTTGTATTTGTTTTGTGTGTAATGATCTGATGTCTATAATTCCTCTTCCTCCTGCCTTTCTCTCGATGGTAAGTCTTTCTTTGCATGCGTTGGGGTGCAGTTTCCTCTATTTGGTGAATTGAGATCGTATAAGGATGTGAATATTTTCTATGTCTGTTTGTGACCATTTGATGATACCAAATGAATATGTGAGTATAGGTATAGCGAACGTGTTGATGGCTTTAGTGAGATTCTTAGAGTTGAGTTTTGTTTGTAAAAGTTTCGTCAGTCTATTTTTATTATAAATACGTTCTTTAAGCACCCACGAAGACGATTATATACGTGGACAGCTCCTGGACACTCTGCTCAACGGATTATCAGAAATCAGATAGACTTCTTGTCAGTAAATGAACGTTACAAACACTCCATAAAAAACACCAAAACTTATCCTGGCGCCGATGTCAACTCCGACCACAATCCTTTAGTTGCTACAATTGAAGTAAAACTAAAAAAGATAAAAAGAACACATAAAACAGTAAGATTAGATTTCAACATGTTAAAGAAAATGAGGTATCGACAGCAATCTCAGAGGATATAAATAAAAATTTATGTAGAACAAAACAGCATAGATGAAAACTGGCATGCCATTAGTGAAAAACAAAAATAGTTGTTCTAAACATCTTAAATCAAACTCAAAATATACGAATTAAAAATAAAAAATGGATGACAAATGAAATTTTGGAATTGATGGAAGTGAGGAGAAAACATAAGAACAAAAATTCTACAGCATACAAGGACTTTAATAGGGTCATCAGACAAAAATCAAAGTTGCTAAAGAAAATTGGCAAGTACTTAGAGATTGAAGAATTAGATAAGACATATGATACCTTTAACATGCACAAGAAAATTAAAGAGAGTTATTTTTATTTTATTTATTTATTTACGGGACAGGCCCATTAACTCATAAAGACAAAATACAAAAGTTTACATATATAAATGACACTTAAAACTACTTAAAACTAAAGGCTAAAACTAAGAAATTCAGAAAAGAACCCCGATCTGCCTCTTAAAAAGTGACAAGGAGCTGGAGAACAAGTCCAGTGATGGGCAGTTATTTACAATGCCCATAGATCTTGTCATGAAGGTATTAGCTCCGTAGGTTGTCTTATGATAAGGTTTGAAGAACGACAACGTAGATCTAGTATATCTAGAGGATGCATACAAATTAATCTGAGATAAAAGTTCTGGACAATTTACAATGGAATTTAAAATTTTAAAGAACATTACAAGATCGCGCTGAACTCTCCGGTTAGACAGGGTATTCAAGTTTAATACAGATGTCAGTTTTGAATAAATAAAAGAATCATTGTTAAAGAATTTAAAATTAATATGACGTAGAAATTTACTCTGAACAAGCTTCAAGCTCCTAGCATGGCAAGCAAAAGGTGGGTTCCACACACATGAGCAATATTCCAAGAGAGGCCTAACCAACAAGCAGTACAGCATTTTTATAGAGGTAACGGATGAAAATTCTGATGAGCAACGCCTAATGAACCCAAGCATCCTCAGAGACCTAGACGTTACCTCAATTATATGAAGAATAAAATTCAGTGCCGAATCAAAATTTAACCCCCAGATCCCTAACATTAACCACGGACACGAGGGAAGTCACATTTATGCCGTAATCAAAAAACAATGGATTGCGCGATCTCGACAAAGACATAGAGAAGCATTTAGAAGTATTTAAAACCATACCGTTTAACTGACACCAGACACTAAGTCTATCCAAATCACCCTGCAATCCCACACAATCCTCAATCAATCCAACCACCGTATACAACTTCAAAGATGTGTGGAATTCGGAAAAATAGTTCTATCTATAAATTACAAGACACTAACGGTAGACTCTTAATTCCAACGGAAGAACGTGTAATACAGAGGAGAGATTATATTGAAGAACTTTTTAGAAATCAAAGAAGTGAAAATATTACGACCCAATCAGAACACAATTCACCATTAATAACGAAGGAGGAAGTGGTCTATGCTATAAAACTTGCGAAAAACAATAAGGCTGTTGGTCCTGATCACATTCACACATATAAAACAGGCCACATTCCAGCAGAATGGCTGAAATCAACTTTTGTCACTTTACCGAAGACAGCAAATCCTAGACAGTGGAAGGACTACCACACAATAAGTTTAATGTGCCATACTCTTGAGATCCTTCTAAAACCAATTCACAATCGTATATATAGGAAATGTGAAGATGTTCTAACAAACACACAGTTTCGCTTAAAAATGGCTTGGGAACACGCGAAGCCTTGTTCGCCGTTAATGTGCTTATACAAAGATGCAGAGATAACAACAAAGATGTATTTATCGGATTTATAGACTTATAGACTAGAAAAAGGCTTTCGATAAAGTTAAACATGAAACAATGATTGATTTTTTAAATGAGTTGAGGTTAGACCTTCAGGACATAAGAATAATAAAGAATGTATATTGGAGACAGCGCATAAAGGTAGATAGAAGTAGCTGTCAGACGACGTAGAAATTCAACGGGGAGTGAGGCTGGCAGGGTTGTATACTATCTCCCTTGTTATTCAATCTATATTCAGAAATGATTTTTAAAGAAGCGCTTTTCAACAGGACTGAGGGCACTCTTATTAATGGGGTCCTAATAAATAATATTATATGCTGATGATAGTATACTTTTAACAGAAAGTGCAGATGATCTACAAACACTTCTAAATCGGTACGGTCAGTAATCAATACGATTTAGAAATGAATACCAAAAAAAACTAAATTTATGATAATTACTAAGAAGCCACATATACGTGCAAAAATTGAAATTGGAACAGAGCAAATAAAACAGGTCGGCAGCTATAAATATCTGGGGACATTGCTTCATGACGAATGAAGACAGGACATGGAAATTAAAAGCAGAATCGCACAAGCCAGGCAAACGTTCATGAAATTGAAAAACGTTTTATGTGATCGCACTCCTAAGATAAATGTTAAGAAACGACTACTGAAGTGTTATGTTTTTCCCATGGTTTCATACGGAATGTAGGCATGGACACTTATCGATGATACGTGTAAGCGAATAACTGCATTTGAGATGTGGGCCTATCGGCGTATACCTTGGGTCGACAAGATACGTAATGAAGAAGTGCTCCGCAAAATGAACTCCGAAACGGAGCTACTGTTAACAATAAAAAAGAGAAAACTGGAACATCTGGGACACATCATGCGAAGTGAGAAATACGAACTGTTGCAGTTGATAATTAAGGGAAACGGTGTGGTAAGAGAGGTCCAGGTCGAAGGCGTAACTCCTGGCTCAGGAATGTTCGCAAGTGGTATGGAAAAATCGACTACATCTCTATTTCGTGCTGTAGTCTCAAAGGTTAAGATTGCCCTCTTGATCTCCGACCTCCGGAATTACGAGATGGCACAGAGAGAAGAAGAAAAGAATACTTGCTCACACTTTTCTATTATTTTTAAAAAATTGCGAAAAAATCGCTATCCCCCCCCTTATCTCGAAAAGTACTGATCAAAAAATTTTGAAAAAATTCTGGAATATTCTCCACAGAATGTAGATTGAACGAAAAGAATCACGAGTGCATTACCTTTAATAATTTATCTGGTATATAAAAAAAATTTCAAGGTGATCAGTTTTCATTAAAGATCGGAAAAAAAACTTTGTTGAAAACTCATTTGGGGTTGTGTTTTGTGCAGTTATTGATCATTTTATAACTCCACAACAATTTTTTTTTTATTTTTGAAGCAATCAAGGTACGGATCACTAATTGCGCAAGTCCGACTTGGTTGGTTATTTACATTTTCTTGATGTTACGTTAATAACCAGTGGGTTGTTTTTAAAATTTTTTTGTAAATAACGAGTTTATTTGCAAAAACAGCATGAAGATGTAAATATAGTTATCATGTTTGCAGTAGCAAATAAAGATAAAAAGTTGCATGTCTCAATGTAATCCTTATATGATGCATGGAAACATAACGATATCCGAGTTATGTTAACATATGTAAAACATTATATCAAAGGTTTTTTTTTTTTTTTCATTATTAGCTTGATTTACATTAAATGCCAAATCACCAGTGATGACAGATCAAGACAAACACTAAATTAGACAGCAAGCTTTCACGGCGGTGGTCAGTTGAAAAAATCATAGTTCTTGAGCTTGGACCATGTTCGCTATTCTAAAACCCACGTTTTGATGTAGATTTCTAGGCGATATTTTTGTTATTTGACCACAAGGCGAAGAGCACCTAAAATTTTGAATCACCACAATAAACAATATCCAAACATAAGATTTAAAATGGATAATGAAATGAAATCACGCCCGTGTTTTTCTAGATGAGAAACCACATTTGCATGCATTTCTGTGTGGCTTTCCCACAGTGAAAATAAATCCATTGTCATAAAACCGTTTTTTTAGTGTTCCGTACGGAACACTTACAAGATCACTTCGGTGTCTGCCTGTCTGCTCATCTGTCTGCTTATCTGTCTGTCTGTCTGTCTGTCTGCCTGTCTGTCCGTCTGTCACACCCGATTTTCTCCGAAACTATAAACAGTTGAAATTTGGCACTAATATAAGAATTGATGACCTCATCAGAGCCATGTAGTTTTGAAAGTTAAATTTTGACTTAAAGGGTTAGTTTTGGGGGATGTCCAATGAAAGCTTGTGAAAACATGAATCCAAAAATATATAAAATGTAATACTTGCCCACACTTTTTTTGGTATTATTTTGAAAAAATTGCCAAAAATCGTTGTCCCTGCCCCTTATCTCGAAAGGTACTGATCAAAAGATTTTGAAAAATTCTGGAACATTCTCCACAGGGTGTAGATTGAACGAAAATTATCACGAGTGCATTACCTTTATTAATTCAACTGCTATATAAAAAACAAAAATTTAAAGGTCATCAGTTTTCAACAAAGACTAGAAACAAACTTTGTTAAAAACTCATTTGGGGTGTGTTTTGTGAAGTCACCGATCATTTTATACCTCCGTAACACAAATTTTTATCTGAAAAGCAATCAACGTACGGAACACTAGTCCGACATGCACTTGGCCGGTTATTTTATAAATTTAAGAACTGTTAGACGCAAATAATTAACAAGAAGTTAATATTTTTATGTTTAAATAAAATGATTGTCATCGGTATAAATTACAATAATCGTTATTATAATTTTAAATAACTTGTACAGGGTGAGTCAACGATTGAGTAAAGTTCGTTATCTCATTTGCTTCGGGAATGACGAAAAAATAGTTTTAAGGAATGTTAAGGTGCACAGTTTAAAATTATTTTTGAGTATACTTCAAAAAAGTGTGGTGAATATAGCATATGTTTTTTTTTAAATGAAACATCCTATTTTCTAATTTATTTTTAAATTCTGCGTAAAATTTTATAACTTTTTATTAATAATGTTATATACCTAAACCTAGTAGTTTTTCTAATATTTCAATTTTTTAAAAAAATACTAGTTTTCAGTTTTATAAAAAATTGCAAGTAGCACCATTGTTTCTGAAGGTAGAATACCCATAGTTGGTACGAACGTTCTAGAGAGATGAGAAAAAAGATATATGTAAAGAAATTTGAGTTAGATGTTACAGGGTGTTCAAAATAAATTTATGCATTTCGACTATTTTAAATTGAAAAATCTCAAATTTTTTAAAAGGCACATCCTGTATATTATTATTTTTTCTGATAGATATTACGAAACCCTCCAACTTTTATTTAGTATATCCTATACCTATTTCTAATAGTTTTCGATTTATTTTGAATTTTTCAATTTTTACCCTTGTTTTTAATACCCTTACGCTATAACATCATAGTTGTCAAGACAAAACAAAAGTCTAGGCATTGTCAAATTTTGACATGTCTATTAAGCAAGTAAAAATTGTTTAATTTGTTGTAGTAAGTGACGTATAAAGGTAATAGTTACGGATTTTCCTAAAAATGAATTAATTGATATGGTTTATATACTGGACGATGCGGGAAAAATTGTCTTTTGGTAGTAAGGCTTTACGGAGCGAAGTACCCTAATAGACGTATACCATCTAGAAAATATTTTCAGTGCTTAATGGAACTGTTTGATGGTAGTGGTAGCGTTTAGTATAAGAAACGGAAAGTAGTAAACCAGAATGCTACCAATGAGGAAAAAGAAATGGAGATTTTACTTCAGGTTGAAGATAATCCCCAGGTCCTCCGTCCCCTAGCTGACTCATCTGACACATCCCAATCTACGGCTAATCGCACTACGAGAAAATACAAGTATCATCCCTTTCATATGGAACTACACCAAGAACTTCAAGACCGTGATTTTGAACGATGAGTAAACTTTTGTACTACCATGAATGGAGCAATAGAGGCCGATCCAAATTTTTTATCCAAAATAATGTTTTCTGATGAAGCTACTTTTCGCAGTAATGGAGCAGTTAACAACCATAACATGCAGTATTATTCAACATTTAATCCATTCCATTTTGGGTCCGAGAAGTTCAAAACCAAAACCAATGGTTGCTTAATGTATGAGGTGGAATATTAAATTTTCGAATTATTGATCTATACTTTTTCCGCGAACCGCTTAACGGACCTAGATATCTAAATTTTTTGCAAAATGAATTACCCCAGCTTCTTGCGAATAACTACTAACTGATAACTTTGAAAGGGAACAAATGTGGATTCAACAAGACGGAGCTCCTGCTTATTACCACCGGAAAGTTCGGAAATTTTTAAATTATCGTTACCCACAAAAATGGATCGGTAGGGATGGATTCATTCAGTGGCCCCCGCGATCATATGACTTAACACCTTTAGACTTCTTTTTGTGGGGCTACATTAAAGATCGTGTTTATGTGAATCCCCCTACAACACCAGTAGATATGGAAAATAGGATACGGGATGCGTGCAGGACAATAACGCCCTTTATGCTAAGGAAAGTGAAGGAAAATATAATAAAACGACTAAACAGGTGTATTCAAGTAGACGGGCACATTTTCGAACATTTCTTACGTCATAATAATTAATCATTAGATAAGTTAAACTATATTAGAATTACTATTAACTGTTTGTTTATGTTGTCACAGTAGCGTAAGTGTATCAAAAACAAGAGGAAAAATTGAAAAATTCAAAATAAATCGAAAACTATTAGAAATAGGTATATAACATACTTAATAAAAGTTGGAGGTTTTGTAAAATCTATCAGAAAAAATAATAATATACAGGGTGTGCCCTTTAAAAAATTTGAGATTTTTCAATTTAAATTAGTCGAAATGCATACATTTATTTTGAACACCCTGTAGCATCTAACTCAAATTTCTTTACATATATCTTTTTCTCATCTCTATAGAACGCTTGTACCAATTATGAATATTCCACCTTCAGAAACAATGGCGTTACTGGCAATTTTTTGCAAACTAAAAACTAGTATTTTTTTTTTTTAAATTGAAATATTAGAAAAAACTACTAGGTTTAGGTATATAACATTATTAATAAAAAAGTTATAAAATTTTTCGCAAAATTTAAAAATAAATTAGAAAATAGGATGTTCCATTTAAAAAAACATACGTTATATCGGCCACATTTTTTTGAAGTACCCTGTATACTCAAAAATAATTTTAAAACTGTGCAACTTAACATTCCCTAAAACTATTGTATTTAATATTTTTTCGTCATTCCCGAAACAAATGAGATAATGAACTTTACTCTATCGTTGACTCACCCTGTACAAGTTATTTAAAATTATAATAGCGATATATGTAATTTATGGACAAAAATCACTATCCTCCCCCTATCTCGAAAAATAATGATCTAAAAATTTTGAAAAAAATCCTGGAATATTCTTCATAAAGTGTAGATTGAGTGAAAATTATCAAAAGGACATTACGTTTGATAATTTATCTAATATAAAAAACATTTTGTTTTGACACTATGGTTTTTTTTTATCGTTCACTTTCCCGCCTGAGTAGGGATTTTACCCTTTTTCATATCCTAGGGATATCGGCGAGGATGTCGTAATACCTGTCAACGTTGTCCAAGTGCCGAAATATACCTTTTTGTATTTCCCAGCACCTTTTAGACAACGCGGTAGTGCTGCCACAGGCTATTGCATTTCTGCGAATAACTACTACCTATGAACGTGGCCAGGCCAAATATACTTAAATAAATTAATAAATAAGTTATACCGACCTGCGGGATTGAACCCTCAACCTCCTGCACCGTAAGCAAGGAACGCTACGGAACCATGGGCCGCCATATAGTAGACTAATAGAGACACACGGTAGAACTAAGAGCTACAAAATATCAATACGTATTCGGTGCAATCAGTAATATCACGATGATATTGGTCTCCAAACGGATAGGTACCGAGACAAAATAATTTTATTTTATTTATTATTATAATTAAACAAATATTTAGGTAGTAAATATTTCTTCTAAACTTTAACTACAAAGATGTCTCGCTTTTTATATATTCTTGGTAATTCTTGACGTAATTTCATAGAATACTTCAGCAATCACGCTACGGAACACTAATTGTGCAAGTTAAACTTGCACTTGGCCGGTTTTTTTTTCTTTAAAAAACCGTGTCAATTTAATATGTAGTAATTTAAAACTTAAAAATTACTAATAAATTCAATAAATGTAATCTCCACTAAAACTAGATTATTCCTTGAAACAAGAAAAAATTAACGGAAATATGTTTAGTCAGGGTTATTAGCATATTAAACATTGACCGTAAAGCAGCGAAATTAAATGTTAGGAGTAATTCCCCGTAAAAGCTCCAGGCGTATCAAGTGGAAATTACCGTACCGTTTTTTTTTGCTATTTTTTTTATTCATAACAATAAATAAAGGATCTGTCGATATTAAAAATGACAACCAATAAAAATACATATATTTTAGTTACAAAGTTGTAAAGGATATGACAGCCATAGCTTTGTGGTATACACGGTTTACCGTGCGCAGGGTCCGGGTTCGATCTCTCGTAGGGCAATTGTTTATTAATTTAAGTATATTTGACTACCACGCCACACCACGCTGCCACGCAGCAGACTTCGATAAATTATTAAGGCGAATGTTTCTATGATTATTAGGATTGATCGCTTTTAGAAAAAGCATATCGAACTATGCTTCTTCTAAACCGAATAATGCACAACAGGACAAAAATTAAAACGACAGACAACTCTGTGATGTAATTGTAGATGACCTTATAAAAATTCAGAAAGCATTTTTTAGTTGTCTCTGTCAAGCCGTATCAACTTTAAGGCAGTCAGAGCAATCACCCAAAAGGGAATATTGTTATGAGGCACAACAGGCGAAGAGAAAACGTATTGTCCTTCCAATCAGTCATCGCCCCTGATGATGCTAATATTGTTAGCGACAAGCGCGACGAGGGCAAAAATAGAATGTTTAGTGTAGTGGTGATAACAATCGTATAGTGTCATTGTTCCAAAAATTCCAAAATCCCAACGTAACGACTTCACAAAACACACTCGAAATGAGTTTTTAACAAAGTTTGTTTCCGATTTTTGTTGAACACTGATGACCTCGAAATTTTTGTTTTTTTTTTTTTCTATTTATATACCAGATAAATTATTAAAGGTGATAATTTTCGTTCAATCTACACCCCGTGGAGAATATTCCAGAATTTTTTCAAAATATTTTGATCAGTACTTTTCGAGATCAGGGGAGGGGGCGCGATTTTTGGCAATTTTTTAAAAATAATACAAAGAAAAGTGTGCGTGAACTCCTGTTTTCACAAGCTTTCATTTGACACCCCACTCGATGACCTGGTAATTTTTTTTCACTTCAGATTTCACCCCCAACTCCAACCCTCTAAGTCAAAATTTAACTTTCAAAACTACAAGGCTCTGACGCTACATATGAAACGATGGTGTAAATTTTTAAATTTCGGGTATGTAGTTAACGATAATTTCTCAAACATAGGCACTACGTTAAACATGTTAAAGATTTTGCTAACCTATGACAAATGAAAGTGAAGCAAGGTTTTTTTTTTTAATTTTAAAACAAGTAAAATATTTTTAGGAAACACCTTTACATATGCAAAAATTGGGACTCGTTATTGAAAATAACCGGTCAAATGCAAGTTGAACTTGCACAATTACTGTTCCGTAAGTTGTTTGCTTTTGAATTAAAAATTTTTGTTACGGAAGTATAAAATGATCAGTGACCTCACCAAACAGATCCCAAATGAGTTTTCAACAAAGTTTTTTTCCAATCTTTAGTGAAAACTGATGACCTTGAAATTTTTTTTTTTTTTTTTATATAACAGATAAATTATTAAAGGTAATACACTCCTGATAATTTTCGTTCAATCTACATCCTGTAGAGAATATTTCAAAATTTTTTCAAAATTTTTTGATCAGTACTTTTCGAGATAAGGGGGGATAGCGATTTTTCGCACTTTTTTAAAAATAGTACAAAGAGAATTGTGCGCAAGTATTACATTGTGTATATTTTTGAACTCGTTTTTTTTTACAAGCTTTATTTGACACTCCACTCGATGACCTAGTAATTTTTTTTTTTCACTTCCGATTTCACCCCCTAAAACTAACAACCCCTTAAGGTAAAATTTAACTTTCAAAACTTTCAAAACTACATGGCTCTGATAAGGTCATTATTTCCTATATTCCTGCCAAATTTTAACTTTCTATGTCAAATAGTTTGGAAGAAAATCGGGGTGTGACAGACGGACAAATACCGAAGTAATCTTATAAGTGTTCCGAACGGAACACTAACAAAGTAATGAAATCTCTAGATCAACCCATTATTTTTGGTTTATTTAATGAAAATTATTGAAGCCCAGTGGACCCTATATCATTGAGTTTATGTTGTAGGTCTCAATCTTTTAAAATAAAGGTATAATGGATGTCATATAAAAAAAAAATCGGAAGCTAGCTTTAGAGAAAAGGAGTTAACAGTAATGGTCGCTAAGAACATGGTAAAATTACTCACCTCTCTCGACCTATTTTTCCTTCGTATTACAATAGTGTGTAGAATTTACCGTAAATCATGGTAATAAAATAAGCGTGTTTAAAGTTCTTACGCTTTCTAGGGATTTTTGTTTCCTATTGCGTAGACGCCATTTAAATTTAAAGCCTACATCAGTTCATTCATCTATGGCATAATCTAATTAATTTATTTTTTGCTAAAGGCGTGTTGTCGATAAATCTTATGTAGTTTTATTTGTATTATGAGAATTTTTCTTGGTTTTTGGTTGAAAATAGAAGAAGTTAAGCATGGTTAGCATAGCATAATTATTTATAATCAAATATATGAAATGCTACAAAAGAAGGAAAGGGGGTTAGAGGAGAAATGTCAGGTTTCAATAGTAAACGTCTCCAAAGCCATTTCTCTCCTCAATTTTTTTTGCTATATTTATAGATATTACATTTGGATGGTTAATTGGTACTAAATTTAAATAGGTAGTCTCTCTTAACACGGCATCTAATATGGGAGTATTTCCAAATTTTATTTTGGTGTTCGTTATTTTTATATTATTTTTAATGGCTTTTTATGCTAAGAATTTCTAAATAATCCGTATGTTTTCCTTTTTGAGTACTGTATAGCAACTTCACCCCCATGTTATTAAAAAGTTGATTATTATCTATGTAGGGCAAAGCCTGTTAATTTTTATTTATTTAAAATAGAATGCCTGTGTTCTTTTAATCTTTGTTGTAGGCTCCGTCCCATTTATCCCACATAGACAGCGTCACAGTCATCACAATTAAGTTCACATATACCCGATTTTCCATATTTGTTAGATCTTTCTTTGTTATTAATTAGATACCGGGCTATATTGTTTTTATTAACACTTATATAGTTTATTTCTAACTTATTAAGGCTATTGTTAATTTTGTTACTAATATCACCGACATAGTTCATAGCAAACCATTTTCTGCTTTCGTGTTTTACGTCTGGTGCGTAAAATTATTTAAGTATATTATTATGTTTTTTTGTTTTTTCCAGTTCATCTATAATAATTGGATTATATCCCTTGTGGCGTTAGGAGTTAGTACCCTAACACACGTAAAAGCTAAACTGGGAAATGTTAGTTGTTTTTGAAAAGTAGGATGAAAAATCACAAGATAAGCAAAAATCTCCGGGTGGCAATCCACACCTTCGAAGAAGGGAGCCCCATCGGATCCGGGGGGGGGGGGGCAGTTCTACTTCAAAGCGAATAGTTAACCCAAGCTTAAAACTCAGCCAAACGAAGAAATCCCTAAACAGAATAGCTGCTCTCGGCACCTGGAATATACAGGGATGGAGGACAAAGAACATCGACATCATATAAGTGTTTAAGAAGAAGAACATAGACATTTTAGTAATAAGCGAGACGAAGAAAAAGGGAAGTGGAATAGAAGAAATAGATGAAGTGATGCATTGTTGGAGTGGAGTAAAGAAGGAAGAAAGAGCAAAGGCCAGAGTTGGAATATTAGTAAAAAAGAAGTGGAAAAAGAAAATAACATCTTGGAACCCATCAATGAAAGAATCATAAAACTAAATATAACAATGCTAGGAAAAGACATGGTAATATTAGGAGTATACGGCCCAACAGAAGACAGCACTATAAGAGAAAAGGATAACTTCATGGAAACACTAGAAATAGAAATACAAAAAGTAAAGAAAAACCAAGAATTAATAATAATGGGAGATCTGAATGGGAGAACAGAAGGAAAACAAAGGACAATGCCGTAGGACCATTCGGAGAAGACATTACTAACGACAACGGAGAGAGACTAATAGAACTGTGTGAACTAAACGGCCTCAAAATAACAAACGGATTCTACAAACACAAAGACATCCACAAATATACTTGGATGCAAGAAACACGGAACTTAAAATCAATAATAGACTACATTATAATTAAAAACGAGACCACTATCAAAGTAAAAGTCGTAAGAGTAAGGAGAGGGGCAGAATGTGGAACAGACCATAGACTGTTAATAGCAAATATAAAAGTACCGTGGTACACGACAATAAAGCAAAGAGGAACAACAGATAAAGAAAACAGAAATACTAATGAGATAACAGAAAAAGCAGACAAAGAAATAAAATACAAAATAATAAAAAAAAAAAAAATACTGCAAGACGAAACGATAAGAGACCTATACAGACGACGATTAGATCAAAAATTAAATGAGTTTATCTACGACAACCTCCAACAGATGTATGACCACATAAAAGAATGAATCAAAGAGGCGGCCCTAGAAGCATTAGGTAAAGAAGACAACGAGAATAAGAAACATAAAATTAGAATCTGAAAAAACCAAAGAATCTATAAAGGAGAAAAAAAGACTATACGAAAAATGGCTGAATACAAAATAAGAAGAAGATCTACAGAAATATAAAGAGAAAAATGCAGAAACGAAGAAGATGATAAGCAAAGAAAAGAACGAGAGATGGGAAAAGTCGTGCGAACATGTAGAACAGTACATAGGAGGAACTAGAAGCACAGAGTCATGCAGATTAATTAAAGCATTAAGGACCAACAATAGAGAGAAGATGTATATAGAGTATATCCCAGAAAGCGAATGGGAAGAATATTATAAGAAGCTGCTAACAGAAGACAGACAAGAATTCCAGGAAGAGAACCCTGAAGAAGGACAGAATAAGGAAAAAAAGAGATAGAACTAAGCTATGAAGCTAAAGAAGACAATAAAAACACTCAAAAATAATAAATCTGCAGGGCCTAGGGGTGTGGTAAATGAAATGATTAAGTACGGGTCTAATAAATTACATCGAATGCTGAGAAACGTGTTCCACAGAGCGATAAATGGAGAAAAAATACCAGAGGAATGGTCAAAAGCCTATATAGTATTTATATTTAAAAAGGGAGACTGCAGAAAATGCATAAACTATAAAGGCCTAAGCATAATATCGAGTATGGGGACGTTTGTATGGAAAAATTATTAAAAATATCATAGAGGAAAATATAAAGGGAAAAATTGAAGAAGACCAAGCAGGCTTTACAGCCGGAAAATCATGTATAGACCACATATACACCACAAAACAAACAATGGAAAAAAAACTGGCAAAGAATAGAGAAGTTTATTTAGCTTTCATAGACATAAGAAAGGCCTATGACTCAGTACCAAGACAAAGATTATAGAACGCAATGAAAGAAATAGGCATTGACAAAGAATTAATATACGCAGTAAAAGCTCTCTACGAAAACAACACAGTGAACATAAAAATAGGACATAAAATAGAGAAAAGACTCCAAACATCAAAAGACCTATTACAAGGATGCTCTACATCCCCCACACTATTCAAAATATACCTCGAACAAACATTAAAAAAATGGAAGCAAAAATGTAGTGGAATGGGAGTCCCAATACGAGAAGATTACTTATATACTCTAAGTTTCGCAGACGACCAAGTAATCATAGCGCAAGATGAGGAAGACCTCAGTTATATGGTAAGAAAACTGAAAGAAGAATACACTAAAGCAGAATTAGCAATAAACTTTGATAAAACGGAGGGAAACGTGGAGAATCTAGAAGTGGATAACGAAACAATAATCAAAGGAACCTATAGATTTAAATATTTAGGAACCATCATTTCAAAAAACGCAACATCAGAAGAAGAGATTAAAGCTAGATTAGGACAAACGCGGACAATTAAATTCGATCCTGTGGGACAAGCACATTACAAAGAGAAACAAAACACGCATATACAATAATACTAAGCATAATGACATACGGGTTAGAAACATGGACGATCAACAAAAGAAATAAATCTAAAATTAACGCAGTAGAGATGGAGTATTGGAGAAGATGTTGTAGAGTGACACGTATGGAGAGAATAACTAATGAAGAAATAAGAACCAGAATGAACATCAAAGAGAACGCAATAAACAACATTGAAGAAAATGATTAAAATGGTATGGACACATAAGACGGAGTGAAGATAATAGGTGGATAAAGAAAATAACGAAGCGGAGCCCTATAGGGAGAAGAAAAAGAGGAAGACCCAGATGATCGTGGAGAGACGATGTGGACGAGGCTATGGAGGACAGGGGTCTAACAGATGAAGACTGAGAAGATAGAAACGGATGGAATTAAAGGTTGAGAGAAGGAAGACAGCGTTAGCTATAGAAAATTCTTGATATATATATATATATATATATATATATATATATATATATATATATATATATATATATATATATATATATATATATATATATATACATATATATATATATATATATATATATATATATATATATATATATATATATATATATATATATATATATATATATATATATGTTTTTTGGCTATTCTTTTGATTATGTTCAGTTCAGTTCTTTTAGATAATTGTCAGTACTTAGTGGAATGTTAGTTAATCTGTGTATGACGCTGTGGAAGGTTGACATTTTGATCTGCCAGGATTAATTTAATTTAGCAGGTATAATGGTGTCTGTTGTAGTTGGTTTACGGAAAATATCAAACTCTATTTTGTTCTCTACATTTGAAATTCCTAATTCTAACAAACTAAGTGATTTGTCTACTTCAATTTCTATTGTGAATTGACTGTTACGATTGATCTAATTTAAAGTTAAGAACTGTCTTGAACCGAATTGTCTATCGGTTCCTTTCCAAATGCAGAGAATATCGTCAACATATCTTGCCCAAAGTGGACATTTCTACAGTTTTCATTTGAGAAAAGGTTTTTTTTCAAAGTTAGCCATGAATGCTTCCGCTAGAAAGGGGCTTAGAGGGCTTCCCCTTGGTAGGTCACTGTTTTTATTTATATGTTTTAATGTTAAATTTAAAGTAATTTTGTTCTAGACAAATATCTAGAATTTTGATTAAATTAACTTTGTGAGGATTAGACAGATTACTATTAGTTATAAGGGATTTTAGTATCAGTTTTACCTCTGTTATGGGAATTAATGTGAAAAGGCTTTTTATATCAAATGAGATAAATGGGGTGGGTAAATTGATCGTATTTAGTTTTTCTGACTAATTCCAACGAATTTTTTACTGAATAAGGTGAAACGTAGTTTATGATGTTAAGTAGATCGGCAGTGAGTTGCTTACATAGTTTGTAAGACGGGGTGTTTATACATAATGCAACTGGTCTCGTTGGTATGTTTTCTTTGTGAAGTTTCGGCATACCATACATAACAGGGGCTATAGAGTTCATTACTTGTAACGTTTTTGGGTTCGCGGTTGGAAATATGTTAACATATGTTTGAATTTCTTTATTTACAGTTTCATGAAATGAGATTGTGGGGTTCGATTTCAGCTCTATGAATTCGTCAGAATCAATTATATTTTGCATCTTATTTTTATATTCTGTTTCATTCATTATGGTGAGTCCTTTGTCCGCTTTACTCACAATTAAATTGTTAGTTGCTATTTTTGATTGGATGTTTAATAACTTTATTCTCTCGTTTATCGTTAGTAAAAAAGTTTATGTTGTTACAGTATTTTATTTCAAAAGTGTAAATATTAAGATGTTTCAAATAGAACCGACCGCAAACTCCATAAATTTTATTTAACAAAATGAATTAATTTGGGCGTTAATCGTTTCATTTCACCTAAGTAAATTTAAAACATTTCATAATAACTAAAAGTTATTAAACTACTTGCAAAGTTACTATTTTAGGTATATAAAGATTGCGTGCAAGTTAAAGGATCAATAATTATAAAATCAGAGCGATATTGCGCACATTTACCCCATTAATTTAATAGAGATACAAAGCCTTGTCAAATTTACTGTATACCAAATTTACCTTACCGCTTTCTGCAAAAAAATAGTTTAAAATAATAAAATTAAAAAATGAAGAACGGATTATTGAAAAGAAATTATATTATATATATATATATATATATATATATATATATATATATATATATATATATATATATATATATATATATACATATACATGAAATCTGAAAAAGTTTGCCGCTCCCTTGCAATACACAGCCTAAACCATTAAATATAGAACAATATTATGTAGCAGAGAATATCTATAATCTATCATCTATAATAAATATAAAATGCAATGTCTCTCTCTGTCTGTCTGTCCATTAGTGCGTTTATCAGGCGAGAACCACTGATCCGATTTACTTTTTTTTTTTTTAAACATACATATGTTCTCTGGCCAGGTTATAGGCTATATTTTATTACGATAGGTAGCATAAGGAATGAGCAGTGACGATAATAGTGAATGGAGTCGGAAAAAAGTTTGC
>CM032447.1:56579914-56901272 GCA_019049505.1 Pachyrhynchus sulphureomaculatus
AAATGGACCACATAAAATCAATAAATTTAGTTTGTTCTTGATAAAATAAGAGGTAACCTGCAAAAGGCAGACGCCGCCAATACCGGAGATCGAAGCTGGACCCGCCTTTTCCATACAAAAACGACCATATCTCAATCTGCATCTTATAAAATATCTGGAAGGATTCAATATTATTAGCAACAATCAATATGGCTTTCGTAAGCCAAAATCCATAGGAGATCTTCCAATCTATGTCACACATGTTTGGAACAACGCAATTGAACATTCTGGAATACCTCGAGTGATTGCAATTAATATATTCAAGGTACTCGACCGTATTTGACATGACGGATTGTCTAAGCTACGTTCAATTGAAAGATGACATTACAAAAATTTATAAGTAACTACAACAAGCCCTTTTATAGTAACTTGTCCATGTCCAGGCAGATAGAGGCTGATTGGATCCCATGTGATGAAGATCCTGGGTACGGAACCAGTAATAAGAATATCAATTTTATTGATGAGACCTGACGTAGATATTGAGTAGACACTATTCTTCAATTTTAGGAATGTTAACCTCGGTCACTGGCATAGCAGGAACCTTGATTTGAGTGATTGCCTACCTTCAAGGCATAAAATCTACAATTAATCGTCTTTGACCTGCTGTGGGATCAAATAAATATCTAGAAGTTTGAAACTCGCTATGTAGGTTGTGATCTAGATGCGTAACCCCATATACTAGTGTTACTGTGTCTTCACAGTTTTTTATAAGTTAACGACTGGTAAAAGAGTGACGACTTTTAAAAACCAATATTCTCAATCTATTTGTACGAGACAAATATCCATGTTTTTGAAGTCACAGATTTTAAAGAAATATGTCTCGAGTCTGTGCGGGTAAAATGTTGCGGGTGGCCTATCCTCCAAGGGTTAATTTACCTTTATTCTGTAAGTGGGCGTTTGCCCATTGATCAATGACACAAAAACGTAATTAATTCTGGTATTTTATCAGTATATAGATAAGAGATTATTGAACTTATCAATTAGGGTAACATAAGTTGACTAAATCTTTGTATTTTACAAATATTTAAGAGGCCCACGTGTACCTATAAAAGAATTCACAATACAGACTAATATTTTGAACAATATCTAAATGTTATTATAGTTGCATCCACACAATTTACATCAACTTAAGTTATTTAAGATTGCATATACACTATTTTTACTGTTCCATACGGAACACTTATAAGATCACTTCGGTGTCTGTTTAGCCGTCTGTCACGCCCGGTTTTCTCCGAACCTATTTGACACAGAAAGTTGAAATTTGGCACTAATATAGAAACTGATGGCCTCATCAGTGCTATGTAATTTTGAAAGTTAAATTTTGACTTAAGGAGTTAGTTATGGGGGGATGAAAGTGAAGTGGAAAAAAAAATTACCAGGTCATCGAGTGCGGTATCAAGTGAAAGCTTGTAAAAACACGAGCTCAAAAGTATATATAATGTAATTCTTGTGTACACTTTTCTTTGTATTGTTATTAAAAAATCGCGAAAAATCACTGTCCCCCCCTTATCGCCAAAAGTACTCATCAAAAACCTTTGAAAAAATTCTGGAATAGTCTTCACAGGGTGTAAATTGAAAAATTATCGCGAGTGCATTACAACAAATTTCAAGGTCGTCAGTTTTCAGTAAAGATCGGGAACAAAGTTTGTTGAATACTCATTTGGGAAGTGTTTTGTGAAGTCATTGATAATTTTATATCTCCGTAACAAAATTTTTAATTTTAAAAGCAATCAACGTTCGGAACACTAATTGTGCCAGTCTGACTTGCACTTGGCCGGTTATTTACAATTAAATCTAACTAAGACTTCACAACAGGCCGCCACATAGGTGTTCCCATATTTAATCTTCCACCATTTGAATGTAGAACGGTCTGGAATATTTTCTTGCTACTGCATTGATTCTCACCGGTCAACACTGAAAATTTTTCCTGAAATTTTATATGTATTATAGGGTTGACCTGAGGCACTGATTACGGAAAAAAAAAATACTAGTTTAATGCTATCAGCTCTACTTTCTTATTTATATGAAATTACAACTTTCTTCAAAAATGGAACAAAAATACATTTTTTTCTACGTTTGATATAATTACACACTATGAAACGTTCTTTTATACCATTTTCTTGAATATACGGCTTGAGGATCATCTCTTTGCCAACTCCAACAGTAATCCATCCTATGGATATCCCACCTTCCTTGATAACGCTCTTCCATTGTGCATATATCTTGGTGAAATCTTTCACCCTGCTCTTCACTGAAATCGCCAAGATTTTCTGGGAATTGATTTAAGTGAGAATGTAAGTAATGAAGATTGAAACTCATGTTGCAGAATAGTTGTCGGACTTATCGTTTCCGAGAAAATTTTTAATCACCACAACAAACGATTTCCAAGCTTTAGATTCGACTTCATTCATTGAATTCAAAAAGTTTGGGTCTTTTACAAGTTGTCTGATTTGTGACTCATCAAAAATACCCGCTTTCAATTTTTCTGTGTTTAAATCCTGGAAACTTGCGTGAAAGAAAAGCAAAACATTCGCCGTTTTTGTCAAGGGCTTTTACAAACTGTTTCATAATGCCCAGTTTGATATGATGGGGTGGCAGTATAATGCGATTTTACTAAGGGCAAATTACTAACATTTTTGGTACCAATCATCAGTTCCTCTCGTACTGGCCACTTTTTTGAGACCAATGTCGTTGTTTGTCGCGGCTATCCCACAGACACATAAAACCTGGGTATTTCGTATATACATCCTGTGGTCCGAGAAGAAAGTTAACCATCTTTAAGTCTACACAAATGAGCCCGTTGTAGTCTCGATACTTAATTTTTTCAATTACTGAAGAAATAGTTGTATACTCTTCTTTCATGGTAGTAGAGTGTGCAATAGGTATAGAACCATACTCGTTGCCATTATGAAGTAGCACACACTTTAAGCTTCTCTTGCTACTGCCTATAAAAAGACGCCAATCATTTGATTGGTATCGTTGTGAACTCATCTTCTCCAAAATAACTCTGACATCATGACAAAAACTAAATCATTTTCTCTAAAAAAATATGGTAACAAATTCTTTTCTCGGGTCCGATATAAACTAATTCTGGTTCTTGGTGCAAGTAACTTTTTTTCTTTTAAACGAGATGCCAAAATTTCAGAAGCTTCTTTTAATAAATTTAGATCCCTTACTAAGTCATTCAATCATTAAAAGATTGAGGATCTGATGACTGACTACATGTGAAATCTGAATTAATATTGCCCATTGTGTTGTCTTCAATTTCCATAAGATCTGTATCTCACTAGAGTATAGAAGAGGTCGTTGAGCGGAGGGTAAGTTATATGACCATATACCATTCGATTTCCAGAATTTATGCCGTTAATATTTACGACGCAAAAATAGCAGGTAAAAATCATGGTATTTTTGAGGTTTCTGCCAAATTATCGGTGTTTTTAATTTGATAGTACTTCTTTTTCCATTTGACCATTGCCGCAGACACACAACACAGTTCTGGCATACAATATGAGGTACCCATTGCTTGTCTTGTTTGCACAATGTGATTTGAAAGTGGTTAAAATACGTAGTTTTAACGAAGTCCGAGATGGGTTTTTGATAATTTTCAAAGATGTATTCGCCACAAATATAGCAAAAACAATCTGGATTGTGTAAACAACGTCTACATGTCGAAGCCATATCTGAAATTAAAAAAATAATTATTCTGAGACGGGTAGATCTTAAAAAACTGAGGGTGTCGTCTAAGTCAGGGTAGACCGAAAATATGACTTGTCAGAGAAAAACTAATATCGGATTCTAAATCAGAATACTACAATAAGCTCAAAACTGAAAAAAAAAAATAGAGGAATAAATCAAAAAAAAAAAATATTTGTTGACCAGTTTTTTCACCAAATTTGAGGCTGCGACGGGGCGGGCTTAGTGTGTTGTTCTAGATCATGTTATAGCCTGGCACGTTGAGGCGCCATTTAATATGGCCTCACGTTGCGGCGTCATTTTATAACGTCTCTATTGCGGCGCTATTTTGTCCCTTATGTATATCTTAATTTCTGAAAATGAATTGAGTGGATATTAATACTGAAAGAACTAAAAAAATTAGATATAAGCTAGCTCTTTTTTTACTGGTAGAGAATATGGATAAGAAATAATTTTTGTACGTCTTTTGCAAATTGTCTCTACAGTTGTTTAAAAGTTGGTTGTACTGTTTTGGGGCACCATTGATTTTAGTGTAAAAAGAATCTAACTTCAGCTCAAAAAAACCGGTCAAGTGCAAGTTGAACTTGCACAATTAGTGTTCCGTACGTTGATTGTTTTTTAAAATAAAAATTTTTGTTAGGGTGGTATAAGTGACTTCACAAAACACACCCCAAATGAGTTTTCAACAAAGTTTGTTTCCAATCTTTACTGAAAACTGGTGACCTTGAAATTTGTTTTTTTTTTATATACCAAATAAATTATTAAAGGTAATGCACTCATGATAATTTTCTGAATATTCTAGAATTTTTTCAAAATTTTTTGATCAGTACTTTTCGAGATAAGGTGGAGGACAGCGATTTTTTTAAAAGTAATACGAAGAAAAGTGTGCGCAAGTATTACATTATATATATATTTTTTACTCGTGTTTTCACAAGCTTTCATTTGACACCACATTTGATGACCTAGTAAAAAAATTTTTTTTCACTTCCGATTTCATCCCTCAAAACGAAACCCTTAAGTCAAAATTTATGTAACGGTGGTATAAAATGATCAGTGACTTCACAAAACACATCCCAAATGAGTTTTTCAACAAAGTTTGTTTCCAATCTTTACTGAAATCTGATGACCTTGAAATTTTTGTTTTTTTTGTATACCATATAAATTATTAAAGGTGTGATAATTTTCGGTCAATCTACACCCCATGGAGAATATTCCAGAATTTTTTCGAAATTTTTTGATAAGTACTTATCGAGATAAGGCTCGGGACAGCGATTTTTCGCGAATTTTTAAAAATAATACAAAGAAAAGTGCGCGCAAGTATAATATTATATATATATTTTTTACTCGTGTTTTCACAAGCTTTCATTTGACACCACACTCGATGACCTAGTAAAAAAATTTTTTTTTCACTTCCGACTACACCCCCCAAAACTAACCCCTTAAGTCAAAATTTAATTCTCAAAACTACATGGCTCTGATGAGGCCATCAATTCCTATATTATTACCAAATTTCATCTTTCTATGTCAAATAGTTTCGGAGAAAATCGGGTGTGACAGACAGACAGACAGACCAGACAGACAGACAGACACCGAAGTGATCTTATAAGTGTTCCGTACGGAACACTAAAAATGAAAAAATACTGAAGAGTTATGTAGTTATTGAAAGAAATTTTAATATGGTACAACTGTTGCGTCCTGAAAGATAAAGAGGGTAGTTCTGTGAAACGCTACATTTAAATAAAGAATGGTATATATTAACAAAATAAAAATTCCTACCTTTATTACACTCTTAAAATTACATCTACTAAATAAAAACCCCTTAGGCTATGAGAGTGTACACATTTAAACTAGAGTTCTATGAATTACTTATCCTAATTGTAAAAAAACAAAAGACTTTAAAAAAACACGATCTAAAAGTTTGTAAAATTACACGTGTTGAGTAGTCGTTGGAAACACTCTTGTAGACAGGAAGTGAGATATTTAAACTGGTGTACTTATGACTTACTGACTGGCTTCTCCTCGTGCGTTTTCCATAAACAGCTCGGCCTCCCCTGGTGAGATTCTCATCAAAATATTGTCTCAGCCACCACTTTCCTAGTCTCATTTGGGTAGCTAATCACTTTTTGACCCGAAATGCCTTAGGATGAGCAGAATATTTTAAGATTGGAAAAGGCATCAAACTTGAGATCTATAAACAACACCCACTTGGTGATAAAAAAAGAGCCGTTACTGCACTACGGCATGACGGAAGAAAAAAAGCCACTACGTCCTAGCCGAGGAAAAAGCCTCTATGGCCTGGCCGAGGAAAAAAGCCCTTAAGAATTCTATATGGCCGTTTATACATCTTTTGCCCCTTCTTCCAATTGACATCTTTAAAATGGCTCACTTCCGGGACGCAAAATCAATGCAGACTAAATAAGTTAGGTCAGCAACACGTTATACAAGGTTGAGTTTCACTGTTTTAAGTTACACTGCTCAAAAATTGAAATCACTGCTTAATCAAATATAAAAATGCAATAAAAAATAAAACATAGAAAGAAAAACAGTGTCGTAACATGATCTTAAAACCTAAGAAAAAATGAATGTTACAATATATTAGAATAGAGGTTTTCACGGATGGTGGAATGTAATACATTAAAATTCCGGGTTTTAATCCGTTCGTTTAACAATGAATTTGCACGACGTTTCACCAAAATCTCATTTGGCGCTTTCAACTGCGCTTACTGATGCTGCTACTCGATACTGTGACCTTGCTGCTGCTGCCACTCAAAGCTAACTGAGTAACTGAAACAAGAGGGAATACCCACATTAGACTAGCCTGCTCGGAGTCCTGACCTCAATCCAATCGAGCACATGTGGGATGAGCTCAAAAGAAGGGTTCGAGCCAGAAATCCAGACCCTGCATCGCTGGGGACTTAAAGGTTGCGATGGTGGTAGAGTGGGGAAGATTCCCACAGACAGTGGTGAAAAAGCTCACCCGCTCCATGAAAAACCGGCTGGAAGCAGTAATAAGGGCTAGGGGGGTAATAAAAAATATTAATTTTGGTTTTTATTAATAAATTTAATTGTTAAACATAAAATTTGTTTGATTTTTGCTTTCTTTTACCCCTATTTTCAATCCTTGTTCTCCTCTTTTGCCCTTTCACTCATTTTAATCAGTGAAGAGCAGCGCAGGTATGCTATGATTTAGTATCATTAGAAAGAAACTAAATAATATCAAAATGCATAAAAATATATGAACCCTAAATTCACGTGTCAAATGAAGCCAAATAGTTTGAGTCGATTTTTTTGCTCACCAGTGTTTTATGGGCGGGTACTATAGTGTTATGATGCAATCAACACCTTGAATATTGTCTGTGATCAATTAAAAATTTTTAGTGTGACTGAACTGCCAATTATAAATATCTGCATTGACAAACGTATATGACTCATAACATACGCCTAACTTTTATCTAGTCATCTATATTTCACTGTAATAGAACTGCTGTATTTTTTTCGGAATTACTTAATTTACAATTTGTGGTTTATTGACATTTTTGTAAATAATGAATAATAAAATTTACGTTTTTGTTTTGAAAAAGCTTCTCTTCTATACCCGGACGGGTAAATTTTCTCTGTAGCTCTAGAGCTGTCTCAGGGGTCGTTATTTACAAGCGGCTTTCACTTTCACGTTGCTGTTCTTATAGAATCATATTAGTTATTACTTTCATTTAGACAGAAGGTGACCTAGACCCTTGAGCATCAATTAATTTACAGGTATTGTTCTTACAGGAAACCAAAGATTAAAGATATGCTTGTACCTTAAGGACTACATGAACCGAAGACACGAGTTTACAGTAAAATAGAGGCCCAAAGCTCAATGGATTTTTTACTTGAGTGTCGAATCCCAAACATGCTTAGAGTGTTCCCCTGTGTAAATCATTGATAAATCCGCATCTTGCGACTGACAACTTGAATGTTGTAGAAATACTCGAAATCATATTAAAAAGTAGACAGAAGACAATTCGGTAATTACATATCCCTTTATGTAACAGTAGAAAAGAATATATAACCGTGATAGCTGTTGCCAGCGACCTAAGGTTTCATACTAATACAAATGGAAAAACCTTCTCAAAAACGCAGAATAGATTACCAGCTCGCTTTATATACTAAATATGGGTGACACAATCTAAAGAATGCGACCAGAATTGGTCTCTGGCGAAGGATCAAAACATATACTAACATTGGTTATGACCTTCGTCACTGGAAGTCTGCTTCTCCACAGTCTCACGCTTAGTTAAAGCCTTAGCAACTCTTGATAAAAATTTACACGTTCTCCTGTTTGGAGGTCTTTCCGTGGTATATCCGGACTATCGGATATATACTCCTCGAAGATTCCGAATTTTGTATTACGTCAATATTGGAAGTTATAGCACATCTATGGATGGCTGGTAGTTTATAACTGTTCTCTTTTTTACGGTTTTATTTCAGCCACACTTTCGTCCTGCACACTTCCTACATCAGGTTAAGGTTGTAAAATCCAAACGAACATACAGTTTCGGTCTTTCCGCTAACTCCCTTTAGATTCAATAGAATATTCCCATTAAATGCCGATGAAATTTCTCTTACATCTTCACGATCCAACACTCGTCCCTCTAAGTCCGTGATTCTCAACCTTTTTTAATCGCGACCCTTTTTAGATTTTTTAAAAATGTTCGCGATCCCCCTTTCCCATCCGCCATACTTGATCAATAAAACAAAAAATAAAGGGTTTGAAAAAATATATTTTAGGACTTAACAGTGATATTTTGTATAAAATATTAATTATTAATTATTAATATGATGATTGAGTTTGCATCTGTTTAACAAGTGTTATAATTCTTGGTTGAGTTTTTGTCAAGGCTAGTCGCATGTCTTCTCGCACATCTAGCTCAGGGGTCGGCAACCTATGGCAGGTGTGCCATGCCTGGCACGCCAAGCAATTTTGAATGGCACGCGTACCTATTCAAAGTTTACACATTAATTCTGTAATCTGTGACATGTTTCGAAATTAAGTAAATAATCGAAGACAGTATTACTTTAACGATACAAACAAAAACGATGTATTATATAGGTCACTAAGTATTATTACCAAAAACTACAAAATATATATTTTGTAATTTATAATTTTACTGAATGCATTGGTTTGGCTTTAATTTCGAAAAGTATTAAAGACGGCAAGACTCAAAATATAAGCCTAGGCAAAAACACAAATAAACGTCCTCAATTCAGATCAAAAGAGCCGCTATAAGGCGGTTTTTGTTTGACTTGACTTCAATCTTTCCGATGCGCGCCGCAACTCTTTTTATATTGCCGAACTTTAGTTTTTGTTAGATTTAACTTCTAGGCGGCCCTTTGATTGCAATGGGAGCGTTGTAGATAATAATTTTTGTTCTAAAAAATTTAATAAACGTAATTATTGGAATTTTCTGGAAAAATTCTTTTTCTATATATAGCAAGCGGCTACACGTTTGGATCATTTAGTATAGAAGTAACATCCGTTCCAGTCAATAGTCGCCGAAAAGTTTAAAAATTAAAATTACGTTGCGTTATGGCCGCGAAGAAACAGAAGGTAGACGTTCGATCATTTCAAACTTCATGGACAGCAGATTACGGTTTTGTACAGCAAAACGATCGGGTCATTTGTGTCCTATGTCGGGAAAGCGTAGTTTTCCGGACATCTAGTGTTCAACGACATTTCCAGATAAAACATGAATCGTCATTTAAAGATAACGCTGATAAAAGGGAGGCAATACAAAGAGCAAGTAAACAATACGAGAAACAGTCAACATTCTTTAGCAAAGTTTTCCAAGGAAAAAATCAGGTAACTGAATGCAGTTTCAAAATTGCACAATCGTTGGCACAAAAGGGTAGGTCGTTCACTGACAGAGAATTTATGAAGCAAACGTTTTTGAGTACTGGCGAGATTTTATTCGACGACTTGCCCAATAAGGATACAATGTTGGCCAGGATTAGGGATATACCGCATCAGCGCGGACCATCGAGAGACCAATTACCGAAATGACACAAAATGTCCAAAAACAGCAGAGAGACGCTATCAAACGGAGTTTTGTATTTAGTGTAGCATTGGATGAAAGTGTCGATATTAATGACATTGCCCGTCTAGCAATCGTTGCGCGATACTTCGATGATGGTAGTGTGTATGAAGAGCTGATTTGTCTGCTCCCATTGCAGGGAACTACAAGAGGAGAAGATATATTTTCAGAATTTGTTAAACATTTTGAAAAGCAGAACATTGATTTAAATAAAAAATTTTGCGTAACGACAGATGGCTCTCCTGCTATGATTGGGAGACATAAAGGATTGTTTCCCTTCTTTAAAAACTACTTTGGGTGAAAACACTTTTATTAAGAATTGCAATTAATATTTAACAAACTGGCCGTCTACTTCGGCTCTCAAAAATATAATAATCTATGAAATGCATACCCCCTACATTCGTTACCCAAAAACATAATCTTAATATAATATATAGCCGAACCTGTCACATAAAAATACTCTTGAGGGTCTGCAATTTGAGACATGTCAATAATAGTAACTTAAACATAACTTAATCTAGGTAATTTAAACAAGTTGAGGGCATTGGTGATTAATTGATATTTTACTTCTCACGCTGCATTTTTCTAAACAGAGGCGGAGATGATGTTGTTTACAGTCGGCCACGCTATCTTGTCCACGACCCCGTGGACTTATTAAACCTGCGTAAAGAAAACAAGTCAATCAAAATCTTGTTTATACTAAGTTGATGAGTTAATATACTATATGTACAAAGTAATTATAACGGCATATCTCCACACTGCTTCCGGTAAGGCAGACTGAAAATAAACAAAATGGGGTAAGTAACACATAATTTATGTAAAGCCGATGCATCAGCGGGGGAGGGAATAACGATTTATACATACAAACCCATAAGTATACGTAATATAAATAAAATAAATCAATAAAAAATAACGAGAAGGAGCGCCAATCAACAGCTTCTGTTGATCAGCTCTCCACGTATTTACGTAATAAGCGCTTGTTAACTTTCGTCAGTAATAGACTCCCCGTCGGAGTCAGAACTAACACTTACGTTAAGGCCTTTATTTTATCGATCGAAACTATCCCATGATATTTTCGTTGTGATCGAGAAGATCCTCTTTGATCTTCCACTACGTATCGATCGTGGTCCAGTCTCGTATGGTCCACTATATTTGGGGAGTAGTTTCTTGCTTTTTCCGTCGTCGGAATTCTGAGTCGTACGACATTGAAGGACTACTGCTTTACGATGCGCATCAAATAGTGCCTTCTGATATCGTCGCTTTTCGTCAAGCCGAGCTTTTACGTTAGCTCTAGTTTTATCCAGATATCACTGCTTTTCGTTAAGCCGAGCTTTTACGTTCGCTCTACTCTTATCCAGATATCGTTGCTTTTCATTAAGCCGAGCTTTTACGTTCGCTCTTGTCCAGCTATCATTATCAAGATATCGTTGCTTTTCGTTAAGCCGAGCTTTTACGTTCGCTCTACTCTTATCCAGATATCGTTATCTAGATCTCGTTGCTTTTTGTTAAGCCGAGCTTTTACGTTCGCTCTGCTCTTATCCAGATATCGTTATCTAGATATCGTTGCTTTTCGTTAAGCCGAGCTTTTACGTTCGCTCTACTCTCATCCAGATATCGTTATCTAGATATAGTTGCTTTTCGTTAAGCCGAGCTTTTACGTTCGCTCTACTCTCATCCAGATATCGTTATCTAGATCTCGTTGCTTTTCGTTAAGCCGAGCTTTTACGTTCGCTCGTGAAGTTGCAGAGATATTTAATTCATGTTTAATGTTTAGATCCTTACAAAACTTATTAAAGATCTTGGTCATGAAGCAATTCCCTTCACTAGAAATAATCCTTCTCCATAACTCGTAATTTTCTACAACGCTGTCTAAGAATGTGATTAATGGTTGCGTTTTAGTGGATGGTACAGCTCCTTTTTTTTTTAAAAAAAAATTGCAAACTTAGTGAAGGTTGAGGCGATTCCTTTTTGATCTTACAAACGGTCTCCAATGGTCAATATGAAGGGTTTCAAATGAAGTAGCTATCTTTGCAATTTGATGCAAGTGTACAGGCGATCACATAACACCCAGGCGATCTTCCGCCCGGCTCCTTGTTACACGTACACGGCAGACAAGCGGTAATAAATTTCTTGACATACCGGTGCATTCTTTTTCCTTTCAAGTAACTTTCTCGACAGTCGACCATGTTCAAAGCAGTATTCCCTATGAATACGTTATTTTTCTCGATCCGCTCGCGACTTTATTGAGTATTCCGACAGGAAACTTGCACCTTTCGTCCATTATTTGGGCGTACAAGACCCAATCAACGTTATTAATGTTGGCTTCATTTAAGATTACATAAGAAAATTAACGTCAGCCTTCGTCGACTGAGTTCCTACTTAGTGCATCACTATGAGTTTTAGATCTTGGACGGCACTCTATGTCAAATCTGAACTAGCCTTCGAATTTGAGGAACAAAGTCAGAATATTGTTCGAATAGCATTGAAGTCGGTAACATTGAGCACAATCCCTATTAGATAAATTCGAAAATGTTTTAGTGTGTCGACTAAGACAATAATTTTCAGCTGGTAGGAATGGTATCTCCATTCCCCTTTACTTGTTTGTCTTAAGTAATACATATAATACATGTATGGCTTGAGCTTTTCATCATGTTCTTGTAACAGAATTCCTCCGATTTGAGGCGTCTGTATGGACTTCTGTTTTAGGTTTGGGATCGTAAATAGCCAGCAGAAGCCTGGAAACGAGTCTTTTCTTAAGTGTTTCCAATGTTGTACGTTGTTTTATTAACTTCCAACAAAATTTTAAGTCCTTTTTCGTTAAGGATGTCAAGGGCCTTGCTATCGTTGCAAAATCTAAGGTATTCAACTTTTTGCATGAAAAAATGATATTTTGAGTATATCTGTTCTACTCAAGTTCCCCCGTATATTTCACAAAACAACATTTAAATGAATTTATTAGCGCAAGCAGACGTTTTTTACTTGTTCAGACGTGAGGTTTTTATTATAAACCAAATCGTTTTGGTCAAATGGTTGAAGATTAATTATTTTAATTGAGGGTTTTGTATAGCTTTGTCAGTAAAAGATTTATCTTCATAACAGTGAACACATCGGACTAAAGTAATTTTTGAACTCTCCCTGATATCTTGGGAGAAAACGTTTGTGATGGAAATGTACCCATTTTCGCTTCGTATAATGCATTCCGTGTTGGGAACCAGTCATAAAACCCCCTTGGACGTATACCTCTCAGTTGAGGCTACCTTTTGATGTAACAGCAACCAACACTGATGTTTCAGATGGAAAAATACTGTCCTTGGCCCATAGTGGCATTTTCCTCTTCCCTATTCGTAGGACTTCGCTGTCGTTGGGCAAGGAAAATATTTTAACTCTTCCATCAGTCACTATTATAACTACTTGATGTAAATTCAAGAAGGGTTGACTAACCATGACTTGCACTTCTTGAGCCGAATCTGGTACAATAAAAGCTTTTACGTTTACTTTTGCATGGTCTAGTTCTATGGCAAAGTCTGTTTTTTTTTCAGTACGGTCACTATGAACTCACCCAAGCCGGCTATCGTTAACGAGCTAGGTAAAATCTTTAATTTTAGTTATCGTGCTTGTTCACCCTTCTGATTATTGCACCACAGCCGTGTCAACATAGGCTCTGAAAGGTTTTCTATTTATGATGAATTCAAGGAAATATCTCCCATTATGCGCTGTTCTAAAATCGTCGAATTCTACCACCTAATTTCTAAACTGGCGGCGACACTCTTTTTCCATATGGCCCAATCTCTTGCAACGTGAGCACTCAATTCGTGGTTTCGGACAGCTGTGGGAAAAATGCCCCGATTGCATACAGTTGTAACACTTCTGTTCGTTCTTGGTGTTATCTTTAATTTTCCCTGCTGATTTTTCAAAGTTAAATCTATCCTTCGAGTAGAAACGTTTTTCAGAGGGTCCAGGATTTTCGAATATTCTAGGAACAATTTGTTATTTCAAAGATGAGAGAAATTCTGCATAAAGAGCATCAGGTGTTTCGTATCGCCCAGCTCTCGCTCCCACTTGGATCGTCGGATCGCTAATCCCGTCTATCATACAGGAAACTGCGTTTTTCGGGCTTATTTCGCATGCATTAATCAAGTCCATCTTATCAAAGTAGTACTCTTCCCAACCTTCGGTGGATAGTTTTCGTCTATTGAGTAGTTTTCTTAGCGAGGATGCATAATCTTGATGCTCGGGAAACGATTTTAATAGCAACTGCTTCCATTCTGCCCAGCTTAGGTCGTATGAGCTCAGACTGTCATACCATTTGCGAGCTAATCCACTTAATCGACTCTGCATGTGGAAAATTTTAGCGTAATCGTCCCATTGGTTAATTTTCCCCAGTTGTTCTATCTTCTCGAGCCACTTAGCACAGTTAAGGTTAGGATTTCCTGGCTTAAACTCCGGTATACATTCGGGTTTTACGAAAATCCTACTGGGACCTGACTTTGACGTGACGTAGCGTTCTATGAGTTTTTCAACAAGAAGTTCAAGTCTTTGAACACTGTCTTGTGGAGGTGGAATAAAACTTCTTTCGCTAGATCGCGTTATTGCATATTATTAGACCCTAGTTCTAAACCTTAGTTGGTAACAAAAATTATATTAAATTAACTATGACTCAGTGACACCGTAAAGTTTATACGTTAACTACGGTTGCCCCTCAAAATGTGTCAACTCTAATAATAAAACTTAATATATTACTATAATAATTTTAATACAATAAACAAGTATCAAAACTTCATGTACCTCTAACATTTAGATTAGTAATGATAGTAATTCCAACTATAAAATACGATGCCTAATTTGTACGTTAATTAGACTCTAAATTTGTTTTTTTTTTGTTCCAGAATTATAATATATTATATTACAAAATATTTTAAATCGGAAACCTCCAACAAATAAAATTTATATCTACTTGTTTTATCAACAAAGAGGTAAACTTAAATATCGAGTCCAGTTCCTGGAAAGGATACATAACAGTCGAATAAAATAAACAAATATCGTACTTACGTAGGCCCAATTTATTCTTTTTGTTTATTAATATATATATATTTTTTTAAACTTATTATTTCACTTCAAAAGTGTAATTTAATTTGTACGTTAATTAAATGCACTTTTGTGAGCCTAACACAATGTTTACGAAAACAATCTAAACATTAAATCACACCCCGGTAGGAAAAGAACACACAGGAAGTCCTTTATTTTTCAGGCACAAAAACTTAAAATCAACAGACACTCGGCACAGTGAGATCAATCCCACCGCTGCACTAAAAACTACTTTGGGTGAAAACACTTTTATTAAGAATTGCAATTAATATTTAACAAACTGGCCGTCTACTTCGGCTCTCAAAAATATAATAATCTATGAAATGCATACCCCCTACATTCGTTACCCAAAAAACATAATCTTAATATAATATATAGCCGAACCTGTCACATAAAAATACTCTTGAGGGTCTGCAATTTGAGACATGTCAATAATAGTAACTTAAACATAACTTAATCTAGGTAATTTAAACAAGTTGAGGGCATTGGTGATTAATTGATATTTTACTTCTCACGCTGCATTTTTCTAAACAGAGGCGGAGATGATGTTGTTTACATCTTATTGAACGCACGGGTCGATCAGTTTTGAATTTTCATTGCATAATTCACCAAGAGAGTTTGTGCGCTAAAATCTCCGCTGGAAGTTTAAAATCCCTGATGGATAAGGTGGTTAAAATAGTTAACTACATTGTCGGTTCTTCACTGATCCATAGACAATTTAAGGCGTTTTTGCAGGAATTAGAAAGTGCATATTCAGATATACCATTGTACAATAATGTACGCTAGCTCAGCCGTGGTAAAGTGCTCTCTAGATTTGTGCAATGTCTGGGCGAAATTAAAGCGTTCTTGTTGGAAAAAAATCAAGTGGATACTTATCCTGAACTAGAAGATAAGAACTGGATCTGTATGTTAATGTTTCTTACTGATATTACAAACCATCTCAGTGAACTCAACTTAAAGTTACAAGGCAAAACAGTTCTGGATTTATACGAATCCTGGAAATCATTCAAATTAAAAATAGATTTATTTATCAGCGATATTACTACAAACACATATAAATATTTTCCAAATTTAAAAACTTATATATCCAGTGTCGACGATGGTGCACTAATAGACGAAATTCTTAAATATATGAATAATTTAAAAGAGGAGTTTATCGAGAGGGGTCAGGATTTTGATAAACATGGTCCTATGTTCGCTTTTTTAATCAAACCAGTTTTAATGGATTTTTCCAGCAGTTGCTTTGACATATCTCTTTTCTCATGGATGGACATTAATGATTTTGATCTTCAATGCATTGAATTTAAAAGCTCCGAGTTATGGAACACGAAATTTGTAGAATTAAAAAGGGTAGTTGAAGGTGACTGCCAGAACCATTCAAATGAGTTTACCAGAAAAATTTATTTGTCTTCAGAAAGTAGCGTTTGCAAGCTTACAGCTTTCGGATCATCCTATATCTGTGAACAACTTTTTTCCCATATGAGAGTGATTTTAAACCCGTACCGAAGCAGGCTGACAACAGACAACTCGGAAGCATGTGTGACACTGAAAATAACCAGACATGAACCGGATATAAGAAAACTCTCTAAAGAATTTCAAGCACACTAAGTCCTAGGACTAGTATAATAAAATTATTTGTTAAATGTTAAAAATTTTTTGTAATTAAACCTTCTAAAAGCAATATTTTAAGTTAATTTTTGTTAATTTTAGTTGTAGTAAGTACCTATGTCGGCACGCAAAATGTTGTATGGATGAAAACTGGCACCCCTTAGTTAAAAGGTTGCCGACCCCTGCTCTAGCTTATTCCTGGCTTTTGTTTTGATCTGCAGAAGAGTTGAAAATCCACTTTCGCAGAGGTAAGTCAAGGAAGTGGAACTAATATTCGAAAAGAAAGCATGGAAACTTTAGGATACAAATGAAATATAGTACACCAAAATTGAAGTAACGATTTTCCCTGAAATAAATCAAGCGCTGAGGAGTCATTTTTCAGCTCCAAAAATTCATACTGTACCTACTTCATAGACAATGTCAGTAACATCCAAAGATACATGAAATGGCTTTCGTACTAATGCACCTTGTTGTTCAGAGAATAGTTCAGTGAAATAACGTATTTCACACTGAAGAATCAGAGACAATTCCCGTCTTTGATTCTTCAGTCTTGGTGAAAAGATGTTCAAACATAGTAAAGTTTCCAAGATTTACTTTACGACGCCAGTTTGCAGCCTGCGGTTTCAAATTTAGCTTGTTTAAACTGATCTAAGATATCAGATAAATAAGCTACTCTTTGGATTCAGGTCTCATCATTAAAGTGTGTTAGGTTGGGAATGTGGAATCTTTGGCACAATGATACTACTCAGTATATATCCGGCCAAGTAACCAGTAGAGGGGACTATAAGGAATAGGCCCTCTGTCTTTATTTAAACTACTTTTACATTTTATGATTTCCATACTTTCGTATGCGTTTAACAATCTCCTGTCAGATACATTTTTTATTAATCTTAGATTCTCTAATGTTACAGTATGATCAGCTTCAAGGGCATGTTCGGCAATGCTAGACTTTTCTGTTCTATTATATTTTAAGTGTGCTAAATGTTCTTTAAATCGTGTTTTAATTGACCTTTTAGTTTGCCCAACATACTTTTTGTCACAATCATCACAACTAATTTCATAAATTCCACTTTTCTCACAATTACCAAGGGTATGGTATAGGTATGTGGATGATATTTTCTCGATTTTTGATACAAATAAAGTAAATATTGATGATTTTGTTTCTAAATTAAATAGCCGGTATGATTCCATTAAATTCACTTACGAAGTTGAGAATAAAGGACAATTGCCTTTTCTAGATATTTTAATGATTAAAAATAATAATGGATTAGAATTTGATATCTATAGGAAGGACACAGTAACAGATAGATTTATTCCTAATCATTCATTTCATTGCAAACAACATAAATTAGCCTCATTACATTTTTTAATTCATCGTTTGATCACTTTCCCTCTGAATAGAGTAAACTTTAATAAAGAAAGGAATCATATTAGAAATATAACTAGAGTTAATGGTTATGACGATGACTTAGTAAATAAGCTAATAAATAGACATAAGTTTAGGTTTAATATTCAGAAGTCCACTTTTTTTACACGCGAAGAAAATAACACCAAGTATGTCTCCATACCATATAATCCGAAATATAGCAAGGGACTCAATAAGGTATTTAATAAGGTAGGCCTCACCTTAGTCTAAAAGTCATCAGACAATCAGGAATATCTTAGGAAATCCCAAAGATAAGATTCCTAATTGTGTGAAAAGTGGAATTTATGAAATTAGGTGTAATGATTGTGACAATAAGTATGTTGGGCAAACTAAAAGGTCAAAAGAACATTTAGCACACTTAAAATACAATAGAACAGAAAAGTCTAGCATTGCCGAACATGTCCTGGAAGCTGATCATACTGTAACATTAGAGAATCTAAGATTAATAAAAAATGTATCTGATAGGAGATTGTTAAACGCATACGAAAGTATGGAAATCATAAAATGTAAAAGTAGTTTAAATAAAGACAGAGGGCCTATTCCTTATAGTCCCCTCTACTGGTTACTTGGCCGGAATTGATGGCCTTGCCTATGTCATTAGTTCGGCTTGAGTAATTCAAGGGTTAGGCTAAGTATAAATAGGGTAGGTTTGTAGTTTAGCTTTAGTCATTCATCGCTCCCGATGAAGCTAACATGGTTAGCGAAACGCGCGTCGAGTGCAAAAATAAAGTGTTTGGTGTAGTGGTGATATATACTGAGTAGTATTAAAGTGTGTCATAAACTCATGTTTTATTTCGTTTTTCAGTTCAAAGGCTCGGCCAACAACATTTCCTTTTTGATAACTAACGAACAGCGGTGTAGAAAAGAAGAACTTCGTGATCAGAGTTAATGTTTTTGCATAATTCCTTAAATAGCCGAGTATTGAGAGCACTAGATTTTATATAATTGACAATTATCACCAAAGAGTCGAGCACTTCTTGCAAAGGCTTTGGAAGAGTCTTGGTAGCAAGAGGAAATTGGTGAGTCATGCAGTGCAGTCCCTTTGCTTGTGGTGTAAACTCTTCAACTTTTGACTGAAAGCCCGACCTCGATCCAAGCATGGCTGGTGCTCCATCGGTACATATTCCACACAAGCCTCTCCATTGTAAGTCATTACTTTCACAGAATGAACTTATCATCTTCATGACGTCTTCACCTTTCATAGTAGTTTTTAGTACTTTACAAAACAGAAACTGTTCTTTGATGTCCTCCAAGTGAATATATCTCACGAAAACGGGTAACTGGGAACATGAATTAACATCGGTAAACTTGTCAAGTTGAAAGAAAAAGACAGAAGAAGCCTTTATTTCAGATAAAATTTGTTCCATCACGTCTATGGACATGTCTGAAATGCGTCTCTGAATTGTGTTATAGGGTAAGAATATATTACGCATTTTAATCTCACTCATTTCTCTAAGAATTAGCTTAACCGACTTTAATAAACAGTGTTTGATAAGGGTTTCTGCAACTGTATGGGATTTTTTATTTTTACAATTTCCAGAGCAATTTCATATGATGTCTGAACTACAGACTGATTTTGTTGTTGAAACATCCCAGTACAACCAACTTTTGTTTTTTCAAGGCAGCCTCATGTCGTTCAAAAAGTCCAAGGACTTTGTAATTTGTTCGGAATGCTTTGTTTCTAAGCGACGTTTGAGCCAAGGAGACCCTCTTGTGGGTTGCCGCCCACCGGTTGGGAACCAACGCTCTAAGTTAAACAAAAATTAGCAGTTGGGATTTGAAGGCGAGTTTTTATGTCTTTAGGGAATCTACCCCTCCGATCTCCATTTTAATTTGATTGCAATGATCTGTCTGTCTGTCAGTCTGTATGTATGTTGGCATGATAACTTCTAAATTAAATAAGATATATTTTTCAATTTCAGACACAAAGCTAAAGTACTTGAAGTAGGTACAGAATTTATAATTTTTGAGTTATCTCCTTTCGAGGAAAGGGGATAAAAGGGAAGAGGGTTGACACATTTAGTAGATGTGAAATAGTGTTATTTACATTCTCTCTCAAGGTCAAAAAATGTATTAGATAGAGTAATTTCGAATATATAATTTTATATCTGTTCTTGAAGGTTCTTCGAATTGAGGAATGTGAAATTCAATTTAATTTTTCCATATTTTAAATTTTACAGAAATTGTATGTAGAGGGGACTGGTATGTCATTATAGAGTAATGGCAAAACAATATATTAACTTTATAATTTATATTTTTCAGGGATATATTGGGTAAATATTTTTACTTTTGTAGTCAGCAAAATAAACAAACATCGCAGGAAGTGTACTACGCAGAATTTGGACTATTATGATAACTAATTCGTTTCCCATGTTGTTTATACTATTAAGTATTATTAATGTTTTGTTGATGAAATTTAAACTAAGCCTCGGCCGTTGTGAATGCTGAGGATGAGATTATTCGTTTCTTAATTACCTAACTACAGTGAAGTCCGTTTACAACGAACTCCAAAGAATCACTAAAAATGGTTCGCTATATCCGAAGTTCGTTACAAACAGTAAACAAAATCTAATATCATTTTTCACTACTTTTTTATTTAGATTATGCGCTAATGCTTAGAAAAATGAATAATAATAATTATTAAATTAAAAGAAAACGTTGAAAGGAAAATAAAACAAGTCACACTAAAGTTATTATTATGTATGTTCGTACATATACGAGTATAAACGAAAACATTAAAATACGTAGTTTATTAAATAAAATCAGTAATTTTCGTTCGTACAATTTTACTTAAAAAAGAAATGGTGTTTATATAATTATCAAGGTCACAAAAACTACTCTATATTTGTTCAGTAACTTCACGAGATTCCATAAAATTTCGAGTTTCAGTCATTTTCTTAGTCATTTCTGAAATGGATAGAACATGAATATTATCTCCTTCTCCAAGCTCGTACTCGTTGTCATTATTGCTTAAAATCTTTCCAGAAGTCGCTGATGTCACAATTTGATCATCAGTTAATGTTTCTCTCGTCATTAATTTATTATCAGCACACACATATTCTTCAAAATTAAAGTGATTAAACATATTTTTAATCTCAATTTCCACTGTACTTTGTTGAATGTTAGCATCGTAAATAAATTCTAGACAATCAGTAGGATCTTCTCGATGTTTTTCAATCCACTGAGTCAACGGTAGCTCATCATCTGAGGCATATCTACACTCCTATCTTAAAAATCCGCCATGCTTAGAACAGTTTGCAATGGTTTCTCTACGGACTCTTTGCCAAGCCATATGGATAAAGTTTATAGCGTCCAAGAGAGTTACAGAAAAAATGTTACCTTTATCGATCGTCTCTAACATTTTCATAAGTCAAATCTTTCTATAATGACCTTTTAAAGAATGTATCACACCTTGATCCACAGTGTGGAGTTGCACTTGTGCTTGGAGGCATAAAAACCAATTTTATTTGCTGTAGATCAACTTCAGGGTGCGCTGGACAGTTGTCAGTCAAAAGTAATATTTTTCTGTTTGTGAATTTTAATTCGTTGTCCCATTCGATCAGTTCGTTTTTAAAAATTTCTGATGTCATCTAGGCTTTACTGTTTGATTTGTACTTTACTGGTAAATGTTTCTTTTTAAAACACCTGGGATTGGCGGACTTTCCTATCACAAACAATTTTCTTTTCTCTGTACCAGACATATTTGCAGTTACTAACACAGTAATCCTTACTTTTGATAATTGTACACCAGCACAATTCTCTCAGACAAACTTTAATGTCTTATCAAGCGTCATCTTGTAAAACAAACTCGTTTCATCCGCATTAAAAATGTCTACATATTCATAACTTTCTCGAATTTCCCGCCATACATAGACCAACCACTAATCTACCACAGTCATATCCACTCCTGCAGTTTCTCCTACTACCTTACCCCCACTAATATTATGTCGCTTTTTAAATCCTTCAATCTAACTTCTAGAACAGTTAAACTCGGTGTTCTCTATTTTCCTTCCCAATTCACTAGCTTTCTCTTGTAAATTATAGCCGGTAATAGGAACATGTTCATGTCGTTTTTGACTAAACCATTTAAGGAGTCCTTTATCGACTTGTTCATGTGTAGATCTTCTTACTTTTTTACAACTAAAGTTTCTTTATCATAGATTGATAAGATTTTTTGCCTCTTCTTCCATATGGTAGAAACCGTAGATTTAGTTAATCTACGCAAACATCACTTTGTTTAACTCCATTTTCTATTTTCCTTTTAATATCGCGTTTGTCTTTTAAAGTAAACGCTTTCCTTTTTTGGTGTACTCATTGCAAAATAAAAACTTAAACACTCACTTTGCTACTTTGATCAAATATGCATTAGAACCGCATAACACAACAAGTGAATTGAAAACAATACTGCTCGAACGTGTAGTAGAATAGAGGTTTCCAGCGAGTTTCAGTGAATTCCTTAGATCAAGTCGCGCGACATCGAGCACAGGGAGTGGCAAGTTCGTTATAAACGGACAGAAAATATCCAAATGTGGTTCGATTTATCCGGAAGTTCGTTATAACCGGTTTCGTTATAACTGATACAAATTTGTATTGGTCTTATGGAAGTTTTCTCGTGCATTATAAAATAGTTCGTTTTAACCCAAAATTCGCTATAAACGGGTTCGTTATAAGCAGACTTCACTGTATATCAATGTTATTTTTATACTGTATACTTTATTCTGAAAGAAATACAAGTTTATAATTTAAGAAACTATTTTAATTATTTCGCGGAAATCAAAACACTTTTTGTATCATTTAAAAAAATATTCTGTAGTAATAAATATTTATAAACATTCAAGCGAAAATTTATATAATTTGAAAAATGCTTAAGGTAGTTCCCCAATTAACTGTAAAAATTGATGAGAAAAAAACGAAGAACTTAATAAGGCAAGAATTTTATTTATGCTATTATTATTACCGATGATGTACAAAATTCAATACCGTTCGCCACAGGCTAATGACCACCTAACATTGTTGCGTATTCAGTTAGAATGGTAGGATATGATCTCTCTCAGTAATTGACTAGGTTTACATTATTTGTCATTGCATTCTGTGCCAAGTTTCAAAACAAATAACGAAGATAAATAAAAATATCCTATTGTTATAAACTAGAACCAATTTATCAACAATTTGTAGCTCAATTTAATTTTATATAAGTTTATTTTTATAAGCGTCAAATTTGGAAAAACCAGAATTTTTGTACAAAAACAATGAAAGCAAAAAAATGTTTTGGTACAAATCGTTTTATTGTTGTATATTCGCCTTTAAGATTTATACACTTTTGCATACGTTCGAACCAATTCTCGGAACATTTTTCCACTTTGAACTTGGTACCTCAAAAATATGGTTTTGGAAGGATTCTTGAGGCGACGAAAATCGCAGTTCACGCATTTTTTTTGACATTCGGCAGCAAAAGTCGTTAGGCGATAAATCAGGTGAATACGGGCAATGAGACATTAATTCGATGTTTTTCTCCATCAAATAATCAATTGTTGACGTGCTGTGTGAGAGCTGGCATTGTCATGATGAAGAATCATGCGACGTTTTCGGTTGTTTTTCCTGATTTCGTCGATGACTTCTCGCAAACAAATTCTTGTATACCATTCAGCATTAACTGTTCTTCGATCCTCTAAAGCAATGGTTGCAACATGTCCAGTATAACCAAAGCAACAAACGATCACTTTCTTGGAAGTACTTCGCGAACGAACCCCTTAGGTTTCATTCGGTTCATCTCCTGTTACGATGTTGTATACGGATTTTACATATCCTCGGTCGAATTTTTTGAACATTTCCTTACACCAATTGACAGGAGCCTGTTTTTGAGTTTCGGTCAAATTATGCGGAATCCATCGGGAAAGATCTTTTTCACAGCTATATATTCATGCAAAATTGAATGTACTGCAGTCTTTGATATGCTTAAAGATGTCTCTATCACATGCCGATCCTCTTCAATCATGTTGCGCACAGTATCGATATTTTTTGGAACAACACCCGATTTTAGTCGACCTTCACGAAATTCATCGCCGACGGAAGCAGTAGCATGACGAAATTCTGCAAACTAATTGTTTTTTCTGATGGTGAAAAGTTGAACGAAGCGATTCGAGGCATCGTTGTTGAGTTAGACCTTTACTAAAATCGTAAAAAAATCATTCAACGAAAACCTTTATGTGAAATTTCAATTTGTTCACAAAACTGTTTTTTTTTAAACACTCTCTGTAAAGAAACTACTCGGCCAGTTTTTGAGCTGGCACTGTTTTAACAATAACAAATGTCAAATTTTCCAATCACGGTAATATCACATCTCAATAGCGCCATCTAGTGATAATTTGTAAAATCTTAAAAGGCGATTCCAGTTTTCAAGGAAATAACTCTTTCTTCTCAAACTGTATGATGCGTGTTTTTTTTTCCACAAAATAAAAGATATCATTTATAGCGACAATAAAACAAAAAGTTATTTTTCTCCTACGGAATTTTCACACACATTTTTATAAAATCGGGAAAGCAAAATAACATTTTTAATTATTTTCATTTCATTAGAAATTTTAATTGTTTCGAATTTAATAAATTGGGAGAATATCTCAAAATATAAAATTTCAAAACAATAATTTACCAAGCGAAGAGTGAATTGCAAGCTGACCTCTAGGATAATAAAATAGAAGGAAAAAATACTCTAGTAGAAGTCGGCGAGTATGCTTAGTAGAGCAAAGTTAAAAATGGCTCTTTCGTTTTAACTTAGTCGTAATTATTGGCTTATAAAGTTTCCATCATTTGTATAAACTTTTCTGTCAGTCACATACCGTCCCGCAGACTTACTATGTCAAGGTTAGATTTCAAAATGGAAAGAAGTAGCTTTGTCCTTATTAACCTTCCCAATATAATAAGAATGCTTGCGAGTTTATAATTACCTTTGATAAACGTGGCACCACCGACCTTAACCCCCGGTGTTACCCAGTCTAGTTACACTACTGTTTTGAATGAAAGACAGATATAATAAATATAATCGGTCAAGTGCAAGTTGGACTTGCGCAATTAGTGTTCAGTACGTTGACTGCGTTTAAAATAAAAATTTTTGTTACGGAAGTATAAAATAATCAGTGACTTCATAAATACATCCCAAATGAGTTTTCAACAGTTTTTTTTCCGATCATTAGTGAATTTTTGTTTTTTTTATATACCAGATCAATTATTAAAGTTAATGCACTCATGATAATTTTCGTTTAATCTACACCCTTCACCCCCAAACCTAACCCCTTAAGTCAAAATTTAACTTTCAAAACTACACAACTCTGATGACGCCATCAATTTCTATATTAGTGCCAAATTTCAAGTTTCTATGTCAAATAGTTTCGGAGAAAATCGGGCGTGACAGATGGACAAACAGATGGACAGACACCGAAGTAATCTTATAAATGTTCACACTAAAAATGAAAAAACTAATTACAATCATTAATATTCCTAGTATGTACATAATAGGTGTTTTGGTTAATAATATCGATTTTGCTAAGAGATGGCGTGTCTAATACACTTGTTGGTATAGACTAGTGACATCTATGGCGTTTTGGAAGCCAGCCAGTTCGTTATTAATTGTCATTGGGCGAAAAACATAGTTCTTCATAGCTTTGAATCTGTCGTGTTTCGTACCAGAAAAAGGCGTTTTGCGGGGAAGTTTAATAACTTTCTTTCATTTGAAGAAAACGGCTGCTGAAAGTTATCGATTGTTGGTTGAAGCTTATGTTCACCATATCCACTCCTGCAGTTTCTCCTACTATCTTACCCCCACTAATATTATGTCGCTTTTTAAATCCTTCAATCTAACTTCTAGAACAGTTAAACTCGGTGTTCTCTATTTTCCTTCCCAATTCACTAGCTTTGGTGAACATGCTCCAACCCAAAGAACTTGGGTAGACCCAGACCAGCCTTCAACATCACAACCAGTGCGCAATATACAGGGAAAGAAAGCTTTGCTGTGTATTTGGTGGGATAGTAGAGGAGCTGTGTATTACGAATTACTCAAACCTGGTGAAACGATACCATCAACAATTGATAAAATTGAATCGAGCATTGAAGGAAAAACTACCGGAATACGACCAAAGACACGATAAAATCATTTTTCAACTTGACAATGCTCGGCCCCATGTTGCAAAATGTGTTAAAAACTATTTGGAAAACATCAAATGGGACGTTTCTACCCGACCCGCCGATTCACCGGACGTAGCCCCTTCAGACTACCACTTATTTCGATAGATGCAGCACCATCTTTTAGAACAACACTTACATTCTTACGAAGAAGTGAAAATTTGGCTTGATGAATGATTGGCCTCAGAAGATGAAAAATTCTTCTGGTGCGGAATTCATTCTTTGACAGAAAGATGGGAAAAAGATAGCTCACGTTGGCCAATACTTTGATTATTAAGGTAATTCACTTTGTGACGGAAATAAACGCTTAAATGTTGCGAAAAAAAAAACGACATTATTTACCGAAACACCTATTATTTATTAAATAAATAAAAAAAAAAAAAAACTCTCAACCATCACTGAAGTCAGATGGTAACCTCGTTCTATCTTCGGAATATTTTACGTTTCTTGCTAAAAATAACATACATATATACACACACACACACACACACACAAGGATAAATGCAGTAAAAATTCTGTAAAAATCACTTATCATTAACTACAGTTGCGTGCGGCTGATACAACTTTTCGGCTCTCGTAGCTTTTATTTCACATAGAATTTTTGTCAAGCGGTGTTCAGTACTCAATATGCTCTTAATATAATGTCTTTACTAGAAATGTAAAAAATAATTCTTCACAGAATTTTTATTTCTCTACTTGTTATTTGCTGCTTACAAAGCAAATTCTTACAAATTCTTTCTGCGGCAGCTTTGTTAGGCTCCTTAATTCTGGGCTCACGAGGTCGACAGCTCCTTCGTCTGTCATCTATTGAGAACAACTCGTTGTATTGTTGCATGGTTCAATAAATAAATGTCTCCAATATTTGCAACAGATTTAATAAGTCCATTGATAGCTTCTTCCATTTGTCTAATGTGACACCGAGACGGTCTCTTTGATATCACACTCCCTGTTTACTGGTTTGCTTAATTTAACCGTGACATATAAGACATACACGAGTGTCACTTGAAAGTTATTCCTAGAAACTCTTATTAAGTAGAAATCAAGCCTTCGCATATTTACATTAAAACACGACCAACCATCTAACGTGCTATCAAAACTAGCTAATTGTATTGTCTAGTAACAAATCAGTTAAATACATGGTGTTGTCATACTTTCAGAAGATTTCTTGCATCACCGGCTTTCCTAATATCAATTAAAATCTAACCTAATAAAGTGAATAGTTTCATCTAATAGAGGATAAAGTAAATAATATTATATTTATAATTAACAGCCGAATATTGGCTAAATTTATTTGTCTAATGAATTATATGTAATCCTATACAACCAGCTATATTAGCCTCAACACCATTACGGTATCCAGAAAGGTTTGTACTACGGCGACCCTTCGGTTTCCTTGAGATGTTCTATGGACGTAGAATAAAGTAACTTTTTGTATAACATCATGACCCGCTGAATGCTAAAAAGGGTTCCAATTTAGTTTATTGTTTTTTACTTTTCCTCACGTAGTCTGCTTTGCATATAAAAGTCGATGGTAGTTACGGAATTTATGACAAGGCTGTATAAAATGTACAATATAAACTTACAGGCAACGATGACAGTATATTTCTGACGTAAACCTACGCAATTAGATCAGCCTAATAATTAGAATAAGAACTTCTTAGACTTTGTTTAAATAAACAAGACCAAAAATTGTAATGTATATAGGTAAAACAGAGATGGAATACAAAAAGATATCAGAAAGTATTGCCAAACGAATAAACCTTACTCAAGAAAGTGCAACGCATTAATTAAGGGAAACTTTGCCGGTCCACTTTCTCTATACAATCATGTCATCGAAACATAATTAGAAAATGCTATAAAAATATAAATGATCCAATTTGTTATAGGACGCAACTACCTACGCTGATACGCACCTACGCAGCAACAATGTCTTGGGTTTATTTAGAAGTAAATACCGTAGAAGCGTCATAACGTAATTTACTAATCCTTTTTTCAGATTAGATAATTTTAGTTAACTCGTCAAGTTGTTATGATGACGTTGTTGATATATTTTTACCACCCCTTTTCTTCATTATTTGAAGCAATCCTACTTTCTCTTCTTCATATTAATTATCTGCTGGAAAAAACCAGAATTTATAATGTTACTGACGACACCACGTTTATTTCTTCATTTACTTTGAAGGCACTACACCCATATCCCAAAATAAAGAACTGGAAAAAATTCTGTCTTGAAATGACAGAAAGCAGAATTGAACGCTACGAAAATTTCAGCAGCAGCCTTTTCTCAATTACGTTAACATTACAGAATCCCACATAGTTATGTGGGGACAATTCCCGTATCATCATTACCTAGGTGTTAACTTGGAAGCAGTCTTCTGTAACATATCTGTATAGTAAAAAGTGCAATACATTGACACCTGACGACTCGTAATTAGGGCTAAAAAGAGTACAGGCAACGAACTTGTAAGGAAATACTTGAATCAATAAAACTTACATCTTAACAATATATTTTCTGGAATGCTTTCCCATGCCCTCAAAAACTGATGAGACAAGACGCATTAATTTTATTTTTTTATTCTGAAAATTTTTAAAGCATAGTAAGCACATGAGTAGAAAATTCACTCTATTAAATATAAAACAATAGAGTATTAATATTCATCAGACTTTCCACATTGGATAAACTGCCTATCTGTAATTCGAAACGTTAGATAAAAGTTAATTAATTCATTGTGTCTAAATGATCTTAAGCTAGCCGTAGACATACGGTCTTGAATTTAGTCAAGATATGCACTCGTTTTATTTATGTCCAAACACGGTAAAAAAAATCATACTCTTTAACTGCGCAGGTCCATACGTATTTTTATGGCCGGCTTTACAATTATTAACTCAATCGATATGAGAGCGTATAGTGAGTTATTATAAAATCCCAAGGTTAACGACATTGCTTTTCCAATTTTGTCATAGATGGCGGCATATGTGCGGAATATGTAAAATATTTTTAATGTATATAACAAATCTTTTCACTGTTTACATTGATGCCGGGTTTACAAATATATCCATTCGGCTAGGTAGTTTCTGGACGTTAAGCGAATTATTTATTCCTAATTTTATTGGCAGATTAAATATAAAGGAATAGAAAAACTGGCAAATACCTGTGATTTTCAGACAGTATCAGTATTGATGTTGAATCTGGTCGACATATTCAGCTACAGCTGATGACACAATTTGTCTTGATCTTCTAATTTATCTCTCTATACAAGTGATATTAATAAATTATGCAAATTAGCATCAAGCAATAGTAAGGGCACCAGAGTTTAACCTACATTTTACCTGTAATACAGCAGTTCAACAACTTTATTGGAATACCATCTGGCATCGGTCCAATATTCGCAATCTCTCATGTTTGAATACAATAGGAAAACGATCCTTTTTTGTTGTTTGGGGCTAAAAGTATGGAATAGTTTTAGCCAGTGGTGGTGCGCGTGGGCGTATACCCATTATCAAAAAAAAAATAGCGTTTTATAATGAAACATTATTAATTAAAAAAATATACAAATGAGGAAGTCAAACAACAATGAAAAAAGTATCACCAATCTTCTATCTCGGACATGTTTGAAAAACTATCATTGTCCGACTCATTTCAATTTACATGTATAATTAAAGGTTCAACAGTGGCATCCACTGCCATGTTCACAGCCCACATTTTATCTTCCACCCTGCTGCTGCTGACCCCTTTTTGGCCAATTTTCTGTGGAAACATTAGATATGTCATTCTGAAAAAGGTTTTGTACGTCTGATAATTTATAGGTCGTATTCTTTCTGGCGACTTCACTTTTAACCTGTGCCCATATAAATTCAATCGGATTGAGTTCGCAATGATATAGTGGCAGGCGATAAACAGTAATATTACGTTTTTTTTTGCCATTCCGTCGATGACGAAACTTGTGTACTTGTCTTATTTCTGAGAACATCAAGCTTAACAAGTTCTAATAATGTTTTTTTCGGTCATCCAAGATTGGATGTCCTTTTTCAGCCAACCCAAGTTTGGAACTGTAATTTTTTTGGAGTGACGGCTTGCGTTATCCATTAACTAACAACATTCTCATCTTGCGAAAATTTCTTGACTGTGTACCCTTCATTTATCCAAGTCTCATCTAAGCTTCTATGTGTCAGACCAAACACTTTTCAGCTTACGTGTTTCTTGTAACTAGATCCGATATATGCATATATCAGATGAGGAAAATAAATTTTATTTTCCTCAACGATATTTAATTAAATATCGTTAAAGCATAAGCCCAGAAAACCAAGGCTAGATCAATGCAGTGTAATAATTGAAAAATACTATTGCTTCTTTTGGCTGTAGAGCCAATCCCAGATGTGTGAGAGATGCACAAAACCCGGACAGGAAATCGCAAAATATGCAAATTGAGGAGGACCTCATTCTCCCTTCTATAATGGACGGCAGAACATCAAAAAACAGATAGCCTGAAGACAGAAGTTCAAACGAGGATCTCAAGATAATAGTAGCGGCGAATTGAATGCTGCGATGCAGCAATTCTTTAAGAATTTACAAATGATGCAGAAACAAATCACGTCTACGTCCATGCCTATGGTTGCTATTCAGAAGGTTTAGGATTAAGTCGCTAAGCAGTAGTGCATCCCAAGCTTTTTATTCGCTAATCCTTCGAGTCGGAGCAAAACGCTGGTGATTCTGTACAAGTTGCTGACATTAGCTTTCATTCATCAGTAGAAGAAGAGGCAAGTAGAGAACGACGAAGCTTCAGAGCGAGCTTTTTTAACTTTTTTTAAATACTCTCTTCTCCAGGATACAATTTCTCCACTTTCTGTCAATAACGATTTTTTTCACACTTTTTTCCATAAAAATTCATACCTTTTAAAAACACTCCATAGGTTTACTCTACTCATTTTCGGGTGTCGCAGGCTACAGGATCATATCCAAAGTTAGAATTCGCCTTACTGTTTGCTTTGTGTTGTCTGTCAGCTGATATTCTTTTCCGCCTAGTCTCTTTTTGGAGGGTCTATACCCCCTCATTTTCTTCTCTTAAAACTCTGTAAACTGTGGCTTCACCAACTCCGTTTATTAAGGAACATTTTGTCACACAATCCTCCACACTTAAATCACAATTTTGATCGTTTTTAATGTAGTCAAATACATTTTTAACTATCCGCTCTTCATTATGGGTTAGCTGCTCGAACTTTTGGCGGTTCGCTGGAAAAGACATTTTGTTAACACACTGACTTGTCACTAACTGGCTTGACACTTGGGCATGCTGTTCTTAATATGTATTTATAATTGGGGCAACAAGAAGGTATGTAAATAGAATGATTTGATCGGCAATAACATTTCGTTACAAAAGAGCATTGTTGGCTGAAAAATACTTTGGAATAGATAGCATGCCGCCAGTCAGTCCACTGGCAGCTTTATTGCTATCAGTTTTAAATAAATAGAGTATAATACTATACGCTGAACCATTGTTTTTTTATATCTTAAAGGATATCGGCGAGGATGTCGTAATACCCCTCAACGTTGTCCAAGTGCCAAAAAATACATTTTTATATTACAACGCGCGTTTGCAAACAAATTGCATCTATTAATAACCAATTAATTTATAAGAGAGTTAAACATTGTGGGAATATATTTTACTATTTCACTTGATTTTTTGTAATAACCAAATGGTGTGCCATTTTAATATTTCCGATATTATTAATTTGAAAATATCGAGATATATTAAATTCAATATAACGCTAGTCTATGCAACTCATTCTAATTAATTTTAAAATTTTTATTTTAGGAACCTTTTTGGCGTTTATGATTCTTTCGTTCCAAAAGTTCTCGGCCTGACTCAGATATGGCGCCAAATGTTATCTACTAGATGGCGTGCTGTGAAGATTCAGATACGTGTGTTTAGTTGCCTCTTTGTAGCGATGGTGCAAAGGAACAAATTTTAACATTTTCTAAAAAATGGATGAAATTGAAGTGCAAGCGATTATAAAATACTTCGTTTTAAAAGATTTAACTCCTACGGACATTTTAAAAGAGTTAAATATCACATTAAATGATTCTTCCCCTTCGTTTTCGACGATTAAAAAGTACGCCGCTGATTTTCAACGTGGTCATATTTCCATTGAAGATGATCAATGGTCAGGAGGCTTGAAAACCTTTACGACCGACGAGATTGTGACAAAAATTCACAATAGCATACTAAATGATCACTGACTGAAGGTACGTAAGCTCACTAACATTGTAAATATCTCCATAAGCCGTGTCCATCACCTCTTTTACGATATTATGGATATGAGACGAGATTTCCCCAGAGTGTTTAGACTTGTTTAACCATAATTCCAGTAAATTTCTTCGACGTTTCATAACTGTAGATGGAATATGGATTCATCATTACACGCCAAATATGAAAGAGCAGTCCAAACAGTGCTCCCAAGAAAGCAAAACCGGTTCTATCTGCGGAAAAGACATCACTACGATTTTTTGAAATCCTCATGGTGTGCTCATAAACTACCTGGAGAAAGATAGAACCATCACCGGTGAGTATTATGCTACACTACTGAACCAACTGATTGGAGAAAGCACCTTCACACACGTCTCGGATTGTTGCTGCAAAACTGCATGACCTTCGCTTCCAAGCGTTTCCACATTCACTGTATTCACCAGACTTGGTTTCTAGCGATTACTTTTTGTTTCCAAATATGAATGTTGGCTTGGTTAGAAAAATAAAAAAAATCTCTTTAATATTCTTAGCAGTATCGCTTGGCAAAATCTTTAAAGAATTGAAATGGAATGTAGAGAATAGCTGGATGTCCTTAAAAATGAGAATTCCAACTTTGTGCTTGGCTGTATAAAAAACACTTATTAATCACCTACGACTAGGTTTTACCTAAATACGTCGGTGCCATCGTTTTTTAGGATCATGATCCAAAATGTGGAAAGCTTCGTAAAAAAATCACCCTCCGAGATTATTGCATTTCTTCAGGTTTCACTGTGCTTAGACCATAAAAACATAGTTTCCAATTTCCGTCGATCTTTTGGAACAATAACAAATATAGATAGAAAATTTGGTAACTTCAGAGTTCTTGAAGCTGAGGAATATGAAATTTATGTTGTTTTTAGTGTTCCGTCCGGAACACTTATAAAATCATTTCGGTGTCTGTCCGTCTATCTGTGCGTCTATCTGTCCTTCTGTCTGTCCGTCTGTCTCACCCGAATTTGTCCGAAACTATTTGACACGGAAAGTTGAAATTTGGCACTAATATAAGAATTGATAGCTTGAAAGTTAAATTTTGACTTAAGGGGTTGGTTTTGCGGGGTGAAATCGGAAGTGAAAAAAAAATTTTTTACTAGGTTATCGAGTAGGGTGTCACATGAAAGCTTGTAAAAACACGAGTTCAAAAATATATATCGCTGTCCCCCTTATCTCTAGAAAATTTTAAAAAAATTCTGGAATATTCTCCGCAGGATAGAACGAAAATTATCACGAGTGCATTACCTTTAATAGTTTACCTGGTATATAAAAAAAAAAAAAAAAAAAAACTTCAAGGTCATCAGTTTTCAGTAAAGATCGGAAGTAAACTTTGTTGAAAACTCAGTTTGCGTGTGTTTTGTGAAGTCATTGATTATTTTATACCTCCGTAACAAAAATTTTTATTTTATAAGCAATCAACGTATGGAACACTAATTGCGCAAGTTCAACTTGCACTTGACCGGTTATTTATTTATTATTTCCAATTTGAACAGAAATGGTAAGTAGGGGGAAATGTCAGGTTTCACTTCTAAATATCTCTGAAACCCTCCTTCTGTATATATAAAGTATCTCTCATTTTGTCGAGTTGTAACCATGAATTAAGTTATTTTTTAGTGTAAGAAAGTCAAACTCCGAATTTATTCTGTCCATACCTGCTTGCGACATAAGTACTGATAAAATCACACACAACAATTTTTAAAGAGAATTTCGTGTGAAAACTTAGTTTAAGACGTGGCAACATTGCAAGTATGATTCCGAAAGTTCCGTGACTCCGTAATAAACTTGTGGCGCTACCTGATTAGATAAAACACAACTAGAATATCATCTCCTGAAGGTTGTAAATAAACGCGTCTACTATCATATATATTTAAATAAGCTCAACAAAAAAACAATTAGATTTCACTTTTGTTTATCAATAGTAGATGGAATTTTTCGTTTTAATAAAGTAATTTAAAGTATTGCGTGTGTTGTAACAATGCGTAGTAGTAAAGTAAAACTATAGTAAATAACATGTTTTGGTAGAAATTTCCTAACTGCTGGAAATTCTTTAGAAATTGAAATGAGCTCACATGACTATGTGTACAACTCTGTAATATTATGTATGTACTACATATTGACATTGGTTTTAATGGTGAATCACGTATTATGATTGTAAATTGTATTATTTGTAATAAGCATTAAAAAATAATAAATCGTGTGTCATACGTTTTAAAGTCATTTACATTTAAAAATACAGTAGTACTGAAATCTTCGACCTTTTTAATTGATATGACACTTTTTTAATCAACTGGAGAATAACTGAAAACTTGTATCAGGCAAAAAAACTGTGAATGAAAATAAGTAAAACTCATTACGCAGAACCTTAAAACGGTTTTAATCATTATATTTTTCTTACAACATCGTCTTGAACCAAATTTTTTGGAACCCTAAATTTTTTCTTACGGAAAATGTTATTAATGTTATATTTTGATTTTGAATGCCTTCTAGCTTCACAAGACACGGTCTATTTTACATTATTAACTTAAATGTACAATATAACCGCCCTATTTTTGCAATATCTTCCATATTTTTAAAAATAAGCCATTTTAAAGCTATTTTTGGTGCAATAATAGTTTTAACATAATAACATTTACTGTCAAAATCAAATTTTAATAAATAATAACTAACCATCGACTGTTTTCCCTACTTATTATTTGACATCTTGACAAGTGACATGACTGACTAATTAAGAGCTACAGAATTCCTCCATATCATATTATATGTCTTCTACAACGTCTGTCTTAGATTTTTTGCCTTTCTAAAAACCTTTTTTGTTTCTTTTGCGATATATTGTTTTTTCTGAAAAGAGCAGTTAAAAACTCTTCGATATTTTAATTTTGGTGTATTAAATTAGTAAAAAATAAACGGGCAAGTGCAAGTTGAACTTGCACAATTAGTGTTCTGTACGTTAATTGCTTTTAAAATAAAAAATGTTTTACCGTGGTATAAAATGATCAGTGACTTCACAAAACACACCCCAAATGAGTTTTCAACAAAGTTTGTTTCCAATCTTTACTGAAAATTGATGACCTCGAAATTTTTGTTTTTTTTTATATACCAGATAAATTATTAAAGGTAATGCACTCGTGATAATTTTCGTTCAATCTACACCCCCTGGAGAATATTCCAGAATTTTTTCAAAATTTTTTGATCAGTACTTTTCGAGATAAGGTGGGGGGACAGCGATTTTTCGCGGTTTTTTTAAAATAATACAAAGAAAAGTGTGCGCAAGTATTACTTTTTTTTTTTTTTTTTTTATGGGTCTAGCACACGTGCTACAGGGAAGTCCCTAAAGCGCTACAGGAGCGACACGTGTGCGGAGAAAGCGATTCACGTTGTTCTTGAATCGCTGTAGATTGTACTCGATGGGAAACACATTCCTGGGTAAACCATTCCAAAGGTATGATGTTCTCCATATAAAAGACTGCTTGAAAAGCGTTGTACGAGGAGTAACAAGCTGAACCTCATACGGATGTGAAGCATTAGCGCGACGTGTACTTCTAATATGCACCGCTCTGGGAGGAATTAAACGGGCCACATCTTTCGAACACTTTCCATGAAAGTACTTGTAGAATAGGCTCAAGTCGCCAACCGTTCTTCGATGTTCCAGCGAATCAAGGCCGTCGGTCAGTTCCGGGTGTCCAATCAGACGAACAGCTCTTCTCTGGATAGAATCCAACAAATGCAATGTATGTTTGGGAGCGGAGCACCAAACATGGGAGCAGTATTCCATAGTTGGTCGAATTTGAGCTTTGTAAAGAATTAACAGTTGTTGTGGAGTGTAAAGCTTTCTGGTTCGAAACAATATTCCCAACTTTTGAGAAGCTCTTCTTGCTATGCCTGCAACATGTTCATGCCAGGACATATTTGCTCCCAAATTAACGCCTAACAGATTGAGTGACGATGTTAGAGGGATGGAATGCCCCGACATAACTATGTCGGGTTCTGCAACGTTAACTTTTTTAGAAAAAACTGCCGCCTGGGTTTTTGTAGCGTTAAATTCCACTTGGTTACTGTCACCCCAAGATAGAATTTCTTCCAGGACTTTGTTAAGTTGAATGACTTCCTGCTGTCTGCGGATATTCGTCTGAGTAGTCGATGTCCGAGCGTTCAAAGTGAATGAAGAGATAAGTGTACTGTCATCTGCAAAGCTGTAGATTGGATTCTCGGTCTTTTCCAGCAGATCGTTAATATAAATGAGGAAGAGAGTAGGAGACAGTATGGAACCTTGGGGCACACCGGCGTTGATAGTGAAGGTGTTAGAAAGAAATCCGTCAACCGCCGCTCGTAAAGAACACTCTCTGAGGAAACATGAGAGCCACAAACACAACTTTTCAGACATACCATAAGAACGTAGCTTAGCCAACAGCCCATCGTGCCAAACACGGTCAAATGCCTTGGATATGTCAAGAGCAACCGCTCCAGATTCTCCAAAGTGTTCAATTGCGTTGTTCCAAACATGTGTTACATAAGTCAGAAGATCTCCTGTTGATCTATTTTTACGAAAGCCATATTGGTGATCACTAATAATGTTGAATCCTTCAAGATATTTTAGAAGATGCTGATTGATAGCCTTTTCCATGACTTTCGATATTATTGAGAGTAGTGCGATTGGTCGGTAGTTATTTGGCAAGGTCTTCTTGCCTTTTTTAGGTATCGGCTGAACTGTGGCACATTTCCAGCAGGAAGGAAATATTCCCTTTCTGTAGGATAGGTTGAAAAGTCTACAGAAAACTGGTGTTAGTTCCCTCGCACAGTTCTTGAGAACTATGGCAGGTATTCCGTCAGCGCCTGAAGCCTTTTTGGTGTCTAGCTTCATCAAAATACGTTTTATGATACGCTGTCTGAAGACAATATCGGGCATCCTTGACTGCACTATGGGAATAGTAGGTGGTGTTTTTCCTTGGAAATCGACAGTAGAATGTGAAGCAAAGAGTTCAGCCAACAAGTTCGCTTTCTCAACAGGTGTCGTTGCAATAGAATTATCTGGCCGTGTGAGTGGTGGTATGGTGGATTTGGTGAAATTTTGACTAACTGCCTTAGCGACTGACCAAAAGGACCTGGAATTGCCGGGACAAGTGAGAAGTTTGTTTCTAATCCGTTGATTGTGTACCTCCTTGGTTTCGTCGATAATTTCTTTGCATCTGTTCCTGGCACGAACAAAGATGTTACGATTTATGGTGTTAGGATCTTCACGCCACTGTCGGTATGCAAGATGTTTAGAAGCAACAGCTTCTTTGCATTTTAGGTCAAAAAGGGATGTAAGCATCCATACCGGCCAAAATAACATCGGAAACCTCCCTGGCGCAGTCAGATGGGTCGTCGGATCGAAAACAAACGTCCAACCAAGGGAAAGTTCGAAAATATTCCATGAGATCTTCCCATTTAGCAGATTTGTAGTGCCAAATCTTGCGCGGTTTGGGCGCCTCTCTGTCACTGATTGGTAGAATACTCGATGTCGAAAGTAGTTTATGGTCGGAAGAACCTAACGGTGGATTTACGCTGACCGTGTAAATCTCCGGATTGGTGGTTAAAAACAGATCAAGAAGACTGGCGAACTCTCCGTCTCGATCAGGGATCCGTGTTGGTTCATCAATAAGCTGAGTCAAGCCACAACTGATTGAAAATGATTCGGCTTCACGACGATTATATATATATATATATATATATATATATATATATATATATATATATATATATATATATATATTTTACTCGTATTTTCACAAGCTTTCATTTGACACCACACTCGATGACCTACTAAAAAAATTTTTTTTTCACTTCCGATTGCACTCCCCCAAAACTAACCCCTTAAGTCAAATTTGACTTTCAAAACGACACGGCTTTGATAAGGCCAGTAATTCCTATATTATTACCAAATTTCAACTTTCTATGACAAATAGTTTCGGAGGAAATCGGATGTGACAGACAGTCAGACGGACAGACAGACAGACACCGAAGTCATCTTATAAGTGTTCTGTACGGAACACTAATGAAATAAAATTAGGAGATGAACACAAACTACGTGATGGTTCTGTTTTTTTTTTAGTTCTAGTAGAGGCTTCGCATATTTACATCTAATTGCGATCCAGCATTAATAGTGGACTCAAGGAATGGCGGCTCGAAATGATGAGTTACGATTTGGTTGTGTGTAAATATTGTCAGATTTCTAAAATTTAGAATATGCAAGTTTTGGCTAATGAAGAAGAAAGTAAATAACAACATATTTATAAGAAATAGCTGAAGATTTTTAAAATTCGACCTTAATTTGGGATATAAAAATACAATCTGTACGTCTATTTTTAAGGAAAATAAAGCTATAAGCAATTATAAATAAAGGTTCTTTCCAAATTAATTCTTAAGACTAATGAACAAAATCATGGAATATCAATTGCCTAACAAAATTAAAGGATATCGGGTAGTATTTAGACGCTCTCCTAAGCTAAAGTACCAACCGGTAAAGCGCCGTGCGATATTCGTTTTAGATGACCCGGATCAACGGAAATGGGCTTCTGAAGAAGAGTGGCAGGAAAATCCAAAAGAGAAAGAGTCAACAAGGAACCTATTAAAGAAATCATGGGAATCAAACACACAGACGACATTCTAACCAAACAACTTATCTAATTTAGGCATATTCAAAGAATAGACGAAGATCGAATCCCAAAACAAATACTAAAATGGCAACTAGAAGGCAAAAACAAGCGAGGTAGACCGAGAACAAGTTGAAGAGAGGGGATAGACAGGTAAATTGAGGAAGGACACCTAGAAGATCTATGGAACGACCGAAAAAGATGGAAATTGGAAGTCGAAAAACGAAATGTTAAGCTACTGTTAGTTCATTCCGTTTCGCGACAAAAGCACATTACCACGCCTGAATGTACCGAGTGCTATGCAACGTTCCCACTAGACATGCGTTATGATGGAATTTTATTCAGTTAATACAATTTTACGTGAAATGAGGGCATGTTCTAATTTAATGGCAAATAGCATACAGTTGTACTAATTATTCTAGCATTATGCGAAATATTGGCTCGAGGAACAGCTAACCATACCCTCCAAAAATGAATTTTTTGACACTGTTTTAAAGATTAACTATTATTATAAATTTAAAATATTTGTATTTAATTAATTCCTTAATGTAAAAATGGTGACGCAATCTCTACGATTGCCTTACCATAGCTTGCATCTAATGTAAACATGATTCCAGATATTTTTTTATAACATTAATTTATACCATGTATTACTAAATGCAGATAATGTTTGGCATTGACCTTTTTAAACTTACAAACTAAGAAACTTAGTTAATCTCCTAAAAAAATATTTATACATATTGGTCTGTAATATCTCATTTTGTGCATAGCAATGAACAGGACTTTAGCTACTTACAACCTTTAAATATGATGTTTGATGCCTCCTACTATCCAAATTTTTTTATCGGATGCAGAGTTTTAAACTGTGTCAACCAACACTTCGGTGTCCATCTGTCCATCTATCCGTATGTCCGTCCGTCACATTCACTTTTCTCCGAAACTGCTTGACGCAGAAAGTTGAAATGTGGCACAAATATAGGAATTGATGGCCCAATCAGAGCCATGTAGTTTTGAAAGTTAAATTTTAACTTAAGGCGCTAGTTTTGGGGGGTGAAATCGGAAGTGAATTTTTTTTACCAAGTCATTGAGTGGGGTGTCAATTGAAAGCTTGTGAAAAACACGATTTTAAATATATATATGATGTAATACTAGATTCTAGATTGAACTACATTGATTTATTGGCTATTAGGTAGCTAAGATGATATAACTGTTATACCTTATTGACTAAGAAAAAACGCTAAAACATATATTGGATTTTAAGGTACATACATGTCAGAGACCTAATTAACTTAGCCTAGGTAAGGGTTTTATTTGAAAAGCAAACACCGTACGGATTGCGGATAATTGCGCAAGTCCGACGTTTTTAAACGCAATGATGATGGCTAATACTACTACCATGCAATTATTGAGATGGATTAGTGAAACAGTATTTCGTACTGAGAAATTGTGGTTCCTGGGACTCATGTGCAAGTAACTTTTCGACTTTTCCCCTAGGATTGCACAAAACATCTTCAGAGCTCAGACTCTTCGATATGAATGATTTATTCATTCATGAAATATTCTAATCTCGAAAAGATATTTCATGTAATCGTAGGGAAAACGTCGGAATGTATCTCGAATTTAATACGGTCTAATACTAAGAACTGTGATTTCGAATCTAACTAAAACTTCCCTTTAGAATTTCCTATAAGGAGATACACATCAACAATTTGAGCGTTTAGTACAATTTCTCGTCACGACTTTGGAAGGGTCTCCTAGGACTGTACATTAACTAGGAAATGTTAGAAAACCGGCACATATTCCAAACCATCGAATTTCTTAGGCTTTGTTTTTATATCAATGTCAACCAAAATCAAACTATAATTAACCGAAGATAATTTACTTATAATATTTATCTTGATGTGATCATTACGATTCAAAATGAGTTGAAATATATCCATGATTTGTTTTTATAATATTTCCAAGTTTCAAAAACCACCACCTACTAGAAAAGTAGGGTTAAGACTTGACTTTGGCCGAAATTTGAAGTTTAAACCCAGTAGGTTGCCGTTTTTACTTCTCTTGCTAAAGTAAAGTATGAATCATTTCGATATATTTGCTTTTCTTCACAGTTTTGGATTCTAGATGACGAAAAACATCTTTCTCCTTTCCGTCGATTTGTTTGTCTGTACGTCAGTGGGTCTGTTGTCAGAATAACTCACAAACGAGAATTATGATGAATTCCAAATTTGGTATACATATAATATTTGAAGTGGGGACGAAACCTAGCGATCCTGGGGGTGAACGGCATGGGTGACGATAAATTTGGTACTGTTTTCTTAGTATTATGGAATTTTTCCTTTTTGCTAAAATAACAAACAAATTTTATGCAAAATTATTTATAGTAAAACATATAAGAGGTTAAAGGTTATGAAGTGGTGATTAGAGGGGTTGCTTCGTATATATCGTGTTATATGTCCTTTTCAGGGCTCTTCGAATTAAGAAATCCAAAAATTAAGTTATTTTTGCCGGTCTCAGCCAAGTGCCCAATGGTCGATGTTTTGAATCCGACGCTAGTTCCAGATTTTAAATTATAAATCATGTATATATATATATATATATATATATATATATATATATATATATATATATATATATATATACATATATATATATATATATATATATATATATATATATATATATATATATATATATATTGGGACTGGCCGTCTTCTCTAGCTCTCTAAACAAAAGCAGTGCGTACCAAAAATATCGGTTACATAAACATCATTCTAAGTAATATATGGTCATATAGCAGTACATAAAATAAACTTAATGGTTCTGACATTTGATACAGCAACATAAACAGTGCCTTAAGACCTACGTAATGTAAACATGCCAGCCTGCCTGCAAGCAACTATCAATAATCTATATTCTACTTCATATGTGACATCGTTCGGCTATACTGCAAATTCTAAAATTCTTTTCAACCAAGGAACTGAAGTTTTTTCCATATATACACGTATATACATATATATATATATATATATATATATATATATATATATATATATATATATATATATATATATATATATATATAACATATATATATATATATATATATATATATATATATATATATATATATATATATACATATATATGTATATGTATATGTATATGATTACCGACTGGCTGTATGGCAGAATTGCCCAGCCAAAGAAAAGTAACTTTTTCATTATCTTAATTTTAACAGGGTATATGGTAAAAAGTGTGGGGGCCGTTCAATATTGTATGATTGTGATAATATTATAAGTATTTTTTCTAGGGTTGGGATAATGGACAAATTCAAAGCATAAATGTAAAAACGAAACACTTCGGTGTCTGTCTGTCTGTCTGTCACACCGGATTTTCTCCGAAACTATTTGATGTAAAAAGTTAAAACTTATCACAAATATAGGAATTGATGGCCCAATTACAGCCGTGTGATTTTTAAAGTTAAATTTTCATATAAGGGGTTAGTTTTTGGGAGGTGATATCAGAACTGAAAATTTTTTTTTCATCGAATGGGATGTCAAATGAAAGCTTGTGAAAATAAGAATTCAAAAATATATATAATTAATACTCGCACAAACTTTTCTTTATGGTATTTTAAAAAGATTGCCAAAAATCGTTATCCCCCCACCCTATCTCTAAGAATATTAATCAAAAAATTTTGAAAAAATTCTAGAATTTTCTCCATAAGGTATAGATTGAATTTTATCCGAAATTTTTTGAAAATTATCCGAGTGCATTACCTTTGATAATTTATAAAATATATAAATACAAAAATTGGAATTATTTTTTTTTAATAGAACCAAAGCATTGAATGACACCGCAAATTAATCGACAATTTTAGAAACGGTTCGGTTAGTCGTCGATTAATACCACCGGAGAAACCTTTTAACTGTGCAAGACGCCCTTTTTATTATTCTTATGTAACATTAATCAGAACAAAGAATATGTAAATTATTAAATTACATCACTTTAAAATCCACCAATGTACTGCTATCGTCGATAAATTAATTAGGGCTGCGCTTCCGTTTAACAGTACCAAGTCAAACAATAACAGTTTTGCAGTAAAGTAACGGTCCTGCTTAATGGGATATCTGAAGATGTAATGGTATTTTCGATTGGGTCAACTGTACAAGATTGAAATAGTAGGAAATTAATCGACTCTGTTACAACCTACTAAATGGTAGTATAATCGTGTCCGAGGTAGAAGTGGGTGGGTATGATTGTTTAACTTATTATTAAATTGATGGCTTTATAGCTTGACTTTATGTTAATAATTGATTATGCGATTACTATAACTTTTTGGTACCATACGAGTAAATAATAAAATAAAAATCAAAAATGTACTCATGTACTGAGTACATTTTTGATAAGACTGAGGGCAATTTTTTCTCATCACGCTCTTTCCCCCCCCCCCCGCCATAATGACTACTAAATTACTGAAGCATGAACTAATAAGCCAAAATTTAGTTCTTGAGTTCAAACAGCCTTAACGAAAGAAGTGCTGCTACAGACAGTCAAGTCGGTTGAACATAAACAGAATCCGAATTGGTTCTGTAATTTTTTGCTAAAAAATCGTAAAAATTGAAAAACGAAATGAATTCGTATAATGCTTTGGGCAGCGTAATTTGACAAACAAGCAATTTTTGTGTATATTATACTTTCCGTGGTTAGGTAGATAACTTAAAAACACCCTCGTAAATATAAAAAAAGTACCAAGTACAGGGTGTGTCAACTATAAAGTTCATTATCTCATTTGTTTCGGGAATGACGAAAAAATGTTAAGTCCAATAGTTTTAGGGAATGTTAAGGTGCATAGTTTAAAATTATTTTTGAGTATACAGGGTGCTTCAAAAATGTGTGGCCGATATAACATACGTTTTTTTAAATGAAATATCCTATTTTCTAATTTATTTTTAAATTCTGCGTAAAATTTTATAACTTTTTTATTAATAACTAGCCGTGCCCGCGGCTCCGCTCGCGTGAACTTGATTCACTACTATCGTCACTACTTATTCCTTATGTTACCTAACGTAATAAAATATCTGCCATTATTTCCCATTATCTACCATTATTTATCCTTATCTCTCATTATCTCTACATAATTTCCATTATCTAGGCTTCTCTCTGCTCATCTCCCATTATTTCGCCTTATCTCCCATTATTTCTCCTTATCTCCCATTATATCACCTTATCTTCCATTATCTAGGCTTATCGCATAATATTTCTCCTTATCTCCCATTATTTCTCCTTATCTCCCATTATCTCACCATAATTCCCATTATCTAGACTTATCTCTGCTTATCTCCCATTATTTCTCCTTATCTCCCATTATCTAGGCTTATATCGAATTATATAGAACATATGTATAATCTATAAAAAACACGTAAATCGGATAAGTGGTTCTCAAGTGATAAGCACACTAACGGACAGACAGAGAGACGTTGCATTTTATATATATTATGCAAGCGGCAAACTTTTCTCCGACTTGATTCCCTATTGTCGTCACTGTTTATTCCTTATATCACCTAAGGTAATAAAAATATATCCTATAACCTGGACAGAAAACATATGTATGTTTAAAAAAAAAGCACGTAAATCGGATAAGTGGTTTTCCAGTGATAAGCGCACTAACGGACAGACAGACAGACAGAGAGACGTTGCATTCTATATATATTATAGATATTCCATATTGTTCCATATTTAATGGTTTAGCATGTTTAAAAAAAAAACACGTAATTCAGATAAGTGGTTCTCCAGTGATAAGCGCACTAACGGACAGATAGACAGAGATACGTTGCATTTTATATATATTATAGATATAATAAAATATATATCTATAACCTGGTCAGAGAACATTTGTATGAATTTAAAAAATCAGGTAAATCGGATAAGTGGTTCTCGAGGGATAAGCGCACTAACGGACAGAGAGACAGACAGGGAGGCGTTGCATTTTATATATATATTATAGATATAGATTATTATTATTATTATATAACCTGGCCAAAGGATATATGTATGAATTTAAAAAAAGACACGTAAATCGAATAAGTGGTTCTCGCGTGATAAACGCACTAATGGACAGACAGACAGACAGAGAGACATTACATTTTATATATATTATAGATTATAGATATTCTCTGCTACATAATATGGTTCCATATTTAATGGTTTAGGCTGTGTATTGCAAGGGAACGCGCTAGCGGCAAATTTTTTTTCCGACTTCATTCACTATTATCGTCACTGCTCATTCCTTATGCTACCTATCGTAATAAAATATAGCCTATAACCTGGCCAGAGAACATATGTATGTTTAAAAAAAAAAAAGTAGGTAAATCGGATAAGTGGTTCTCCAATGATATGCGCACTAACGGACAGACAGACAGACAGAGAGACGTTGCATTTTATATATGTTATAAATGTTATAGATCTAAACCTAGTAGTTTTTCTATTATTTCATATTTTTTTTTTTTTTAAAAACTAGTTTTCGCGCCATTGTTTCTAAAGGTGGAATAGTCATAAAATAACATCGTTCATGGGCAAGTCGGAGGCGATCGTTAGCAAATGAGTGAAAGAATACTCTGAGTTAAAAAAATGTTGATGATCTACCAGAACGTGGTTTGAGAGTAAAAGTGTCGGACAAGGATGAAAAAATGATTATTAACATATTTTCCCGGAAAAACTAAAGCAGAACGGTTTGGACATATCGTGTGAAATGATTCGCACTAATCTCCGAGCTAACGATATGAAGTGGGGAAATACAATCAAGAAATCATTGCTGAGCGAAAAAAACACTGAGATAAACGACTCTCGTGGGCAGAGGAAAACATAAATCAAGATTGGAGCAATGAAATTTGTTTCAATGAAGCTTCATTTTGAGTATTTGTGGATTTTTTCCTTGATTGATGTGAATTGATCAATATTCTGTTTGAGACAGTGAGGGATGTTGTGTTTATTTCTCAAGTGAGAGGAGTGATTTGCCTCAAAGATGTGTTTTACCGTCAAGGAGGAATTGCATACCACACATTTCGGTGCTGTTTCTTTTTTTAGGAGATGTGAGTGAGTGTGGTATATATAGCCTATGGCCAATCGTCTCAGCAAAACATTTTCTGATCTTTTATCATTTGGGTTATGAAGAGGCGGGAATACTTGAGGTTTTATTGACCATAGTTTATTTTCGTTATGCTCCAGGTCCCACTCCAGCTGGAATAAGTCTCTTTTTATTGAGCTTAGCATTTTAATATAATCATGACTGTTGTTTTGTCCCTTGAAGAGTGTTCCGTTTGTTACCACTCGTTTAGCCTCTTTGTCAGCTTTTTCATTACCTTTAATGTTTCATGTGACCAGGGTCCACAAGAATGAAGTTTCAATTCCTCTCAATTTTGCTATACGAGGCTGGTTTGAAAAGTCCGTGCAAAAATAAAAACTACTTATGTGTTTGGGGTAAACCTTTTTTATTTTTCGACATAGTCTCCTTTTAGGCTTATACACTTCGTCCAACGATGTTCTAGTTTGTTGATCCGTTACGAATAATAGGATTTGTCCAAGTCTGCAAAATATCCATTAGTGTCTGCAATCACCTCCTCGTTTGAATAAAATCTTTGTCCCGCCAGCCATTTCTTCAAATTGGGGAACAAATAGTAGTCCGAGGGATCCAAGTCTGGATAATAGGGGGGATGTGAAACGAGTTGGAATCCTATTTCCATTAATTTTGCGACCACAACTGCTGAGGTGTGTGCTGGTGCGTTGTCGTGATGGAAAAGGACTTTCTTGTGGGCCAATCGGGGGCGTTTTTCTTGCAGCTCGGGTTTCAAACGGTCCAATAATGATGAATAATATTCACCTGTAATAGTTTTACCCTTTTCCAGATAGTCGATGAGGATTATCCCTTGCGAATCCCAAAAGACAGTCGCCATAACCTTTCCGGCCGAAGGAACGGTCTTCGCCTTTTTTGGTGCAGATTCCCCCTTGGTAACCCATTGTTTAGATTGTTGTTTGGTCTCAGGAGTATAGTAATGCATCCATGTTTCATCCACAGTGACGAAACGACGCTTAAAGTTCTCCGGATTCTTCTGGAACAGCTGCAAACCATCCTTGCAACACTTCACACGATTCCGTTTTTGGTCAAGCGTGAGCAATCGCGGCACCCATCTTGCGGATAGCTTTCTCATGTCCAAATGTTTATGCAAAATATTATGTACCCGTTCAGTCGAGATGCCCACAGCACTAGCAATCTCACGCACCTTAACTCTTCTGTCATCCATCACCATATCATGGATTTGATCAATGATTTCTGGAGTCGTAACCTCCACAGGCCGTCCAGAACGTTCAGCGTCACTTGTGCCCATATGGCCAGTCCGAAAATTTTGAAACCACTTATAAACTGTTTTAATCGAAGGTGCAGAGTCACCATAATGTTTATCAAGCTTCTCTTTAGTCTCCTGAGGCGTTTTGCCTTTCATAAAGTAATGTTTAATCACCACACGAAATTCTTTTTCGTCCATTTCTTGAAAATCACTCGACTTCCTTGATTCACACGAATGCCAAACACAAAGAAATAGACCGATATGGCTGAAACTTGGTGTGCGTTCATTCAAGAGATGCTACTAACTAAACATGACCTCGATACGCGCGGGTGGTGCCATCTCTCGGGCTTTGCACGGACTTTTCAAACCAGCCTCGTATAGAAGAGATCGCTGATCTGACTTAAGTAAATACTGTTGTCTTTGTTGGAGACAATGTATTTTAGCGAACTCAAGGAATCAGAAGCTATGAGAAGTTTTTTTGTCCCTTGGTTTGAGGTTATTGAAGACTTGAGAGCTTCCTTGATGGCAAGTAATTCTGCTGTGAAGATGGAATTGTATGGATGTAGTTTAAGGCGTTTAATGATTCTGTCATGGACGTAAGCTGCACCCACTCCCTGATCTGATTTAGAGCCATCGGTGAATATTATAGAGTGATCCGGGTATTTAGAATAGATTCTTTCAAGAAATGTAGACTTAGTTTCTATTGGGTTATTATCTTTTATATTGTTGGAATGGAGATGAAAGTCTACCTTTGGGGTTGGGGAGATCCAAGGTGGGAAGTTTTTCCAGAGAGGGTAATCAAATTTTGGTGGAGAGAGAGATTATGCAGTAGCATGAATTTGTTTATTCTGTTGTGGATTGAATCTTTGGGTGCTATCATGTTAGGGCGATGAGAATTTGAGAAGTTAATTGTATTTTTTGTATAGGATTTCTGGAGCGAGGATGCGTAAAATTTCATCAGGGAGAATTGCCTGTCTAGGTAGAGCGGAGGAGTTGATGATATACATTGTAAACTTGCTATGGGTGATGTTCGGAATGCTCCTGTAGCCAGTCTCAGGGCTTGATTTTAAATAGGGTTTAGAGATCTCTTTATTCCTTGAGGTACCGAATCATATAGAAAGTCTGCATATCTTAGTTTGGGTAATATTAATGATTTATATAATTTAATAAGTGTGGGAAGATCCGAGCCCCATTTGGTACAACTCAATGTTTTCAAAAGGTTTAGGTCCTGAGTGGTTCGGATTTTTAGATTCTTAATGTGTGGAGCCCAATTAAGCTTGCTATCAAATATAAGTCCAAGAAGTTTGACTGAGTTCACTGAGGGAATAGGAAGGTTATTTAGTGTGAATGCGTTTATTTTTGGGCAACTTCGAATTTTGCAGAAATGTATGCTGGCTGATTTGGGGGGAGGGGAGAAGGAAAGTTCATTGTTGCAAGCCCATACATTGACTTTTGTTATTACGGATTGCAAGTCACGAGTTAAATTCGTTGAGATTGAGTCGGATTTATATATGATGAAATCATCGGCAAATAACTTGAACTTTATTGAGGGAGAGATCTCTTTTATTAAGGATAGAATTGCTAGGTTAAAAAGGGTAGGACTTAATACTGACCCTTGTGGGACACCTCTGTTTAGAAAGTGCAGATTGGAAAGGAGGCCATTTATTCTAGTTTGGAAGACTCTTGGTGTTAAAAAATTTGTATGAATTTAGGAAGGTAGCCTTTAAATCCGAGATCTTTTATTTGACTAAGGATTTGATTATTGTTGATCGAATCAAATGCGTTTTGTAAGTCCATCGAGATTAGACACATGTGTTGTTTTCTATGAATTGATCTTCTGATGTCATTCTCAAGGGAGGATAGATAATCCATAGCTGATCTGTGTTTCCTGAATCCATATTGTTGTTCTGATAACATTTTGTTTATTTCAAGGACCCATGATAGGCGTGAGTGAACCATTCTTTCCAGGATTTTGCATAAATGGTTGCTCAGTGAAATTGGACGATAGTTTTCAGGATAACTTCTAGGCTTTTCCGGTTTATGGATTGGAATGATGATTGATCTCAGCCAAGCTTTAGGAAATTCTGAATTAGTCCAAAGGTAGTTATAGTATTGTAGTAGAATGGACTTGTAATTATTAGATAGGTTCTGGATCATTGGGAGTAGGATTCCGTCAGGACCGGGGGCTGAATTTCTAGAATTGCTGATTGCTTGATTAAGTTCTTGAAAAGTGAATGGTTGATTGTAGTTAAGAGATTCGTCTGGATCGATATTTATTTGCATTGTTTCAGGTTGGGAATGTAATTGGATTGAAGACGACACAACATCCCTCACTCTCTCAAACAGAATATTGATCAATTCTCATCAATTAAAAAAAATCCACGAATACTTAAAACACCAAAAAATATCTATATAACAGTTAAACACATTCAATAATGGGCGCTAAATGACCACAGAAGTCGATGCGCTCTGACCAACAAAAACAAACAAAACAATTCATTTTGAGGTTGTGTTGTTACCTCACGAGTCTGATCAATTTCCACTAATCGATTTGTTCAGCATATCGTGAAACACCCTGTGAAAATCCACGTTTTCGGATGTCTTTCGGAAAAAAGTTTTGAGAAACTCTTCATCTTTACTTACAATTTGAACGCTGAAAACATGCTCCACCTTTACAAGAAGGCTTTAGTACCGACTACTAAACCGTGGTTTGTCGATAAAAATGAGGAGTGGATTCTTCAAGAGAATAACGATCCCAAACGTTGGAGTAAAACGGCTAGCCAGTGGAAAGGGGAATCCGGTATCGTCACACTAGAGTGGCCAACCCAGTCGCCCGATTCAAACACAATCAAGAACGTGTGGTCATACGTCAACCAGCAAGCAAATTAGGCAATTTGGAAATCTCTGTCTCAAGAATACGCAGAAAATCTCGTCGAAAGTATGCCCCATAGATGCCAGGCGATCATCGATGTTGAAAGGGACTGGACAAACTACCGAATCATCAGCATTTTAATGGCAATCCTACTATCAAATGATGATGTCGATGAAATGTTTAAATAAATACATTTTTTAATGAACAATGCTCTACACATTTTTACATGACCTACTGTATATTGATTTGTGGGATTATCAAACAACGAAAATTCAGTTTAGTGATTGGCTAGAAACTTTTGCGTAACTAATTATTGTCCTACACTTTTAAATAATGAGTAATATTACCTATGTAGGCACTGTAAAATCCGTAATCAGTTCGTAATGAACCGTCATTGTGCGACCCCTGTCATCCTCAAATAAATACAGTCTGATTATTTCACATGCTGATCTTGCTACCTAAACCGTCACTTTAGCGAAATGTAAAGGCTTTTGAAACCCTAGTTTTGGAGTTCTAGGACTCCAATAACTGCAATTATGCTAATTGACTACGGCCATTAAGGTGAAAATATGCCTCATTCAAAAATAAAAATTTGCGTTTCCCAACTAGCTCCTTTCGTCCGTTGCGTTTGCTCAATAAGCCAAAAAAATTGGAAATTGTTTATAAGAACTATTTTGCTTTTGTTAGTGTTCCGTACGGAACACTCAGAGATCACTTCGAAGTGAAAAAAAAAATATGGTCATCGAGTGGGGCGTTAAATGAAAGCTTGTAAAAAACACCAGTTCTAAATAACCGGTCAAGTGCAAGTTGAACTTGCACAATTAGTGTTCCGTACGTTGATTGCTTTTAAAATAAAAAATTTTGTTATGGTGGTTAAAATGATCAGTGACTTCACAAAACACACCCCAAATGAGTTTTCAACAAAGTTTGTTACCAATTTTTACTGAAAACTGATGACCTTGAAATTTTTGTTTCTTTTATATACCAGATAAATTATTAAAGGTAATGCACTCGTGATAATTTTCGTTCAATCTACACCCCGTCGAGATTATTCCAGAATTTTTTCAAGATTTTTTGATCAGTACTTTTCGAGATAAGGTGGGGGGACAGCGATTTTTCGCGATTTTTTAGAAATAATATAGAGAAAAATGTACGCAAGTATTACATTATATATATAGTTTTTACTCGTGTTTTCACAAGCTTTCATTTGACACCACACTCGATGACCCTAGTAAAAAAATTTTTTTTCACTTCCGATTTTACCCCCCAAAACTAACCCCTTAAGTCAAAATTTAACTTTCAAAACTACACGGCTCTGATCAGGCCATCAATTCCTATATTATAGCCAAATTTCAACTTTCTATGACAAATAGTTTCGGAGAAAATCGGGTGTGACAGACAGACACCGAAGTCATCGTATAAGTGTTCCGTGCGGAACACTAAAAAAATATATATAATGTAATACTTGCGTACACTTTTCTTTGTGTTATTTTTAAAAAATCACGAAAAATCACTGTCCTCCCTTTATCTCGAAAAGTACTGATCAAAAAATTTTGAAAAAATTCTGAAATATTCTTTACAGGGTGTAAATTGAATGAAAATGATCATGAGTGCATTTAATAATTAATCTGGTTTATATGCTAAAAAAACAAAAAATTCAAGATCATCATTTCTCAGTAAAGAACGAACGAAAAAAACTTTGTTGAAAACTCATTTGGGGTGTAGTTTGTGAAGTCATTGATCATTTTATACCCCCATAACAAAATTTTTTATTTTAAAAGCAATCAACGTACGGGACACTCATTGCGCAAGTTCAACTTGCACTTGACCGGTTATTGTTTTCGATTAATTTTTTAAAAACACTTTGTCTGTCGAACAAAAATGACTCATTAAAACACAATGTATTGGAACAAGTAGTTTTTTAAGGACCTAAACCTTTGGATTTTAATTTAGCTGTCGTTTATTTATCATTCATCGTTAGTAATATTGACGTCATGCATTTCTTATTTATGTGTAGTACTGAATCATTTAATTAGTAATATTCGTCCTATATATTTTTTTTAAATTGCGTATTTCTTAATAAATTATTATGACGCTGAGATCAGAGATAAAACATTCCAAGGGTTGTATTCATCTGAAAATTCAGCGTAGGACAGAAATATTTTTCTAATGAAAAATCAAATCACGAGTCAGGGCTATGCTTTACGTTACAGTCAGGGAGCATAGCGCAGGATTTTCCTAATACTGGAAATTGGAAATAGTTTGTGAGATTTGTTAAGCTTCTTACTTATAATTAGAAGAGTTAAATACGAGGGCTACTTTTTAAGTTTTTCCCAAAACAATAAAAGAAAACTAATTTTTTGGTACAAATCGTTTTATTGTTTCTCAAAATATTCGCCTTTAAGATTTATACACTTTTGCATACGTTTGAACCTATTCACGAAACATCTTTCCACTCTAAAGTTGGTACCTCAAAAACATGGTTTTGGAAGGAATCAACAGCGTCTTGAGGTGATGAAAATCGCTGTCCACGCATTTTTTTTTTTTTTGATATTCGGAAACAAAAAGAAATCGTTAGGCGATAAATCAGGTGAATATAGGCAATGAGACATTAATTTGATATTTTTTTCCGTCAAATAATCAATTGTTTCACGTGCCGTGTGAGAGCTGGCATTGTCATGATAAAGAATAATGCGACGTTTTTGGTTGTTTTTCTTGATTTCATCCATGATTTCTGGCAAACAAATTGTTGTATACCATTAACTGTTCTTCGATCCTCTAAAGCAGGGTTGCTCAAACTTGAACTGCTGGCTCAATATTGTTAGACTACGATCGATCGACTCTGAGAGGCTGCAAGAAAGTGTGATGCAGGATTGTCGTCTAGGTAGGGTGTATCGTGGCATAGAACTTAGTTTTCCGCACAATATGCATTTTTTTAGTCAAGGTAAGTGTAGGTCTGCTCTAAAATGTCAATGAAAAAAAACTCCTAATTATTCAAAATTGCGAGTTTATTGGTTCTTACAAAACAAACGAGTTCTAGTGTCTAAACTTAACTAAAGAGTGACTTTGGATGTTGAAGCGTGGCACGGCATATCCTCAGCATACTTTTCATAATATGGTACGTAATTACCGAGTGCTAATCGCAAGCATGATGACATATGTTCGTCAGTTAGTCGATTGCGATATTTTGACTTAATTATCTTCATTTCAGAAAATGCAGACTTGCACAAGTAAGTTGACCCAAACATTGCCGTCAGTTGAAGGGCGATTTGCCTTAGATTCGGATATTGATCTTCAGATATAAAACACCAGAATTTTGTATCAGATGCTGTGGCTTTGAGATGTATATCTGATATAATCTGCACTAACTCATTTTCAACAGAACATGAGTCCATGTTAAACTGACTTGCTATTTCAGTAGCTAATTCCTCAATGTTTTACACGAAAAAGGATAACTCATAAATGATGCGATATTTGCCAATTTACTGAAATCATAAAAACGTATTTCGAATTGGCCCAAAATATTTGATAATTCTGCCTCATAAATATCATAATTCAACTGAGGAATCCTTGCTTTCAAAGACGGAAAATTTTTCAGATCCTTTCTTTTCAGTTGATCTATCATAAGTTGCAATTTACTTTTGAGTGCGTTTATTGCGCTAATCATCTCAATAATAGTTTTTCCTTTACCTTGAAGCTCCAAATTAATGGTATTTAAATGCATTGTAATGTCTGTCAAAAATGTGAAATCAGTCAGCCATTTTCCGTTTTTCAGCATCTGAGTGTCATCACCTCTTTCGTCCTGAAAAGCTGTTATTTCGGGCAATAATTCTTGAAACCTTTCTAGGAATTTTCCGCGACTCAACCACCTGACGTCCGTGTGAAGAACTAAATCAACGTGTTCAGCTGACTCACTATCTTCCAACTGCAATTTAAAGAGCCGTCCCGTCGTTGCAAGCTACGTGCACGGATAGAATTCACAATTTTTATTGCAGTGCCCATAATCTCCTCCATGTTTAGAACTTTTGAACACAAAACTTATTGATGTATAATGCAATGGAAGGAGAAAAATGAAGGAAAATCATCATTAGCTCGACACAATGCCACAAAACTGTTTTCGTTTCCAGTCATTGCTGGTGCTATATCGGTTGCAATGCACACTAGTTTATATATTGGTAGCTTGTAGTTTGTTACAAAACTGAAGACGTGTTCTTCAGTTTTGTAACAAAATATATATCTTCGCCACGGGTCTTTCCTTTCAGAGGAATCATTGTCAAAACTCTTCCTTAGTCGACATGTCATTGAATACCATTCGAATAAAAATACACAGCTGGGCAGTGTCTGTCATATCGGTGGATTCGTCGAACTGTAAAGAAAAGTATATACATTCCATGATATCATGTTTTAGTTTATCTGCCATGTCCTGACTCATGACCTCAACACGCCTTGTGACAGTCGGACGAGATAACTGAAGTGTTCTAATAGCAGACATAATCTCTGGTTTATTTTTAAAATCTCCAAATAAAGTCTCACCCGCTTCAATAAATGCTTCCTTCACAACCAATCCATCATCAAATGGTTTCTTGTGTTTCGCCAAAATATGAGATATTTTAAATGACGCGATCGTTGCAGCTTTTGGCTGGTCTTGTGAACATGGTTTGTTCTTTTTTCAAACAAGTTATCAAATCACGTACTTTTCGTTTTCTTAATTCACTCTGTGACGGAAAATCCTTTTCATAGTTTTTATGAACCGTTTTATGATGCCTCTCTAAGTTCCCACGCTTAGGTATTGCAACTGACGCACGGCAAATGAGACAAATGCACTTATCCTTTACCATACAAAAGAAAAATTCTTCCTCCCAATCGTTATTAAAATGATAAGTTTTACTTTTCTTCGCCGCACTCATTTTGGACTATTTATTAATAAACTTTGTATCGATGTATCGCCTTCAAGTTACAACTCAGACTGACTCCTATTCCTGCAGGCGCAACGTTTATATCGGCGCGAACGAAGTCTCGAATGTTCCCGTCAAACACGCCGCCCGAAGTTTCTAGAAAAATCGGCGGAAATCAAAAACGCAGCTTTTCTTTGACAAGTACCGCGCGTTCCTTTGATAAAGCCGCCTTTTGCCGCTAGCAGGGGGTTATTACGATAAAAGAAAGTGATGAGGGGGTTATTCTGGCCTAATTGTGGATCGACTAAATTTTAGTAGTTTATTCATTACATTTTGTTTTAGTTACCTAAAACAAAATCTGTGAATAGTTCTATATCGGAATTTTTTTCTCGAGATCGACTCAAAAAGCACTCGCGATCGACTTGTCGATTGTGATCGACCGTTTGAGCACCCCTGCTCTAAAGCAATGATAGCAACATGTCCATAACCAAAGCAACAAGCGATCATTTTCTTGGAGGTGCTTCGCAAACAAACCACTTTTGTTCGATTCGGTTCATCTTGGAACACCCAAACAGTTGATTGTTGCTTAGTTTCCAGCTCGTACAAATATATCGGAGTTTCGTCTCCTGTTACGATGGTGTATACGGATTTTGCATGTCCTCGGTCAAATTTTTTGAGCATTTCCTTACACCAATTGACACGACCCTGTTTTTGAGTTTAGGTTAAATTATGAGAAATTCGTCGGGAACAGATCTTTTTCACAGCTAATGGTTCATGCAAAATCGAATGCACAGTCTTCGACATGCCTAAGGATGCCTTTATCTCACTGTAAGTCATATGCAGATCCTCTTTAATCATGTTGCGCACAGCTTCGATATTTTTTGGAACAACAATCGATTTTGGTCGACCTTCATGAAATTCATCGCTGACGAAAGCACGACCATGACAAAATCTTGCAAACCAATTGTAAATAGTCTTTTTGATGGTGATTCATTACCAAAAGTTCAACGAAGCGATTCGAGACGTTGTTGTTGAGTTAGGCCTTACTAATTTACTAAAATCGTAAAAAATCGTCCAACGAAAACCTTCATGTGAAATTTCAATTTGTTCACAAAACTGTTTTTTTTTTTAATGTTCACTGTAAACAAACTACTCGGATTTCTGAGCTGCCACTGTTTGAACAATAACAAATCTTAAATTTACAATGGTAATGTCACATCACAATAGCGCCATCTAGTGGTCGTGCGTAAAAACTTAAAAGGCAGCCCTCAAATAAAATTCCGCAGGCGGAGTCAGCGAAAAGACGAAAAATCGATAAGTTTTTTACAAATTATGCCAAAGCTATATTAATAGTCATTTGTGACCTTGAGGAAAGCAGATAGCATGTTAGATAAACTTCTAGAATATTTGTCATTTTGGAACACAGGTTAGCATGCAAATAACTGAATATCAACTACATGAGGTGAAAAGTCCCGAGAATTTCCGAGGGATAGCTGCACCAACAAAAAAACCCATACGGTTGTCAATTAGAGTCAACTCTCAGAAGATTCGCATAAAATTGTTTTGACATTTTGTCTATTAGTTTGCGAGTTACAGGTTTTTAAGTGACACTACTTTTGATTTTTTCAAAACTATGGCACAAAAAGAATTTCGTGTGTTGATTAAACGTTGCTTTTTAATGGGAAAAAATACAGCCAGAACCCAAGAATGGGTTGACAAGTATATGGCACATCTGCTTCGTCGAAGGCAACTATAAGTCGATGGTTTAGTGAACTTAAATGCCGTCGTATAAGCACCGATGGTGTACTACGTTTCGGACGTCCAAATGAAGCAATCACTCCAAAAAAAACAAAAAAAAATCCATCATATTGTTCTGAATGACTGCAAAAGTGAAAGCAGAGAGAAATAGCTGACATCGTGAAGATATCAACAGAAAGCGTGAGGCATATTTTGCAAGAATATTTGCATACGAAAAAAGCACTCTCACAATTGATCAAAAACAGCAACATGTCGAAGATTTAGAACGCTGTTTGGCACTGTTTCGGCGTAATCCACCCCTACACGCTTAGTCTATTGTACAGTTTGTTGTCGCAGTTCAAGATCATACTGGTAAACCCAAGTCATATCCATAGTTACAAATCGCCGCACAATGCCAGTTTTATTCTTTGTGAAACGAGCCAAAGTTTCTTTCAAGTGCGTTTTTGTTTCGAGGTTGCAAATGCTGCACCCATCTTGTGAACTGATCCATGTGAGACGCCTATAGCGTCAGCTAAATCATCCACGGTTAAGTACAAAAACAAAAAGAAACTGTTGTGTAAGTACAAGTTACAGTCTTCCATTACCGTAACTTGTACTTACACAACAGTTTCTTCAGTTGTTGCAGTTTTTTGACGTCCTGAACGTGGATCATCGTTAACGCTTGTACGTTCGCGTTTAAACTGTAGAGTCCATCTATTAACAATTGGAAATGAAGGAACAGACTCCTCTAACACTTTCACTAACTGAATGGATTTCTGTTGCCTATAAACCTTCCAAACAAAGAATTTTATTACTGCCCGATATTCGATTTTTTCCATTTGCTGTCTCAACCTCAAACACGTCTACTTTAAACAACTGATAAACAATGAATGACTTGACAGATCGACTTGAAATTTAGGGTGTGTTCATGTGACAGATGAAGCTTCAAAATGGTGTTCAATAGTTGGATCAAGTGATGCTCCATAGGTGTCGCTCTGAAAACTTATAGACTGACCTGATACATTTTGTATACTTGGTCTGAGCAGTAAATTTTCCGATATAGCCCCTCAGACTGCCTGCCTGTAACGCTAAAAATTATTACTATTTTTTTTCAGAAATACCAGTTCGTCAAAATTTTACTTTTCAACTCTCAGAAGATTCGCGTAAATTTTTCTTGACATTTTGTCGATTAGTTTGCGAGTTACAGGTTTTTAAGTGACATTACTTTTGATTTTTGCAAAACTATGGAACAAAAAGAATTTCGTGTATTGATTAAACATTGCTTTTTAATGGGAAAAAATACAGCCAGAACCCAAGAATGGGTTGAAAAGTATATGGCACATCTGCTTCGTCGAAGGCAACTATATGTCGATGGTTTAGTGAACTTAAATGCCGTCGTATAAGCACCGATGGTGTACTATGTTTCGGACGTCTAAATGAAGCAATCACTCCAAAAAAACAAAAAAAAAATCCATCATATTGTTCTGAATGACTGCAAAGTGAAAGCAGAGAGAAATAGCTGACATCGTGAAGATATCAACAGAACGCGTGAGGCATATTTTGCAAGAATATTTGCATTCGAAAAAGCACTCTCACAATTGATCAAAAACAGCAACATGTCGAAGATTTAGAACGCTGTTTGGCACTGTTTCGGCGTAATCCAAAGGAGTTTTTTGCGTCAATTCATAACAATGGATCACCACTACACGCTTAGTCTATTGTGCAGTTTGTTGTCGCAGTTCAAGATCATACTGGTAAACCCAAGTCACATCCATAGTTACAAATCGCCGCACAATGCCAGTTTTATTCTTTGTGAAACGAGCCAAAGTTTCTCTCAAGTGCGTTTTTGTTTCGAGGTTGCAAATGCTGCACCCCTGCACAATTCGATTTTTTTCATTTGCTGTCTCAACCTCAAACACGTCTACTTTAAACAACTGATAAACAATGAATGACTTGACAGATCAACTTGAAATTTAGGGTGTGTGCATGTGACATATGAAGCTTCAAAATGGTGTTCAATATTTGGATCAACTGATGCTCCATAGGTGTCGCTCTTAAAACTTATAGACTGACCTGATACATTTTGTATACTTGGTCTGAGCAGTAAATTTCCCGATATAGCCCCTCAGACTGCCTGCCTGTAACGCTAAAAATTATTACTATTGTTTCTCAGAAATACCAGTTCGTCAAAATTTTACTTTTTCCCAACAAATGGATAATTCTACATTATACCGCCTGACTATAGAAGTAGTAGTTTTATTAGGAAAATAAAATGTATTTTTGGACTGGTTTGTAGGTACAAGTTCTTTATTTTAAATATAGATTTTAGTATTTTTAGAATTCCTTAGTTACCGCGTAGTAGTTTTCGATGTAATAAATTAAATTAGTATCGGAAAACTATTTTCCAGGAAGTATATTTTTGATAGCTCTTTAATGTAATGGTTTGAGGTCAATAGTAGATAATTGCTTATTGATAATGTTATATAAATGATAAAATAATTATAAATTTTTAAAATATCACGTACATACAATCCTAATTCAATGACCTATTTGATCATTGTTTGGTGGAGACATATGCCAAATGAAATTTAGCATACCCTGGTTCAAGGGCCTTGGCGGGGGAATATGGTGTCTCTTTTTTGATGCTGAGTGGCGTTTTGGCCAAATCAAAATGTCAGATTCAAAATAGCGACTATACTTTATCAGGAGGGCCTGCACATTTTTGGTTTTGATATAAAATCTATAAGGGCTTAAACTTTTCGTTAAAGCGTCTATTTTTGAATACTGAGTGGCGTATTGGCCAAATCAAAATGTCAGATTTAAAATGGCGGCTATACTATGTCAGAAGGGCCACCCCTGCACACTTTTGATTTTGAGATTAAATAATCTGTAAGGACTCAAACTTTTCATTAAAGTATTCAAAATGGCGGCTATACATGAAAAGTAAAGGAAAATTGATTACACAGCTCAATATCCAAAATAAAAAAAAGTTGAGCTGCTTAAACCGAATCTGAAGTTAAAATTGCTCCAGTAAATAACCGTTTAGCTTGGGAAGCTCGAAAAACAGCTCAAAATCATGAACAATCGCGGGAATGTGTCAAAGTATATTAATAGTGATTTAATAAGTGATATTACGATGTATTTTTTACTCCGGAATCCGAATCTAAAGTCCAAATTGGTCTAGTGAATATTAATTTTTTCCTAACCTCGAAAACCACTTTAAAATCGTGAAAAATCACAATTTTTAAAATCAGAATGTGCCAAAGTGTCTTATTAATGTTTTAATATGTGATAATCCGATATATTTTGGGCTCCTTAATTCGAGTCTAAAGTTAGAACCGCTCTAACGAATATCCATTTTTATTTAGTCTCGAATAACAGCTCAAAATAATGAACGAGCACAATTCTTAGAATAGGAATGTGTCAAAGAATAGAAAAGATAATTGGATGTGGAATCCATCAATGTATTTTGAGCTCCTGCAACTGAATTTGAAGTCCAAATTGCTCCAACGTCTAGCCATTTTTTACCTAACCTCAAAAAACAGCTCAACATTATGAACAATCACAATTTTTAGAATGACAATATGATTTTAGGCTATTTCTAGGTTTTCCAAGCTAAAATGAAGTTTTACATCGGAATATTACATATCAAATCATTATTAATACACTTTGACACATTCCCATTCTGAAAACTGTGATTTTTCAAGATTTTGAGCTGTTTTTCCAGGTTAGGAAGAAACGGTTATTCGTTAGAGCAATTAGGCAGCTCAAAATACATGGGAATATCTTTATTGCTGTTTTTACCTAATTTTTTATTTTTGATATTGAACTGTGTAATCAATCTATCTAAAGTTCATCCAATACATTTATATACTTACCTAGGCTAAGTTAGTTAGGTCCCTGACATGACCCAATATGAATCCACAAGTTTTTTATCCACTCATTGTATAATAGTTATATCTTAGAGCTGCCTAATAGCTAATAAATGACATTGGCTGTCAAGGGAATTTGCTGACGTGGATTGACCGTGGTTCTACCTAAGGCCTAACGTTTGTTGCTTTTACCATTTCATGTCGTTAAATGTTTAATACTTTATGTTATTTTACTCTTTTGATATGGCAGCATTCTCGTATATCTCTAATTTTACCATCTGATGACATAAAACCGTTAATGATTGTTTTAATGTATTTGCAAAAATTCATACGGTGAAACCGTTATGTATATAATGGTTATATTTCTATATATACACTTTACTTTTTAAACTTGAGTAATTGTTGTTTAACCATAATTACCGTTTGTACTACCAATATAATAAGTACTTTCATTTTACTTACTGAAGATGATCATTTAAAGAAACAAAACGTGCTTATAGTGTCACTGCAATTTAATGGTTTTTATATTTAATTATCAAGGCTTCTCACTGTAACATTAAGATGACTTGCTCGTATTAATTCCTTAGAAGTTGTTTTCGTTTTAGGTCAATAGAGAGATTTTGCAACGTTTATTTTGGTAGACAACTGTCTTTATCTTTATTTGAAGTATGCGCTCACAGTTTGAAGCATGCGCGGTACTAAAGGGAAGAAATCAAATATAAGGACTCAGCTGTTATCGTTATTTGAAGCATGCGCTCACTACTCAGAGCTTGCGCATAACAATTTCCCTTATTTAGGAACTTATAAGAGAGGTTATTTGAAGTTCGTTATCTTATCTTTTTTCCTACTTACATATACAGACCACTAAGAAAATACAGTCAAATTGAAACGATAATCTTTTTTTGCAAAAAAACACTGACAACAGTTAATTAGTGTTCAGATTATATTGGGATTTTGCAATCTTTGGCACCATGGCATTACAGTGTGTGTAGTGCTAATTGCATATGAAATTTTATTTATCTCCCCTTCGTATTACCTTGGAAATATTGAAGGAAGTGATAGAAACCTGCTGGACACAATTTTAATTTGAAAAACTTATATTAACCTATCAGATACTAATAACCGGTGTGTTTAACCATGACAAATAAAAGATGAATACTAACCTAACCTTGCAATTCCCTCGCGTTAATTCTGCGTATGTTTGAGATAACGAAAAGAACAAAGAAATGTGCAAAATCTCTCTATTATTCATATTTTTTTATTAGCTATAGAAGCGTCTTTAGTAAATGATTTTCAAGTAAAAAAAAACCTTGTTTGTAAATAAATCTGTAATATAGCAATGAACATAACGGTCTACACGAAAATGTTACGAATTTCTTAAAACCAAAGCACAACTGTCGATTCTTGGAGTAATTTAAAATGTGGATTTTTAGCAATTCTGGTTATTCCTACCTCTCATCGGATAACTTTTAGTAAAAAAGTACAAATATAATTTTTTTTATACTTTTTGACGGGTTTGTGTCGAACAGGGTCCAGAAAATTTAAATAAAAATATTAATGTCGATATTCCAAATTTTCTATTATTTGGTTTCTTTAATACTGTAATTAGCAACAGAGGCAAAGCATTTTTATAATAATAACCGGCCAAGAGCAAGTTCGACTTGCGCAATTAGATTTTAGAAGTGAACCCTAACATTTCCCTTTACTTACCATTTTCTGTTGAAACTCTAAATAATAAATAAAAAAACCGGCCAAGTGCAAGTCGAACTTGCGCAATTAGTGTTTCGTACGTTGATTGCTTTTAAAATAAAAATTTTATTACGAAGGTATAAAATGATCAATGACTTCACGAAACACACCACGGTGCTATGTCTTCTCTGTTCTACTTTACGGAGTCGAATCGTGGACGATCAACAAAGCACTAATGGGGATAATAAATATAATTAATAACGAGGTGCTCAGGAGAATGGGAAAAGGTCTGGAACTGACCTGGGCGCTGAAAAAACATAAATTGGAATAACTTCCAGGCACGACCGGCATAGAATGTTGCAACTGATGCTTCAGGGCAAGCTTGAAGCAAAAAGGCCAGACAGAAGACCTCACTTTTGGATGAAAAACCTACGAGGCTGGTTCTGTCTCAGTTCGATACAGCTTTTTCGTATTGAAGCTAATAAGGTTAGAATGGCTCTGTTAATCGCTACTGTTCGGAACGGATGAAGCACTATAAGAAGAAGTACAACATCCAGCCAACACTTCTTACATCAGATATCAAGATTTCTGTTATGATGATCTACGACAATAATTTGATTAATCATATTTGGAAATAACGAAAATTAAATTTTATCCCTGCAACGCTGCTTAAGAGTTAAATGCGTCAGTATACGAGGCTGGTTTGAAAAGTCCGTGCAAAAATAAAAACTACTTATGTGTTTGGGGTAAACCTTTTTTATTTTAGGGCATAGTCTCCTTTTAGGCTTATACACTTCGTCCAACGATGTTCTAGTTTGTTGATCCCTTTCGAATAATAGGATTTGTCCAAGTCTGCAAAATATCCATTAGTGTCTGCAATCACCTCCTCGTTTGAATAAAATCTTTGTCCCGCCAGCCATTTCTTCAAATTGGGGAACAAATAGTAGTCCGAGGGAGCCAAGTCTGGAGAATAGTCGGGATGTGAAACAAGTTGGAATCCTATTTCCATTAATTTTGCGACCACAACTACTGAGGTGTGTGCTGGTGCGTTATCGTGATGGTAAAGGACTTTCTTGTGGGCCAATCGCGGGCGTTTTTCTTGCAGCTCGGTTTTCAAACGGTCCAATAACGATGAATAATATTCACCTGTAATAGTTTTACTCTTTTCCAGATAGTCGATGAGGATTATCCCTTGCGAATCCCAAAAGACAGTCGCCATAACCTTTCCGGCCGAAGGAACGGTCTTCGCCTTTTTTGGTGCAGATTCCCCCTTGGTAACCGTTGTTTAGATTATTGTTTGGTCTCAGGAGTATAGTAATGTATTCATGTTTCATCCACAGTGATGAAACGACGCTTAAACTCCTCCGGATTCTTCTGGAACAGCTGCAAACCATCCTTGCAACACTTCACACGATTCCGTTTTTGGTCAAGCGTGAGCAATCGCGGCACCCATCTTGCGGATAGCTTTCTCATGTCCAAATGTTTATGCAAAATATTATGTACCCGTTCAATCGAGATGCCCACAGCACTAGCAATCTCACGCACCTTAACTCTTCTGTCATCCATCACCATATCATGGATTTGATCAATGATTTCTAGAGTCGTAACCTCCACAGGCCGTCGAGAACGTTCAGCGTCACTTGTGCCCGAATGGCCAGTCCGAAAATTTTGAAACCACTTATAAACTGTTCTAATCGAAGGTGCAGAGTCACCATAATGTTTATCAAGCTTCTCTTTAGTCTCCTGAGGCGTTTTGCCTTTCATAAAGTAATGTTTAATCACCACACGAAATTCTTTTTCGTCCATTTCTTGAAAATCACTCGACTTCCTTGATTCACACGAATGCCAAACACAAAGAAATAGACCAATATGGCTGAAACTTGGTGTGCGTTCATTCAAGAGATGCTACTAACTAAACATGACCTCGATACGCGCCGGTGGTGCCATCTCTCAGACTTTGCACGGACTTTTCAAACCAGCCTCGTATTATAGATATTTCAAACACAATCAATTATATGTAAAATTATGGAAAATCAAGTTAATGTACCTTCTATATAATTATGAGTAATACCAATTCTAATAATAGTTTTTGGGAAAATTTGCAAATCTTGGAAAACTAATCCGAACAGTTCAAAGTAATGCGATATTTATAGCTAACAGATATATAACAATATATGTTGTCTATATAAAGCATTATATTTATAAAAATGAATACAATAAATCGATAATACAAGGGTGTCTTCAAGTTATCTACGTACAATTGATTGGTTTTCAAAGTATTGTTGACATTTTAAGTACTTTGACGAATTTTGTATGATTTAGTTGCATTTTGTAATTTACTTTCTTCTGAAAAATGTGTGGTAACGTTTCACATGAAAAAAAAAAATAACCGACCAAGTGCAAGCAGTAGCCATAAAAACTGGAAAACAAAAGGACAAAATAAGTGACAACAGGAAACAACTCATGGTAAGAAGAAGAAATATGAGCAGAGATGAACACAAAATAGAGTGGATGAAGCTTAACAAGTTAATCGAAAAAAAGATCAGAAAAAATATAAGAACGCACAAGGATAAAGTGATTTTGAAAACCAATGTAGGAAATAAACGATAAGAGATTAGTAAATTGCAAAATAGTGAGGGACAATTAATAACAAATAGGGACAAAGTAAACTCAGAAATAAACACCTACTATAAGACACTGTACAGGTCCAAAACAACAAAAACAACACCCAATGAAGAACAAAGAAAACCGACTGAAAAGAAATTACAAAATGTGGCTTCGGAAGAATCGGCCAGAGGTTACTGTAGAGGAGGTCAATAATGCACTGAAGGAAGTGAAGCGAAAAAAAGCAGCAGGCTGATGGTATTTTATCGGAAATGCTATTGGAGGCCGGGGAGGACTTAAAACAAGAGCTGGTCAAACTATTCAACATGTGTTTAGAAATTGGCAAAATACCAACATTGTGGCATATATCAGAAGTAATACTTCTACACAGAAAGGGAGATGTCAGAAAGTTGGACAATTGACGCCCGATTAACTTACTATCTCATATTTATAAACTTTTGACTAAAATCGTCACCAATAGATTAAAAAATAAGTTAGATTCCTACCAGCCAACAGGCTGGTTTTAGATCCGGCTTAAACAACTGTAGAATTGATTCTAAATACACTACCCTACTCAAAGATATATATGAAAACGCAAAGATTTATATAAAACCTTGTACAGAAGAATACGTATAGGAAGGGGCGTAAGACAGGGAGATACTATCTCTCCTAAGCTATTTCGCCGGGACGTATTCCCCCAACTAGATTAAACAAAGAAAGGCCCTAAAGATAGATGGTGTGTATTTGAATCATTTAAGGTTCGCCGACGATATTGTCGTCATCAGTAATATGCCACATGAGTTACAAGAAATTATAAATGAGTTAAATTACGACTCAAAAACCATTGGTCTGAATAAAAGTAACACAAAAATAATAACCAACACTAATAACAACATGGTTATAAATTTAGAAGGAACAGTTCTCGAGATTGTTAAGGATTATGTGTATCTGGAGCAAAAAATTACTACGAAGAGAGACAGTCTCGAATGAAATTACAAGAAGAATCAGGCTTGAATGGTGCACATTCGGGAAATTAAGTTATATATTCAAAGATAAAGCCATCCCAAATAAGTTAAAGGCCAAAGTTTACGATCAGTGCATCCTACCCGTAATTACATATGACGCTGAAATTTGAACACTGAATAAAGCCGATATACAAAAACTAGCTCGGACCCAGAGAGCACACGACAGACAGATCATCGGGATAAAACTTAAAGATAGAAAAAGAAGCGAGTGGATACGTGAACAAATGAAATTAAAATATATTATAGAGCAGGTAGCAGACAGAAAGAGGCGATGGGCTGGACATGTAGCACGCACCACCGATGATCAAGCGAACATTAGAATGGAGACCACTGATAGAAGTGCAAGTCGGACTTGCGCAATTAATTTTCCTACGTTGATTACTTTGAAAATAAAAATTTTCGTTAAGGAGGTATAAAATGATCAATGACTTTTTAAAACACATCGCAAATGAGCTTCTAATAAAGTTTTTTCCGCTCTTTATTGAAAAATTCCTATTTCACCCCCCAAAACTAACCCCTTAAGTCAAAATTTAACTTTCAGGACTACACGGCTCTGATGAGGCCATCAATTCCTATATTAGTGTCAAATTTCAACTTTCTATGTCAAAATGTTTCGGAGAAAATCGGGTGTGACAGACCGACGGACACCGAAGTGTTCTTATAATCCAAGTGCAAGTCGGACTTGCGCAATTAGTGTTCCTACGTTGATTACTTTGAAAATAAAAATTTTCGTTACGGAGGTATAAAATAATCAATGACTTCATAAAACACATCGCAAATGAGCTTCTAATAAAGTTTTTTCCGATCTTTATTGAAAAATTCCTATTTCACCTCCCAAAACTAACCCCTTAAGTCAAAATTTAACTTTCAGAACTGTACGGCTCTGATGAGGCCATCAATTCCTATATTAGTGTCAAATCTCAACTTTCTATGTCAAAATGTTTTGGAGAAAATCGGCAGACCGACGGACACCGAAGTGATCTTATAAGTGTTCCGCAAGGAACACTAAAAGATCGAAAAATTTACCATTTTAAAGAACTTTTCAATACAAAAGGACAATCGAAAACAAATGATTTGATACCGACTCGAAACATCTTAACTTATTATTAAAAGCGGGTTTCAATTTTTTGACAATAAACTGTAGCTTGAGCAATTTCTTGGCTAGGTAATTGACTAGTGGCTTTACAAATATAATTTCTATAGACTTCTCACCTCCTTTATCTTTCTTCATATCCTTCTCATTGTCACTCTTTTCAGTATTGTCTTATTTTGGACTATATAAGCTGAAGATAAAATTTCTGACGTACTGGCTTTTTAACACAAAACTTCTTTTCTTATGTAGACGTACTCTAATTTTAACTCTTCAATAAATGCAAATAGTGATCACAATATGTATGTAATAGTAGATATATGAATTTATCGCAATATATATAACAGACAAATGAAATGGAGGCACAGAGAAACAAAACATTGGTAATCCTCCAGGAAATTAGTAAATATACACGTAGTTATAGATATAACAAATGAAAATAAAGATATAAAGATCAACACATTGATAGCACCCCAGGAAATTAATAACTATCTTTTATAAAATACGTTTATCGTTGTCTATGATCGATATTTCAATTATAATGCTTATTAACGTTGAAATATGATATACTACATGGGGTGAAAGGTCCTGAGACTTTCCGAGAGATGGCAGCACAAACAAAAAACCATACGATGTTCAGTTAGTGTCAACTCTCAGAAGATTCGTGTAAAACTCTTATGACATTTTATACTTTAGATTTTTGCAAAATCCTGGAATAAAAAGAATTTTGTGTGTTGGTTAAAGATTACTTTTTGATGAAAAAAAACCCAAGAATGGCTTGAGAAGTGTTATGGCACGTTTTTCTCCGTCGAAATCAACTATACGTTAATGGTTTAGTGAACTCAAACGCAGTTCTTACGATTGACTTTCTTCTGAAAAATGTGTGATAACGTTCCGCATTAAAAAAGAAAATAACGGGCCAAGTGCAAGTCGGACTTGCGCAATTAGTGTTCCTACGTTGATTACTTTAAAATAAAAATTTTCGTTACGGAGGTATAAAATGATCAATGACTTCATAAAACACATCGCAAATGAGCTTCTAATAAAGTTTTTTTTCCGCCGTTTATTGAAAAATTCCTATTTCACCCTCCAAAACTAACCCCTTAAGTCAAAATTTAACTTTCAGGACTACACGGCTCTGATGAGGCCATCAATTCCTATATTAGTGTCAAATTTCAACTTTCTATGTCAAAATGTTTCGGAGAAAATCGGGGTGTGACAGACCGACGGACACCGAAGTGTTCTTATAAGTGTTCCGCACGGAACACTAAAAGATCGAAAATTTACCATTTTAAAGAGTTTTTCAACACAAAAGGACAATCAAAAACAAATGATTTGATACCGACTCGAAACATCTTAACTTATTATTAAGAGCAGGTTTCAATTTTTTGACAATAAACTGTAGCTTGAGCAATTTCTTGGCTAGGGAATTGACTAGTGGCTTTACAAATATAATTTCTACAGACCTCTCACCTCATTTATCTTTCTTCATATCCTTCTCAATGTCACTCTTTTCAGTATTGTCTTTATTTTGGACTATATAAGCTGAAGATAAAATTTCTGACGTACTGGTTTATTAACACAAAACTTCTTTTCTTATGTAGACGTACTCTAATTTTAACTCTTCAATAAATGCAAATAGTGATCACAATATATATGTAATAATAGATATATGAATTTATCGCAATATATATAACAGACAAATGAAATGGAGGCACAGAGAACAAAACATTGGTAATCCTCCAGAAAATTAGTAAATATACACGTAGTTATAGATATAACAAATGAAAATAAAGATATAAAGATCAACACATTGATAGCACCCCAGGAAATTAATAACTATCTTTTATAAAATACGTTTATCGTTGTCTATGATCGATATTTCAATTATAATGCTTATTAAGGTTGAAATATGATATACTACATGGGGTGAAAGGTCCTGAGACTTTCCGAGAGATGGCACCACAAATAAAAAAAACATATGATGTTCAGTTAGCGTCAACTCTCAGAATATTCGTGTAAAAATTTCATGACATTTTGTACTTTAGATTTTTGCAAAACCCTGGAATAAAAAAAATTTGTGTGTTGGTTAAACATTACTTTTTGATGGAAAAAGAACCCAAGAATGGCTTGAGAAGTGTTTATGGCACGTTTTCTCCGTCGAAATCGACTATATATTAATGGTTTAGTGAACTTCAACGCAGTTCTTACGATTGAGTTTCCTCTGAAAAATGTGTGATAACGTTCCGCATTAAAAAAGAAAATAACGGGCCAAGTGCAAGTCGGACTTGCGCAATTAGTGTTCTGTACGTTGATTGCTGTTAAAATAAAAAATTTTGTTAAGGTAGTACTCGTACTGTCGTTCGTAGAATTACCAATCAGAACTCAATGAAACTTGGCATAGTGCTAGATTATAATAAGATAATGTACCAGTTAAATTTTTAAAGGGCTACAGAGAATCAGAAAAAAAGTTATTAATATTTAAAATGTGTGTTCTTTAACATTGAACCTTATGAGAAATCAAAGATTTTATTTTATTTCACAAAAAGTACCGTTCAGATTACAATAATAATAGTATCAACTGAAAAAGAAATTTTTTTTGAACATTATAGTTATTTAAAAACCGGTCAAGTGCAAGTTGAACTTGCACAATTAGTGTTCCGTACGTTGATTGTTTTTTAAAATAAAAAATCTTGTTAGGGTGGTATAAAATGATCAGTGACTTCACAAAACACACCCCAAATGAGTTTTCAACAAAGTTTGTTTCCAATCTTTACTGAAAACTGGTGACCTTGAAATCTTGGTTTTTTTATATACCAGATAAATTATTAAAGGTAATGATAATTTTCGTTCAATCTATACCTCGTGGAGAATATTCCAGGATTCTTTCAAAATTTTTTGATCAGTACTTTTCGAGATAAGGTAGGGGACAGCGATTTTTCACGATTTTTTTAAAAGTAATACGAAGAAAAGTGTGCGCAAGTATTACATTATATATAATTTTTACTCGTGTTTTCACAAGCTTTCATTTGACACTACCCTCGATGACCTGGTAAAAAAATTTTTTTTTCACTTCCGATTTCACCCCTCAAAACGAATCCCTTAAGTCAAAATTTATGTTACGGTGATATAAAATGATCAGTGGCTTCACAAAACACACCCCAAATAAGTTTTCAACAAAGTTTATTTCCAGACTTTACTGAAAATTGATGACCTTGAAATTTCTGTTTTTTTTTTATATACCAGATAAATTATTACTGGTAATGCACTCGTAATAATTTTCGTTCAATCTACACCCCGTGGAGAATATTCCAGAATTTTTTTCAAAATTTTTTGATAAGTACTTTCCGAGATTCAATGACATGTCGGCTAAGGAAGAGTTTATGACAATGATTCCTCTGAAAGGAAAGACGCGTGGCGAAGATATATATTACGTTTTCTTCAATTTTGTAACAAACTACAAGCTACCAATATATAAACTAGTGTGCATTACAACCGATGGAGCACGAGCAATGACTGGAAACGAAAACGGTTTTGTGGCATTATGTCGAGCTAATGATGATTTCCCTTCATTTTTCTCCTTCCATTGCATTATACATCAACAAGTGAGTTTTCAACAAAGTTTTTTTCCGTTCTTTGTGGAAAACTGATGACCTTGAAATTTTTGTTTTGTTTATATACCTGATAAATTATTAAAGGTAATGCACTCGTGACTCATTTTGGATTTCGACGAAAGTTCGAAATCGGCTGATACTTTTACTAAAATGCGTCGTAGACAAAGGTTCCCTCTACCGATTTTTTGTTGAACCTCTAGAATCGCATCTACCAAAAATGAATTATTTCGGACACGTTCTTACTTGACAGACTATACATTAGAATTACAAATCTTTTTCATTATTATTGTCTGGTTTTAAACATTTACGGTATAGTTATGCAGTAAATGAGCAATCTACTCGAAGTACTCATAAATAGCTTTTTACTATTACAATAGTAATTGCAAGTTCTATAACTTCAACACGACTGCACGATAGAAATAAAAAATTAAAACCAGATAGGTAATCGCTGACGCAAGTTTTCTGACCTCGCCAATGCTGACGCGAGTGCACGGATCCTGCTCGATGAACATGCACTGTTGTGCGTTAATTTCCTAGTTAATTTATTGTTATTATTTATGTATCCTTGCTTGTCTGTACATGTTTTATAAGATTATTTAAAGCTATTAACTTATTCAGGGTTCCTAAATCCACTTAATACGTCACCCTTCCTAATGTATCAAGACGAGTACTAACTAATTTCTTATTTTATTATTTTTTTTATCTAAGCGTGCCAAATTTTTAGTACGAGGAGTGGCTAAAAAATAACTAGACTGAATTTATAAAACTTTTTATTTATTAACTTTGGTATTAAAATCCTTCTTCTTCGAGTACCATAACCTTTCAACCATCATTGAGTTAGTTGGTTACCATGTTGAGAATGATCATTTTATTGACAGTCGCTCGGAAAAGTTGAACTGTAGACTTTCCGTATCACGATGGATCACGTCTACCTGAAATATTTTCCTTTGTAATCAGACGCAGGATTTCTTATTTTTCTGGATGTCTCATAATGTGGTCAGAATATTGCGTCGCTTGATGGTCGTGACCACTTCTACCAGGTGTACAAGTATGAAATGCGAATTTTTTTTCTAAAAAAAAAACATGTTAAATTCGAAAGAATGATAAAAAGTGCTTTATTCAAAGTATACTCCATCGCTTGTTATACATTTTTCAGGCAATGTGTGAATACCACGCCAGTAAAAATCTTTCCCTTTTGCTGCGAACCATTCATCGAGCCATTTTTTCACATCTTCGTAAGAAACAAAGCACTGCTCAGCAAGTGCGTGATCCATCGATGCAAACAACTGGTAATCGGAAGGAGCCAAGTCTGGTGAGTAAGCCGCATGGGGTAGAACTTCCCAGCTGAGTACTTCCAACGTGTCGTGAACTGGTTTTGCCGTATGTGATGGAGCATTGTCATGAAAAAAAATGACTTTGTGTTGCCTCTTTCCGTATTCTGGCCTTTTTTCAAGCAGCGAACGGTTCAAATCGGTCAATTGTTGTTGGTAACCTTTAGTATTAACCGTTTCCCCAGGTTTTAAGAGCTCATAGTAGACCACGCCCCTCTGGTCCCACCAAACACAGAGCATCGTCTTTCTGCCAAAGCGATTTGGTCTTGCGGTCGATGTGAATGGTGCGCCTGGGTCTACCCATGACTTTTTGCGCTTGGGATTCTCAAAATAAATCCACTTTTCATCCCCCGTAACTATACGATGCAAAACCGACTTCCTTTTGTACCGAGCAACAAAATGACACACGTGTTTTTGCACTTTTCCTTTTGCTTGTCGTTCAACTCATGTGGTACCCATCTACCGGCTTCTGAATCTTTTCCATCTCTCGTAGCCAATTGGAAACAGCTTGTTGACTAACGCCCAATTGCTCGGCGAGTTGTTTTTGAGTTTGCGAATCATCTTCGTCCAACAATGCTTGCAATTCCATATCTTCGTATTTTTTTGGGCGGTTTTCCACGTTCCTTGTCTGCAATATCGAAGTCACCACTTTGGAACGCCGAAACCATCGTTCACACGTATCTTGCGATGGAGCATGTTTACCATAAGCTTCTCGAAGTAATCGGTATGATTCAACAGCAGTTTTCATCAGATGAAAACAAAAAATGCGAATGCTCTTTGTTCGGTATAAATTTTGACATATTGAACACAACAGCACAACACTATGCACATACGTTTCTAATTTATCACTCGTGCGCGTCTAACACTTGTTGATGACACAACAAAATGGCGCAGTGTCAAATCTTTATAGCACAAACTGCATTGGTGCACCATCTGTTGTCTGAAATCCGCATTTCATACTTGTACACCTGGTATCAAGAAAGTTGACGAGTACTAAGTAATTTCTTATTTTATTATTTTTTTATCTAAGCGTGTCAAGTTTTTAGTACAAGGAGTGGCTAAAAAATAACTAAACTGAATTTATAAAACTTTTTATTTTTTAACTTGGTATTAAAACCCTTCTTCTTCTTCGAGTACCATAACCGTTCAACTATCATTGAGTTGGCTACTATGTTGAGAATGATCATTTTATTGACAGTCGCTCGGAAAAGTTGAACGGTAGACTTTCTGTACCACTGCCTAAAATTTTTCAACCACGATGTTCTCATCCTCCCTGGACCACGTCTGCCTGAAATATTTTCCTCTATAATCAGATGCAGAATTTCGTATTTCTCTGGATGTCTCATAATGTGGTCAAAATATTGCGTCGGTTGATGGTCGTGACCACTTCCAAGTCCTTATCCATGTGAATGAGAACGCCGTTGTTACTAATTCTGTTCATCCAACTGATTTTCAGCAGTCGTCGATACACCCACATCTCGAATGCCTCTAAACGTTTAAGCATTGCCTCAGTCAACGCCCACGCTTCCATGCCGTACAAGAGAACCTAACATTTTCATCCGTAGTTTCAATGATAGGACGTGACGGCTCGGGCCTTCTCTATTCGAATTTTGAGTTCCACAGTCGGGCTCCAGTAGTCGGTGATATTACTAACGAGATACATCAATTTATCAACTCTCTCTGTCTTTGTGTCCCTGACTGTAATACCACTATCTTCAATATTTTCCTTTGCCTATAATCATATACTTTGTTTTATTTGCATTGTCTTGAACCAAACTCTCTCTCCTAAACCAAACTCTTAACTCTGATACTCCCTCACTTCTTTTCTCTTTCAACACCTCTTCTCAACACCACTACAATGATCCTTTTTCTTCTCTAGAGCTAAGCATTGCTATAGCTCAATCAAGGAAAACTGCTCCCGGTCCTGATTCTATTCACACATCAATGATTCAACACATCCCCCCCGGACGCTATAAAAAAACGTTACTAAATTACTACAATCATCTCTGGTTGAACTCCTGCTTTCTTTCTTCATGGCTGCATTCCACCATTGTACCTGTCCATAAACCAGGTAAGCCCAGACCCCTCCCTGATAGCTATAGACCAATTTCCCTAACCAACCAACTTTGCAAAATAATGGAAAGAATGGTCTTACACAGACTAACATGGTTTCTGGAAAAAAGCAATCATTTGTTTCCTTTCCAATACGGCTTTAGAAAGTATAGATCTGCTATGGATCACCTTTCATCATTGGAAACCAACATAAGATCTGCATTCAATCAACATCACCATCTGGGACTACTATCTCTTGATCTTTCTAATGCTGCTGACACCACAAATAGAAATACCATTCTTACCCAATTAAAGGAAATGGGCTTGGAGAGCCCCCTCCCAAACTTCATGTAAGGCTTACTCAACCCGCGCATTCAGAGTGAGGGCAAATGGCCACCTATTCGATCCTTTAGTTTTTTTCTCTTGGAGTTCTCAAGGGTTTGGTACTTAGCCCTACTCTTTTCAACATCACGATGCTGTCTCTCACCAAATTGATTCCTCAACATATAAAGTACAAACTATTTGCAGATGATATTATACTATATTACTCCTCGCCCTCATCCTTAAACACCACAGGCAATCTCCAGAGAACTTTATACAAATGATCCAACTCCAATGGATACTCTTTTTCACCTAAAAAATCAGTTTTTATTCATTTCTGTAAAATAAGAAACTGCCCGAGACTCAACCCTCTCAATATCAATGGATCTCATATACCTATTCAAAACTTTCATAACATCCTAGGGCTGACCTTTGATACGGGTTTGACTTGGAACTCATACATTAATTACTTAAGAACACGTACAGTCTATGATCTTAATCTTCTGGGCCACTTGTTCATTCAAAATGGGGCTCTGATTTTAGCTCAATCATAACACAGCCCCACAAAAAAAAAGTGGGGTATACTTTTGATGCGATATAGGATCTGACGTCAGAATATCGCCATCACATCTCGATTTTTTTCTAACCTCAAAAAATAGGTAAAAATTAGTAAAAATTAAGAATTAGAAGAAAATTGATTCAAGCTTTTTCATGAATCCAAAGATGTATTAATATGTATTCGGACACGCTAAGCTAATATTCATCGGTTGGACTGAGCCATACAGTTATGTTTTCTTTCTAACCTCAATAAATCAGACAGATATAGTGCTTCTCGAATGCAAAAACGAATTCAAATTAAAATTCAACCGATCCTTACCAAATTTGGTACACGGGGATTTTTTTTTTTGGGTCGCTGATCACGAATCTGAGGTTGGATTTGCAAAATTCAAGATGGCAGATGTTTTTTGCGCCATTTTGAACGCCGAGAAAATTCATCGGTCGATTTTTATTCTTCTACCTGCATCCAGGGCACCTCCACGTGGTGACGGTGGGCAACGGTGTTACTCCACTAGCCGGCAGAGTCCCTGGATAACGACTTAGATGCCGTCATGGCAGGTAGAAGAAAGAGAATTACGATGCAGGGACTCGTAAACCCAGTATCGGCGGTTGGTCAGGGTGGGGAAAGCGGGCCCGCAGCCGTCGTCATCCAGCGACCGTAGCTCTTCATGTGTGGGTGACTTGGCTCATGTAGAGTATAATGCTACAAGAAAACGGTCTCACGGTACAAGGACTTTTCATAAGTGCGATAAAAACAGTGATTCATTTTGTTATATTTGCTGTCAATACGTATTGAGTAAAATGGGGTCACCGATAACGGATAAGATTAAAACCTTATATAAGGATTGTTTTAACATTGAAATACAGCACCAGGATACAGATTGGGTTCCCCACATCATTTGCAGTTCTTGCAAAATAATGTTGTACATCAATAAGAAGGCGATTAAATATTCCAGACCAGCAATATGGAATAGACCATACAGTGAAAATGATTGCTACTTTTGTATGAATGTTGTATCTAGGCATAACCGAAAAAATAAAAGCACTATTACTTATAACGATATTTCGACAGTAACAAGACCAACTAAACTAATTCCGCCTCCTGAACCACTTGATGCTGATGTTATGGAAACAAATGATTTCACCTTATCAGTTCATGCCGAAAACATTGAGACTGTCGAAAAAGATTCAAACACTGTTACTAATGAATGTTCTAGTGACAACTTATCATATACTAGTGACACAGATAAAGAAATTTCTACCATACAAACCGTAAACCAGAACCAATACTCGTATCACAGTCAGAACTTAGTGATCTAGTCAGAGATTTAGGCTTATCCAAAGATGGTTCAGAGCATCTTGCTTCCTTTTTAAAGAAAAGACATTTACTTAAGCCAGAAGCTACGATTTCTTATTATAAAAACAGAGATGAAGAATTTCGAAAATATTTCACAATGGACGAGGAATTGTCACTTTCATATTGTACCGATGTAAAAGGTCTAATGGATGAATTTCAAAATAACTCATACGATCCTGAAGAATGGAGACTGTTCATTGATTCTTCTAAACTGAGCATTAAGGCAGTTTTGCTGCATAATAATACCAACGTTTACGCTCCCATTCCGATTGCTCGTTCCACAGTTATGGAAGAGCAATATGAAAAAATGATGCAGCTTTTGATAAAAATAAAATATGCTGATCATAACTGGAAAATTTGTGGAGATCTGAAAATTGTAACAATATCGCTTGGCCAACAGTCAGGGTTTACACTTTATCCCTGTTATAAATGTCTGTGGAATAGCAGAGACAGGGAACGTCATTATAAGAAAAAAATTTGGCCAACAAGAGAATCGTTCACTCCAAATAATGTATTGGTTCCACCATTGGTAGATCCAGGAAAAGTTCTTATTCCCCCGCTTCACATTAAGCTTGGACTTATGAAGCAATTCACGAGAGCATTAGATACAAACGGCCCATGTTTCAAATATTTGCATAAAAAATTTCCGAAATTTTGTGAAGCTAAAATTGAGGCAGGCGTATTTGACGGGCCACAAATAAGAAAATTGTTTCAAGATTCATTATTTGTTACTAAAATGAATAAAGTTGAAAAAGCTGCTTGGCTTAGTTTTAAAGAAGTCGCAACAAACTTTTTGGGAAATAATAAAAGTCCTAAGTACAAAGAAATAGTCGAGAAAATGGTAAAAAAATTTCAAACATTAGGTTGCTTAATGAATCTAAAATTACATTTCCTGGACTCCCACATCGATGATTTCCCAGATAATCTTGGTGACTACAGTGAGGAGCAAGGGGAACGTTTTCACCAAGATCTGAAAATCATAGAAAATCGGTATCAAGGACGATGGGATGACCATATGCTAGCGGACTATTGCTGGTCGCTAAAAAGAGAAACAAGTCCTCAAAAGCGTTTGGGCAGAAGGCCTTTGAATAGGTCATTCGCGGAAAAAAGAACAAGATACAGCCAAAAAAAGGAAAGTTAGGCGCGGGTCTAACCTTCGCAATTCTAGGGTCTACTATTTGAGAGTATATGGTTTAAAAGTCCTGGTTTTGAGTTTATTGGGTCTCATTTTTAAAGTTACAGGGTTATTGAGGTCTATTTTTTGAAGTTACAGGGTGTGGGAGTCTAAGGTTTCAGGGTTTAGGGTTTAAGAGTATCAGGTTTGAGGATTCCCCAACTGTATACCAAATTTGGTAGGAATCGGTTGGTTTTCAAAAATTTTGTCCGCCATCTTGGATCCGCCATTTTGAATTTTGCAAATCCGACCTCAGATTCATGATCAGCAACCCAAAAAACCCCCGTGTACCAAATTTGGTAAGAATCGGTTGAATTTTAATTTAAATTCGTTTTTTGCATTCGAGAAGCACTATATCTATCTGATTTATTGAGGTTAGAAAGAAAACAGAACTGTATGGCTTAATCCAACCGATGAATATTAGCTTAGCGTGTCCGAATACATATTAATACATCTTTGGATTCATGAAAAAGCTTGAATCAATTTTTTAGGAGTATATTTTTCTTAATTTTTACTAATTTTTACCTATTTTTTGAGGTTAGAAAAAAATCGAGATGTGATGGCGATATTCTGACGTCAGATTCGTGATCAACGGGCAAAAATACTACGGATCTGATATATCGCATCAAGAGTATACCCCACTTTTTTTTTTTGTGGGGCTGTGTAATCATTTACAAATCCCTTATCCTCTATAAACTAATGGTGATTTCATATATGACTCAGCGTGTCGTTCAACTAAAAAAAGCTAGACACCATTCAGAATCAGGCTCTGCGGTTAGCCACTTCACCAATTTCCAGTTTACAGTGTATTTCCTCCATTCCACCCCTCTATCTCAACAGACAATTCTCTCTCATGAAATTTTATGCTTTTTCAATGAACCGTCCTCACTTTAAATCCTCTTTAACTCTAACTTCTCTACATCTTTCTCGCACTATATCTCTGCCATCCAACTCCATTTCTTCCAGGCTTAAACACCTTCTTGCTCTTCATAATTGCACCCCCCCCCCCTCTATTTAAATACCCTCTTCTCACATCTTTTCCCCCTTGGCAATCTCCAAACCCCTATATAGACTTCTCTGTGTGCACATTTGATAGAGAAGTTATTCCGAATAAAAAATCAACTCCATATTCAACGATAAATTAAAAAACCAATACTCGGATTACTTTGCTATCTATACAGATGGTTCCAAGTCATGCTCAGGGGGGTGGCGCCGTTTTTATCGCTCAGAAAACTTTCAAATTACCCCTTCACTCGTATATTTTCTCTGCTGAGCTTCTCGCCATCAGGGAAAGCATAAGATATGCGATTACTACTCTTCCTTATTTCAAATTCCTAATTGCATCGGATTCTCAGAGCGCTCTTAAATCCATTCAACATACGAACCTTGATGATGCATACATCAGACAGATAAAGGACTTATTATATGTTGCCAGACTAAAAAACAAAACCTTTACACTCAATTGGATACCAGGACACTGTGACATTGCGGGAAACATCAAAGCTCATACTTTTGCAAAAAAGACCTCTCTCTCTGGCGCTCCTGTTCTGGGCGAAAACATCCCAGAGATTATATACAGTGGGATCTTGAGGACACCAGTAATAAACTCTGGGACCTCAAAACTGATATCTATCCCCCTTTTATTCTTTCAATCACTGAATAGAAAGGAAAACACCATTGTCAGAAGACTGGCCATCGGCCATACATATCAGACCCACTTCTTCCTTTTAAAAAAAAGGATCCTCCCAACCGTCCATCATGTCATCTACCACTCACCGTCAAACACAATTTTGAATCACAACACTTCTCTGGTACTCGTGAAAAGTATCACATTCCATCCAATCTAAAATTCATCATCCAATCCTATATCACCATTCACAGCCAAATTGGTGCATTCTTAAAGGAAATAAATTTCATAGTATAAATCTCCAAAATATTCGTGCGCAATATGACCATTGTAGTCGATGCACCCTACCCTCTTAATTTCTCTCTCTCTCTCTCTCTCTCTCTTCTCTCTCAAACTGTGTAAGTTCTTGTAGATCTTTTCCGTTAATATTGATAATTAATGTATCATCAGCGTATCTGATCTTATTTATGTTAACGCCGTTGATGTTGATTCCTTCAGTGGTACCATTCATTCAATATCACCACCCAATAGAGGCTGAACAACAAGAGCGATAAAATACAACCTTGACGCACTTCCCGATTGATTTTCATTTCATCCGATAGTTTTTATGAGATCAGAATACTACCGACTGATTAGCTGAAATCAATAATTGTTATGATTCCAAAAAAGAGCAGAGCAACCATTTGTAGTGACTATCGAACAACTAGTCTCATAAGCCATGTTTTAAGAATATTTTTGAGAGTGATGGATACCAGGATAAACTTAAAGAAAGTTTGATTTTGGGTTAGAGACTAGAGAGGCACTGTTTGATATCCATGTGTTGTTCCAGAGATGTCACGATGACAAAAAAAATTAGTTCCTTTGTGCAACTGCTTTTGAAAGAGCCTTTGACAAGGTACGCCACAAAAAACTTCTAGAGATTTTAAAAACGGGCTGTATAGACGACAAAGACATTCGTATCATCGTCAATTTGTACTGGCATCAGACAGCTGAAGTACAGTTGGAGCATCAACTATCAGATGAAATTAAAACCCTAATCTCCTTCAATATACACTACTTGTCGATTCCTACGCCGCTCCATACGAATTTGTCATTGTTAGAAGCAGTACTGCAGGTCGTCTTCTGGCAGATTCGTTTTTTTGGGCAACAAAAAAAGTTACATGGAGTAAAGTGAGTAGGGCGGATACTCCAACACGGAGATTCCATGTTTCGCCAAAAACTCTTTTGATTCAAAGCACTGAACTGGTGCGTCCTTTTTGTGGATGATCCAAGGCCGATTCTTGTACATTTCAGGTATTTTCCTTCTCACACGTTCACGAAGGGTGGTTATAACCTGTTTATAGTAAACTTGATTTACAGTTTGAGCTTTTTAATGTTATCCGTTTTTTTGCCGCGCGTGGAAGCCCAACGCGGGGATCGTCTGTGACGTCTTATCTGCCATCTTTGAATCGTTTTACCCTCTCGAAAACTTGAGTTCGTGGTAAGCAATCATCACCATACATTTCTTGCAGCATATTTAATATTTCCGTAGCAGACTTGCCAAGTTTCATGAGAAATTTCACTTTAACTCATTGCATTGACACTAACCTTTTTTCCGACGCGTCGCAGAGCAAATACGAGCGGGGACTCAAAAGTAACGGAAATTGTGTTGTGGTTAGGTTGGTAGTTGTAGTACACGGTTCGCCCGCTAGAGTGATGTAGTTACACTCCTCCCAAGTCAGTCTGCCAACCGGCATCGGTATAGAAGGTTGTGAGAGGCTCCTGAATTTTTTTTTTTTAAAGTTGTTTTGTGTACTCGTCTTTTTTTAAAATGGCCGATTCTCGGGAACCACGCGCGGCTGTGAAATTTTGTTTTCTAATTGAAAAAAGTGCCGCAGAAACTGTTGTTATGTTAAAAAGAGGATGCTATGAGTAAAACTCGACTCTACGAGTGGTTTAACCGGTTCAAGAAAGGTGAAATGCCTATTAAAGATCAACCACGCTCCGGGCATCCTTTAAGTTCTCGAACTGATGAAAATGTCAACAAAATTCGGGAATTAATTCTTGAAGATCGACGATTTTTTCTCCAAAAGGTGCGAAGAAAACGCCCTGACTTGTGGCAGTCGGGCGATCGGTTCTTCCATCACGACAACGCGCCGGCCCACACGGCTCTCACTGTGCGTCAATTTTTGGCAAAAGACGGCATGACGCCTTTGCCCGACACATCCTATTCGACGGATTTGGGGCAATGCGACTTCTTTTTGGTTTCCAGGATGAAGAGCTACCCGAAAGGAGAACGTTTTGCTGACATAGAAGAAGTGAAAGAAAAAACGACGTAGGCTCTGAAGAACATTGGATTAGACAAATTTAAAAAATGCTTTGAACAATGGAATACAAGATAGGATAAGTGTCTTAGCTTCAATGGAGAGTATTTGTAGAAAAATTTAATAAAACTTTTTTTAAAAATAACTTCCCGTTACTTTTGGGCCCCCCTCATACAGGATGCCATTTAAACTAGCACTGCAGCCGAATGGGAAACTGCACGGTCCTCAAAATGGCGGAATAGGTAGGAAGGGTATTCAAGCTCATCGCTCCACCATTACCAACCACGAGGCATCAATATTATCGGCGTAACAAAATTAGTTCGGTTATTTTCTAGACGGACCTCGTGCTCTTTATGTCACATTTGAATTATATTCAAGCTTCTAAATTATCCAATATAAAGTAATAACAGAAGGTTCGATAGTACGTAATACACATGAAAAACTCGTTCCCAAGATATATTTCAAGACTTATTATATAGTATACTACCATACCGGCGACTCTGCCCGCATGGATAACACAATTTGTATTATTGAAGGAATAAAAAAACATAAAAAATGTCCCAGAAGTCCCATTCCCCACCGACCTACTTACATACGTACTTGTAGAGTTCATAAACAAACAATTTGTTACGATTCCGCCGAAATGATTATAAACAGAGAAATATTCATTCTTAGACTCCACCCTTCTATTTACTCCCATTGTTCTAATTTAAGTGGTGGCACAGACAATGTAGCTATCGCTACAGAAAGACAAATACGTGAAACAAAACGTCGCCTTAAAACGAAGCCCGCTGGCTACCGCCGGTACGTTAAAATGTGCCTCGTCGAGTTTCTTAAAGATGCTGCGCATATTTTTCCCTCTTATTGTTCATTACATGCCGCTTTCTTCGGCATCTCTGAGAAACTCGACGAGGCACATTTTAACGCCGGCAGTAGCCAGCCGGCTTCGTTTTGTGGCGACTTTTGGTTCCACGTGTTTGTCTTTCTGTAACGATAGCTATATTTTCTGTGGTGGTGGTTTAAAGTCCACAATAATAGATGGTGTCACTCTCTTGTCCAACGAAAGTGCATCATTTAAGTCAGTCTTAAAAGGGTCAATCCCTATTTAAGCACGCTTCACACGAAAAAATTAAATAAAACACCGAACAATTCAACGATTTATTTTGAGCGACAAGTAATGGTAATTTTTAAGGCATATTGTAATTATAATTACGTTCTAACCTAGCTTCTAAACTATTAATTAAATATCTTAACTTGAAAAAAAATTATAGATTGGAGCTCTCAACTTGTTCAGGTTCTACATAATAGATGGCGACAAGTGAGGCACAAGTTTTAAACATTTAAATAATTAATTTATATTTGAATCTATCCTATAGATATAAAAAGATTATAGAGGCGGCCATAGCGTAGTGATTAAGGTCTACTTCCGACGCTAGTGACCCAAGTTCGTATCTCGGCTCAGGAAATAAAAATAAAAGGTGATAAATAAATAATAAAATTTACAACGTGACGGTCACTTCTCTCGGGAAGGCAATGACAAACCACCCGTAGTATCATACCTAGTAAAGCCGTCTCACTTTGGCTTTTCGGAACCGGCATTAAACTGTGGAAATACTTAAAACGGCACCAACCACAGACAAAGACGAAAGGGTCGCCTACGTCTGTATCGGATAATAGAACTTCAAGAAGGAGTATAATAATGTAATATAGTATAAAGATAATAGATAGATGTACTTGACGTTCCGCAATCGATATCATACTTGATAAACTATTTGCGAGATCTTTATATACGTATGTATGTATATGTATTGTTCTGGTTATTAATTTTGAAAACTAGTAGGTTAATATATATAGTCTGTCAACTAAGAACGTGACCACTAGTATTCTTGAAAAAATGTGTTTTGAAAATTCTTTGGTGTTCTAACAACGGCGCAATTACCTTAGTAAATTATCCAATCACCTCCTGTATCAATAATCGCCTGGCATACTCTATAAATTTTTCGAATCTCGCGAGACAACTGAGTCAAAGTCCTCAGAGTCTTTCGTCTGATCTTTCTCTTTACAAGGGACTAAAGGTTTTCGATAGGGTTGGTGTCCGGCGATTGTGAGGGCCCTATACTATCTTATCGTGGGTCCAAGCGAGTCGCTTCGCGTCGTGATTTTCGCCCAGCAAAAGTTTCTTCAACGTGCTTCGGAATATGAGCACAAAGATGTTATCGAATGGTCTCATGGGACACATTCAAACCCGATTTTCTTAATTTTGCCGTTTCTTGACGCAGCGTCAATTTCAGGTCCCGTAAAAACAAAGCCACGTATCGTTTTTGTACTTTCGGAGTGACTTTGCCTACCGAGCCACGTTTGGCAAGCCGTCGACATTTTTCGTCTCATTAAAACGACTTACGCACTTCTTCACCAACGATACTGATTTTTTAATATATTTAGCGGCCGCGGAATGTGTCAGTTTAGGTCCCATTTAGGCCCCTTTGGATGAGAACAAAGAAAGACTGCCTCGAACCGAAAGTTCGGAATCGACTGAAATTTTTACTAAAATGCGTCGTAGACAAAGGTTCCCTCTACCGATTTTTAGCTGAATCGCTAGAATCGCATCTACCAAAAATGAATTATTCCGGACACGTTCTTACTTGACAGACTGTACTTTATTCGTGAACATTTAATACGTAGTAACAGCTCTAAATATTTACCCTCATTAATAAATAAGAAAATATACAGTGAATTGAAAGTATTTAAGAGTTTTTTAATTGAGAAGGTTGTTATTTCTTTATATATTACATCACGGGGTCAATCAGGAAATAAAGCGGGCAAATGGAGCGAAGGAAGCATTTACTATATATAAAACATTATATATTAATAAGAAGATTTAACAGTTTTTCTTGAGTCATCATAGAATGAATATATACTAATCTATTGTAGACTAGTATATTTACCGTACGATATTTTCAAATAATTGTCTAAACTAAAAGAATATGACATACTTTTCGGCTTTCAGACATAAATTACGGATGATCTCATCATTCGTCGTTTAAGTTTCCTGACCCCTGCTTAATAGTCCCAGTGCAATTCATGCTCATATACCAAAATAAAGTTTGACAGCATCTGGTTATGTTGGTGTATTAAAAAAGACAGGGATACAATAATAGAAACGACTGATTAATAGTTTCCCGAGTAACTTATTGTAAATGATTCGGCAAGCGGGCGTTCTTCATTGGATTTGTTGCTTAAATTTCGTTTTAAAAAATATGAAAATCTTATCCATCGTATTACAGCAATATTGATCAAAACTTACATACACTGAAGACCTTGGAAAGCAATAGCTTCTCATAAAATTAATTTTTGAGGGCTTATTTTTTTAAATTATTCAAGGAATAATATTTATCTCACATACCTTACATCAGGGGTGCTCAAACTTGAACTGCTGGCGATCTACCTCAATATTGTTAGACTACGATCGATCGACTCTGAGAGGCTGCAAGTAAGTGTGATGCAGGATTGTCGTCTAGGTAGGGTGCATCGTGGCATAGATATTAGTTTTTCCGCACAATATGCATTTTTTTAGTCAAGGTAAGTGTAGGTCTGCTCTAAAATGTCAATGAAAAAACTCATAATTATTCGAAATTGCGAGTTTATTGGTTCTTACAAAACAAACGAGTTCTAGTGTCTAAACTTAACTAAAGGGTGACTTTAGATGTTGAAGCGTGGCACTGAATGTCCTCAGCATACTTTTCGTACGTAATTACCGAGTGCTAATCGCAAGCATGATGACATATGTTCGTCAGTTAGTCGATTGCGATATTTTGACTTAATTATCTTCATTTCAGAAAATGCAGACTCGCACAAGTAAGTTGACCCAAACATTTCCGTCAGTTGAAGGGCGATTTGCCTTAGATTCGGATATTTATCTTCAGATATAAAACACCAGAATTTTGTATCAGATGTTGTGGCCTTGAGATGTATATCTGATATAATCTGCACTAACTCATTTTCAACAGAACATGAGTCCATGTTAAACTGACTTGCTATTTCAGTAGCTAATTCCTCAATGTTTTTACACGAAAAAGGATAACTCATAAATAATGCGATATTTGCCAATTTACTGAAATCATAAAAACGTATTACGAATTGGCCCAAAATATTTGATAATTCTGCCTCATAAATATCATAATTCAACTGAGGAATCCTTGCTTTCAAAGACGGAAAATTTTTCAGATCCTTTCTTTTCAGTTGATCTATCAGAAGTTGCAATTTACTTTTGAATGCGTTTATTGCGCTAATCATCTCAATTATAGTTTTTCCTTTACCTTGAAGCTCCAAATTAATGGTGTTTAAATGCATTGTGATGTCTGTCAAAAATGCCAAATCAGTCAGCCATTTTCCGTTTTTCAGCATGAGTGTCATCACCTCTTTCGTCCAGAAAAGCTGTTATTTCGGGCAATAATTCTTGAAACCTTTCTAGGAATTTTCCGCGACTCAACCACCAACTGCAATTTAAAGAGCCGTCGTTGCAAGCTACGTGCACGGATAGAATTCACAATTTTTATTGCAATGCCCATAATCTCCTCCATGTTTAGAACTTTTGAACACAAAACTTGTTGATGTATAATGCAATGGAAGGAGAAAAATGAAGGGAAATCATCATTAGCTCGACACAATGCCACAAAACCGTTTTCGTTTCCAGTCATTGCTGGTGCTCCATCGGTTGTAATGCACACTAGTTTATATATTGGTAGCTTGTAGTTTGTTACAAAATTGAAGAAAACGTCATATATATCTTCGCCACGGGTCTTTCCTTTCAGACGAATCATTGTCAAAAACTCTTCCTTAGCCGACATGTCATTGAATGCCATTCGAATAAAAATACACAGCTGGGCAGTGTCTGTCATATCGGTGGATTCGTCGAACTGTAAAGAAAAGTATGTACATTTCATGATATCATGTTTTAGTTTATCTGTCATGTCCTGACTCATGACTTCAACACGCCTTGTGACAGTCGGACGAGATAACTGAAGTTCTCTAATAGCAGACATAATCTCTGTTTTATTTTTAAAATCTCCAAATAAAGTCTCACCCGCTTCAATAAATGCTTCCTTCACAACCAATCCATCATCAAATGGTTTCTTGTGTTTCGCCAATATATGAGATATTTTAAATGACGCGATCGTTGCAGCTTTTGATTGTTTGGCTAGTCTTGTGAACATGGTTTGTTCTTTTTTCAAACAAGTTATCAAATCACGTACTTTTCGTGTTCTTAATTCACTCTGTGACGGAAAATCCTTTTCATAGTTTTTATGAACCGTTTTATGATGCCTCTCTAAGTTCCCACGCTTAGGTATTGCAACTGACGCACGGCAAATGAGACAACTGCACTTATCCTTTACCATACAAAAGAAAAATTCTTCCTCCCAATCGTTATTAAAATGATAAGTTTTACTTTTCTTCGCCGCACTCATTTTGGACTATTTATTAATAAACTTTGTATCGATGTATCGCCTTCAAGTTACAACTCAGACTGACTCCTATTCCTGCAGGCGCAACATTTATGTCGGCGCGAACGAAGTCTCGAATGTTTCCGTCAAACACGCCGCCCGAAGTTTCTAGAAAAATCGGCGGGAATCAAAATGCGGCTTTTCTTTGACAAGTACCGCGCGTTCCTTTGATAAAGCCGCCTTTTGCCGCTAGCAGGGGGTTATTACTATAAAAGAAAGTGATGAGAGGGTTATTCTGGCCTAATTGTGGATCGAATAAATTTTAGTAGTTTATTCATTACATTTTGTTTTAGTTACCTAAAACAAAATCTGTGAATAGTTTTTATATCGGAATTTTTTTCCCGAGATCGACTCAAAAAGCACTCGCGATCGACTTGTCGATCGCGATCGACTTGTCGATCGCGATCGACCGTTTGAGCACCCCTGCCTTACATGTATAAGTTCCTCTAAATCAGTTTGGAGAGCTTATTCTAACTCTCCCCCGATGAAATGTCAGTTAGGAAAAGTTGTAACACCGGAAGTTAAACATATAAAACACACAGTATAACAATTTTTAATTGAAGTAAATAGTAGTAGCGAAGAAAAAATGGAAGAATTACAACTGAAGCATGACTATTTTAATATGTATAAGAAAGTTAAAGAAGTTACGGGAGAGAAGTTTCTACGAACGGCAACATATTTAGTTAATCAGAGTATCTTCAAAATCCCTCACCGTATCCAAGGAACCACTTCGTTGTAAATTAGTTCTAGGCGATTATCCCATAGAACAAGTCATGGAATTTAACTAACGTGTAAATATCTTCAGTTACCGAAACCTATATAACGAAATCAGACATCAAACAGCAAAAGCGGCAGTAATATCAGGAGCTTTAAATGATCTTATCTGGAAAAACAAATACATGTCGCTGCACAGCAAAGCACGTATCTGTAAAACATCTGTGAGACCCGTCATGACCTACGTTGGAGAAACCAGAGCCGATACTGGAAAAACAAAACAGCTGTTACGATCTACTGAAATGAGAACACTAAGAACTATAAACGACACTAAGGGATAGAATTAGGAGCCAGGAGATAAGAAACAAGTGCGAAATTCAGGACGTGGTTAGGTGGGTACGAAATAGGAGAAGGGAATGGAGGGACCATGTACAGAGAATGGAGGATGGCCAAATCACAAAAGTGGTGATGATGGAAAGATTACAAACAACGAGACCGTGTGGCAAACCACCGAAAAGATGGAAAGACTGCTAGACATCCACATCACAAGACAATTGAGAAGAAGAGTTAAAGTTAAAAAACGGCAGGGCAAGCCCTAATACAAGAAGAAGAAGAAGAAGAAGAAGCGTATCTACTTCTAATAGTGCGTCATCCGTTCCAAACATTAGCAATTAACCGAGCTATTCTAACTTTATTAGCAGCAATACGAAAAAGCTGTATCGAACTGAGACCGAACCAGTCTCGTAGGTTCTTCATCCAGGAGTGACATCTTCTGCCTGGTTCTCTTTTTGCTTCAAGCTTGCCCTGAAGTATCAGTTGCAACAGTCTATACCGGTTGTGCCTCATGACGTGTCTAAAGTATTCCAATTTGCACTTTTTCAACGTCCCGATCAGTTCCAGACCCTTTCACATTCTCCTGAGCACCTCGTTATTAGTTACATGTTGTGTGCAGGGAATTTTCAGGATACGTCGGTACAGCCACACTTCGGAGGCATTTATTCTCCTCATTATTGCTTCGTTGATCGTCCATGATTCGACTCCGTCAAGTAGAGCAGAGAAGACATAATAACATTCTAACCCTCAGTCGCAGACTCAGATCTTTCGAAGTGAGCAAGGTCCTCATTTAAAGGAATGCCACTCTGGCCTTTTTGGACACGACATCTAATTTCTGCACCATACTACTGTGTTGTTAATTGTCAAGGGCCCCAGGTTATGGGTTAGTTTTTTAGAAACTATCACGTACTTGGTTTTCAAAATATTAGGGGTAAGGCCATATGGTGGACTCTTTCTACTAAGTTTTGTAGATCTTCAATCATCGGTATATCTGATATTGTTGATATGCTGTCCGTTTACTTTTATACCGCTTTGTTCTGCCAGTGCCTCTTGGATTATTCATTCTAAGTAAATGTTAAAAAGGGTTGAAGAGAGAACAGAGCCCTGATGGACATTCTTCCAGATCTCGATCTCATCTCGTTTGACATGTTGCCGTCAACATTTACTTTCGCTTGTTGTCTCCAATAAAGGTTTCCAATTATTCTAATATCTTTTTCATCTAGCTCTCTTGTCGTAAGTATATCGATGAGTTTGTCATGTCGGATGTTATCGAAGGCCTTCAAGAAATCAATGAAACATATATGAGCATCTTAACTTATATCCCTGGATCTCTGAACAAGCACTTACAATTAGAACAATGCTTCTCTGGTACCCAGAGTGTCGCGGAATCCAAATTGAGTTTCCGATATACCAGCCTGACATTTTCTATGTGAATGAATTATTTTTAGGAAGATTTTTAGTAACGTTGTTAATTAAACTAATCAAGCGGTAATCGTCCCATTTTCTCGATGAAGCTTTTTTTGGTATGGTTATGAAAGTTGGCAGTAGCCATTTTTGTGATCAAAAAAAGAGCAATAAGAAGAATGGACCTGATACATTAAAAACGCCTTTGATGATAAGAGAGAATTACTAGAACTTAGTAGAGATGGAATGTCCTTAAATATACTCCCAGTAGAAGTTAAGTATGCAATAAATCTGTGTTCATACGAATTACCCAAAAAGTCAAATGCCAACAGATGTGAACAGTACTGCCTCATCAACCTAATGAGCCTCGCTTTGAAAGTAACACTTAACATTATTCACAAAATAATATGCAATAAATACGAACAAGATATCAGCGAAGAGCAATTCGGGTTTAGGCAAAGATTTGGAACTAGAGAAGCACTTTTCGGTCTGGGTGTATTTTGCAAAAATGTAGAGATCAAAAGAAAGTTGTCTACTTATGTTTCATCGATTACAAAAAAGCCTTTGATCGAGTCGGACATCCACAATTGGTATGGATTTTCAATTATATTGGAATCATTTGAAGTCTTTCGAAATGTGGGTCATGCGCAGAATCTTGGAAATCTTCTCCTGGACAGAACATGTCTGGAATGAAGATGTACTGTTTCGAATGGGTAGGTAAAATATACAAAACTCGCTACTTGGAACATATCTATAGAGGTCGAAGATACACCCTTCTCCGGTTGTTGATGAAGAGCAAAACTGAATGGAAAAGAGGTCCAGGACGCCAAAAATGTTCCTGGCTGAAAAATCTACGAGACTAGACAGGCCTGGACACTCATATTTTATTAAGAAATGCCCAGGATAGAGAAGAATTCGCCGTGATTAGAACCCAACTTCCGTAATGGAGATGGCATTATAAGAAATAGAGGCGAATGAACCTTTAGTAATTTATTACAGTGTGAAGGCGAGGGCTGTATTAAAATGTTGTAAATTTCGTTAGAACTACAACTGTCAATACAATTGAGGAGAAGAGATCCTACAAATTTAAAGTCATTTTTATGTAACCTGTCATTATTTATTTACGTTCTATAATTGGCAGTTACAATGTAACTTGAACTACAGTCCCTGGCCAAATTATTAGACGCACTGTATTTTTTTTAGTAATTTTATGTTTCTTAAGAGTTTTTATGCAATAATGGTATATTTAAACTACAATATTATTGATTTTTATTTAAAAGAATTGTTGTAGACTACATATTTGTATTTATTTTTAACATATGGCAACACTGTGTTGACAAAGTGATATATGAACGTAAATAAGTACAAACCTGTATCAGTCGCGATCGGAATCGAGTCAGGTACGGACGTGTTTCTGTGGCTTTATGGACTGTGATTGTTTGTTTAACAGTTTTATACTACTCAGTTATTAGTTTATTTTGTATGCAGTGTTTTAAAAAAGTAATTGGACTATTTTCATTATGGGTAGAAAAGGCGATCTTTCACCACGTAAAAAAGCTGAAGTGAAGGCCCTTGTGATTGCGAAAACATTTACAAACCGACAAATATCACGAAGATTGGAGGTTTCTGAAGCTAGTGTACGACGCATAAAAAAGAAAATTGAGTCAGGGAAGGAATTAAGCCCGAAAAGAAAGAAAAGATGCGGTAGAAAACCAATTTTCACTCCACGGTCAGAGAGATGTTTGAAGAAAATTTGTGTAGAAAACAGATTTGCTACCACAAAGGTAATAAAATCACAACTCCAGGATGCTAGCGTAAATGCTTCTGAGCGCACTGTTCGAAGAAAATTGAAAGAATTAGATTTTAAGGCCTGTCGCCCCGCCAGGAAGCCCAAGTTAACAGCTGCAATGAAAGCAAAGCGCCTGAAGTGGGCCAAACAATGGCAAGACAAAGATGTGGACTTCTGGAGATCGGTAAGATACAGCAATTTAATCAATAATTGATACATTATTATCATTTTCAGTTAAATAAAGCAAATAAACATGGAAGTTTATATATTTTTCCTATTTTTGACAGGTCTGCTTCAGTGATGAAAGCAGATTCGAAATTTTGCACAATAAAGCTCAGTATATGCGTCGTCGTCATGGAGAAAAGTTTCATCCTGATTGTGTCGTCCCGACGGTTAAACATCCCACCAAAGTGATGATTTGGTCAGTCATCAGCGGCAAGGGCACTGGACGTCTGTACGTCGTCAAAGGAATAATGAGGCAAGATCAGTACAAAGAAGTATTACAAAATCGGTTGATTCCGCAGCTCAGAGAATGGTTTCCAAATGGGGAACCATTCACTTTCATCCAAGATGGAGCTCCCTGCCACACTGCTCGGTCTGTTAAAGCTTTTTTGGCAGAAAAAAATATCCCTCTGTTAGATTGGCCGGGTAATAGTCCTGATATGAAAATGTGTGGGAGCTGATGAAAAGAGAAGTGGCTAAAGATGTGATTACCAACAAAACCCAGCTCCTAGAAAAGATTATTCATGTGTGGAATCATCATCCTCAAACTTCAGGAGACAGTACAATCTTGCATTGATAGCATGCCGCGCAGAATTAAAGCTTTGATAGCGGCTAAAGGTGGCTCAATTAAATATTGACTTTTACTAACATTAATTTCACTTTTCTTTAAAACTTAATAAACTTATGCTTTTCTAAATTAATGCTGTTTTATTTATGTCAAATAAATAGGTAATTGATTGGATAATATAAAAATAAAAAACAAATCAATTTAAAATAATAAAACGGTACAATATCACTCGGTAATTAATATTTTACATGAAATCTTGCAGTGCGTCTAATAATTTGGCCAGGGACTGTAATATCATAGGAAGATCAACTTGAATCGCTTCTTCCGCACACGCGTCGCTCCTGTAGCGCTCTAGGTATTTTCCTGCATGTGCTATGTCCATAAAAAATATACTCACAAAGTTTTATTAGTAAATTTACAGTTGTATTTTTATAATAAGCAACCAATAATATTTTGTATTTATATTTTCTTTCAAAGCCATAAAAAAAAGGTAAAACCATTATCAAATGTTTAATACACCATCTACAATATAAGCCTATTTATAGCGAAACGTGACCATCCGTTTCAATTTAGGCGAGGTCGGCCTAATTTTAGACACGAAGTGCTTCCCAATTTTGTCTTCATTCAGGAGATAAAAATAACAGTCCGTCTCATTTTTGGCACATTTTCGTCTGGATGCCTTTTTCAACCAAATGTCCTCTTTGAACGTTTGACTAATTTTAGAAGCAGATACAGCGAATGGATCAAAAAGAGTTTTCCAATCGATTGAAACCTCGAGTGGTTTAATTTGTAAGTCCATACATATGATAAAGTCGTAATTGAAACTGTGCCTGAACGCTGACTATTTTTTAGAAAAAATTATCGGTATCTCACATCTATTGACTTTTGAGTATATACAGGATGTTTCATAAAACTAAACAATCCCTTTTAATACAAATTGCATGTCATTCTATCAGTGAATTTTTGGCACAAGAAGCTTGAAGGGTATATTTTTTCCCTCTTAAATTTTAGATTAATTTGTTTTAATTATGACGATTTATAGTTTCATAACAGTTTCGTTTATTTATCGTTGGGTATTTCTATTTTATATTTTTCGTATTGTTTGTTCATTTCTGTTATTGGTATAGCTATATTTATGCTTAGGTTCATTTTATAGTTTCGATCAGAGAAATATATAACCTAAAATTCCCACTTCCATTTACTCCCCTTGTGCCAATTTAGGTGGTGGTTTAGAACCATAGATGACATCACGTTTTTCTTAAATCAAAGTGCAAAATTTTAGTAAGTCTTAAGAGGGTGTAACCCTATATAATAAGGTTTCCCTCAAAAGAATCTAATAAACTATCCTAAAGTTCATCGATGCGATTTGACTTGCTACATTATAATTAAAATTACCTTTTATATAGTTCTTATAAGAGGCCTACTAAATATTTTTGCTTATAAAAAATATAGATTAGGACTCTTAAAAGTATTTAGGTTTTAAATTATAGATGGCGTCACATGAAAGAGGTAGAGTTGTTAAGCAGTTAAATAATAAAGATACATTTACTCTATGCTTCTATATAAATTTTTTTTTTATTTAAGTTATAGTACGATTAATTATTTAACGACAGTTACAGTGAGTTTCTTGCTTTACTTGCTTTCACTGATTTTTTATTTTATCTTAATTTTATTTTTATTCATATATTGTATTATATATTATTATGAAGTTTTTATTACCAGAAATGGAGGGGATAAAAAACAGGCCCTTGCACGAAGAGTGGTAATGGGGAACACGAAAACTGCTCCGTTTTTAGTGTTCCGTACGGAACACTTGTAGAATCACTTCTGTGTCCGTATGTGTCACACACGATTTTCTCCGAAACTATTTGACACAGAAAGTTGAGATTCGGCAAAAGTATAGGAATTGATCGTCCAATCAGAGCCGTGTAATTTTGAAAGTTAAATTTTGAGTTAAGGGGTTGGCTTGTAAAGTGAAAATTTTTTTTTCTCTAAAGTCATCGAGTGGGGTAACAAATAAAAGTTTGTGAAAATACGAGTTAAAAAATATATATGATATAATACTCGCCCAACCTTTTCTTCATTATTTCTTTTTGGGGCATCTTTTCCCTACTCTTTTCTCGAAAAATACTGGTCAAAAAATTTGGAAAAAATTCACATATATTCGCCATAAAGGTTAGATTAAGTGAAAATTATGCATTACGTCTGATAATTTATCTGGTGTTTTGACAATATGGTGAAGGTTTTGTTCGTGGAAAGATGTTAGTTTAACTGGTCGAAGAGCTACAAAATATCAATAGGTATTCGGTGCAGTCATATACTCATATACTTTTCAGTATATTTACTGCATTTGGCCAATCACAGATAAAATAAATTTCCACGATGACTAACGGATATAAATAAATATTTAGATAGTAAATATTTATTTAAACTTTTAAAACTAGCTTCTAGATTGAACTAGCATGGCTATTAGGTACTTAAGAAGCTATAACTATTATACATTATTGACTAACAGAAAACGTGAAAATACATATTGGATCTTAAAATATATACATGTCAGGGACCTAATTAACTAGCCAGCCGTTATTTTATTTTAATAGCAATCACCGTACGGAACACTACTTGCGCAAGTCTGACTTGCCCTTGGCCTGTTTTTTTAAGTAGTTGAGAGGCAGAAATTTTAAAAACATAACCTTAGATTATTTTTAAATTTTTTGCTAGGATGCAATTCTTCTGTTTTATTAACTCTTATGGTAATAATTGTTTCAAGGATCTATTACCCAAGTCGATTTTGTGTGTAGTTATTTCAATTAATTAGTTAAAAATCTATTAAAGTAACATATTCCTGTAGAAATAGGTTTCGTATTTTTAAGAAATACCTTAACATGTCTTGAATGAATTTATTGTCAGGACTCTTTTTGTTCTTGTTAAGACACTTCCAAATATAATAGGTATATTTGCTAACTTCAATATCTAGTAAAGAGTTGATTGAGTGGTCCGTTACTTTGTGACAGTACATTTTAACAATAAAACTACTTAATTACTTTGTTAACTGTCACTAAATATATTTGTAAAGATTTTACAATTGCGTTATCGCGATTTCGTAGTAAAACTACATTGTCAAACGCTTACTTAGACTAAAACAGATTTTTGGTATTTTATGTTTATATGATGAACAGATGTGGGTCTATTATATGTTAAAAAAGTTTGAACAAAAGAGAATTTGCTACGTCTAATTGACTATTCAGTAAATTTATATTATGGTCCTTTGAATGTCTGTAAATTTCTATAGATTCTAAAAAGTTGAGTTTTGACCTTTTAGGTGCCATATGGAGTATTTGTAAACAATCGATATTAGGAAAAGTATGGCCTGTTTCTAAGAAGTGTTTAGCAAAGTGTAATTTTTCATTTTTTAGCCTATAAGAGGCATTGTGTTCTGCGAATCTTGTGGACGGGACGGAATTTCAAGACAAGATTCGCAGAACACAATGCCTCTTATAGGCTAAAAAATGAAAAATCACACTTTGCTAAATACTTCTTAGAAACAGGCCATACTTTTCCCAATATCGATTGTTTACAAATACTCCATATGGCACCTAAAGGGTCAAAACTCAACTTCTTAGAATCTATAGAAATTTACAGACATTCAAAAGACCATAATATAAATTTACTGAATAGGCAATTAGACGTAGCAAATTCTCTTTTGTTCAAACTTTTTTAACATATAATAGACCCACATCTGCTCATCATATAAACATAAAATACCAAAAATCTGTTTTAGTCTTAGTTAAGCGTTTGACAATGTAGTTGAACTACGAAATCGCGATAACGCAATTGTAAAATCTTTACAAATATATTTAGTGACAGTTAACAAAGTAATTAAGTAGTTTTATTGTTAAAATGTTCTGTCACAAAGTAACGGACCACTCAATCAACTCTTTAAAAGAAGCAAGTACTGCAGACCAGTCCAAACTCTACTTTAAATTAAGACTCAAACACCGTATATCAGTTCAAAACGCATGGTTCAACCAAGAATGTCTAAGAAACAACGTCTTCCCAAAATACACACACGTAAAATGCAACTCATCATCAACCTCGGCCCGGAAAGCTATCCATTCCTGCAAGATCACATGGCTGAAGGAAGAAGCTAAGAAATGGTTCCGCAATAGGGACAACCTCTTACTCCATATCAAGATATTGCACTATGAATTAGCTTATAAACTCCACCCAATAGAATTCGATATCTTTGATGATAATACTAGATTAAAAATTAGCCAAATTATTCACAAAATTTATTTAACTCAATCAAAAAAACTTAAAAAACTAATAGAGAATAAAAAATATACCGAAACTTCAGATAATACTCAACAAAAAACCTTCTATAATAGATTTATCAATATCTCTAATACAAATTTCACAGAAAGTGAGAAAAAACTGCTTGAAAAAGGACCAAAATATAATCCGAACTTTAATATAAAAAATACTACCGAAACTCTAATATCCGAAATTGAATCAGCCACAAAAAACATAGGTGACCCAAATATTAAAAAAGAAAAAATAAAACATATAATGATAAACACAAAAAACACTACTTGCAGTAACCAAGAACAATTAACGATAGCGTCCATTCAGTCTAAAATAAAAGAGAATAACTTACTAATAACAAAAGCAGACAAAGGCAACTCCATCATAGCTCTTGATAAAAACCATTACATTCAAAAAGTAAATGATTTTTTGGAAAAAGAAAATCCAGTAAAACTAAAAAAAGATCCAACGGATAAAATTCAAAAACAACTCAAGACCCTGCTAAATGAAACCCTGAGCATTGTGGATGAAAGAGAAAAGTTTAAAATAATAAACCAAAATCCTACATCACCAAAACTTTATGGCCTGATAAAAATACATAAAGAAAATTCGCCAATAAGACCAGTAGTATCGTACAGAAACACCCCCCTAAAAAATCTGGCAATACATCTCAACACCATCTTCAAAGAAATTACACAATTCAATCCAAAATACAACACAAAAAACTCTATAGACCTTACAAATAAACTTAAAAATATCTCCATCCCAAATAACGCCCTTCTAGTTTCATTCGATGTAACAAATATGTTCTCCAATATCCCAAATAAAGATTGTTTAGAAATTATAAAAACTATGTTACAAAAAAACAACGTCAATATAATAATACAAGATATATTGAAACTGTTCGAATTTTGTATATCCGGACATTATTTTCAGTTCAATAATCAATTTTTCAAACAAAGAGATGGACTTGCCATGGGGTCTCCACTTAGTCCTTTGCTAGCCGAAATCTTTATGTCAGAATTGGAAAACAGTTTTCTAAAAACTCAACACGCGAAAAATATTCTCTTTTGGTTTAGATATGTGGACGACATCTTAGTATGTTTCCTTGGAAATGATACTGAACTAAATTCCACTTTAAATCAGCTAAATAATTTACACCCCAACATAAAATTCACACTTGAAAAGGAAACCGATAATAAAATAAATTTCTTAGATATTACAATTTTGAAAAAGAGAAATAGACTAGAATTCGATATCTTCCGCAAACCAACCTTTTCAGATGTTACCATCCCAGCTGACTCAATACACCCTAACTCCCATAAACTGGCAGTCTATAGATCTATGATCCATAGAGCCTTCAATATCCCTCTTAGTAAAAATAATTTAAAAAAAGAACTGGACACAATCAAAAATATAGCACTCAATAACGGCTTCCAACCTAAAATAATTAATACCTTAATAAACCGTAAACGAAAACAAATAACTTTCAGCTTAATCTACCCCGTAAAAGAATACCGACAAAAGAAAACATTCATACCTCTGACATATTTTGGTCCCATTTCGGATAAAATATCCCAAGTTCTCACGACCGAAAAAACAAGAATAGCTTTAAAACCCGCTCAAAAATTATCCAATATATATTTTTTAATGCCAAAGATAAAACTAATAAATACAATAAATCAGGAGTTCATAAACTTAATTGTCAAGAGTGCAATAGCTGTTACGTAGGCCAAACGGGACGGAATTTCAAGACAAGATTCGCAGAACACAATGCCTCTTATAGGCTAAAAAATTAAAAATCACACTTTGCTAAACACTTCTTAGAAACAGGCCATACTTTTCCCAATATCGATTGTTTACAAATACTCCATATGGCACCTAAAGGGTCAAAACTCAACTTCTTAGAATCTATAGAAATTTACAGACATTCAAAGGACCATAATATAAATTTACTGAATAGTCAATTAGACGTAGCAAATTCTCTTTTGTTCAAACTTTTTTTAACATATAATAGACCCACATCTGTTCATCATATAAACATAAAATACCAAAAATCTGTTTTAGTCTTAGTTAAGCGTTTGACAATGTAGTTGTACTACGAAATCGCGATAACGCAATTGTAAAATCTTTGCAAATATATTTAGTGACAGTTAACAAAGTAATTAAGTAGTTTTATTGTCAATATCTAGTGTTTCACTCAATGATTAAAGTAATAAGATGGCATCACCAGGATAATTCCCCAGTACGAATGCTTTCGATGTTACCAGCGAAGTCCCAAAAAAGAAACGTTGTGGGGTGTGGTAAAGGACAGCAGGCACAGAAAAGAAAGAAAACATTATACTGCGAAAATAGTGGTGGGACTCTCCCCGATTCACATAATGGCTGGGGAAAACGCATCTAGCCGAACCAAAGCATTTAGCTGAGAAACAAAACAAAAATAATAAATATTAAGAGCATTAGGGACGAAATTTTCACCATGAAACAAATAAAGGATGCAATGATTTTTGAACTAATAGAAAGCCTAAGGAAAACTTAGCGATAATGATGTCACCGTTTTTCACAAAAGCCTTGGCTTGGTCTGGAAACCGACACACCCATCTTTGGAAATCAAAGATGTCACAATTCTTGAAGTTCAAGTTAAAACGGAAAATAAAAGAGAAATATGGGCTACCTTCGATATCAGAATAGCTATGGATGCTATGAATAGACGTCGCACAATGTGGCCATTCATGTGGCCAGGATTCATCCATTTAAAATAATCCTGATCAAATTGCGAAGATATCTTCGGAGCCCAATTTAAAAAAAATAACCTAACCTAACGTAACCTAATCTAGCCTAACATAAAATAAAATAATGAAAAATTAGGAAGCGAAAAGTAATAGTCTCTGAATCTAAAAGCCTTAAATACAATCTAACCTAACCTAAACTTACTAACCATACGTATGGTTAGTAAGGGTAGGTAAGGTTCTATTTAAGGTTTTTATATTCAGAGACTATTACTTTTAATTTCCTACATTACAGATATGTTACATATATTTATTTTGTATTTTGTTATGCTAGGCTAGACTAGTTCAGATTGGGTTAGGTTAGGTTAAGTCATGTTAGATTGGATTAGGTTATGTTGGGTTATATTTAAGGCTTTTAGATTTAGCGACTACTTTTGATTTATCATTATTTTACTTTACGTTAGGCTCGATTATGTTACGTTAGGTGAAGTTAAGTCAGGTTCTTTTTAAATCGGCTCCGAAGATCTCTTAAAAAAAAAAATAATATGAACGAATCCTGAAACCTATAGGTATTTTCGTACGACGTGCGTCGCGTCGTGCCGAATAGTGGTTCTGCCATTAGGGTTTAGGTATTTTTTTTAGGATTTTGTATCAAGCTTACAATTCTTTTACGATAGCATTGTTCGTGGTCAAGTTTTTATATATAACCCGTTTTTTCCTGCTTCAGAAATACCAGGTGTACAAGTATGAAATGCGGATTTCAGACAACAGATGGGTGCACCAATGCAGTTTGTGCTATAAAGATTTGACACTGCGCCATTTTGTTGTGTCGTCAACAAGTGTCAGACGCGCACGAGTAATAAATTGGAAAAGTATATGCATAGTGTTGTGTTGTTGTGTTCAATATGTCAAATTTATACCGAACAAAGAGCATCCGCGGACAGCATTAATTTTTTGTTTTCATTTGAAGAAAACTGCTGTTGAATCATACCGATTACTTCGAGAAGCTTATGGTGAACATGCTCCATCGGAAGATACGTGTGAACCATGGTTTCGGCGTTTCAAAAGTGGTGACTTCGATGTTGCAGACAAGGAACGTGGAAAACGGCCAAAAAAATACGAAGTTGTGGAATTGCAAGTATTGTTGGACGAAGATGATTCGCAAACACAAAAACAACTCGCCGAGCAATTGGGCGTTAGTCAACAAGCTGTTTCCAATCGGCTACGAGAGATGGGAAAGATTCAGAAGCCGGTAGATGGGTACCACATGAGTTGAACGACAGGCATATGGAGAAGTGCAAAAACACGTGTGACTTTTTGCTCGCTCGATACAAAAGGAAGTCGTTTTTGCATCGTATAGTTACAGGGGATGAAAAGTGGATTTATTTTGAGAATCCCAAGCGCAAAAAAGCATGGGTAGACCCAGGCGCACCATCCACATCGACCGCAAGACCGAATCGCTTTGGCAGAAAGACGATGCTCTGTGTTTGGTGGGATCGGAGGGGCGTGGTGTATTATGAGCTGTTAAAACCTGGGGAAACGGTTAAAACTAAACGTTACCAACAACAATTGACCGATTTGAACCGTTCGCTGCTTGAAAAAAGGCCAGAATACCAAAAAAGAAAACTCAAAGTCATTTTTCTTCTTTACAATGCTCCATCACATACGGCAAAACCAGTTCGCGACACGTTGGAAGCACTCAGCTGGGAAGTTCTACCCTATGCGGCTTACTCATCAGACTTGGCTCCTTCCGATTACCACTTGTTTGCATCGATAGGTCACACACTTGCTGAGCAGCGCTTTGGTTCATACGAAGATGTGAAAAAATGGCTCGATGAATGGTTCGCAGCAAAAGGGGAAGATTTTTACTGGCGTGGTATTCACAAATTGCCCGAGAGATGGGAAAAATGTATAACAAGCGATGGAGCATACTTTGAATAAAGCACTTTTTATCATTCTTCCGAATTTAACATGTTTTTTTTAGAAAAAAAAATCCGCATTTCATACTTGTACACCTGGTAGATAAAACAGAAAAGTAATCTTCCAGTGAAAAGTGTTCATTTTATTGTTAAATATTTTAAACCACATTATAATCTAATATAACAATATGCACATATAGTTACTTAATTTTTTATTGTTGTTTAGTCGTTTCGTGGTGAAAGCGGCCTGTAAGACTACCATATAAGGTTGCAGCTGTCAGTTTTATTTATATCTTAGCCGGCAGCAATTCTACAAAACCAGCAAGTACGATAGCATTGTAAATTGTAATAAGCAGATGAACGTAATGCAAAACAGAAATTCTAGTTAGGCTGTCGATTACACAGTTGCGAAATACAGGGTGTTTCTATTTTAAGCTGCGCCAACATGTTCAGGTTGTTAATGATTTTAATGGTGGTTCATTAACAATTCTATATGCTCTTTACGTACCTTAGGAGGTCATTGCACTTCAAATTGTCGATATCGTGAAGATGCGTTTATTTACGTTTCTTTTTACTTTCCTTGCTGCAGGAAAATATTGTAGTCATGACAAAAATCACACTCAGAGTTTGTCGCTTTTCTGCACATTTTGGGGTTCCTAGATCACTCATTTCCATCGGTCCGTGGGTCTGTAGGTTTGTTGGCACGATAACTCTCGAATGAAATCAGATATTTATTTCAAACTTGGTACATAGATAATATGTGACAAGCCGATAAAACCAATAGTTTTTGAACAGTATCGTTTAAAGCCAAGATGCTGAAAGGGGTGGGACTCGACAAAGAGGTTTTGATAGTAATATGATAATTTTTCCTGGTTTTTTTATTGAAATAATACACACTTTTATACATAAATATTTATAGTAAAACATATTAGGAGCGTGGGGTAAGAGATTAGAAAGGTTACTTAGATATATCGTGTTATAAGTCCTTTTTAGGAATCCGAAAATTAGATTATTTTTTCATTACTTGAACTCAAAAAGGAAATGAAAGGGGCGTGAGCTGCTTAATATTGTGTAATGTCAGTAGTATTTTGAGATATTTACAGGCTTTTTAATTGTACTAGATAAATTTTAAGTACAGTGAAGTCTGTTTATAACGAACTCCAAAAAATCACTAAAAATGGTTCGTTATATCCGAAGTTCGTTACAAACAGTAAACAAAATCTATTATCATTTTTCACTAATTTTTTTATTTAGAATAGGCGCTAATGCTTAGAAAAATAAATAATAATTATTAAATTAAAAAAAACCGGTCAAGTGCAAGTTGAACTTGCACAATTAGTGTTCCGTACGTTGATCGTTTTTAAAATAAAATTTTTCGTTAGGATGGTATAAAATGATCAGTGACTTCACAAAACACACCCCAAATGAGTTTTCAACAAAGTTTGTTTCCAATCTTTACTGAAATCTGATGACCTTGAAATTTTTGTTTTTTTTATATACCATATAAATTATTAAAGGTAATGCACTCGTGATAATTTTCGTTCAATCTCCACCCCGTGGAGAATATTCCAGAATTTTTTTCGAAATTTTTTGATAAGTACTTTTCGAGATAAGGCCCGGGACAGCGATTTTTCGCGAATTTTTGAAAATAATACAAAGAAAAGTGCGCGCAAGGATAATATTATATATATATTTTTTACTCGTGTTTTCACAAGCTTTCATTTGACACCACACTCGATGACCGAGTAAAAAAAATTTTTTTTCACTTCCGACTTCACCCCCCAAAACTAACCCCTTAAGTCAAAATTTAATTCTCAAAACTACATGGCTCTGATCAGGCCATCAATTCCTATATTATTACCAAATTTCACCTTTCTATGTCAAATAGTTTCGGAGAAAATCGGGTGTGACAGACAGACAGACAGACAGACAGACACCGAAGTGATCTTATAAGTGTTCCGTACGGAACACTAAAAACGTTCAAAGAAAAATAAAACAAGTCACACTAAAGTTATTATTATGTATGTAGGTACATATACGAGTGTAAACGAAAACATTAAAATACGTAGTTTATACAATAAAATCAGTAATTTTCGTTTGTACGATTTTACTTGAAAAAGAAATGATGTTTATATAATTGTCAAGGTCACAAAAACTACTTTATATATATTCAGAAACTTCGCGAGATTCCAAAAAATTGCGAGTTTCAGTCATTTTTTTAGTCATTTTTGAAATGGATGGAAGATAAATATTATCTCCTTCTCCAAGCTCATATTCGTCGTCTTTATCTTTCCAGAAGTCACTGGTGTCACAATTTGATCATCAGTTAATATTTCTCTCATCATTAATTCATTATCAGCATACATATTCTTTAAAATTAAATTTTTAATCTCGATTTCCACTGTACTTTATTGAATGTCAGCATCGTAAACAAATTCTAGACAATCAGTAGGATCTTCTCGATGTTTTTTAAACCACTGAGTAAACGGTAGCTCATCATCTGAATCATATCTACATTCCTTCCTTAAAAATTCGCCATGCTTAAAACAGTTTGCAATGCTTTGCCAAGCCATATGAATAAAGTTTATAGCGTTCAAGAGAGAGAGAAAAATTGTTACCTTTATCGATAGTCTCTAACATTTTCATAAGTAAAATCTTTCTATAATGACATTTAAAGAATGTATCACACCTTGATCCATAGGCTGGAGTTTTGCGCTTGTGTTTGGAGGCATAAAAACCAATTTTATTTGCTGTAGGTCAACTGCAGGGTGCGCTGGACAGTTGTCAATCAAAAGTAATACCCATTCGAAAATTTCTGATGTCATCCAGGCTTTACTGTTTGATTTGTACTTTACTGGTAAATGGCGGACTTTCCTATCACCAACAATTTTCTTTTCTCTGTTCCAGACATATTTGCAATTACCAACACAGTAATTTTTACTTTTGATAGTTTTCCACCAGCACAATTCTCACCGACAAACTTTGTCTTGTCTTATCAGGCGTCATCTTGTAAAACAAACTCGATTCATCCGCATGAAAAATGTCCACATATTCATAACTTTCTCGAATGTCCGGCCATACATTGGCCAACTACTGATCAACAACAGTCATATCCACTCTTGCAGTTTCTCCTACTATCTTACCCCAGTAATATTATGTCGCATTTTAAATCGTTCAATCCAAATTCTAGAACAGTTAAAATCGATGTTCTCTGTTTTCCTTCCCAATTCACTGCTTTCTCTTGTAATGTATAGCCGGCAATAGGAACATGTTCATGTCGTTTTTGACTAAACCATTTAAGGAGTCCTTTATCGACTTGGTCATGCGTAGATGTTCTTAATTTTTACAACTAAAGTTTCTTTTATCATAGATTGATAAGATTTCTTGCCTCTTCTTCCATATGGTAGAAACCGTAAATTTAGTTAAATTCAACTGTTTGCAAACATCACTTTGTTTGACTCCATTTTCTATTTTCCTTATAATATCGTGTGTGTCTTTTAAAGTAAACTCTACGTTTTTGTGTACTCATTTTAAAATAAAAACTTAAACATTCACTTTGCTACTTTGATCAAATATGCATTAGAACCGCATAACAAAATAAGCGAATTGAAAATAATAGTGCTTGAACCAGCGACGCGGCGGAAAGAAGTAGAATAGGGGTTCCCAGCGAGTTTCGGTGAATTCCCTAGATCAAATTGCGCGACATCGAGCACAGGGAGTGGCAAGTGCGTTATAAACGGACACAAAACATCCAAATTTGGTTTCCTTTATCCGGAAGTTCGTCATAACCGGGTTCGTTATAACCGATAAAAATTTGCATTGGTCTTTTGGAAGTTTTTTCGTACATTATAAAATAGTGCGTTTTAACTGGAAATTCGCTATAAACGAGTTTGTTATAAACAGACTTCACTGTATTATAAATAGTTCATTTTGTAAGGGGTTAAAGGATTGGGGTAGGGAGTTAATCGGATTACTTCGTATACATAGTGTTGTAGGTCCTTTGCGTGGTTTCTGAAGTCGAGGAATCTGAAGATTAATTTTTTTTTCACTACTTTTAATGGAGGGTGAGGAGTAAAAGCGGTGGAGTGGTCAAAAATATTATATTGTAGTATAGATCTTTTTTGGGTTGTTTGAGTCAAGAAATCGAAATATTATCTTATTTTTTCATTATTTTTAATATTAACAAGGTAGAGTGTGAAAGGTGTCATCATCATCATCATTATCAGCCACTCTCCGCCCACTGCTGGACATAGGCCTCTTATGTTCCTTCATCTTCTCCGGTCCTGTGCCACCTCATACCATCTTTCTGATACTGTATTCCGTTAAAGTGATCATTTCCATTCCATATAATAGAACTACAGCAACTTTCAAATGCTTTTCTTTTTAAGGAATTTGGGATATCTTTGTTTCTCAAGATCCATGACATTTTGCCAAACGCAGCCCAGCCCAATCGAATTCTTTTTTGTATTTCCGCCTGTTAGTTTGCCTTACCTAATTTAAGAAGATGCCCCAAAGATACATATTCCTGTACATTGGTTAATGTGTTATTATTAATTTTAAAATTTTTATTGCTGTTTTACATAATTTGTGTTTTACCTAGGTTCATTTCAAGGCCTACCTGTTCCGCGGCTTTATTTAATTCATTTAATATGAGGTGCAACTCCTCGAAATCTGGGCTTATCAAGACTATGTCGTCGGCGAACCGCAGATGATTCAGAAATCTCCCATCCACATTTATTCCCGCCCGTTCCCAATTTCATTGTTTGAACACATTTTCCAAGACGAGTGTGAACAGTTTCGGTGACGCTGTATCGCCCAGCCTAACGCCTTTTTTAATGGAATTTTGCCAGTTATGGTGTCTTCGTCTATTCTTATGTGCATTGAGGGATGATTGTAAATGTCTTATATTATGTTGCTGTATCGAGAATCGACTCTTGCGTCGTCCAGTCCCTTGAGGATAGCCCATAGTTCTAATGTGTCGAAAGCCTTTCGAGAGTCAACGAAAGCCACATGTAATGGAATATTATATTCCTGACACTTCTCTATTACGTTTGTCATTGTTTGTATATGATCTCTAGGACTGAACCCCTCCCTAAATCCAGCCTGTTCTACTGGCTGATATAAATCACAATTTATATAGATGGGATAAAAGACTAATTGGTTTGTAGTTGTTAATGTCTGTGCTGCCCTTCTTATACAGCAATATCACCTTACTTTATTTCCATTTATCTGGAACCATTCCCTCTTCCATACATATATCAAATAGTTGTTTTATTCAGGGTTCCCCAAACATAATCATTTCCTTTGTGACTTGGTCTTCGCCGAGTGAACGGCGATTTTTCATCTTCGCTATCGCTGTCAAGATTTCTTCTTCAGTAATTTCAGGTATTTTCTCCGAATTTACATTCTTGGTATTCTGAGGGGTTCTATGTGGTTCAGGTATTTTGGAGGAATATAGATCCCATAAAAATCTTCGATCAGTTGTATTATTGCTAATCTGTCATTTATTTCATCCCCATCCCTTGTCTTCAGACCTTTTAGTTTTTCGCCTGTTCAATTTGGTTCTTAGTACTCTTGTTCCCTTGTTGTCTTCTATGCTTTGTTTGATAATTTTAGTATTGTAGTTTCGAGTGTCGTTTCTGATCTCTTTCTTTATTACTTTATTTAGATTTTTGTATTCTGTTGTATTTCGATCTAATTTTCTTCTTTTCTTGATCAGTTCTTTAGTTTCTTTTGTTAATTCGTTATTTTGTTCTTTATTTCTGGTGCAAGTTATCTTGACAGATGTATAAAGGTCTTTCGCAATTTTGTCTGATAGTTGATTTATATTTTTTTTTGTCTAATACAATAGACAATTTGGAATTTATGATCTTCTCATATCCACATTTATATCTTTCTAACGTCGATGAAGTATCGGCTATTTTATTTTGGAACATCTTTAAAGGTGTGGTTATCATTAAATATTGCCTAGTTTCCCTATTATTATGATAATTTTTCCTGGTTTTTGGTTGGAATGTTTAATAAACTTTTAGCAAATAATCAATAGCAAAAGATATATGAGGTGAAAGGAATGGGGTAGGGGGTAGATGGTTGAGTATATAACATAATATACTTCTATTTCAGTGTTCTTGCGTTTTCACTATTTCCAATTTTATTAGAAATACTGTGTAGAAGGGATCTGGTTACAAAGTAGCCTAAAAAATATTAAGGTGATTATAGAAGTTTTAGAAATACATACAGTTAAATTGGTCGAAACTTCCCTCTCGCGCAGTAGGCAAATAAATGTTTTACTTCCCTTGCTAATAAGACGTATTGTATTCGTTTTAGAATTCTTAGATTCCAAAAAACATATTTTCCCAATTCTGTCTGACTGTCGGCCTATCGTTCTTTTGGCAACATAATTCTCGAACGAAATGATATTAAAATACTTAAAATACGAATGAAAGCTATGTTATTTCAAAAGTAGGGGGTGAAAAAGGGAGTGGTGACTGGTTGTATGGTTTTTAATTGTATTATGGAAATATACTTTCTCTGTACTTTAGAAAGTCAAATTTAGTACTTATTTTAGAACTACATGTTTGCAAGGAAAGTACTGGGTAAATCACTTTACCGATTCATTTTTCAATAAAAGTTCTTGCCAGTGGCTTATTCGATTAAAAGCATTCAGTTCAATATTAATTAATTTAACTTCTTGTGCAAACATTTATTGCTATTCTGTCATATCACAAGATAACATGAAGAAAATCAATTAAACGTATTGATTAAAAACACAATTGCTACATCTTGATCATCATTTAAAAAGCACTGTAGTCGAGATCATATTTATTGTTTAATGAAAATTGAAAAACTGTTTTAAAATATGAAATTTAAACAATTCATCTCTTTCTTTATTGCTTTATTTAGATTTTTGTATTCTGTTGTGTTTCGATCTAATTTTCTTCTTTTCTTCTCTTTAGTTTTTTTTTTGTTAATTTGTTATTTTGTTCTTTATTTCCAGTGCAAGTTATCTTGACAGCTGTACAAATGTCTTTCGCAATTTTGTCTGATAGTTGATTTATATTTTTTTTTGTCTAATGCAATTGACAATTTGGAATTTATGATCTTCTCATATTCACATTTATACGTTTCTAACGTCGTATTGGCTATTTTATTTTGGAACATCTTGAAAGGTGTGGTTATCATTAAATATTGCCTAGTTTCACTATTATTATGATAATTTTTCCTAGTTTTTGGTTGGATAATTTAATAAACTTTTAGCTAATAATCTATAGTAAAAAATATATGAGGTGAAAGGAATGGGGTAGGAGGTGGATGGTTACAAAGTAACCTAAAAAATATTAAGGTAATTATAGAAGTTTTAGAAATACAAACAGTTAAACTGGCCGAAACTTCCCTCTCGCATAGTAGGCAAATAAATGTTTTTTACTTCCCTTGCTAATAAGATGTATTGAATTCGTTTTAGAATTCTTAGATTCCAAAAAATATATTTTCTCATTTCTGTCTGACTGTCGGCTCGAAGCTTTCCCACCGAAAGCTCATAATTAACCCTGTCAAACGCCTTCGAGAAATCAGTGTATACAACATCAACCTGCATACCTCTCTCAAACGCGCCCAACAATTTCCATATGAAATGGGCGTAATAGAATTAATAGCTTGAGTATTCCAATTTCTTCTTCGTCTTTCTTATATGCTCATATAAGTAGGCATACTGCCTGTTTTATCCCCCGTCTTCCGATATGGACGATCAGCATTCCTTCCACCTTTTCAGAGATCTGCCCCTAGTTCTTCTCCCTCAAGGTTTATTGAGTTTGGCCCTTTTTACCAAGCTGTTGTCGTCCATCCGATCTACGTGTTAATTCCATTGTTTTCTTCTAGTTCTGGTCCATTTGGATATTTCTTGGATCTTACTTAGTTCTTGTAGAACCGGATTTTGTTGTGGATAGTTTTTCCATGTATACCCCTAATCACCTTCATTTCTGTTGTCCTCATCATTTGTGCTGTTTTACATGTCAGCTCTTGTTTCTACAGCATATGTAGGGACCGGTCTCACTGTTGTTTTATATACTCTTATTTTGCATTCCACTGTGAGGTATTTATTTTTCCATACTATATCCGTCAAGAAACCTGCTATTAGTGATGCCTTTATAGACTGTTGTTTTACTTCTCTGTTTAAGTCTCCGTAGCTTGTTATCATTCTTCCCAGGTATTTAAAACTATTAACCTGTTCAAAAAAACTTCCTTGGATCTCCAGCTTGCATCTTAATAATTCTTTTGAAGCTACTATACATTTTGTCTTGGTTATGTTAATAATTATGTTCAGTTTTCTCACTTTCAAATTGAAGGCATGAGAGATCTTCTGTCTTGAATATTCTCTTCTGTCAGTCGGACTTGTGCAATTAGTATTTCGTACGGTAATTAATTTTAAAATAAAATAAAATCCTTACCTAGGCTAAGCTAATTAGGTCCCTGACATGTATATATCTTAAGATCCAATATGTATTTTCACGTTTTTTCTTAGTCAATAATCTATGATAGGTATAGCGTCTTAACTACTTAATAGCCAGTAAAACACTCTAGTTCAATTTAGAAACTAGTAATAAAAGTGCAAAACAAATATTTACTACTTAAATATGTATTTGTTTAGTTATAAGAAAAAAAATAAAATTATTTTGTCTCGGTACCCATCCGTGTGTGTACTGAAAAGTCTATTAACAAAACTTCTACCATGTCAAGGAACATAGTTGTCATAGTTTTTTTTTATATACCAAATAAATTATCAAAGGTATTGCACTCGTGATAATTTTCACTCAATCTACACTTTATGAAGAATATTTCAGAGTTTTTTTTCAAAATTTTTTTGATCAGTACTTTTCGAGTTAGGGAGGACCAGGGATTTTTGGCCTTGCTATTTTATTAAAATCATACAAAGAAAAGTGCGCGCAAGTATTACATCATACATATTCTTAAACTCGTGTCTTCACAAGCTTTCATTTGACACCCCATTCGATGACCTGGTAATTTTTTTTTTCACCTACGATTTCTCTCTCCAAAATTAACCCCTTAAATCAAAATTTAACTTTCAAAACTACACGACACTGAGTGGGTCATCAATTCCTATATTTATGCCAAATTTCAATTTTCTACGTCAAATAGTTCCGGAGAAAATTGGGTGTGACGGACAGACAGACGGACACCGAAGTGATCCGTACGGAACACTAAAAATCAACCCTGGCGACCGTCTTACTGGACCATCGCAACCGATCTAACGATTTCCAAAAGTGAAATTAAAGTAGTTAACTACTACTATAACAGTATGGGCATGGACGCTGCCCTGTTAATAAATAATTTGTACGAATTCGGTGGCTGGAAAATTTAGTAAAATTGTGGGCTTGGTTTTCTAAAAATTATTAAAGATTCGTCGAAAACAAAAATAGTCTTATTATTCGCCTTCCTATAACGCTAAACCAAACGTAAATTCCAAATTTTTTTGTCACTAAATTAAGATTTTCCGTTGACCCATACCTAGTATTATTTTTGTTAAACAATCTCGTGTTCGTCCGGGACAAAAAAATTAAGCTGGGTGATGACGCTCTCCTCGAAAAATAGTTTATAAAATCCAATCTTTGTAAATAGTTGCTACCATATTGGTGGACTTCGTATTTCTAAGAACTGAAGCTATGGTTATGTAAAAATCTTTCTCACATTTGAGCGACCTATCCCTAAGTCACCAGCGATTTGTCGTATGAAAATTGTTTGATCGACTTTGCCACAAGCTAATGTATTTAATTATGCCCCTTCGTTCACTATAAAATCATTTTCATTTAATTTATTATTTTCTTGCTTTAAATGATTTTCTAACCAAAGAAAATAATTTTCATGGTAGATCCTACTTTGGATACCGTTAAACATTCAGTGCTCTTGCCTTCTCGTGTTAGATTTTTTCTGACCACTCCGTACACTAATAACATATCAAACAGGCATTTTAATTAAAATTAAAGCAATAAACCTTATAATTGGAATATTTTGTAAAGGAATTAATTTAGTATTAGTTTACGACCCACGACTGTTAAATGAACAGCTTAAATTATATAATAATAATGGTGACATAAATGAAATCATGGAAATCCAATAAACCGCCCTTCAATATGTATAGCCACCTTAGATTAACGCCCAACATTACAGTATTGTTTGGATAGAATGGTTGAAAGGTAGGGTGCAGCAGAACTTTTAATTATCTATCTTTCTATCTATATATAAAAATTGTTTAAATTTCTCTTTAGAATATAATTATTGAACATATCGTTCCATTTAAATTATTGAAGTTATTTGAGCTTAAATATTGATATCCGGTACTCTTCTGATTGAGCCAGAACTAATAATTTTGAGACATGATACATGTTTTACGCGTAGTTTTTTCCGTAGAATTCAAAAATGACATAATAATAAAAGTGTTTTATATAGCGGGTGATCCATAAGAAGTTGGCTTTGTTACCGGCTAAACCGAAAATGGCAGTCACTTGTTTAAACAGTCAAATTCTGCAAATGCAGAAAGAAATAAATATTTGAAATCTGTTTTTATGTTAAAATGTAAGCTTGGCTAGTAATCTCGTGGTATACATACATACATATGGATATATATATATATATATATATATATATATATATATATATATATAGGGTGTTATGAAATTCACTGCATATATTAGAACTGGCGCCTCCTTGTAGCAAGACCGATTGCAGAAAATTCACCTTAAATAGCAGTTCTCAATAATAAAGAAACAATCGACCACGTGAATATTTTTTCACGCCGCCACTGGCAGACCATACAACTCCACAATATCGCCGATCGTTATGTAGAACGTAATGTCTACAGTATTGTTCACATTTGAATGGGCTTTTCCTAAACAAATCTAATAAAAAAAATATTATAAAAATTGTTACCTGACAAAGGATCTCTTGTCGGTGTCTGACGCGGACAACAAAATATTTCTTATTGGCATCGGAGTCTTCGTCGGAAGCATTTTAGTAGCTCTCTGCTTGGCAATGGCCAAGTGACAACATCCTCTATCAAAACGACAAATTTACGTTAACAAATTTTGCAATATGTCGTGGACAAAGTAAGGTAAAGATCAATATTATTGCAGTTTTTTTTTCAAGATATATAAACTAATATAGTAATGTTAATTAATAAATTTATCGAAAGTGTTGAATATAGCAGCAAATGTGGTAGTTCGTGTCGTTCGATACAGTTGATTTAATTATAAATAGGTCACGCACAACCTAGAATATTTTATATGAGATTGACTGCACATTTAAGGTGCATAACGCTTTTAAACCGACTTTGTTTTTTCGCTTTAGGGCTAAAAAATCTTACATTTCTTACAAGAAAATCTTTTACCATTTCGGTATTAATCTTGGAGAAGTTAAGAGGAAAACCTATTTGAAATTCAGTTTTTATTTTGCCCAACTCCAAACAGCTGTTAACATAATAGTCAAAATCAGCTGTTAATGGGCAATCCGGTTGTTCTCGCGCATTACCAAGGAATTATTTCTTTTCAAATAATAGTTAAAAAAAATTTCTTATTTATGGTTAAATATTATTTGTCATTTGTTATTAGATTAAACTTACCCGAAAAAAATTTGTAATTGTTGAAGAAAATCGTATGTTTGACAACACAAACCAGCGCTTGAGCTAGTGCAGGTAGGTTGTGCTGATAAAATCCAGTTGAGCCCTTTTTTCATTTTTCAAAAATTTTCAAATTAAAAAAAAGTATTAAATTCTACATGACTCTACAAGTCGACCATTTCAATATATGCAGTGAATTTCATAAAACCCTGTATATATATAGATATGTATATATATATATATATATATATATATATATATATATATATATATATATATATATATATATATATATATATATATATATATATATACCATATATAGATATATATATATATATATATATATATATATATATATATATATATATATATATTTATATATATATATAAATAAATAAATAAATACTTTCCTAGCTACTTTGCTGGATGTATGTTATTAATGTAATCGAGGGCACTATTAAATAGTTTTCACAGTTTTTTTTTTTATGCCAGATAAATTATCAGACGTATTGCACTCGTAATAATTTTTGCTCAATCTACACTTTATGAAGAATATTTCAGAATTTTTTCAAAATTTTTTCGAAGTAGGGGGATAGGGAATTTTGGCCATTTTTTTAAAAATCATACAAAGAAAAGTGTGCGCAAGTATTACATTATACATATTCGTGAACTCGTGTTTTCACAAGCTTTCATTTGACACCCCACTCTATGACCTGCTAATTTTTTTTTCACTAACCTCTTAACTCAAAATTTAACTTTCAAAACTACACGGCTACACGGAGTAAAGTGCTAAAACACATGAAAATTGTTTTACCCTCTTAAAAAGTAAGTTAAGACCGATGGGTGATTAGGCCAATTGTTTTACCCTCTTAAAGACTAAGTTAAGACCGATGGGTGATTGGGCCATCAATTTCTATATTTGTGCCAAATTTCAACTTTCTACGTCAAATGGTTTTGGAGAAAATCGGGTGTAACAGACAGACAGACGGATACCGAAGTGATCCCATAAGAGTTTCGTACGGAACGCTAAAAATCAACCCTGGCGGCCGTCCTACTGGATCATTGCAACCGATCCAACGATTTCCAAAATAATTAACTACTAATATAACAGTATGGGCATGGACGCCGCCGTTCTGTTGATAAACAATTTGTATAAATTCGGTGACAGAAATTTAGTAAAATTAAGATTTGGTTTTCTAAAAATTATTATACATAAAGATTCTTCGAAAAAAAATGTCTTATTCTGTCTTATAACGCTAAGCCAAACGTAAATTCCAAATCTTTTTGTTACTAAATGAAGATTTTCTGTTGACCACCCAATATTATTTTTGCTGGATGTATTAATGTAATCGAGGGTACTATTAAATAGTTAAAAAATCCTGCAGAATGGAAGCGCAAGATTCTTTCGGCTGCACCAGTTTTAATCCATAGTATTCGGTTTTTAACTAATGAAGTGTAATATTCGGCCTTGTAAACACAGAATTTTAATAAATGTGCTAGATAAAATATATAAGTTGAAAATCCTAGCCTGCCATCACCATCAACCTTCAAAAAACTAATCTGAATTAAAAAAAAAATGTATCAAGTAAAGTTAATATTACAAGGAATTTACACCTTTATGCTTTTAATATTATAAAATATTTTACATAAACAATCGTAAAGATTCAGTAGCAGAACGATATTTGGTAGGCAAATGAAATCGTACTAGTTTACCTTGAGTGAGCTCAACATTTAACAATGCAGACAGACTTAACTCACATTATCTTGACTCGATTAAAAAAGTTTTTTCTTTCGCGTTAATATACTCACTAGAAATGGACTTTAAATTTTTAACAACAGGTTTTTGACTTCTTGTTTTCAATAGGATCTCGACAGAACCAAAACGACGTGATATATTTTGGATATCATAAAAAGAGAACGATTTATTGTGTAACAAATAGTGAAAATAGTATTTTTTATACGTCTTGCTTAGAATATTAATCCTATGAGTGCATTAAATGAATCACACATTACTATTTACGTGATATGAAAAATATTGATTTCACATTTATAACAGCAATACATGATGCTTTTTGTCTATAAATCAATCAAAAGAAATCTAAGATACTGATATTTGTAATAAATATTATGCATCAATGGCCCACTACACAGAAGTGTTGGTTTTTGTATTTGGGGACTATAAATTCTGCAGTATCTCTGCCATTAACTTTGATACAAAAAATTGACCCACCATTTATACATACGATACTCTTGTTATTGTGTAAACCAAATAATGTCTTCTTCTTCTTCTTTAGCTGTTCGCTGTCCGCTCCTGGACAAAGGTCTCCTCCATATCGCTTTATTTTGAGCAACCTGGGTCTAGTTGACTCTACCGCGCGCTACCAAGTCGTCCCGCCACCTCAGCTGTAATCTTCCCACACTTCTCACGCTGGCTCTTGGTCTCCAAGTAAACAGTCTGCTGCTTCATCTTTCCACAGTGCTTCTCGCTATGTGTCCAGCCAATCGCCATTTCAGAGTTGCTATCTGGTGCACTGCCAATGATTTTTGTTCGCTCTCGTACATAGTCATTTCTCACCCGATCTCGAAAACTGATGTCCAACATTGCTCCCTCTATGGCCCTTTGAGTCACACAGTGTCTTTCATCACTACCCTTGGTAAGAGTGGGAGTCTCGAGCCCATACGTAGCGACTGGCAGCACACAAGCTTCAAAATAATTTACTCTGAAAAAACTGAAGTAATATACTCGTATTTCAAAAGATAATTAGGCCTAATCAGACAATACGAGAATTCCAGAATGCGCATGGAGAAGTGCGCCTACTAATTTGGAAAAGATATCTAGTTTAACGGAAATGACGGTCATTTTTAACGACTTTATTAGTTTCAAATTCAAATCAATATATTAAGCAACTAACTTCACATTAGTATGATCTTGTGGTACTAAACGTCGGGTGCCATCTAGCATCAATCTTTTTTTGTCATGATATTCAAGAAAAACAAGAATGGGGATATTATCGACAATACTAGATGTTTAATCCGAACAAAATTCCCGTTAATGGTAATGGCCTTTCATTTTTATCGGGACGTTTTCGTGGACGTTATTTCCAGTTTTCGTGATTTATATAGAATTTTCTTGTTTTGTAAAACTTATTTGGACATGTTTGCAAATATTTAAATTAGACTTAAATTTCGTATATACAAAATTATGTTTTTTTGGTTCGGCTTCATGCCGGTATGTTTCGTTTAGGTAAAAATTGTAAATTTAGCAAGCGACTAAATCCTGGATCTGAAATAAAAAAACAAGCTGTATCATTGTTTTGGTAAAAGCAAACACGGCAACTTCTGATAAACTCGTTCTTAATATTATTAACATACATGTACTATGGGCGTTTGTAATTAAGAAATAACCGGTCAAGTGCAAGTTAGACTTGCGCAATTAGTGTACTGTATCGTGATTAACTTTAAAATAAAAATTAGCTTCCTAATAACTAATAAATAAATCTAGCTCAATCTAGAATCTAGTAGTGAAAGTTTAAAACAAATATTTACCACCTAAATATTTGTTTAATTATAAACAAATAAAATAAAATCCATGATTTTATGAAGAATATTTCAGCATTTTTTCAAAATTTTTCAGGGCCGGGGGGTAGACAGAGATTTTTTTGCCATTTTTTTAAAAATAATACAAAGAAAAGTGTACATAAGTATTACATCATATATATTTTTGAATGGGTGTTTTCACAAGCTTTCATTTTGACACCCCACTCGATAACCTGATAATTTTTTTTTTACACTCAAGATTTAACTGTCAAAATTCAACTATGTCAAATAGTTTCGGGGAAAATCGGCTGTGACAGACGGACACCGTAGTGATCCCATAAGTATGGAACACTAACAACGCCATTTTACAACACTTTAAACAAAAGAGCACGGGTAAGATGTTTATAGCAAAGATAATTTGGCAGGATTAACAATACCACAGGTAACAGGTAATAGGATTGGGCGGGATTAATGGTATGTTTTGATTGATATTGTTAATACCACCAAATTCTCATTACTATAAGGATTTCCCCCGCGTTCGTTTGTGTACAGTGTTGCAAAACAGTGTTTTTCCTTAATTACAAACGCCCATAGTCAGTCATTGCACGATAAGAGTCAACACAACACATTATAATGTTTCCTTGCTAAAACCGATTAGACCGAAAAAATAACACATTGTTGTCTTGTTTTGACTGTGGTTTAGTCGGATTGCTTGCGGTCGTCGCCCACGTAGGACGCAACATAAGAGACTAAAAGAAAATAAAATATTGTCTGCTTCTTGGCCAATTTGTGGTAATAGACACTTTTAATAATCTTGAGACATATTAATACTTCAAAGATTAATACAAAAAAGTTTTAAAACATATTTACATAAACAAATTTTTAATAGGACAAACTTTTTTCTTTTTTTATGGACATGGCACACGTGCTGCAGGGAAATCCCTAAAGCGTTACAGGGGCGGCGCGTGTGCGGAAAAAGCGATTCACGTTGTCCATCAAAAGGGTTGTACAAGGAGCGACAATCTGAACTTGATACGGATGTGAAATGTTAACGCGACATGTGTTCCTAGCATGGACCGCTTTGGGAAGAATTAAGCGGACTAGATCCATCGAATACTTTCCATGAAAACACTTGTAAAATAGTCACCAACCATTCTTCGATGCTCCAAGGAATCAAGCTCTGGGACTCCAATCCGGAAAACAGCTCTCTTCTGAATAGAATCTAACAAATGCAGTGTATGTTTGTGAGCAGAGTCCCACACATGAGAACAGTATTCCATCATTGATCGAATTTGAGCTTTGTACAGAATTAACAGTTGTTGTGGAGTGTAAAGCTCTTTAGTTCGAGATAATATTCCCAGATTTTGAGAAGCTCTCTTTGCTATGCTTGCAACATATTTATGCCAAGAGATAACTTTAATCGACATTGCCATTTTATGAACAGATAAATCTTTTTAGTGTTCCGTACGGAACTGTCCGTCTGTCTGTTTCACAATGGGTAGAAAAAAAACATTACCGTTCGAAAATCCCTACAGTCCTCAAATTTCATCGGATCACCATATATTTTTTTTTAATCATCGTTAGTAAATTTTGAAAAAAACTATCGAGCCATATTTTGAAAATATATTTTTTAAATGGCCGTTTTACGTAAATTCTGTAATAAAAAAAATACTATTGACTTTACTATTGACTTACTATCGGCCAAATATATGTATTCTTACGAATGTTTGGTCACTGAATCCAAATATTTTGCTAATAAATCTATTGAATTCGAGTAATGGTCCAAAATTGGCCTCAAAGTGGTCAAAAGTCATCGGTAATAACGAGGCATACATATTCCGATGTATCTTTAGTCACTGAATCCAAATATGATACCTGATTTTCTTATACATCTATTAAATTCAGTTAGCGTCTAAAAATGGGTTTTTAAAAAGGTCAAAAGTGCGTTTTTATCTATCTTGCAATCATTTTTATGGATTTATGGAATATTACTTTTTTCAACTTGAGGTACTTAATTAACGTGAGCCACCTTACCTCCAATGACTCTTGGTGCTTGGTAACCGTGAGTCCCTTGCCTTTTACGGCTCAGGGTGTTTGATTAACATAAGTCCCCTTGCCTCTCACGACTCGGGGTGCTTGAGTAACGTGAGTCCTCTTGCCACTCACGGTTTGGGGTGCTTTATTAACGTGAGTCCCCTTGCCTCTCACAGCTTGGGATGTAAAAATGATGAAGAATATTTTTAAAACATTGAAAATTTTAACGACTGAAAAACAGCTTTAGGTAAATTTTTTAGTTATTAAAATAAAACTCTGAAGGTCAGTAAACAATTCACTTAGCATATACGGGCTTACATATTAAAATCCCCGTAAATGTATACTAATAAAAATTTCTGAAGAAAAGATGACTTGAAAAATTTAAAATATCATTTCGCGTTATCATTGTACGAGGCTGGTTTGAAAAGTCCGTGCAAAGTCCGAGAGATGGCACCACCGGCGCGTATCGAGGTCATGTTTAGTTAGTAGCATCTCTTGAATGAACGCACACCAAGTTTTCAGCCATATTGGTCTATTTCTTGGTGTTTGGCATTCGTGTGAATCAAGAAACGTTCTGGACGGCCTGTGGAGGTTACGACTCCAGAAATCATTGATCAAATCCATGATATGGTGATGGATGACAGAAGAGTTAAGGTGCGTGAGATTGCTAGTGCTGTGGGCATCTCGACTGAACGGGTACATAATATTTTGCATAAATATTTGGACATGAGAAAGCTATCCGCAAGATGCATTGCTCACGCTTGACCAAAAACGGAATCGTGTGAAGTGTTGCAAGGATGGTTTGCAGCTGTTCCAGAAGAATCCGGAGGACTTTAAGTGTCGTTTCGTCACTGTGGATGAAACATGGATACATTACTATACTCCTGAGACCAAACAACAATCTAAACAATGGGTTACCAAGGGGGAATCTTCACCAAATAAGGCGAAGACCGTTCCTTCGGCCGGAAAGGTTATGGCGACTGTCCTTCGGGATTCGCAAGGGATAATCCTCATCGACTATCTGGAAAAGGGTAAAACTATTACAGGTGAATATTATTCATCGTTATTGGACCGTTTGAAAACCGAGCTGCAAGAAAAACACCCGCGATTGGCCCACAAGAAAGTCCTTTTCCATCACGACAACGCACCAGCACACACCTCAGCAGTTGTTGGTCGCAAAATTAATGGAAATAGGATTCCAACTCGTTTCACAACCCCCCTATTCTCCAGACTTGGCTCCCTCGGACTACTATTTGTTCCCCAATTTGAAGAAATGGCTGGCGGGACAAAGATTTTATTCAAACGAGGAGGTGATTGCAGACACTAATGGATATTTTTGCAGACTTGGACAAATCCTATTATTCGGAAGGGATCAACAAACTAGAACATCGTTGGACGAAGTGTATAAGCCTAAAAGGAGACTATGTCGAAAAATAAAAAAGGTTTACCCCAAACACATAAGTAGTTTTTATTTTTGCACGGACTTTTCAAACCAGCCTATATTGCTTATATATTTTCATGGGCATCTTAATTGCGAGATGAAACTTTTATGTAAATTATTCATTCATGCAAGTTATAATTTTTTTTTTTTTTTAATTTTTCACTTTATTTATTGAAATTTTCCAAAAACAATATTAAATTTAAATTCTTAGAAAAAATTTAAATCGATTATATGTCTTAAAAAATTTTTACTTTACTAGTTCATATCTTAGCACGTCACCTACAATTATGTTTTATATGACAACCAGATATAAAAAGTCTCTCCTCTTCTCGTTTTTTATGATTTAATCCATCAGGTTATGTTAGGCTTAAGGGTCGTTTTATATTTGATTCTGCTCCTTATAGATACATGAGCAAATCAGATGTTAGATTTAAATTTAGTGACCAATATTACGTCGATATAACATATGTGGCCATTTTTATAACATTTGGATTCAGTGAAAGAAAATACATCGAAATATATTTTCTGTCTTAACCACTTTTGACCATTGTGAGGCAATTTTTGGACCTGATTTCGAAATCAATTGGTGTACGAGCAAATCAGATATCATATTCACATTCAGTGACTAAAAATACATCGGAATATGTATTTCTCGTTATTATTGTTAAGTTGACGACTTTTAACCATTTTGAGGCCATTTTTGGACCATTACTTGAATTCAATAGCAAATCGGATATCATATTTGGATTCAGTGACCAAAAATAAGTAGGAATACATATATGTGGTCAATAGTAAATCAATAGTGTACTCAATAGTATTTTTTTCTCGGATTGGTCAATTTTTTTATCACAGTATTTGCATAAAATGGCCATTTAAAATATATGTTTCCAAAATATGGCTCGGCAGTTCTTTTTTAAATTTTCTTATGATGATTTAAAAAAAAAATATATGGTGATCCGATGAAATTTGAGGTCTGTAAGGATTTTTAAACGTCTGTCTATCTATCACTCTCGATTTTCTCCGAAACTATTTCACATAGAAACTTAAAATCTGGCATTAATATAGGAATCCGGCCTTATCAAGCAAAGTGTAGTTTTGAAAGTTAAATTTTGACTAAAAAAAGGGTCATAGGTTTTCAACAAAGATCGGAAATAAACGTTTGTTTATTTCCGATGTTGTTATGTTTCGTGAAGTCATTGATCATTTTATGCCTCGGTAATAAAATTTTTTATCTTAAAAGCAATCTACGTACGGAACACTAATTGCGCAAGTTCGACTTGCACTTGGCCGATTATTTTAATTCTTAAAACATTTTTTTTTAATCTATCCTGAATTCATAGTATTTTATAATTAGTAATTTAACAAAATTTATTTTGCAATAAATAATAAACAGCAAGTTTCTTCTTCTTTATATTATAAAACAATAATAATAATAATAGTAATATTAATATTGCACCGCACGCCAATCACTGCACATTATAAGCTTATTTAATAAAAAGTTATAAATAACTAGATTTCTTAATTTAAAATCAATTATATTGTTTCAAAATTGAAATACCACAAATGCTTTAATGGTCAATTATAGAAAAAATAAGTGAAAGTATATTTAAAAAACAGCCAAGTGCAAGTCGGACTTGCGCAATTAGTGTTCCGTACGGTGATTGCTTTTAAAATAAAAAAAATGTTACGGAGGTATAAAATGATCAGTGACCTCACAAAACACACCCTAAATGAGGTTTCAACAAAGTTTCTTTACGATCTTTGTTGAAAACTGATGACCTTGAAAAATTTACTTTTTATATAACAAATTACACAGCCCCACAAAAAAAAAGTATACTTTTGATGCGATATATCAGATCCGTAGTATTTTTGCCCGCTGATCACGAATCTGACGTCAGAATATCGCCATCACATCTCAATTTTTTTCTAACCTCAAAAAATAGGTAAAAAATTGGTAAAAATTAAGAAAAATATACTCCTAAAAAATTGATTCAAGCTTTTTCATGAATCCAAAGATGTATTAATATGTATTCGGGACACGTTAAGCTAATATTCATCGGTTGGATTGAGCCATACAGTTCTGTTTTCTTTCTAACCTCAATAAATCAGACAGATATAGTGCTTCTCGAATGCAAAAAAACGAATTCAAATTAAAATTCAACCGATCCTTACCAAATTTGGTACACGGGGGTTTTTTGGGTCGCTGATCACGAATCTGAGGTTGGATTTGCAAAATTCAAGATGGCAGATGTTTTCGTGCCATTTTGAACGCCGAGAAAATTCATCACTCGATTTTTATTCTTCTATCTGCATCCAGGGCACCTCCACGTGGTGACGGTGGGCAACGGTGTTACTCCACTAGCCGGCAGAGTCCCTGGATAACGGCTTAGATGCCGTCATGGCAGGTAGAAGAAAGAGAATTACGATGCAGGGACTCGGAAACCCAGTATCGGCGGTTGGTCAGGGTGGGAAAGCGGGCCCGCAGTCGTCGTCATCCAGCGACCGTAGCTTTTCATGTGTGGGTGACTTGGCTCATGTAGAGTATAATGCTACAAGAAAACGGTCTCACGGTACAAGGACTTTTCATAAGTGCGATAAAAACAGTGATTTATTTTGTTATATTTGCTGTCAACACGTATTGAGTAAAATGGGATCACCGATAACGGATAAGATACCTTATATAAGGATTGTTTTAACATTGAAATACAGCACCAGGATACAGATTGGGTTCCCCACATCATTTGCGGTTCTTGCAAAATAATGTTGTACATCAATAAGAAGGCGATTAAATATTCCAGACCAGCAATATGGAATAGACCATACAGTGAAAATGATTGCTACTTTTGTATGAATGTTGTATCTAGGCATAACCGAAAAAATAAAAGCACTATTACTTATAACGATGTTTCGACAGTAACAAGACCAACTAAACTAATTCCGCCTCCTGAACCACTTGATGCTGATGTTATGGAAACAAATGATTTCACCTTATCAGTTCATGCCGAAAACATTGAGACTGTCGAAAAAGATTCAAACACTGTTACTAATGAATGTTCTAGTTACAACCTATCATATACTAGTGACACAGATAAAGAATTTCTACCATACAACCGTAAACCAGAACCAATACTCGTATCACAGTCAGAACTTAGTGATCTAGTCAGAGATTTAGGCTTATCCAAAGATGGTTCAGAGCATCTTGCTTCCTTTTTAAAGAAAAGACATTTACTTAAGCCAGAAGCTACGATTTCTTATTATAGAAACAGAGATGAAGAATTTCGAAAATATTTCACAATGGACGAGGAATTGTCACTTTCATATTGTACCGATGTAAAAGGCCTAATGGATGAATTTCAAAATAACTCATACGATCCTGAAGAATGGAGACTGTTCATTGATTCTTCTAAACGGAGCATTAAGGCAGTTTTTCTGCATAATACCAACGTTTACGCTCCCATTCCGATTGCTCATTCCACAGTTATGGAAGAGATAAAAATAAAATATGCTGATCATAACTGGAAAATTTGTGGAGATCTGAAAATTGTAACAATATTGCTTGGCCAACAGTCAGGGTTTACACTTTATCCCTGTTATAAATGTCTGTGGAATAGCAGAGACAGGGAACGTCATTATAAGAAAAAAATTTGGCCAACAAGAGACTCGTTCACTCCTGGTGAAAATAATGTATTGTTTCCACCATTGGTAGATCCAGGAAAAGTTCTTATTCCCCCGCTTCACATTAAGCTTGGACTTATGAAGCAATTCACGAGAGCATTAGATAAAAACGGCCCATGTTTCAAATATTTGCATAAAAAATTTCCGAAATTTTCTGAAGCTAAAATTAAGGCAGGCGTATTTGACAGGTCACAAATAAGAAAATTGTTTCAAGATTCATTATTTGTTACTAAAATGAATAAAGTTGAAAAAGCTGCTTGGCTTAATTTTAAAGAAGTTGCAACAAACTTTCTGGGAAATAATAAAAGTCCTAAGTACAAAGAAATAGTCGAGAAAATGGTAAAAAATTTTCAAACATTAGCTTGCTTAATGAATCTAAAATTACATATCCTGGACTCCCACATCGATGATTTCCCAGATAATCTTGGTGACTACAGTGAGGAGCAAGGGGAACGTTTTTACCAAGATCTGAAAATCATAGAAAATCGGTATTAAGAACGATGGGATGACCATATGCTAGCGGACTATTGTTGGTCGCTAAAAAGAGAAACAAGTCCTCAAAAGCGTTTGGGCAGAAAGCCTTTAAATAGGTCATTCGCGGAAAAAAGAACAAGATACAGCCAAAAAAAGGAAAGTTAGGCGCGGGTCTAACTTTCGTAATTCTAGGGCTTAAGGGTCTACTATTTGAGAGTATATGGTTTAAAAGTCCTGGTTTTGAGTTTATTGGGTCTCATTTTTAAAGTTACAGGGTTATGAGGCCTATTTTTTGAGGTTACAGGGTGTGGGAGTCTAAGGTTTCAGGGTTTAGGGTTCAAGAGTATCCCCAACTGTATACCAAATTTGGTAGGAATCGGTTGGTTTTCAAAAATTTTGTCCGAAGTCTTGGATCCGCCATTTTGAATTTTGCAAATCCGACCTCAGATTCATGATCAGCAATCCAAAAAACCCCCGTGTACCAAATTTGGTAAGAATCGGTTGAATTTTAATTTGAATTCGTTTTTGCATTCGAGAAGCACTATATCTGTCTGATTTATTGAGGTTAGAAAGAAAACAGAACTGTATGGCTTAATCCAACCGATGAATATTAGCTTACGTGTCCGAATACATATTAATACATCTTTGGATTCATGAAAATGCTTGAATCAATTTTTTAGGAGTATATTTTTCTTAATTTTTACTAATTTTTACCTATTTTTTGAGGTTAGAAAAAAATTGAGATGTGATGGCGATATTCTGACGTCAGATTCGTGATTAGCGGGCAAAAATACTACGGATCTGACATATCGCATCAAAAGTATACCCCACTTTTTTTTTTGTGGGGCTGTGTTATCAAAGATAACCGACTCGTGATCCTTCAGTCTACGCTTTATGGAGAATTTTTTCCAAATTTTTTGATTAATACTGGGATGGAGAGCGGTTTTTGGCAATTTTTTAAAGTATTATGAAGAAAAATGTATGCGTGTAATACATCATGTATATTTTTGAACTGGTGTTTTTACAAGCTTTCATTTGACACCCCACTCGATGACCTGATAAAAAAAAACTTACTTCCGATTTCCCCCCCAAAATTAACCCTTTAAGTGAAAATTCAACTTTCAAAACTACACGGCTCTCATTGGGCCATCAATTTCTATATTTGTGTCAGCTTTGATCTTGCTACATCAAAAAGTTTCGGAGAAAAACGGTTATGACAGACAGACAGATGGATAGCCAGACAGACAGAGAGACGGATAGACAGACGAACACCGAAAAGATACCATAAGTGTTCCGTAGGGAATTTTCCATTTATACGGATTATTTCTCTAAACAAGCTTTAAAATCTCTAAAAAGTATATGTGTATATTAGTGTTATTTTCTAACGTTATCGTCATTTTTAGTGTTCCATACGGAACACTTGTGAGATATGGTAACTTCGGTGTCCGTATGTCCGTCTCGGATACCCTATTTTCTCCGAAACTATTTGACATAGGAAGTGGAAATATGACACAAATATTGGAACTGATGGCCCAATCAGAGCCATTTAGTTTCGAAAATTAAATCTTGATTTAATGGATTAGTTTTGGGGGGTGAAATAGGAAGTGAAAAAAAATTACCAAGTCATCGAGTGGGGTGTCAAATGAAAGCTTGTGAAAACACGAGTCCAAAAATATATATTACGTAAGTAAGGCAAACTTTTCTTAGTATTATTTTGAAAGAATTGCCAAAAATTGTGCCCCCCTCCCTTCCCGAAAAGTACTGATCAAAAAATTTTGAAAAAACTCTGGAATATTCTTCATAAAGTGTAGATTCAGCGAAAATACATTAAGTTTGATAATTTTTCTAGTATCTGGGGTGAAATCGAAAGTGAAGAAAAAAATTTATCATTGAGTGGTCATTGAGTGAATATACCAGGTCAAATGAAAAACACGAGTTCAAGAAATTTATATGCGCACACTTTTGATAATTTATCTGGTATATAAAAAAAGAAAACTATGTTCCTTGATGTATGGTGAAGGTTTGTGTAATACACTTTTAAGCGTACATTACTGTAACCGCGTGGCGAATCGGTCCTGTACCGAGATATAATTTTTATTTTATTTGGTTATAATTAAACAAATATTTAGTTAATAAATGTTTTACACTTTTATTAGTATGTTACATTCTATAACTATTATACATTATTGACTAAGAAAATACATATTGGAAGTTAAAATGTCAGGGACCTAATTAACTTAACTTAGGTAAGGATTTGATTTAATTTGGAAATCAATCACTGCATGGAACACTAATTGCGCAAGTCCAACTTGCAGTTGACTTTTTTTTAGTGTTTCGTACGGAACACTTATAAGATCACTTCGGTGTCTGTCTGTCTGTCCGTCTGTCTGTCTGTCACACCCGATTTTCTCCGAAACTATTTGACACAGAAAGTTGAAATTTGGTACTAATATAGGAATTGATGGCCTCATCAGAGCCATGTAGTTTTAAAAGTTAAATTTTGACTTAAGGGGTTAGTTTTGGGGGGTGAAATCGGAAGTGAAAAAAAAAATTTTTTACTAGGTCATCAAGTGTGATGACAAATGAAAGCTTGTGAAAACACTTGGTATATTTTTGAGTTTAAAGTAGAAATATAATAAAAAAAATACTGATAAATCTAATGACATTTTTTATTTTAAAATATAAAAATTAGGTATATAATACATACAAAACAGACACAGAAAAGATACAGACGTAGTACCTACATGAGTTGATAATTTTACATAGTTATCTAATCTATTCTAGAGTTTTTGTTAAAGTAGTTTTTGAAACGTCAGGATATAATGGTCGGCATTTACTTACAACTTGCAGGACATATTGCTTTTGGTCTTCATCTTTTGTCAGAAGGTCGTTAAAGTCGGTTATTAATTTAACACCACGCTCAGCCATATCATTAACTACTTTTAATGTTTTGACAATTTTCAATCCTTCTTGGAAGTCATTATTTTGAGGCCAGGTATTTGGATGTTGTCTTAGGAAATCTGTTTTTATATTAAATTGGCCAAAGAATGTAAACGTTTCTTTGGTAAGTAAATTTACCAATCCTCCATCAACTACCTCTTTTAAGTTTCCTTTCCTAACTTTTGGATTTACAACCCTAGCGTGTTGTGATGGTTCATCTGTGCTACTGAGCAATTTATTAGCCATTAACAACTTTTCATCGTCTGTAATGGTGGGATCAAAAAACGATAATCCCACCAACTTTGCATTCAAATACCACAAATGGTTCGAAAATTTGGTCAGGGCTATTTTCTGCAATGTCGGTGTCACATTCTTTATAGTCTAACAGACTATGCAAAATACCTAAATCTTGCTTTGGTGCAAGATGAGCTTTTGGAGCATTGAACCAAGCTTTACAATAAATTTTAACTAGGAAAACAGAAATGGCACGCACAGAACTTTCTTCTTCTTTAGACATCTTAAATTGACGATGAAAAATGAACATTTTTAAGCAGTAAATAGCCTTTGCCATCCACCTAGCGTGATGAATGGCTCCTGGAGTTCTAAAACCCACAACATTGCCGTCTAGTGATCCAACAAATACGAGAACCAACTGCAATAGCTCCTTGTATGTTAGTCATCTCTGGGGTAGCTCTCAGTTAATTTGGTCTCGAATTCAGCAGTAACATTTGCAATTACTTCTGGAGTTAGCTGCTTTTGTATTAGATTGTCACTGATGACTGTGTCGTATTTTCCTTTGTCTATCTTGGGCCACGCAGTGAGGAATCTCTTGAAAATGTCTGGATGAGGTCCAGTGGTTGATCCCATTTTTGTGTCGAATACGCCTCTCAAGATATGGTGACGGCAAGCTAGGTATAACAATTCTCTTCCTAACATTTGCTCCAATATGACGCATGCTCCTTTGAGTCTTCCCGTGTTGGATGCTGTAGTGTCGAAGCACATCGCCTTGACGGTGTTGAGAAGACCCCATTCATGTAGGCATTCATATACGGCTACGGCTTGCTCCTCTCCAGAGCCGTTTGCTGTTACAGGAACTCCCAGCAGCTGTTCCTTTTCGCCATATGAAATAGCTATAGCTATTCGCTCACATTGTTCATTTTTTAAAACACCCGGTAAAAGTTTACCGTCCCAATGGACAACCACGGGCTCTTTTTCAGGAATGTTTACTTTATCAAAAATTGTTTTATTATATTGTTCTCTGAACATTTGCCTTCTATCATGTAATAAAGTTTTCGAGACTTTGTACTCAAGAGGGTCAAGGTTTAGTGCTTCTAGAGTAGCTATTAAAATTCTCGTGGCATTTCTGTCGGATACCTTACATCGATCTAATAAAATGGACAATTTCATGTTTAAAATCTCTTTAACGCCCCTTGCAAATGAAACTTTCATCCTCTTGCTCTCAGATGATCCTGGATCTTTTGCAGCTTCTTCAGGGATGTCCATTTCCTCCAAGCTCTCAAGTTCCTGGTAGATGCTGTCCTCTTCAGTGTCTTCTTCTTCTCCTTCTTCGAACTTGTCTTCCTCATCCGTCTCTAAGAAGCAACAAAAGAAAGAGAAAAAAAAGACTATAAAAACTTGTCTTTTTAGCAGAATAGTAATAATACATAGGTACTAAATTACCTACTTCTAATTATCAAAAGGTATTATTTAAAAAATATAAACTCAATCATAAAGATGCCAAATCATGCTCTCATGTACAATTTTCTTTCAATTATAATGAAACTATTTACTCATTTGTTTATCTATTTTTTAGAATACTAATAATAAAAAAAAAAAACTCACCAATATCAAAAGTTGCTTCTTGGATTTGTCGGTTCATTTTTGCAAGTTCCTTTTGCACCTTGATTTCTTCAGCTCGAGACAACTTGAGATCCACTCCAGTCATGGAACCTGGGCGGCCCTTCTGCCTCTGTTTCACGAGAAACGCCTTATCTTCTTCCGATTTCATCAGAGCCAAGGCATCTTGTTGAGCAATATCAAAGAGATCATCCAACTTTTCAACAAACTGTTTAAATTTGTTCTTGGCCATTTTCGATGTTTTCTTCCGGTCTTTTTGAAGAGTTCTCCACTCGGCGTGAAGTTTTTCCAGCTTAGTAATTGCATCTTGCTCATGTTTAGTCGGGATTCGAGCTTTCTCCCAAAAAATGAACACTTCTCGTATTGTAAGTTTTGCTGATTCTCTTACAGTTAATTTCACAGAACGTAAATTATAAAATAAAGCACACAAAACTTGACGATTTGAGGGTAGTTTACAACCGGTTATCTGGTGAATGGGATAGCCCACAAGAAATATTTTATCCTCGGTCCGGCTTTGTACACCTAATGTGGATGCCATTTCAGAGGCCAATAGGTAAATAACAGTTAACTTGGAAAATGAAACAAAATATATTGCAAACTTTAATTTCAATAAAATGTTTTCAAATGTCTTTTAAAACAATACTATAATAGTTATAAAAACAATAACACACACACTTGGAAAATTAAAAAAAAAAAACGTTAAAATATCTTCACTAGATAATTGTTCGATCTAACCAGCTCAAAGGTACTTTAGAAACTAAACTGAATAAATAAAAGGTCGGTTGTACGCTGAAGTAAAATCACCATCCCTAAAATAGAAATTAGATTCACCCTCCTTTTTACCTGTCAAACGTGTCTTTCTTTGGTAAACTAGTCAGGTAATCCCCATATAATAAAAGATTAAATTTGAACAAAAGGCTCTTTATGTTTGAAAATTGAGTTCCAAAATACTTTTTAACAAAATAATGTTAATTCCGAGACACATTATGTAAAAATCCGTAAAATTCTTAGAATACTCCCAAACTGGCTCCTACTGGTACCAGGTCACGTTTTTGGGGCTAAAGGCTGTTGTAACTCGGTTTGACTTAAAATAACAACAATTATGTATAGAATATAAATTTTGAAGAACAACATTAGCTTTCTTTTGAGATATTAAGCGTGTTTCTATTATTTACCGTTCTGGAGTTATGGCTCCATATGTCAGCTTTTTGGCCAAAAATTTGGATTTTTTCAAACTTTGAGTGACGAGCGGCACGGGTTAACGTCGTTTAATCGAGCTCAAATTTCAGCTATCTCAATATCTGGAAAGGGGAATCGTTTTGTGGAGTCCAGACGTACAAAATTCCGACATCGATTTTTTGCGGTCACCCTAATGTGTAGTGAATATAAGTAATTATTTACGTAGTGCATTTTAGCACCTTTGATCCTTCCAATCTTCGCACTGGAGATGAATGATGATAGCTTTTAGTTATCGATAGTGCATTGCAACCTGCCACTGATAATTTTAACTTATCAGTATTTTTTTTTATGAATACGGCATACACGCTTCAGAGAAATCTCGAAATCGCGGGGATGTAGTGATCTATGTTGGTGTTCAATCGTGGCAGGTTGTATTCAATGGGAAACAAAGTCCTGGGCAGTTCCTTGTGGTTCTCTATACAAAAGAAGTTCTTAAAAAGGAAGATACCAGGAGTGACGAACTGAACCTGCAATGTAATTGCACGACCTGTATTCCTGTCATGCACCACTGTAGGAGGAATCAAGCCGGCTACATCCATTGCACACTCCCCATGATAGTATTTATAGAACAGATTTAAGTCATCAACTTTTGAATGAGGTTCTAAAGAATAAAGGTTGGTGGTGAGGTCTGGCTCCCCTTTCAGACGAGTGTTTATCTTTTGAATAGAATCTAACAAGCGAAGAGTATGTTTGGGTGCACATCCCCGAAGTTGGTCAAATTTGAGCCTCGTACAAGATTAAAAGCAGGTCTGGGTACTAAAGCTTTCTATTAGAATCGGTCTATTAAGAACGTGAACTTTTAGTCGGCAAAAGAACTTCCTTTTTTTTTGAGGTTATTGTTGGCACTCCTACAAACAATGCTTTGTATAGAGAGATTCATTTTAACCTTATTTATGGTTAAATAGTACATTATTGAACATGAGTGCTGCATACGCCTTGCGCCTGTGTTCCTATTATAGGGGCAAGTCGAGAGCATTCGTCAGCAAGTGGATGAAACGATACGCTCAGTTAAAAAATGTTAATCATCTACCAGAACGTGGTAAGAGGAAAAGGGTCGGACAATGACGAAAAAAATGATTATCCACTTCAAAATGCTCCCCATTGGAGCTAATACACTTATCCAATCTTTTATTCCATTGATCAAAGCATATTCATCTGATAACAATATCCTTTAGAGTCTGCATCGTTTTTTTGTTTTACCCCTTCTATGTCAGCAAAATGTCCTCCTTACAGGTCCCTTTTCATCCTGGCAAACAAAAAGAAGTCACAAGGAGCCAAATCCGGTGGGTAGGGTGGGTGGGGCAAAGGGGTCATGCCGTTTTTTTTGTCAAGACTTGGCTGCCGCTCTTCTCATTTCGAAATATTTTGATAAAATTCGCTGGATCGAGCGACTCCACTAGTTCATCAACAGTCCTACGTCAATCTTCAAAAATTAATTCCCGAATTTTGTTGACATTTTCATCAGTTCGAGAACTTGAAGGATACCCGGAACATAGTAGAGTTTTACTCATATCATCCTCTTTGTAAGCAGTTTTTAACATAACAGTTTCTGCGGTACTTTTTTCGAGTAGAAGACAAAATTTCTCAGCTGCGCGTTGTTCCCGAAAATCGACCATCTTAAAAAACGACTAGTACATAAAACAACATTTACACAAAAAATTTCAGGAACTGCGCACCACGTTCTATACCGATGACGCTTGGCAGACTGACTTGGGAGGAATGTAACTACATCTCCCTATTGAGCGAACCGTATACTATGAGCACCGATCTATCCACAACACAATTCCCGTTACTTTTGAAAATGGTATCGTATGAAACGATAGGGCTAACCATTTGAAGTGACGTACAATCAAGAAACCATTGCAATGTAATTTTGGAGTTATATTATCAGTCCGCGAGCTTGGTCAATTTCCACTAACCGATTAGGTCAGCGCACCGTGAAGATATATATTTGGGAATGTCTTTCGGAAAAAGGTTTGGGGAGACTTACTTATTGTCTTTATCTACAATTTGAAAGCTGAAAAAATGCTCCAGATTTACGGGAAGGCATTAGTACTGATTGCCAAACGGTAGTTTATCGATAAAAATGAGAAGTGGATTCTTCAAGAGGATAACGACCCCAAATCTCGTAATACGTGTAGCCAGTGGAAAAGGGAATCCGATACGGTCACACTAAATTGGCCATCTCAGTCGTCCGATGCAAACCTAGTCGAGAACGTGTGGTCATACATCAAGCAGAAGCTTCGAAGTAAAAAGGTGTACACAATGAAGCAGCTGTTACCGCAAATTCGGACAATTTGAAAATCTTTGCCCGAAGAAGACATCGACGCCAATAGGGACTAGACGAACTCCTGAATCATTGGCATGTTATCGACAATACTTTACTATCAAATAATATGAAAAACTTTTAAATAAATTCATTTTTTATGAACAATGCGCGTTCTTACTTTACTGACAGAACGAAAGAATATTCCCAATCTTTGTTATGCTTTATTTACGAAGCGTGTAATATGATCGTGTCCAGATTTATTTGCTCCCAAGCTGACGCCTAACAAATGGAATGACGATGTTAATGGAATCGAGTCTCTCGATGAACTGCCATCTGTGTTATAGCGTTAACTTCTATTTGGTTACTGTTACTTCTAGGTACAATTTTTGCTTAGTTAAGTTGTATAACTTTTTGCTAACTGCAGATATTTGCATGGTGTTTGAACGTGCAATGTACCAGGTGTATAAGTATGAAATGCGGATTTCAGACAACAGATGGTGCACCAATGCAGTTTGTGCTATAAAGATTTGACACTGTGCCATTTTGTTGTGTCTTTAATAAGTTTCAGACGCGCACGAGTGATAAATTGTGAAGCGTGTGCATAGTGTTGTGTTGTGTTCAATATGTCGAAATTTATACCGAACAAAAAGCATTCGCGGACAGCAATAATTTTTTGTTTTCATTTGAAGAAAACTGCTGTTGAATCATACCGATTACTTCGAGAAGCTTATGGTAAACATGCTCCATTGCAAGATACGTGTGAACGATGGTTTCCGAGTTTCAAAAGTGGTGACTTCGATGTTGCAGACAAGGAACGTAGAAAACCGCCAAAAAAATACGAAGATATGGAATTGCAAGCATGGTTGGACGAAGATGATTCGCAAACACAAAAACAACTCGCCGAGCAGTTGGGCGTTAGTCAGCAAGCTGTTTCCAATCGGCTACGAGAGATGAATGGCAAATGGATGGGAAAAGCGTAAAAACACTTGTGACATTTTGCTCGCTCGGTACAAAAGGAAGTCGTTTTTGCATCGTATAGTTACAGGGGATGAAAAGTGGATTTATTTTGAGGATCTCAAGGGCTAAAAAACATGGGTAGACCCAGGCGCATCATCCACATCAACCGCAGAAAGACGATGCTCTGTGTTTGGTGATACCAGAGGGGCGTGGTCTATTATGAGCTGTTAAAACCTGCAGAAACGGTTAATACTAAACGTTACCAACAAGAATTGACGGATTTGAATCGTTCGCTGCTTAATAAAAGGCCAGAATACCGAAAGAGGCAACACAAAGTCATTTTTTTTCATGACAATGCTCCATCACATACGGCAAAACCAGTTCGCGACACGTTGGAAGCACTCAGCTGGGAAGTACTACCCTATGCGGCTTACTCATCAGACTTGGCTCCTTCCGATTATCACTTGTTTGCATCGATGGGTCACGCACTTGCTGAGCAGCGCTTTGATTCATACGAAGATGCGAAAAAAATGGCTCGATGAATGGTTCGCAGCAAAAGGGGAAGATTTTTACTGGCATGGTATTCACAAATTGCCTGAAAGATGGGAAAAATGTATAACAAGCGATGGAGCATACTTTGAATAAAGCACTTTTTATCATTCTTCCGAATTTAACATGTTTTTTTAGAAAAAATTGCGCATTTCATACTTGTACACCTGGTAAATGGTGAAACACGCATACTGTCATCAGTAAAGCTATAGATTAAATTTATATACAAGGTGTAATCAAAATCATTTAATATATTAAAACTATTATGCCTCTGTAGCAGTAGCAATAATAGAAATATATTAATAAATAACGGCCTTGGATAATAACACAGAAAACTTGGGATTCTACTGTTCCTGTGAATCTCTAAATACTCGAGAAATGCCGGTTTGAAGTTAATCAACGTAATTTCAAGTCTCTTCAATCAAGTTCGTAGACTTAAGAAGCAAGATTGTCTTCAAAATTTTGTGAGCTAGTGCGTCATTAGCAAATTCCAAAATCACCGAAAGATTGTTTTTTTTTTTACAGAAACTAACTCGCTTTGACACAATTTTGAATTCTGCAGGTACATTTTTATGCTGGCAGTATCTCTCTTTCTTTAAGAAATAGGCCTTTTTTTAAGTTTTTCAAAGCTGCTCTAAAAAACAAAACATATATTTGGGATTCTTCATTTCATAAGCATAAACTAATTGTTAGACCACTTGGCTCCTCCGCGAATATTATTAAATTATGGAATAAAAATTATCATACTTTGCCTGTATTTCGTCTCTTACCGTCTGCAATTATATCAAAAATCAACTTATTATGGTAAACAATTTTTAGAAAAAGAGCCATGCGAGTACCAACAAACCCACATACAAACATCCAGTCCGTTTCATAAGTCCGTTCTTTCCACTGCGGTACACAACAGTAAAAATGTCGAGATCATACTTTTTCCTAAGAATTTATATTATTTATCATTTTATTATGGTTATAAACATTAAATTAAAATTACGTTTTATTTAAAACAGGCATGGGTGGGTATGTATCTTATGAGGCCACGGAGAGGTTACACCATTTGATACCCGTTAGATCTTAAAAGAACAGTTAATGCAGAACAAATAAAATTATTTTACACACAGTACTACAAGAAGAACGCGGAGATCTCAGGATCTTTTAACTATAATATAAAGATAACTGTGCACTGTAATGTATGTGACATGTACGCGTGAAGACGTTGCTAGTTTTATTATTATTATTAGTTTAATTTTGCATGACGGTGTTTTTACAAAGTAACTTAGTTGTTACAAAGTATGTTGATAGGTTTAATAAAATTATTCCCCAATTTTCAGTAAAAGAACCGGTTGAGTGTGTGCAAGTAGTATTCCGTATGGTGATTGCTTTTAAAGTAAAAATTTTTGCTACAGAAGTATAAAATCACCAATAACTTTATAAAATACACCCCAAATGAGTTTTTAACAAAGTTTGTTTCCGATCTTTGTTGAAAACTAATGACCTTGAAATTTTTGTTATTTATATACATTATATAATTTTAAAGGTAGTGCACGCGTGATAATTTTCGTTTTTTCAAAATTTTTTGATCAGTACTTTTCGAGATAGGGTGGATTCAGATTTCATTTATTGACAAATTAGCTAGTAACTAAAAAATATAACTAATATACAATGAGTAGAATAAGCAATTTAGGTCGTAAGATATGTACATTGCAGAGATGATAAACTTAGATATTTCAACTTAAGATATTTCAGAACATAAACTTAAAATTGCACTTAATAATTAAACTTAATTTGAATTATAGCTAATTTTAAGATTATGCATAGTAGGGTTCTACTAGGTGTACAAGTTTGAAATGCGGATTTTTTTTCTAAAAAAACATATTAAATTCGGAAGAATGATAACAAGTGCTTTATCCAAAGTATGCTCCATCGCTTGTTATACATTTTTTTCCCATCTTTCGGGCAATTTGTAAATACCATGCCAGTAAAAATCTTCCCCTTTTGCTGCGAACCATTCATCGAGCCACTTTTTCATATATGCGCTGCTCAGCAAGTGCGTGACCCATCAATGCAAACAAGTGGTAATCGGAAGGAGCCAAGTCTGGTGAGTAAGCTGCATGGGGTAGAACTTCCCAGCTGAGTGCTTCCAACGTGTCGCGAACTGGTTTTGCCGTATGTGATGGAGCATTGTCATGAAGAAAAATGACTTTGTGTTACCTCTTTCGGTATTCTGGCCTTTTTTTAAGAAGCGAACGGTTCAAATCGGTCAATTGTTGTTGGTATCATTTAGTATTAACCGTTTCCCCAGGTTTTAACAGTTCATAATAGACCACGCCCCTCTGGTCCCACCAAACACAGAGCATCGTCTTTCTGCCAAAGCGATTCGGTATTGCGGTCGATGTGGATGGTGTGCCTGGGTATACTCATGATTTTTTGCGCTTGGGATTCTCAAAATAAATCCAATTTTTATCTCCTGTAACTATACGATGCAAAAACGACTTCCTTTTGTACCGAGCGACCAAATGTCACACGTGTTTTTTTGCGCTTTTCCATTTACCTGTCGTTCAACTCATGTGGTACCCATCTACCGGTCTTCTGAATCTTTCCCATCTCTCGTAGCCGATTGGAAACAGCTTGTTGACTAACGCCCAATTGCTCGGCGGCTGGGGTTTTCCACGTTCCTTGTCTGCAACATCGAAGTCACCACCTTTTAAACGCCGAAACCATCGTTCACACGTATCTTGTGATGGAGCATGTTCACCATAAGCTTCTCGAAGTAGTCGGTATGATTCAACAGCAGTTTTCTTCAAATGAAAACAAAAAATTAATGCTGTCCGCGAATGCTCTTTGTTCGGTATAAATTTCGACATATTGAACACAACACAACACTATGCACACACTCTTCTAATTTATCACTCGTGCGCGTCTGACACTTGTTGATGACACAACAAAATGGCGCAGTGTCAAATCTTTATAGCACAAAGTGCATTGGTGCACCATCTGTTGTCTGAAATCCACATTTCATACTTGTACACCTGGTAACTAACTTAGCCTAGGTATTAACGAACTTAAGATATTTCAATTTAAATGAACTTAAAATTGAACTTAATATTATACTTAGTGTGAACTTAAGTTAATATGGAGGTATGGGGTCGCTGGGTCTTAGCAGACGGCAGCGGGCATGGCGTGGAGGGGGGCGGTAGGCGGTCCTGGCTGTGGGATTGGGGTGGAGGGCGGCTTTGTCCACGAATCTGAGCTGGGTGCTGCTAATAAATTCCCGGATTGTTGGCACTTCATAATAAAACAGCAACTGGTCGGCCAAATGACGGAGGACATCTATTACTACTACTACTACACTTTGTTTCGTTGCTACCGCCGTCTATCACAAATTAGTAAAATTTGTTCCTCTAATACTTATACTAACGCTCACTAAGTAGCAAATTTTTTTCTTCCTGTTTCCGGACTATTCCTACCAGTTTCAGAAAGCGCTAGATGACACTGGAGGTTTCTGGAAATTTCAGTTTCGTTTTATGTAAGCAACGAAACGCAGTGAGACATCATTTCTAACTTTTGCTCTGTACTGTTAACTACTGAGTTTAATAAAGTATCGAGTTATTTTATTAAATATAGATGGATTTTTAAAACAATCATTAAAATCATGTAAGTCTAGAAAAGACAAGAACGAAGGTCTTAAATATAATTTTACCGTTATTTTTAATAAACTGGAACGTGTTTATAGAGATGCCTTGCTATCAAATTTATTTAGATATTTAAATAGCAAACATCCAGAGAAAAACAATATCAGCCTACAGGTCTCTGTGGAGCTGAGTATTGCGGGCAAACCATGGAGCGTTGGCGATGATGCGGAAGACCTGGTTTTGGATGGTCTGGAGGGTGGATCTGCAAGTGCGTGACATCTGGCACCATGCAGGGCTGGAGTAGGTCATTCTAGCTCGGATAATCATCTTGTAGATTATCAACTTGTTGCGTGTAATCCGCTGCATGGACAGGGCTTTTTTGCCATTTTTTTTTTAAATAATAAAAAGAAAAATGTTCGCAAGTATTTCATCATATATATTTTCGAACTTGTGTTTACACAATCTTTCATTTGACTCCCTACTCGATGTCCTAGTAAATTTTTTTTCACTTCCGATCTCACACCCCAAAACTAATCCCTTAAGTCAAAATTTAATTTCCAAAACTGCACGGCTCTGATCGGGCCATCAATTCAAAAATGGACTGTCGTTTAGCCACTTGAATTAAGTACCATAATATTTGTTGACACTAAAAAAGTCGAGCGCCCCAAAGAGCAGACGCCACCAAGATGGGAGCCAGCTTTAGGGCCAAAAAACTTTTTGGCTGGAAAAAGCGGGTCTAACTTGGTCCTCCGGTATTGGCTGCATCTGCCTTTTGCATGTTCCCTCTTAGTTTATCAAGAACAAACTAAATTTATTGATTGATTTTATATAGTTCAATGACAGTCCATTTTTGGATCGACGCTTTTGGGCCCTAAAGCTGAATCCGGCCGCAAAATCAACGTTAAAGGCTTTTATTCGACTCGCTCAATAGAATGAACAACTAGGCAGACGGTTAGTCGACAGGTCAAAATTTCGGGTCGCCCTCTTGGTCTATTATGGAATTTCCCATTTATAGGGCTTATTTATAATAATCTAAACAAACTTTAAAATCAAAACCCACACAGTTGACGTCAACTTCTTAGAAAATTACTTTTCTTTATTCATTCCATTTCAGGTGAAGTTTTTCGGCTGAAAATTAAAAATAAAGGAATGTGCGGATATGCGTCGGGGACGGCTCGACGCCCTGACGTCATTCCTAAAATAGACTGTCAGCCGTGAACACTCATTCATGGAATATTTCTATTGCCGTGAGAGCGCGTTGGCCTTTGAAGGATCCATGCTAAATATAATAAAATGTCTCACCACATTCTGCCTTCTCCGATATTCCCGAGTTCCTACAATACGTACGGCAGATATCTAAATTTTGAAAAAAGAGTTACTACATAACGAAATTGAGTTAAAGAGTAAATAAATACTAATAAATAAAATTGTAATAACAAAATACGTTCATTAACAAAGTAGCCGAGCCCGCGGCTCCGCTCGCGGAGAGTTGATTAGCTAATATCGCCACTGCTTATTCCTTATGTTATCTAACGTAATAAAATATATCCTATAACCCGACCAGAGAACCTATGCATGAATTAAAAAAAAAAAAACGTAAATCGGATAAGTGGTTCTCGAATGATAAGCGCAGTAACAGAGAGACAGAAGGACAGACAGAGGGACGTTGCGCTCTATATGTATTATATATATTATTATTCATTACAAAAAGTTCTTCTTTCTCACATTTGATCAATGTGGTTCCATGTTTGGCTGACGGGCCAAAACCAAGTCAGCACAAACGCTATTACCATTCCGTATTAAGGAATGACCTGACAATGTTACATGTTTTCAAAATCACTGACTTCTGAATGTTTCTGTGTATGTCCGTGTTGAGTCCCAATTGCACTAAATGTGGTGTGAATGTTATTGGTGTAAGGCCTGTGGCTGATATAATGAGGGGGACAATGATGACTTTTTCCTGTCTCCATAGCCTTTTTATTTCCGTTGCAAGGTCTGTGTATTTGGAAATTTTTTCTGTGTATTTCGCTTGGATGTTTGTGTCGTTGGGGACAGCTATGTCAATCAGATAGGTGACTTTTCCTTTTTTGCACTGAAAAGTAATATCGGGTCTATTGGCGGAGACTGTTTTATCTGTGTGGATACCGATATCCCAGTAGAGCTTGTAATCTTCATTTTCAAGTATGGATGTTGGCGTGTATTTGTAGTAGGGATCTGTGTTTTCTATGAGTCTGTATGTTGTGGCTAGTGCTTGGTGAACCACTTTGGCAGCTGAATCATGCCTGGCTGTGTACTCCGTTCCGGCCAATATTTTACATCCGCTCGTTATGTGTTCGATCGTTTCTTTCTGCTGGTGGCATTTCCTACATCTGTCCTCTGCAATAGTCGGGTCTTTGATGATATGCTTTTGGTAGTTTCTGGTTAATATGACTTTATCCTGGATGGCAAGTAAGAAGCCTTCAGTCTCAGGGAATAGCTGCCCATCCCGTAACCAGGTGTATGATTGTTTTTTATTTACGTGGTCTTGTTCTATGTGGTATCTGTGTTTTCCGTGGAGTGTTTTTTCTGACCACGTTTTCATCTTTTCCTGTTGTAATTGGGTGTGACTGTGTGTGTCTGCTGAGTGGTCTGCCCGGGCTAAGTCGAGAGGTGTGTAGTTTTTGTCTGCTTTCACTGTCGCTGTGTGGAGGCTGGTTTGCTTGCTGTGAAAGAATTTCCTAAGTGTGTGTATTTGTTTTGTGTGTAATGATCTGATGTCTATAATTCCTCTTCCTCCCGCCTTCCTCTCGATGGTAAGTCTTTCTTTGCATGCGTTGGGGTGTAATTTCCTGTATTTGGTGAATTGAGATCGTATAAGGATGTGAATATTTTCTATGTCTGTTTGTGACCATTTGATGATACCAAATGAATATGTGAGTATAGGTATAGCGAACGTGTTGATGGCTTTAGTGAGATTCTTAGAGTTGAGTTTTGTTTGCAAAAGTTTCGTCAGTCTGTTTTTGAATTCGGTTCTGAGCTCTGTTTTGATGTGAGTGTGGTTGAGTTTGGTGCTTTGTTGGAAGCCTAGATATTTGTATGTTTCTTTATCGAACATGTTATCGAGCGTTTCATTGTTGATGGTTTCTGTCTCATGGTGGTGCTTCCATTGGCCTTTGTTGATGTGGAGCACTTTGCATTTACTTATACCAAATTCCATATTGACATCTAAGGTGAATATTTCTGTGATTTTGAGGAGTTCTTTCAGCTGTGTTTGTGTGGCAGCGTAGAGTTTTATGTCGTCCATATATAGGAGGTGGTTTATTTTATGTTGATTCTCTTTTTGGTGTCTAATATTGAAGCCATGCTCTGTTCTGTTTAGTATATTTGAGAGTGGATTGAGACAGAGGCAAAACCATAGAGCACTGAGCGAGTCTCCCTGAAATATACCCCGTCTGATGTACAGCTCTTCTGTTTGGATCCGTTCGGTTTGTGTTTCTAGGCGTATTTTGGTTTTCCATGTTTTCATAATTTGCGCGAGAAACTGCCTGAGGTGTTGGTTGATTTTATAGATTTCTAGGGCCCTGATTAACCAGCTGTGGGGTATGGAGTCGAAGGCTTTTTTATAGTCTATGTAACCGATGTGATGGTTTCTGTGTTCTTTTCTGGTTTGTCCCATAATCACGCTATCTATAATCAGCTGCTCTTTGCATCCTCGACTATTTTTCCTGCATCCCTTCTGCTCTTCTGTGAGGATATTGTTGTCTGTTAGGTGTTGTTCTATTTTCTTCGATATTGTGGCTGTGATGATCTTGTATAGGGTTGGAAGACAGGTGATAGGTCGGTAGTTTGACGGGTTTGTGGTGTCTGAGCTATATATATTATTATTATTATTATTATTATTATATAACCGGGCCAAAGAACATATGTATGAATTAAAAAAAAAAAAACACGTAAATCGGATAAGTGGTTCTCGCATGATAAGCGCACTAACAGACAGAGAGACAGACAGACAGAGAGACGTTGCATTTTATATATATTATATTATTTGCTACATGATATTGTTCCATATTTAACGGTTTAGGCAGCGTATTGAAACAGAGCGCGCTAGCGCCAAACTTTTTTCCGACTTGATTCACTATTATTGTCACTACTTATTTCTTATGTTAATTAATGTAATAAAATATATATCTATAACTTGGTCAGAGAACATATGTATGAATTTAAAAAAAAGTCACGTAAATCGGATAAGTGGTTCTCGAGGGATAAGCGCACTAACGGACAGGTAGACAGACAGAGAGACGTTGCATTTTATATATATATTATAAATATAGATTATTATTCTAATTATATAACCTGGACAAAGAACATATGTATGAATTTACAAAAAGACACGTAAATCGGATAAGTGGTTCTCGCGTGATAAGCGTACTAATGGACAGACAGACAGACAAAGAAACGTTGCATTTTTTATATACATTATATTCTTTGTGTGTATTGCAAAGAGAGCGCGTTAACGGCAAACTTTTTTCCGACTTGATTCACTTTTATCGTCACTACTTATTCCTTATGTTACCTAACATAATAATATATATCTTATAACCTGGCCAGAGAACATATGTATAAATAAAAAAAAAATCACGTAAATCGAATCGAATGATAAGCGCACTAACAGACAGACAGATAGAGTGACGTTGAATTTTATATATATTATAGTAGGGGAGCCCAAGGGGCTAAATGGGGATTTACTCGAGCGTCGTGGGGACCTAGTAGATTTTAAAGATTAGGTGATAAAGAGAAAAAAATGTCATATGACTTTTTTCTTTTCAGCGGTGGGGGAAGCGTCTACAGGTTTTCGAAAATGTAAAAAAAATAGTTAAACTGAAATACTCGAGCGCGTCAGATATTAATAGTATATAACTCCCACGTGTCTTTGATAACAAAGGTATGTTAATCTGCCGGTTTGCACGATGGGGGTGGCCGTACGGAAGGGTTGAAAATGGGGTAAAAAAAAATTTATTCGAGTGCGTCAGATTTTTGAAGGGGATGTTGAGTGAACCCAAAAGAACCTCCAATTGCTAAGACTGACGATTCGGACGTGACGCAAGCTCTTGGCGGCTTTTTTTAAAAATGTAAAAAAAAAAAACAAATTTCGAAAAACTCGAGCGCGTCAGATTTTCATAGAGATGGTTCAGCTTGATGTGTAAGATGTGCTGACCAATAATCTGACGATTATTTGGAGGGGTTTTCTTCATCTGACAGTTTGAAAGATGGTTTTTGTCATAAATCGATTAGCGTACAAAAGTTTCAAGTAAAATAGCATGCAAATAATAAAAAACAAAATCAATTTATTTTCATTTTTATTTTATAACAAAATTTCAAAATAAATAAAATGGTACAAAGAATTTTTTTATTAATCTTATTCTTCGTCCGTGGAGTTATTGTCATCCTGCAAGTCTGGCTCGATTTGATCATCAATTTCATTTTCAGCTGGCACATCTGTAACAATAAATTGTCGTAATGCTTAACATGAACATATTTATTTTATGAAAAGTGTGTTATGAAAGCATTGAAAAAAAAAGTATACCTGAGTCTGAAGTTTCGCAGAGAATATCAGGCGTAATGACAATATCTTCATAAGCCTCTGGTAATTGATTACCAACGAACCAGGTCAATTCCAATTTCCCATTTACATTTGTCCATCCGTAAACGGTTGGTGACATGTCAATTAAGTTTCGTTTGTGTGCATTCCTCCACAAGCATGCAATGTATCTTGTTCGTAACAAGTGCGGCAGCAATTCTGATTGGCATGGTGGCAAATAACAGGCATCATAATTACGCACATTCAACAAGAAGGGCTGTGAAGTATCTGCGACCTCGTATGTTTTATTGAAGATTTCAATTCTTGCTCTGTTGACATCTCCAATTTTTTTTAATCCATATAAGTGGCAGACAAAAGATTGTATTGCGCTAAAAGATTCATCAACATTATGATCCTCTGATCCTAAGTCTGCAAATACTTTTTGAAACATTTCGTACTTCAAAAGTATTTCCAGAGGTTTCTTCTTGCCTCGACGGTAAAGTGCCGGGTTGAAATCACAACCTGTTAGCGCATGGAGAGCTGGTAGCGCTAGCGAAACCATTGGCCCAAGTTTGACAGAGAGAGCAGAAATATTGATATATCGGCGTGCATTACTGACTCCGAGATCCATCCATACTTTCACCGATGGTTGAAGATGTTCCATATTAGATAACATGATAACTACGATATCAGTATCCGATGTTCTGATTGCAACAGTGGTGTCTTCTTGTAGCTGACATGCAAGAAATACCGCTTTTGTATCGGCTTCTTCATGATCAGGACACGACAATTCGTGATTGATGATTCGTGTTACTTTATTATCGGTAACTGAATATTCGTAACACAAATCATGGCTCAGAAGTATTGTTTTATTACCGATAATCGTAGCTATTTCCTGATCAGCCCAATGATCGATAAGAAATTTGACAAGAGCTTCTTTAAATTTGATGTTTTTCAAATCTTTCGCGAATTCTGCAGTTCTTGTTTGCTGTAGGCCGGAGATGTTGAAATCCCTGTCATCCACGCTACCTCGAAGAATGTGCTCATTATCTTTGATGGAAGGTGTGAAATAGCGATCAAAAACAATGGCTATTCGACTTGCTGAGTTTTTGAGAAGACATTGCAAAATCTTCTTTGATATATCTCCAAAGCTGAGGGGCATTTCTTTGAAAGTGTTTAAAAAGAAAAAACCATCTACAATTATAAAATCTAGATAAGATGGCGGTTGTTCCATATCTTCAATTTGTTTTTCTAATGCTTGAACCAGTACCGATTTAACAATCTTGTTAATAGAACCATCAATATGGCACAGGGAAAGTGGAACTGGAGTTATTAAAAAGGAAAGCACTTTCTCAAGATCGACGTTCGTGACCAGCGATAGAGCCAACAACCGACCAAATAAATCCCGCTGCAATTTTACTTCATTTGAGTGAGAGATAGAGGAAGAGTGAAAGGGAAAGAGAGACGCGGAGTGGGGAATATATGTTTTACTGCAGCAACACGCGCTCGACTTTAATAATAATTTTTAATACTTCGGCTTATGGAAATCGTCAGAATATACTTTTTCCATAATCCTTAAACTATTTCGTTCAAATTAAAAAAAAAAACAAGACCGCGCTCGAGTAAGTCAAGGTCACGTTTTTTTTTACAACTTTGTGACCCTCCCACCCCCTTGCGTCACGCTCAAATCGTCAGATTATTGAAATACACACTTTTTTGATTATAATTAACCTACATTACCTTAATCTGACGCGCTCGAGTATTTCTACCTATCGATTTTTTTTACTAATCTGATCGGTTATCCTGGACGCACGTTCCAGGATAAAGTGCTAATATTTGCTGGAGGTACTCAACAGGGTACAAGGATGCCCCCTGATGTTAATCTGCCGCGCTTGAGTAAATCCCGAAATGCCCCTTTGGGCTCCCCTACTATTATAGATTATAGATATTCTCTGCGACATAATATTGTTCCATATTTAATAACGTAATAAAATATAGCCTATAACCTGACCAGAAAACATATGTATGTTTAAAAAAAAAAAGTACGTAAATCGGATAAGTGGTTCTCCAGTTATAAGCTCACTAACGGACAAACAGACAGAAAGAGAGACGTTGCATTTTATATATATTATAGATAATGTTTATCACTAATATTTAGGTTGAAAACACAATTCATAAGATGATGAATTAAAAGAAATTCCTCCGACAATACGTACGACAGATTTGAAAAAAAGAGTTACTACATAATAGTATTGAGTTAAAGAGAGAAAAAGAGATAAATACTAATAAATAAAATTGTAATAAGAATATACGTTTATTAATAAACAATGTTAACCTGTCACTAATATTTAGGTTGAAAACACAATTCATAAGAATACGAACTAAAAAAAATAAACGGGTAAAGTGCTAGTTAGACTTACGCAATTAGTGTTGTGTACCGTGATTGCCTTTCAAGTAAAATAAAATCCTTACCTAGGCTAAATTAATTAGGTCCCTGACATGTATATCTTATATATTAAGATACAATATGTATTTTCACGTTTTTTTTAGTCCATAATGCATAATAGCTATAGCATATTAGCTACCTAATAGCCAATAAATCAGTCTAGCTCAATCTAGAATCTAGTAATAAAAGTGCATAATAAATATTTGTTTAACTGTAAACAAATAAAGTAAAACTATTTTCTCTCTGTACAGCGACGCAGCAGCAGTAACTGGAAACTCTATTAACAAAACTTCCACCTTTCTGTCGTGAAACATACTTTTTATAGTTTTTCATAGTTTCTTTTTTATATTAGATAAATTATCAAACATAATGCACTCGTGATAATTTTCTATCAATCTTCACTTTATGGAGACTATTCCAGAATTTTTTCAAAATTTTTTGGTGAGTACTTTTTGAGATAAAAGGGGACATCGATTTTTGGCAATTTATACAAAGAAAAGCGTGCGCAAGTATTACATCATATATATTTTTGAACTAGTGTCTTCACAAGCTTTCATTTTATACTCCGCTCGAAGACCTGGTAAAAATGTTTTTGTCACTTCCGATTTCACTCCCCAAAACTAACTCCTTAAATCAAAATTTAACATTCAAGACTATACGGCTCTAATGGGGCCATCGATTCCTATAGTTGTGCCAAATTTCAACTTTCAGTGGCAAATAGTTTCGGAGATAACCGTGTGTGACAGACAGACAGACACCAAAGTGATCCCACAAGTGTTCCGTAGGGAAATACTAAAAAGATGATGAATCCAAGCTCATAGTTCCAAGCTTTCAAGTTTCTACAATTCAGGACGTGTTCGTTGAGCCACAGTGGATATTTTTGATTTGCCTTACATTATTGGATTTCCATTGTTAAATAATAAGTGCTTATAAATCACAAACAAATATTTTTATAAATCATGTATTCATTGACCTTGCAACATAAAAACAAAACCTTTCTCAGAGTTAGATATAAGTTTAAAGCACACAAGCTAGCGATGCTGTTTATTGTTTGCATAACTTTTATATATAAACAGAAATTTTCCTAACCGAACTAGAATTTTGAAAACTTAGGTTCCTAGAGACAAGAAAGAATAGGCAGAGTATGTCATTTATAATATCGTTTCTCACAAAATCAGTAATCCATTAGAAACTATAATGAGTGCGGGAAGGACAAGCAAAAAAACACTGGACAAAATTTCAACTCTTTTGCAAAGATTTACCGTATTTCACGTTCGTACAATTCCGCTAAAAACTGGAATGATCGCACGTGATTTGCTAGTAAAATTTGTTGGGAATGCATACCAGCGTTGTTACTTATATTGGTAATTTTAATTGCAAGGTATACGTGGTCATATATAACTTATTAAAGTACAAATTTAGAAAATATTCAGTTGTTTCTTACAAATATAATGTTATTTAGTTTATTTTCTATTAACTGAAACTATGCACCATAATTTCACTTCATTGGGTTAGACTTTTATTAATATAGCGAAAGCCAGTAAACTATTAAACATTTTAAATTTTAGAAATCTGACACCTTTACTCAACCAAATCGGAACTTCATCGTGTCCAGTCGCCCTACCTTTAGTCCACTGTTAATCTTGAATGTATTTCCTCTCTTACTGTCTGCAGTTATATCAAGAATCGAAGCTTTGGTTACATCTAAGTTTTAGAGTTTGAATAAGATTGGCACTATAAGATTTTTCTAAGAATTGATTTAATATTTATAATAGTGTTGTTCTAAGACCAAGAAATAAAATTATTTATACTGTGTAACTTGGGTAGTCCCTTGTAAACTGTACGAGGCTGGTTTGAAAAGTCCGTGCAAAAAATAAAAACTACTTATGTGTTTGGGGTAAACCTTTTTTATTTTTCGACATAGTCTCCTTTTAGGCTTATACACTTCGTCCAACGATGTTCTAGTTTGTTGATCCCTTCCGAATAATAGGATTTGTCCAAGTCTGCAAAATATCCATTAGTGTCTGCAATCACCTCCTCGTTTGAATAAAATCTTTGTCCCGCCAGCCATTTCTTCAAATTGGGGAACAAATAGTAGTCCGAGGGAGCCAAGTCTGGAGAATAGGGGGATGTGAAACGAGTTGGAATCCTATTTCCATTAATTTTGCGACCACAACTGCTGAGGTGTGTGCTGGTGCGTTGTCGTGATGGAAAAGGACTTTCTTGTGGGCCAATCGCGGGCGTTTTTCTTGCAGCTCGGTTTTCAAACGGTCCAATAACGATGAATAATATTCACCTGTAATAGTTTTACCCTTTTCGAGATAGTCGATGAGGATTATCCCTTGCGAATCCCAAAAGACAGTCGCCATAACCTTTCCGGCCGAAGGAACGGTCTTCGCCTTTTTTTGGTGCAGATTCCCCCTTGGTAACCCATTGTTTAGATTGTTGTTTGGTCTCAGGAGTATAGTAATGTATCCATGTTTCATCCACAGTGACGAAACGACGCTTAAAGTCCTCCGAATTCTTCTGGAACAGCTGCAAACCATCCTTGCAACACTTCACACGATTCCGTTTTTGGTCAAGCGTGAGCAATCGCGGCACCCATCTTGCGGATAGCGTTCTCATGTCCAAATGTTTATGCAAAATATTATGTACCCGTTCAGTCGAGATGCCCATAGCACTAGCAATCTCACGCACCTTAACTCTTCTGTCATCCATCACCATATCATGGATTTGATCAATGATTTCTGGAGTCGTAACCTCCACAGGCCGTCCAGAACGTTCAGCGTCACTTGTGCCCATATGGCCAGTCCGAAAATTTTGAAACCACTTATAAACTGTTCTAATCGAAGGTGCAGAGTCACCATAATGTTTATCAAGCTTCTCTTTAGTCTCCTGAGGCGTTTTGCCTTTCATAAAGTAATGTTTAATCACCACACGAAATTCTTTTTCGTCCATTTCTTGAAAATCACTCGACTTCCTTGATTCACACGAATGCCAAACACAAAGAAATAGACCAATATGGCTGAAACTTGGTGTGCGTTCATTCAAGAGATGCTACTAACTAAACATGACCTCGATACGCGCCGGTGGTGCCATCTCTCGGACTTTGCACGGACTTTTCAAACCAGCCTCGTAAGTATTGACATTTTTATTCTACTCTTTTACGAGTAACAGACAAAAATTCAAGTGCATATAACTAGCAAATTACTTCTCTATTTACAAGTTTTTTAATGTTTATGTTTAGGAAGATTTACCAGTTCTATCAAACTCTCGAAAGATAGAGAATTACTATAAAGAAAATGCATTTTTCTGAAATAATGTCCAAACTAGAAACACTGGAATATTTTTGACACTACTTTTTCCAAGGAAAAGGTTAACCCTGTACATTCTATCAAAGTCCAATTATTCAATAACTAAACCCAAAATTTTATGGCTCTTATAAACACAATTTAAAACCTTTTTAGTGTTTCGTACGGAACACTTATAAGATCACTTCGGTGTCTGTCCGTCTGTCTGTCCGTCTGTCTGTCCGTCTGTCTGTCCGTCTGTCTGTCCGTCTGTCTGTCCGTCTGTCTGTCTGGCCGTCTGTCACATCCGATTTTTCTCCGAAACTATTTGTCATAGAAAGTTGAAATTTGGTAATAATATAGGAATTGATGGCCTCATCAGAGCCATGTAGTTTTGCAAGTTAAATTTTGACATAAGGGGTTAGTTTTGGGGGGTGAAATCGGAAGTGAAAAAAAAAAAATTTTTTTACTAGGTAATCGAGTGTGGTGTCAAATGAAAGCTTGTGAAAACACGAGTAAAAATATATATATATATATATATATATATATATATATATATATATATATATATATATATATATACATATATATATATACATAATGTAATACTTGCGCGCATTTTTCTTTATATTATTTTTAAAAAATCGCGAAAAATCGCTGTCCACCCGCCTTATCTCGAAAAGTGCTTATCAAAAAATTTTGAAAAAATTGTAGAATATTCTCCACGGGGTGTAGATTGAACGAAAATTATCACGAGTGCATTACCTTTAATAATTTACCTGGTATATAAAATAAACAGAAATTTCAAGGTCATCAATTTTCAGTAAAGATTAGAAACAAACTTTGTTGAAAACTCATTTGGGGGGGTGTGTTTTGTGAAGTCACTGATCATTTTATACTTCCGTTACAACATTTTTTTTTTTAAAGCAGTCAACGTACGGAACACTAATTGCGCAAGTTTAACTTGCACTTGACCGGTTATTTTTTAATATAAATTGCGATTCAAAAATACACGAATATATTTTCTTAGACTCTACAGATTAACTGATTAGATAGTCAATATCTTGGAAAGTATTTAACTTACATTTAGTCAGTCATATTACACAAAATGTGTTTTCATTTGATCATAAGATTGCTCCCTTAAAAGACGCATATTTGTTTTGCTACACTTTGTGGCATCCCTGTATATTTAAAGATAATGTTATTCTTTTTTAGGAACCATAGCACATAGATAGACTTTTGACTCACCCTGTAAGTATCTTTAATTCTAGCTCCTTCAGTTTATTTTCAACAAGGAGCTAGAACAGTCTACTGTCGTAATTCTTTATTACTTGTATTCATGTAGGAACTCCGAAATGCCCGTCATCTTGAGGTGACAACGGTATGGTATACTAGGTAGTATTGAAAGAATGTACAAATCTGTGGTGTGAATGCAGTCGAGGACATTTTCCTTAGTAATTAAGTAATGACGGCCGTGAGAGATCTGGTTTTGTTTAATTTATTCCCTACAACTGCTATATTGGACAAAGACAAGAACGAAATTCAACGTAAATATCATTGATAAACTTTTTAGTCGTTTTACCGTATTATAAAGTTAATCTTTCAAAAAGGCATTTAATTAAAACAAAGGTAAAAATTTCCATTAAAAACATTCGTGTAAAATCAAATTTGTTAAATAAACATTGAATCTTAAATACTTTTCATCAAAAAAATATTGCTGAGAATTCAAAATTACCTGGAAATACTAAACATTGAAAAAATTATATGTTTTTTTTCTTGGAAAAGTTTTTTTAGTCAAAATTTTATAAATATATAAACAAATTTATGTCAAGTAACTTTTCCATAGTAAACAATAAAAATATTTACTTAGTAGGAATAGGAAATTAAAAAACTTAGGGTCACAAATATCTGAGTAATGGTCAAGTGAGTTATAAAGTGATTTACCCAGCATTTTCCGGTAGACAGACATACAGAGAGACCAACAGAAATGAAAAACGGGATGTTTTTCGTGACCCTGAAACCTGCCACAACTTTCCGTACATGAGATATACAAAATTATTTATTCTATGGTACAAGCTTATATGAAAAAAAATAAACAAATATTTGTCTATCGAAATTTGATATGGAATATTGACAAATATATCTCTTAATCTTAACAGGTGAATCCATACAAAAAATTACTAGTTCAGAAAATTCCTTGAGCTACCATGTACTACGTCGCCATTCCTTAACTTTTTTTTATGGGTCTAGCACACGTGCTGCAGGGAAGTCCATAAAGCGCTCCAGGAGCGGCATGTGTGCGGAAAAAGCGATTCACGTTGTTCTTGAATGGCTGTAAATTGTACTCGGTGGGAAACAGCGCTGGGCAAATTATTCCAAAGGAATGACATTCTCCATATAAAAGACTGCTTGAAAAGCGTTGTACGCGAAGTAACAAGCTGAACCTCATACGGATGTGAAGCATCAGCGCGACGTGTATTTCTAACATGCACCGCTTTGGGAGGAATTAAGCGGGCTACATCCTTCGAACACTTTCCATGAAAATACTTGTAGAACAGACTCAAGTCGCCAACCGTTCTTCGATGTTCCAGCGAATCAAGGCCGCCGGTCAATTCCGGGTCTCCAATCAGACGGACCGCTCTTCTCTGAACAAAATCCAACAAATGCAGTGTAAGTTTGGGAGCGGAGCCCCAAACGTGGAGCAGTATTCCATTGCTGGTCGAATTTGAGCTTTGTAAAGAATTAACAGTTGTGGGGTGTAAAGTTTTCTGGTTCGAAATAATATTCCCAACTTTTGAGAAGCTCTTCTTGCTATGCTTGCAACATGTTTATGCCAGGACATATTTGCTCTGAAACTAACGCCCAACAAATTGAGCGACGATGATATGGGATTGGAGTGCCCCGACATTACTATGTCGGGTTCAGCAACGTTAACTTTTTTAGAAAAAAACTGCCGCCTGGATTTTTGTAGCGTTAAATTCCACTTGGTTACTGTCACCCCAAGATAGACTTTCTTCCAGGTCTTTGTTAAGTTGAACGACCTTCTGTGCGGATATTCGCCTGAGCAACCGATGTCCGAGCGTTCAAGGCGAGTGAAGAGACAAGCGTACTGTCATCTGCAAAGCTGTAGATTTGATTCCCGGTCTTTTCCAGCAGATCGTTAATGTAAATGAGAAAGAGACTAGGAGACAGTATGGAGCCCTGGGGCACACCGGCGTTGATTGTGAAGGTGTTAGAAAGACATACGTCGACCGCCACTCGTAAAGAACGCTCTCTGACGAAACATGAGAGCCACAAACAGAACCTTTCAGACATACCATAAGAGCGTAACTTAGCCAACAGTCCATCGTGCCAAACACCGTCGAATGCCTTGGAATATCAAGAGCAACCGCTCGAGATTCTCCAAAGTGTTCAATTGCGTTGTTCCAAACATGTGTTACATAAGTCAGAAGATCTCCTGTTGATCTATGTTTACGAAAACCATATTGGTGATCGCTAATAATATTGAATCGTGCAAGATATTTTAGAAGATGCTCATTGATAACCTTTTCCATGACTTTCGATATTATTGAAAGCAGTGCGACTGGTCGGTAGTTATTTGGCAAGGTCTTCTTGCCTTTTTTAGGTATCGGCTGAACCGTGGCACATTTCCAGCTGGACGAAAATATTCCCTTTCTGTAGGATAGGTTAAAAAGTCTACAGAAAACTGGTGTTAGTTCCCTTGCACAGTTTTTGAGAACTATGGCAGGTATTCCATCAACGCCAGAAGCCTTCTTGGTGTCTAGCTTCATCAACTACGAACTAATGAAAACAAGACTCGTTAGGGGTATGATCTGTGACAATCCAAACAGTTTTGCACAGACATGGAAGAAAAACCGGCCAAGTGCAAGTCGGACTTGCGGAACTAGTGTTCGGTACGGTGATTGAAATAAAATCCTTACCTAGGCTAAGTTACTCGTAATTAGATCCCCGACATATCATCATCATTATGAGTTGTTTCCAATGAGTTTTGCTGTTTGCTTTTTGCATCCCATCGTATTCCGCTAATCTTTTTGTATCGTCCGTCCATCTTGTCTGTAGTCTACATCTGCATCTTTTGTGTATTCTAGGCCTCCATTCAAATATAGGTCGTGTCCATCTGTTATGATTCGTCCTGGCGATATGCCCCGCCCAATTTCACCTTAATATACATATTCGTTGTATTACATCTATCACTTTTGATCTTCTTCGTATCTCGATGTTAGGAATACCATACCAAGTATGAAATGCGGATTTTTTTCTAAAAAAACATGTTAAATTCAGAAGAATGATAAAAAGTGCTTTATTCAAAGTATACTCCATCGCTTGTTATACATTTTTCCCACTTTCAGGCAATTTGTGAATACCACACCAATAAAAATCTTCCCCTTTTGCTGCCAACCATTCTTCGAGCTATTTTTTCATATCTTCGTACGAACCAAAGCGCTGCTCAGCAAGTGCGTGACCCATCGATGCAAACAAGTGGTAATCGGAAGGAGCCAAGTCTGGTGAGTAAGCCGTATGGGGTACAACTTCCCAGCTGAGTGCTTCCAACGTGTTGCGAACTGGTTTTGCCGTATGTGATGGAGCATTTCATGAAGAAAAATGACTGTGTTGTGTCTTTCGGTATTCTGGCCTTTTATCAAGTAGTGAACGGTTCAAATCGGTCTATTGTTGTTGGTAACGTTTAGTATTAACCGTTTCCCCAGGCTTTAACAGCTCATAATAGACCACGCCCCTCTGGTCCCACCAAACACAGCATCGTCTTTCTGCCAAAGCGATTCGGTCTTGCGGTCGATGTGGATGGTGCACCTGGGTCTACCCATGATTTTTTGCGCTTGGGATTCTCAAAATATCCACTTTTCATCCCCTGTAACTATACGATTCAAAAACGACTTCCTTTTGTACCGAGCGAGCAAAATGTCATACGTGTTTTTGCGCTTTTCCATTTGCCTGTCGTTCAACTGATCTACCGGTCTTCTGAATCTTTCCCATCTGTCCTAGCCGATTGAAAACAGCTTGTTGACTAACGCTTAATTGCTCGGCGAGTTGTTTTTGTGTTTGCGAATCATCTTCGTCCAACAATGCTTGCAATTCCACATCTTCGTACTTTTTTGACGGTTTTTCCACGTTCCTTGTCTGCAGCATCGAAGTCACCACTTTTGAATCGCCGAAACCATCGTTCACACCTATCTTGCGATGGAGCATGTTCACCATAAGCTTCTCGAAGTAATCGGTATGATTCAACAGCAGTTTTCTTCAAATGACAACAAAAAATTAATGCTGTCCGCGAATACTCTTTGTTCGGTATAAATTTCGACATATTGAACACAACAACACAACACTATGCACACACTTTTCCAATTTATCACTCGTGCGCGTCTGACACTTGTTGATGACACAACAAAATGGCGCAGTGTCAAATCTTTATAGCACAAACTGCATTGGTGCACCATCTGTTGTCTGAAATCGGCATTTCATACTTGTACACCTGGTACTTTTATTTAAAGCCTAAGTTTCAGTGTCATTTGTTAACAGCGGCAGTACATATTGATCGAATACTCTGGCTTTTATTGTATTTGGGTTGTCCAATTTAAATGTAGATTGTAACCTTTCGAACGCAAACCAAGCCCACCCTTCTATCCAAGTCAGTATTTTTTGATGTTTCGATTTTTTGTCCTAAATATATGAATGTTTGTACCTTTCCTATTGTTTCACCTTCTCTTAATAATTCCTAGCTGTTATCTTCATTTTCGTTGTTCAAATATTTGGTTTTGGTGAAGTTTATTTTTAGACCGATTTCTCGAGACTTGTTATTTAATTCCATCAGAATTTCTTGTAATTCTTCTTTTGTGTTGGCGATCAGAGTGACATCATCTGTGAACCTTAAGTGATTTAATCTCTCACCGTCCATTAGTATTCCTTTATTTTCCTACTTTAACGATTTGAACATGTCTTCTAGAGTCAACTTGAACAGCTTTGGGGATATCGAACCGCCTTGTCTAATTCCTCTTTTAGTTTTGATTTTATTTGTTTTTTCTTTAAGCATTGTTTGTGATGTGGCATTTTTATATATCTATTCAAGGAGAGTTGCATATCTATTGTCAACTCTGCTGTTACTTAAGGCGTTAAGAGCTGCCCATATTTCTACCGAATTTTTTTTCCTAGTCATAGCTACCTAACAGTCAATAAATCAATCTAGCTCAGCCTAGAACATAATCATAAAGGTGTAAAACAAATATTTACTACCTAAATATTTGTTTAATTAGAAACAAATAAAATAAAATTATTTTGTCTCGGTACAGCGACGCGGAGCAATGATTTGAACATGTCTTCTAGAGTCAACTTGAACAGCTTTGGGGATATCGAGTCGCCTTGTCTAATTCCTCTTTTAGTTTTGATTTTATTTGTTTTTTCTTCAAGCATTGTTTGTGATGTGACATTTTTATATATGTATTCAAGGAGAGTTGCATATCTATTGTCAACTCTGCTGTTACTTAAGGCGTTAAGAGCTGCCCATATTTCTACCGAATTTTTTTTCGTAGTCATAGCTACCTAACAGTCAATAAATCAATCTAGCTCAGCCTAGAACCTAATCATAAAGGTGTAAAACAAATATTTACTACCTTAATATTTGTTTAATTAGAAACAAATAAAATAAAATTATTTTGTCTCGGTACAGCGACGCGGAGCAATGATTTGAACATGTCTTCTAGAGTCAACTTGAACAGCTTTGGGGATATCGAGTCGCCTTGTCTAATTCCTCTTTTAGTTTTGATTTTATTTGTTTTTTCTTCAAGCATTGTTTGTGATGTGACATTTTTATATATGTATTCAAGGAGAGTTGCATATATATTGTCAACTCTGCTGTTACTTAAGGCGTTAAGAGCTGCCCATATTTCTACCGAATTTTTTTTCGTAGTCATAGCTACCTAACAGTCAATAACTCAATCTAGCTCAGCCTAGAACCTAATCATAAAGGTGTAAAACAAATATTTACTACCTAAATATTTGTTTAATTAGACACAAATAAAATAAAATTATTTTGTCTCGGTACAGCGACGCGGAGCAATGATGCACTGAAAGATATATAAAAAGAACTTCACCATATTGTCAAGCCATTTAGTTTTTTTTTATACCAGATAAATTATTAAATGTTGCTAAATACCTGCTAAATCTACATTTTATGAAGACTATTCCAGAATTTTTTCAAAGTTTTTTGATCAGTACTTTTTGAGATAAGAGGGGACATCGAGTTTTGGCAATTTATATAACAAAAAGCATGCACAAGTCTTACATCATATATATTTTTGAACTAGTGTCTTCACGAACTTTTATTTGATACCCCGTTACAACGATTTTTGTCGTTTTTTTTTTAAAATATAACCTGGTAATTTTTTTTTTTCACTTCCGATTTCACCCCCCAAAACTAATCCCTTAAGTCAAAATTTAACTTTTAAAACTACGCAGCTCAGATTGGGCCATCAATTCCTATATTTGTGCAAAATTTCAACTTTATACGTCAAATAGTTCACACAAGTCACATACGCATATGCCTGAACTAATCAAACCACTAATTTTCAAGAGACTACGTTAATATCTGAACTCATCTATCCACCGTACAATCCAAATTTTGCCTTCAGTGATTTTTTGTCTACTTCCAAAAATTAAAAAATATATGAACGCTCGTCGTTTTTTGAGATCTCTAATCCCATTAACTAAATATTATTACGAAGAGCTTCTTGAATAACGGTCTGCTCAAGGGGCGGTTTTAAAGGATCTGTTAATCAAATACTGATTAAAAACTGAAATGTTAAGTTTTATTTTTATCGTTAAACAATAAGTTACACGGACCGGAGTTGCACAGTACAGATATCCGATATGTTTCTTAAAGGCAGTCGAGAAATCTGATCAACGAACGAGTCTAAGGAGTAGTAGAACTGTACTTCGTGTAGTCATACTAGTCAATCTAAAGATGACAAGATTGTCCAGAACCACAGACTATGATTGTTATCTGATTAGGAATAATAGCAAATCAGTGCTTTTTTATGGTCCTTTTACACGGTCATATCAGTCCTCAGACAGTCTTCATACATGAGCTATTTTACACATATACACTTTGGGACAGTATGACAACACGTGTTTGAACGCGAAACACACATAACACTTTGAAAGATAACTCGGACTGAGAACTGAACAGACGGTGTAAAAAACAAACCTCCTTCCGAACTGAAATGAAACGTGTAAAAGGACTATTATGGTCCTTTTACACGGTCATATCAGTCCTCAGTTCAGTTTCAGTCGAACTGTCCGTTTTTCCTATGTGTAAAAAGGAAAAACTGAAAACAGAACTGAAACGGAGACTGACACCTGACGGTATGGGGTCCTTTTCTTCCATAGTTTCATCAACGCCACAGCTAAGGCTACTGCAGTGAGACAGTCTTCATACATGAGCTCTTTTACACACGTACACTTTGGAACAGTATGACAACACGTGTTTGAACGCGAAATACACATAACACTTTGAAAGTGTAACTCGGTGCCCTACACCATATGATAGAAGGGGTATGCGATTATATATATAAGTGTAATTCGGACTGAAAACTGAACGGACGGTGTAAAAACAAACCTCCTTCCGAACTGAAATGTAAAAGGACCATTAGGCTACTTTCTGATTAAGAGCAATAATAAATCAACGCGTTTGAGCCATCTGATCTGAGGCTCTAAAGATTAAATGGTATTTTCAGCTGTATATGTAGTTTATTTATACTTAAAGGTAGTTTAATATTCTTATTTGTTATCGAATTAATGTATAGTGTGGACCTTAATATTGCGTTTACTTCTTGTATACAGTCATGTTCTCTTATCATATTTTTCTTTTCGGTGTCCTTGTAAACACTACGTTCGTTAAAACATCATACTATCATATCAGTAACCACTCTAACCTTTGACATTTTCCGACACATATCAACTTAAACATTTTTTGTGTCTTTAACATGAGAAACAAACAAAACTTTTAATTTATATTACATGATATGCATAACACTCTAAGATTTTTTTTTTTAAATAACTTTTGCATTATATATATATATATATATATATATATATATATATATATATATATATATATATATATATATAAAGGATTTTCTACAGCTGACGCTGTCTTCCTTCTCTCAGCCTTTGATTCCATCCGTTTCTATCTTCCCAGTCTCCATCTGTTAGACCCCTGTCCTCCATAGCCTCGTCCACATCGCCTCTCCACGATCGTTTGGGTCTTCCTCTTTTTCTTCTCCCTATAGGGCTCCTCTCCGTTATTTTCTTTATCCACCTATTATCTTCGCTCCGTCTTATGTGTCCATACCATTTTAATCGTTTTTCTTCAACGGTGTTTATTGCGTTCTCTTTGATGTTCATTCTGCTTCTTATTTCTTCATTTGTTATTCTCTCCATACGTGTCACTCTACAACATCTTCTCCAATACTTCATCTCTACCGCGTTAATTTTAGACTTATTTCTTTTGTTGATCGTCCATGTTTCTGACCCGTATGGCATTATGCTTTGTATTATTGATTTGTATATGCGTGTTTTGTTTCTCTTTGTAATATGCTTGTCCCACAGGATCGAATTTAATTGTCTTATGCATGTCCGCGTTTGTCCTAATCTAGCTTTAATCTCTTCTTCTGATGTTGCCTTTCTTGAAATGATGGTTCCTAAATATTTAAATCTATCGGTTCCTTTGATTATTGTTTCGTTATCAACTTCTAGATTCTACACGTTTCCCTCCTTTCTTGTTAGATATTCCGTTTATTGCCAATCCTGCTTTAGTGTATTCTTCTTTCAGTTTTCTTACCATATAACTAAGGTCTTCCTCATCTTGCGCTATGATTACTTGATCGTCTGCGAAACTTAGAGTATATAAGTAATCTTCTCGTATTGAGACTCCCATTCCACTACATTTTTGCTTCCATTTTTTTAATGTTTATTCGAGGAATATTTTGAATAGTGTGGGGGATGTAAAGCATCCTTGTAATAGGCCTTTTGATGTTTGGAGTCTCTTCCCTATTTTATGTCCTATTTTTATGTTCACTGAGTTGTTTTCGTAGAGAGCTTTTACTGCGTTCTTTGTCAATGCCTATTTCTTTCATTGCGTTCCATAATCTTTGTCTTGGTACTAAGTCATAGGCCTTTCTTATGTCTATGAAGGCTAAATGAACTTCTCTATTCTTTGCCAGTTTTTTTTCCATTGTTTATTTTATAGTGTATATGTGGTCTATACATGATTTTCCGGCCGTAAAGCCTGCTAGGTCTTCTCAAATTTTTCCTTTTATATTTTCGTCTATGATATTTTTAATAATTTTTCCATACAAACGTCCCATACTCGATATTATCCTTAGGCCTCTATAGTTTATGCATTTTCTGCGGTCTCCCTTTTTAAATACAGATACTATATAGGCTGGAACATGTTTCTCAGCATTCGATGTAATTTATTAGACCCGTACTTAATCATTTCATTTACCACACCCCCAGGCCCTGCAGATTTATTACTTTTGAGTGTTTTTATTGTCTTCTTTACTTCTTCATAGCTTAGTTCTATCTCTTTTTTTCCTTATTCTGTTCTTCTTTAGGGTTCTCTTCCTAGAATTCTTGTTTGTCTTCTGTTAGCAGCTTCTTATAATATTCTTCCCACTCGCTTTCTGGGATATACTCTATATACATCTTCTCTCTATTGTTGGTCCTTAATGCTTTAATTATTCTCCACGACTCTGTGCTTCTAGTTCCTCCTATATACTGTTCTGCATGTTCGTACGATTTTTCCCATCTCTTGTTCTTTTCTTTGTTTATCATCCTCCTCGTTTTTCTGCATTTTTCTCTTTATATTTCTGTAGATCTTCTGATTTTGTATTCAGCCATTTTTCGTATAGTCTTTTTTTCTCCTTTATAGATTCTTTGGTTTTTTCACAGATTCTATTAGTTGTATATATAGGGCCTAAATATATAAACATTTTCGTATAATGGACTTTATCGACCCCGTCAACGAGAGAAATAATAAAAATGAGATAAATTATTGTTAATTATTAATTAGTAAACTATTACAAAAACAAGATAATATTATGACTATTTTTTTGACAACGATCAACAGAATTTAACGTCATAAAAACGAAATCTGGTGTTGTAACGACAAAAGTTCACAATGATTAGGTAATCTTATATTCACAGTCATATTTATTCGAGTTAATCAAGCTAATCAATTCGAGACCTATATAAACAAGGTTTAAAAACACGGCTGGTAAAATCCATCACAATAAAAACATAAAGCTGTGCTACCACTGAATTCTCAGAATTTCGAAGAAGAAGAGAATATAGAAGTAATTTGGGGTCGAACCCTCTCGTTAAAGATGACGTCACTGGAAGGTCCGTCGCTCCATCTGTTGCCTACGTGAGGGTATAGCTGCACGTGCCATTGACTCACTCGTCCGATTGAAGCCGACGAGAAATCGAGAACCGACTAGATTAATGGCAAGAGTCAACTAGACCTATGTTTTGAAATAATTCTATCGTAGAGTACACGAATCCGTTCATGTTATGTAAATTCGATGTGATCTGGTAGAACCGATGAGAACCCTTTAAAATCCATATATATTCCATAGATTGAGGAATCTTCTTTTGATGTTTCTAAAATTGAAGTTCATCATTTTTTTAGTTGCTTCTACATTATTTTCATTATTTTAAATGAGTTACATTTTCATCCAGTGATATTGAGCTGTTTTTGTCACTTTAAAACAAATAATTGTTGTAATGCTCCGAAAAATTGATTTGGCATGCTCACACTTTTCCCTTCAAACATAATTGAATTCCGTAGTTATTTTAACATTGCAATACACAAAAAAAAAAAAGAATTCCGCACTAACCAAAATAAAAACGGCTTGTGATTGCTTTACGTTAAAAAACTAAACGAATGCATGATTAATGGGTTATTTGATGACGACGAATCCTTTATGCTAGGAACTGAAATATTATTACCCTCACCCAAAACCCAACTTTAAATCAAAACATATATTTTGTTTTGTGGTGTCCAGCTGTGTACAATTACGCATAACACAATTATGTTTTATGATATCATGTACTATTTAGCACAGATACAGCCTCTCGTACCAGAAATTAGAACATCATCTTCTTACCTATTTTAAAGCATTAAAAAGAAGCCAAAGGAACCATCTATAAATTACGTCAAGCAAATTTTGTGGTTTTTCGACCCCTCCCCCTCCCCCTATGTCACAGGTTGTCGTATTTGAGTGATCTCCACTCTCCTGCTGTGACGTCACATTTTTCTTAATTTATTACTACTTGCAATGCAGACGCAGGCGGTACCCATAGGTTGTTTTTCATATTTATTATGTGATATCACAAAAGTCTTAACTCCTCCCTCCTCCCTGTCACGCTATATCATACTCTATAGATCCCCTTTCCCCCTCATTGTGTGATGTAATTAATGGATGATCCCTAAAGTTCCACTTAATTTGTCGTCTTATTTTTGCGACGGTGTTTTTCACTTATCTACCTAGCTATGAAGTAACATTCGCAGAACTTAAAAAATATATTTTTAGTGTTCCGTATGGAACATTTCAGTGTCTGTCCGTCTGTCTGTCTGTCTATCACACCGAAACTATTTGACATAGAAAGTTGAAATTTAGCATTAATATAGGAATTGATTGCCCCGTCAGAGCCGTGTAGTTTTGAAAGTTTAATTTTCACTTAAAGTGTTAGTTTTAGGGGGTGAAATCTGAAGTGAAAAAAAATTTTTACCAGGTCATCGAGTGGGAAGTCAAATGAAAGCTTGTAAAAACACGAGTTCGAAAACATATATAATGTAATACTTGCGCACACTTTTCTTTGTATTAACTTTAAAAAATTGCGAAAAATCGCTGTCTCCTCTCCTTATCTCGAGAAGTACTACTTCGTAGCAAAAATTTTTATCTTAAAAGCAATCAACGTACGGAACTCTAAATGCGCAAGTCTGACTTGCACTTGGCAGATTATTTCTACTTAACTACTGTCTATACAGTATAGTGTTTTACGAGTGGTTTCTATCCATCCAAAAGAGATCATTTTTTTTGCGTCTCAAAAACGACGCTACAGCTGCTTTCAACTCATCATCTGAGGAATGTCGACCTATGAAGTCTTTTTTCAGATGTCTGAACTAAAAGAAGTTGAGGGGCGCTAAATCAGGACTATAGGGTGAATGTTATAACTCGTTGGGTCCTGTGCGAGCCTTGTGGATCCTGCAGTTGTCGAGAAACAGCGAAAGTGTAGTACTTCAGGTTTTGAATTGTCCTACTGTAAACCACTTAATTAATTGTGAATTCTTTTCCATATATTCAATAACGAAAATTCCTTCGCAGTCACACAAAACGGTCGGTGCTGGAAGGATCCCAATCGAACACACAAGTCTCGTCGCATATGGCAATTCGCGACAAAATAATTCTAATCGTTTTCTTAAGCGGCCCAAAATTTTTGAGAAATTTATCTCCTCGTCAGTTTCTGCTCTGTTGTCTGGAATTTGGGCTTACATCGTCCAGAAACTTTTTACATTCTTAAATCTTCGTATACAATCCTGAAAAGTTTAGTTTTTGGATACTCTATCTTCTTTAGCAGGCATTGGAATCCTCGTACATCGATCTGACAGCAACAAATCCTCAACAAATCCTCAACAAACCTGATTTCTTGCCTCAACCGGTCTAAATTGAGTCTGGGCCGCGTCAAAACTGTTTAAACCGAAATTTTACTTGAAAATAAGATGGACCGTCATTATCGTACACCTAGGCTATTCTCTCATGAATAATTTCTGGTTCATTGAAATCTTTAGTAACTTTATCACTGCGTGATGGTCCAAATTACTCTTTCTTATTTTTCGGAAGAAAATGAATCGTAAAAAACTGCAAAACGTAACGAGCTTGTACGAAATTTCGTCAAAGTAATTTAACAACCAAGCCATTTTTTATACGGTATCATTTTCATGACTAGGTAGTATTTTTAAGTTATTTTTATACGCACTGTTCATGCTTTAAAATAACTGAAACGAGGTTAAGTAACTTCAATCATCTTGAACACGACAAAACTTGGAAAGAATAATGTCTGCTAGCAGTTATTTATGTTGGAAGATGGAAAAACTAACTAACTTTAAATGCTGAACAGACAGTTTAAGGTATGTCTTACGAGTAACTGTTAGTTTTGCTTGAAATTTTGAGGAATAATAGATTGTAATATCACTGCTTCAATATAAAAATGGTTTACCACGCCGTATTGTCATAATTAATAATAATTAAATGTAAAATTTCAAATAATTTGCACGTAAAATATATCCATACTTTTTCTTCGATGCGTTTGCGTTTTTTGACAGTTCTTATTGTCGTAGTATGTGCCTTAAAAGGTAAAAAGTCACCAAAAAATATATACGTAAAAAAATTACTTTGCTTCCGTTTGTTAAAATATGAAGGCAGTTGTTGCAAAAATATTAGATAAATATTACTTTCTGATATATTTTATGAAGCGAATTTTTGCTATGGCAACGTAGCTTGAAGAAGCTGTTTAGATTAACAAAGACCTGGAAGAAAGTGTTGGATGGACATAGCCTGCTCAATTACTTTCAGGGCGATGCGCACCAGGAACACGCGCTTATACATCACGTTCGTTCAGCTCGTCACTCCTTATCCTCGTGCCACCCTTTTCAAGAACTATTTTATGGGGATATCCCTTTAGAATGAATTGCCCAAGACTCTGTTTCCCATCGAGTACAATTTGCAGCCATTCAAGACCTCCATGAACAGTTCTTTCCTTCTTTTTGTAGCTATATCAGCATAATCTTGTATCGTATGATATTGGTATTGTTAGTTAGGTTATTCACTTAACTTCTATGTAAAAATACGTACTCTTCCACTAAAGCAAATACTGCAAGATTACCTACAGCTTGCTTCAAGTACAATAAAATTACTTAATTACTTTATTAACCGATACTAAATATATTTTTGTAAAGATTAACAACTGCGTTATCGCGTTTGGTAGTACAATTACATTTTCAAACGCTTAACCAAGACTTACTTTAACTACTAGCGGAGTTTACTAAAACGGAAAGAGGTCATTTCAGCGTTGTCAAGTTGCCAAATATTTTTAATTTTTCCCTAAATCATTTCATGATCAAAATACTTTAAAACCGGAAATACCTACGTAGAAGTATTGTATTTAAAAATTCTAAAAGTAATCAGCAAGATAAAGCCTGTTATTCTTTTTCAAGTATAATTCGTTTATTCAATCCTAGTCTATTTAAACTTCTATTTATCTTATTTAGATTAAATTATTTTTAAAACAGTTATTTTTTATTAATTTTTATGAACTACGAAGTTTGTTTTTAAGAATTGATAATGTAAGAACAAGATTCCTACAATTACCACAGATAAAGATATAATCAAACAAGTTATTCCGGTTTTTAGATATTAATAATTTTTAAAATATGTAAGTGCCCCGAAATGGGTATTTGTAACGATATGTAAGTAAATTGCTGTAAATTTATTCCTCAAAACCTAATCAGTTATTAAGTTACAGATTACCATTTTCAAGATTTTATGTTGACTAAAACATCAATACATTATTTCGATTTTTAATTTTGAAATGAATATTGTCACAATCTTGTAAAGATTTGTTAAAAACAATAATCAGAATCAATATTGTCTTCGTGTTGTTAAATAACATAAATTACATCAACAAAGGGAAAAATAAACAGTTCACTAATAAAAAAAAACATAATAGTAATAATTAACAGACATTGGTACCGTGCGCGCCACTGTCAAAGGTATTTTAAATATCAGTGAGACAGAAAACAAGCTATCTAAAAAATAGCGTAAATTAAATTGTGGCAACGCAGCGTTTATACTTTGAAGCCAAGTGACCAGATAATGTTTGCTGTCTTTTTCTGATACATATTGTCGCGGTATTATTTGAGGTAGCTGATGAAACCGAAGGTCGTTGTAGTACTACGGCAAATATTTAGAAATTTAATGTGCTTGCGCAGGCGCTTACTGTACCAGCCTATTAAGTGGAGGCTCATGCCACCTTTGATTGTTCTGATAGCTTCGTAAGTCTAAAGTTTGATTTAAACTGCTTAAAACTACCGCGAAATGATTTTTGCGCAGCACACAGGTCAAAATTCTGAAGCAAAGCAACTTTCTTAGAACTGGTGACGTTATCGCGTTAAATGGAAATTTTGTTATTAACTACTTATGATAATTTATAGTTTTAGTACATTTTTGTACGTTATAAAACCTGGTAACACGTGTGTGTCTAGCTATCGGAAAAACAATAAATGCATTTATTTTTTATGTGTGATGATCTAATATACACATAACCTATGATAGTAGTTTTAAATAAGTTTTGAACTAACGAAGAGCCGCTGGAGGAAACTTTTTAGTGTTCCATACGGAACACTTATAAGATCACTTCGGTGTCTGTCCGTCCGTCACACCCGATTTTCTTCGAAACTATTTGACATAGAACGTTGAAATTTGGTACTAATATAAGAATTGATGGCCTCATCAGAGCAGTGTAGTTTTGAAAGTTAAATCTTGACTTAAGGGGTTAGTTTTGGGGGGTGAAAAAAAAAATTTTACTAGGTCAACGAGTGGGGTATCAAATGAAAGCTAGTAAGAACACGAGTTCAAGAATATATATAATGTAATACTTGCGCACACTTTTTTTTGTATTATTTTTAAAAATTCGCGAAAAATCGCTGTCTCGAAAAGTCCTTATCAAAAAATTTAAAAAAAATCTGGAAAATATTCTCCACGGGGTGTAGATTGAAGGAAAATTATCGCGCTAGTATACAGAAAAAAAATCAAGGTCATCAGTTTTCAGTAAAGGTCGGCAACAAACTTTATTGAAAACTCATTTGGGGTGTGTTTTGTGAAGTCACTGATCATTTTATACCTCCGTAACAAAAACGGAACGCAACGTACGGAACACTAATTGCTCAACTTGCACTTGACCGGTTATTTGGTTTAGGGATTGTAAATAGGTTCATTCTGTCGTCAATGGGAGGATGTTATGACTTGTCCAAACTTGCAAATATGTTTGAAATGTTCTTTAATTATATTGTAGGTAGCTTGGGTTAAAAAATATATATTTACACAGAAATAGAGACCTATATTTTAACTTTCTATTTCCGAAAATTATTTGGATCAGGTTTAGTTGAACAGTTAGTTATAAATGGATATAACTTAATGGGTACGTTGGTACCTTGACACAATGGCTTTACACAGTAATTATCACCGCTATATCAAGCAGTTTATTTTTACATTAAACATATGTTTCGCTAATCATGTTAACATCATCAGGAGTGGTAGTTGTGAGGGCAAAAAATGAAGTGTTTGCTGTAGTAGTGATAACTGCTGGGTATAAGTTAATAGAATATTTTATGGCAGAACAAAAATGCCGAAGGAAGCACCGTTAAAAACTATTGAATTTCAAAGTTGCATAAAATATGAAAAATCTGTAGGGTAAAGAGTCAGAAATTCAATAAATATCATCAATTTATGTAAAATAATCACATGCAAGATTAACATTCCTAATGGGTATCTTCTAGGTGAAATATAACGCTTTTCATAGTGACTTCCCATATATCCCCTCTCCTTCCAACAGTGCTTCATCTGTTCCGGACATTAGCGATTCACAGAGCTATTCTAACCTTATTAGCAGTGATACGAAAAAGCTGTATCGAACTGAGACCGAACCATCCAGGAGTGATGTCTTTTGCTTGGCCATCTTTTTGCTTCAAACTTGCCGTGAAGTATCAGTTGCAACAGTCTATACCGGTCGTGCCTCAATTTGCGCTTTTTCCGCATTAAGGTCAGTTCCAGACCCTTTCCGATTCTCCTGAGCACCTCCTTATTAGTTACATGTTGTGTCCAAGGAATTTTTAGAATACGTCGCTATAGCGACGTTTCGAAGGCATTTATTCTCCTCATTACTGCTTCGTTGATCGTCCACGATTCAACTTCGTAAAAAAAGACATAGCAGAGCAACATTCTGACCTTCAGTTGCAGACTCAGATCTTTCGAAGTGAATAAGGTCCTCATTTGAAGGAATGCTACCCTGGCCTTTTCGATGCGACATTTAATCTCTCATAGATTGTAATACCCAAATAATTGAACATTCTGACCTGCTCTACTACTGTTACCGGTTATGGGTTGGTTTTTTTGAAACTATCATGTACTTGGTTTTCGAAATATTAAGGAAAAGGCCATGTAATTCTGACTATTGATAGACTCTTTCTACTAAGTTTTGTAGGTCTTCAAGATTACCAGCCCCAATGGCAGTATTATCGCCATATCTGATATTATTCATGTGCTGTCAGTTTACTTTTATACATACCGCTTTGTTCTGCCAGTGCCTCTTGGATTATTCGTTCAGAGTAAATGTTAAAGAGGGTTGGGGCGAGAACACAGCCTTGACGGACACCCTTACAGATCTCGATCTCGTTTGACATGTTGCCGTCAATATTTACTTTCGCTTGTTATCCCCAATAAAGGTTTCCAAATTTTTAATATATTTTTCATCTAGCTCTGTTGTACATACACCGTCAGAGTGTGGATTTCCAGGTGATATAAAATAAAAGTTTTTATCCCGAAATACAAGGTGCGGCGCTTAAATCCGGATAAATTAAACATTTTTATAAAAGAAAATTTTATTCGTAAACAATTATAATGAAAAAAAAAAAATCCTTTTGAATGTCAGTTGTGTGACGTATCCAGAGTAGAATTATTCTATGTAACCTCCTTCAACCGCAATGATCGCCTCCATCCTTGGCCTGAAGCGCCCGCACGCTCTGTAAAGCAGGGCTGTCCATATTGGCAAACGCTGCTTCAATAGCGGTGCGTAAAGATGCCACAATAGGGTATCTGAACTTGTTAGTAATTCTTGCGATTACGCTTCCAACATAGTAATGAACATGTCAACGTTATATGATAACCAGTTTTGGACTAAATGACTCGTGTGTACCGATGGACCATCCGGTTGATACACATACACTCCTCATGTCGTATACAGTTTTTTATTTTTTTATGGGTCTAGCACACGTGATGCAGGGAAGTCCCGAAAGCGCTCCAGGAGCGGCATGTGTGCGGAAAAAGCGATTCACGTTGTTCTTGAATCGCTGTAAATTGTACTCGGTGGAAAACACAGCGCTGGGCAAATTATTCCAAAGGGATGATGTTCTCAATATAAAAGACTGCTTGAAAAGCGTTGTACGCGGAGTAACAAGCGGAACCTCATACGGATGTGAAGCACCAGCGCGACGTGTATTTCTAACATGCACCACTTTGGGAGGAATTAAGCGGGCTACATACTTCGAATACTTTCCATGAAAATACTTGTAGAACAGACTCAAGTCGCCAACCGTTCTTCGATGTTCCAGCGAATCAAGGCCGCCGGTCAGTTCCGGGTCTCCAATCAGACGAACAGCTCTTCTCTGAACAGAATCCAACAAATGCAGTGTATGTTTGAGAGCGAAGCCCCAAACATGGGAGCAGTATTCCATAGTTGGTCGAATTTGAGCTTTGTAAAGAACTAACAGTTGTTGTGGAGTGTAAAGCTTTCTCTTCGAAATAATATTCCTAACTTTTGAGAAACTCTCCTTGCTATGCCTGCAACATGTTCATGCCAGGACGTATTTACTCCCAAACTAACGCCCAACAAATTGACCGACGATGCTAGGGGAATGGAGTGCCCCGACATAACTATGTCGGGTTCAGCAACGTTAACTTTTTTAGAAAAAACTGCCGTCTGGGTTTTTGTAGCGTTAAATTCTGTCACCCCAAGATAGAATGTCTTCCAGATCTTTGTTAAGTTGAACGACCTCCTGCTGTCTGCAGATATTCGCCTGAGCAGCCGATGTCCGAGCGTTCAAAGTGAATGAAGAGATAAGCGTACTGTCGTCTGCAAAGCTGTAAATTGGATTCCCGGTCTTTTCCAGCAGATCGTTAATGTAAATGAGAAAGAGAGTAGGAGACAGTCTTATGGAGCCTTGGGGCACACCGGCGTTGATTGTGAAGGTGTTAGAAAAAATCCGTCGACCGCTACTCGTAAAGAACGCTCTCTGAGGAAACATGAGAATCACAAACAGAACTTTTCAGACATACCACAAGAGCGTAGCTTAGCCAACAGTCCATCGTGCCAAACACGGTCGAACGCCTTGGATATGTCAAGAACAACCGCTCGAGATTCTCCAAAGTATTCAATTGCGTTGTTCCAAACATGTGTTACATAAGTCAGAATATCTCCTGTTGATCTATGTTTACGAAAGCCATATTGGTGATCGCTAATAATATTCAAGATATTTTAGAAGATGCTGATTGATAACCTTTTTCATGACTCTCGATATTATTGAAAGCAGTGCGACTGGTCGGTAGTTATGCAAGGTCTTCTTGCCTTTTTTAGGTATCGGCTGAATCGTGACACATTTCCAGCAGGACGGAAATATTCCCTTTCTGTAGGATAGGTTGAAAAGTCTACAGAAAACTGGTGTTGGTTCCCTTGCACAGTTTTTGAGAACTATGGCAGGTATTCCGTCAGCGCCAGAAGCCTTTTTGGTGTCTAGCTTCATTAAAACACGCTTTATGATACGCTGTCTGAAGACAACATCGGGCATCTTTGACTGCAATATGGGAATTGTAGGTGGTGTTTTTTCTTGGAAATCGACAGTAGAATGTGAAGCAAAGAGTTCAGCCAGTTGATCTCGGGTACTCGAAGAAGCGAATTATTTCAGTCGCTGAACGTCCAACGTGAAGACTTTTAATAATCGCGGCTCTTCGGTTATACTCCCCACTTGTTCACAACGGCTCGGTCATTTCGAGGTTATGACTGTTTACTAGAAGTATGTGTATACTGTATGGCGGTAAATTCAAATTTAAATTAGTCCGGATTTATGCGCCGCACCCTGTATATTTGATTATGTTTAAGAAATAATGATTTACATTTGTTTAATTTAATTTAGTGAAAAAAAAACTAGATATATTTTTTAAAACAGCTATAACTTTTAACAAACAGTTTTTTTATAGTCATTAACAATTTATTGGATGACAAAGTAACCATAAAAACTCGAGAAGATTCAACAAGTCAATATGACTCATATTTTGGCTTATTTTTACCCCGATAACGACCAACCTTTGACCAAGTCAGGTAAAAAATATCAAGACATGAAAGATCTCGACGCTCTGTTAACTTTATTCTTTTTATTTTCGGATATCCGGTCGCAACGCTCGTCTCGTTTCAACATCCGGTAAACAATATCCAATAATAGAGAAAGACTCACCAGACCGGATATCACCCTGCGGCCCGCTAGTCGATTTATTTAAAATCAAGCATTTTCATCGTTTAATCTGGTACATACCTAAAGTAGCGTCATCTCATTTTCTGTGTATACTAATAAAAAAAGATAGAAAATACACTGGGAGTTTCGATTTTTTGAGTGGAAACAGCAGTAGATGTCGTTCAAGTACTTGCCAAATAAAAAACGATGTATAGTTGGTTGGCGCGAGACGGTCAGGTTTAAAGACCTTATGTTTTATCCACTTGATCGAAGGATGACGATGATGACGACTATAATATTTGGCGCGCGCTACGCGTGTAGATTGTGTTGGCATTAGGAGACAAACATTCAATAATAAAATAACAACACAAAGTTCCATGCTGAATATTTCTACATTTGTGTTTTTTATTTTATATTTTATAGGTGTTGCGTCACTGATGACCTCTATTAATAAATAGTATATTAATCTAAATACTATACACGGTTGTTCCTGCTTCCTGCTTTATACTTATTACCGTCGCATTTTTGATTTTCAATGATACCATGAAGTAATACCACACACATACTATAAAACCGGTCAGATATGAGTTGAATACGTCTGTCGATCGTTCATTATCGATGCAATAAAGTAAAAATTGCATAAAACATTTTTACAAATAGTTTTCCTTAAAAAATAATTCTGGGGATCCCAATCTGTTTTCTACAGGTTAATAAAATCCAGGAAAAAAATCAACTGAAACAAAACAATACAGCATTAAGTACCTGGACCTCCAATATGACAAGCGGCTAGTATGAAAGGATCAGCTTATCGCCTCCGCCAAGAAAGTCAACCCTGTACTCAAGTCGAACAAATGTCAACTCGCAATAAGTTGACAATCTTCAAGCTGATCATCCGAGCCGGACTGACCTACTCCAGCCCTGGATGGTGCCAGATGTCACGCACCCGCAAATCCACCCTCCCGACCATCTAAAATAAATTGGATTTCAATCAATAAACCAATAATACAACGTCCAATTAACTTGTCATAGCTGCAGACATAAATTCAGTGCACCAACACCTGCAATCAAATAAAACTATGTAGTTGCTCTTTGTGATACCAAGGTCAGTTCATCGACCAGCACAGTCCTGGGTACGACTTCTATTCCCGATTTAGGCGTAACTTTGGAATCTTGCCTAGCGACTTGGGCGACTTTAATGTCCACAATATCAACTGGCTGAAATATTCAAATACTACCGACGAACAAGGTCGTGAAGCTGAATCATTCTCAATCAGCTGTGGCTTAAATCAGCTTATTGATGAACCAACACGGATCCCTGATCGAGACGGGGAGGTCACCAGTCTTCTTGATCTGTTTTTAACAACCAATCCGGAGATTTACACGGTCACCGTAAATCCGCCGTTAGGTTCTTCCGACCATAAACTACTTTCGACATCGCATCGAGTATCCTACCAATCAGTGACAGAGAGGCGCCTAAGCCGCGCAAGATTTGGCACTACAAATCTGCTAAATGGGAAGATCTTATGGAATATTTTTGAACTTTCCCTTGGATGGACGTTTGTTTTCGATCCGACAATTCATCTGACTGCGCCAGGGAGGTCTCCGATGTTATTTTGGCTGGTATGGAAGCTTACATCTCTTTTTCGAAGAAATGCGCCTCCAACGGCAAGCCTTGGTTTGACCGAAAAAATGCAAAGAAGCTGTTGCTTCTAAACATCTTGCCTACCGACAATGGCGTGAAAATCCTAACGCCATAAATCGTAACACCTTTGTTCGTGCCCGGAACAGATGCAAAGGAATTATCGACGAAACCAAGGAGGCATACAATCAACGAATTAGAAACAAACTTCTCGCTTGTCCCAACAATTCCAGGTCCTTTTGGGCAGTCGCTAAGGCAGTTAGTCAAAATTTCACCAAATCTGCCATGCCACCACTCATGGAGCCAGATAATTCCATTGCAACCACACCTGTTGAGAAAGCGGACTTGTTAGCTGAACTCTTTGCTTCAAACTCTACTGTCGGTTTTCCAAGGAAAAACACCACCTACTATTCTCATATTGCAGTCAAGGATGCCCGGTGTTGTCTTCAGACAGCGTATCATAAAGCATATTTTAATGAAACTAGACACCAAAAAGGCTTCTGGCGCTGACAGAATACCTGCCATAGTTCTCAAAAAAAAACTGTGCGAGGGAACTAACACCAGTTTTCTGTAGACTTTTCAATCTATCCTACAGAAAGGGACTATTGCCTTCCTGCTGGAAATGTGCCACAGTTCAGCTGATACCTAAAAAAGGCAAGAAGACCTTGCCAACTAACTACCGACCAGTCGCACTGCTTTCAATAATATCGAGAGTCGTGGAAAAGGTTATCAATCAGCTTCTTCTAAAATATCTTGAAGGATTCAACATTATTAGCGATCACCAATATGGCAATAGATCAACAGGACATCTTCTGACTTACGTAACACATGTTTGGAACAACGTAATTGAACACTTTGGAAAATCTCGAGCGGTTGCTATTGACATATCCAAGGCATTCAACCGTGTTTGGCACGACGGACTGTTGGCTAAGCTACGCTCTTGTGGTATGTCTGAAAAGTTCTGTTTGTGGCTGTCATGTTTCCTCAGAGAGCGTTCTTTACAAGTGGCAGTCGACGGATTTCTTTCTTACACCTTCACTATCAACGCCGATGTGCCCCAAGGCTCCATACTGTCTTCTACTTTCTTTCTCATTTACATTAACGATCTGCTGGAAAAGACCGGGAATCCAATCTACAGCTTTGCAGGTGACACTACGCTTATCTCTTCATTCACTTTGAACGCTCGGACATCGGCTACTCAAGCGAATATCCACAGACAGCAGGAGGTCGTTCAACTTAACAAAGACCTGGAAGAAATTCTATCTTGGGGTGACAGAAACCAAGTGGAATTTAACTCTATAAAAACCCAGGCGGCAGTTTTTTCTAAAAAAGTTATCGTTGCTGAACCCGACGTAGTCATGTCGGGGCACTCCATTCCCCTAGCATCGTCACTCATTTTGTTGGGCATTAATCTGGGAGCAAATATGTCCTGGCGTGAACATGTTGCAGGCATAGCAAGGAGAGCTTCTCAAAAGTTGGGATTATTATTTCGAATCAGAAAGCTTTATACTCCACAACAACTGTTAATTCTTTACATAGCTCAAATTCGATCAACCATGTTTGGGGCTCCGTTCCCAAACACACACTGCATTTGTTGGATTCTGTTCAGAGAAGAGCTGTTCGTCTAATTGGAGACCCGGAAACTGACCGGCGGCCTTAATTCGCTGGAACATCGAAGAACGGTTGGCGACTTGAGTCTGTTCTACAAGTATTTTCATGGAAAGTGGTCGAAGGATGTAGTCCACTTAATTCCTCCCAGAGCGGTGCATGTTAGAAATACACGTCGCGCTAATACTTCACATCCGTATGAGGTTCAGCTTGTTACTCCGCGTACAACGCTTTTCAAGCAGTCTTTTATATGGAGAAACATCATCCCTTTGGAATAGTTTGCCCAGGGACGTGTTTCCTATCGAGTACAATTTACAGCGATTCAAGAACAACGTGAATAGCTTTTTCCGCACATATGCCGCTCCTGGGGCGCTTTAGGGACTTCCCTGTAGCACAACTCAGCAGCAACTTGCAGATATAGTATTATTATTTTCGTGGGATGGGCCTGAAATTAAAACAGGAAGATCGAACATATTGTACAATATCACATTAATATAAATAAATCATAATTAAGACCTGTAATAACCAAACATTTATTCCTGGAGGCCAAAGGTATATACGCAACATAATAAACATTAGAAATTTGAACTAAATATTTTAAACGGATCGGATGATTGGCCAGACCTCGGTGCTCTAGAGTAAAGTGAAAGGCGACGCTGGTGCATTGTATTGTTCATAATAATAGATTGACAAGAGTGGAAAGCGTGACCATCTAATACTTGTTGTTGGTAGACCATATACGTATTTAAAGACGAATAAATATTTTGTTTAAATAAACTGATCAATGTGGCATGTAACCTTTAAATTTTCTGTAACTTTAATAATGCAATTTTTTTACACTTGTCAATCAATGTTTTTATTGTTGTTTCTTGGGCTGGTGTTATCTAAATGGTAGAGGGAAAAATTAAATTGTTTTAAAAGGAGAAAATGCAGTTACGGGCGCCTGTAATTAAGAAAAAAAACCGGTCCAGTGTAAGTTGGACTTGCGCAGTTAATGTTAGGTACCGTTATTGCCGTTAAAATAAAATAAAATCCCTACCTAAGCCAAGTTAACGGTCGTTTACCCGGGCATTAACCCTTAATGTAATTCAGTAAAAATGGCAACTGAAACTGCTTTTTGAATACGCATACCTTTCCCAAAGTTTCTGTTCTTACCTAATACAAACATCTATACACTCGAGTGTGTCTTCATTGGGTTTCAAACTAAATTAACAAACCATTTCGTTCCCGTACGTCATACAATAAACGCATAGTGGGGTGTCAAGGGGAACTGTATCTTTGTGGTCACATGGCACCAATTCAACAAGACACCAGTGTCTGGTAAAAACCGTTGTATATCCAAAAAAAAGTCTACTTATCGAACCATAGAACTATACGAGATATCCCTTTTGGTTGACAGACCAAAAAGCGGTTCCTGACACATATATCTTTTAGATCCAGTATTTATTTTCACGTTTTTTCTTAGTTAATAATGTATAATAGTTGTAGCATCTTAGCCACCTAATAGCAAATAAATCAATCTGGCTCATTCTAGAATCTAGTAGTAAAAGTTTAAAACAAATATTTATTACCTAAATATTTGTTTAATTATAAACAAATAAAATAAAATAATTTTGTCTTCGATACCTATCCGTTGGTCACCAGTCATCATGATATTACTGATTGCACCTAATACGTGTTGATATTTCGTAGCTCTTAGTCCCCATTGAATTCCCAACTTTCCAGGGACGAGATTTGTGGCCATTTTTTAAAATAATATAAAGAAAAGTGTGCGCAAGTAGTACATCAACTATATTTTTGAACTCATGTTTTTGCAAGCTATCATTTGACACCCCACTCGATGACCTGGTATTTTTGTTTCACTTCCGATTTCACCCCCCAAAACTAACCCCTTAAGTCAAAATTTAACTTTCAAAACTACACGGCTCTGATTGGGCCATCAATTCCTATATTTGTGCGTAATTTCAAATTTCTACGTCAAATAATTTCGGAGAAAATCGAAATCGGACTTGGCAGACGGGCGGACACCGAAGTGATCCCATAGGTGTTCCGTATGGAACACTAAAGATACCGTTCTAGAACATTGTCAACAAAAGAACGCTTCGAAGATATTTATAGCAATGATAATTTGAAGGGATTAACAATGCCAATCGAAACAGGCAATAGAATATGACAGGATGAATTGTCTGTTTTGAATGGTATTGTTAATGTACGTTGTAATAATATATATATATATATATATATATATATATATATATATATATATATATATATATATATATATATATATATAATAAAAATATTTTCATCGTACTGCCGGCGGGATCCCCCTAAAATTTGCCATTTGTCTAAAAAATAAGATTTGTACAGTTTTAGCTCAATTATGGTAACGTTAGTTAGATAATGTTAACCTGTGCCTCACCGAGGTTAAAGCTGTAAAATTCGATTTTTTGCAAAAAAATCGTGGTTTTTCCCTCTTAAATGAAAATCATTCGTCCTAGAAACCTGAGTCTTGTTTATCTTATTGTCTTAAAATTTTACTCCTACCACTTTTTGGTTAAAACTTTTATATTTGAAGATATTGATCATCCAAGACCGGACATGATTCGAATTCTCAAATTCGATCTCCTACCTGTTCAGAAAACGAACGTGAAAAATGGCAACAAAGATAGCTAACTTAAATACTTTTGACCATTTTTTGTGTCCTTTGTATTATAAACAATTATACAAATACGTTATTATACAATATTAAAACAATTGACATAAAATTGTCATTTGTTTTAACTTTATAAATAATTTTACGAATTGCAAGGTAGTGGGTACCTACCTGATATTTAGTTCTATTCTTTAAAAGGTTTGATTTTGTTACAAAAAAGCTATTGCTAAGGACCCTTTTATCCCCTTCTTTTTTGTTTCTTGTCTGGGATGCCCGGGAAGAAGTCAAAGAGTTTACATTTGCCTTTCAAGCAGTGAACATTTCAGCAACGTTCGTTTAGTGACTTTTCTGTGAGGTTTGCGGGACAATGTCTTCTACAGCATCAACGAGCCATGCTTGTTCGTGTTCAAATTCGAGTTCAAGGCATCAAATCAGTGGCAGTAAATTACCATCTAATTGTCAAATTTTACGCAGTTTATGTTATAATATACGGCAAGTGAAACTAAACACCAGAGAAGTTGCAAGACTTACAAAATAGGAAGTTTTAATTTTTTGGGAGAAAGCTAAGATACCGATCAGACACCTAAAAGATTGTGTTGTAAAATTAAAAAAACTCTACGAAGAGTGGAAACTGCAAAAAAAAAAACGCTAAATGATCTAAAAGCACAGCACAAAATAAAAAAGTAGAAGCTTTCAAGTCACAGACATTTGTTTATTTATAATCAATATTTATGTAAAAGAGTGGTTCAACACCCCCAAACCCACTTTGGCAACCAACCAAGACCTACAATTGTTAAAATCTTTTGTGAAATACAGACATATTGATAAAGAACTTGCAGACTGTGGTATCTCAATTTGGAGCTAATCGCATTTTCATTTTTTAATGAAACTTTTGAAAAAAAATGTCAAAAAGTTAAGATAATAGGGATGTAAACTCTATCTCGAACAAGTGGATAATTTGAAATTGATACGAACTTTTTAAATACTGATCCCGATGAATGGTGTGATAATTCACACTATTTAAAAGCTAACAAGATAGTAAACAGTTTTAAGGTTGTCAATGACACAGCTGAAAGATGTGTACAATTAATTCAAGACTTCAGTTCCTGTTTGACAAAAGATGAAGCACAACGGCAGTTTCTGTTACAAATTGTATCTGAATGTAGGAAAATTTTTCCTGACTCTTCAAAGGCCACCTTATCTAAACCATTACCATCTTGATCTGATAATAAATTGTACATGTAAATAATAATAATAACTTCTTTCTTTTATATTGCTTCCTTTTTTATAACTAAACTTTAAATAATAAAATGCATTTGAACATTATTTCTTCTCATTTTTAAACCTTTTTGCTTTTCTTTTCTCATAAATCCTCTATTTTCAATTTGGATTTTACTCTATTTACTTTCGAAAACAGTTTTTAACTCAACTCTTCTTTATGTACATATTGAAAAAAATAAATAAAGTAAAGCCGATGTAACTGAATCTTGCAATCTTTTTAGACATTTTCATAAAAAATCAATTTTCATAAAAAGTCAAAACTTCAACCTTGATGAGGCACAAGTTAACGATATCCAATTGAGCTGAAACTTTACCAATCTCATTTCTTAGTCAATTGGCAACTTTTAGAAGAGTCCCCCAAAAAAATTCGAACATCGATTTTGTTGACCACCAACGTTGTAAAATGGTATTTTTCCTTAATAACAAACGCCCCTACTCTTCAAGAATATGGCTCATTGTTCGAAAAATTACCTGAAAGAAAGAAATTTTCCGTGTAAATAACATTTATGACTTTTTCCGGGTGCCGTGGAATTGTTGGTTAGTCTACTGAAAGAAGAATATACTCAACCTTATTTAAATATACTTCATTTTAACTGTTTTAAGGTTAAATATTATTGTAAAAACTTGTTTTTTTTTTTCGGAAAGGTCACCGGCGAAAGGGAGCTGGACATCGTTTGCCTTGTTCAAGGTTTAAACATGCGATATTAAAAATAATGAACTTAATTACAAATAATATGTAATAACAGTTGGGCAGATTAAAAAGTAACAAAGTGTTGTTCAAGATTATACAATATACAGACTTTACATTAGGATTTGTTTAGAATACGGTCCTTCATTTATGACAGAAGAGGATACTTAACTGATTATACTGTAATAGTCAATCAGAGGTTTATTTGGGAAGTCGAGGTTAACAGCTTGACGAAGGCGCCTAAAATATATGACGTCATATTTGTTAATTATACAACACACGGTATGATGGATAATTATGCTCACTTGTCATATGGTATGCTTGTTTCATGAGGTATTATTTTTTTTTCAAATAATTTTGTTTATGTGGCGTGTTATTTTAATTATACGAGGGTGTCTCCTTTACAATCATTTACCTAGCTATGCAGGAAAACTCGCTTAAAAATTGAATACTAACTACTTCAGACAGTTCAGAAACACTGGACTAAATATAGAAGTGTAACTACCGTTTACACTTCTATATTTAGTCCAGTGTTTCTTGTGTTGTTTTATGTAGAAACAGTTCTTTTGTTTGCGCCTTAAAAAACGATGCTACGGCGGCTCTCAGTTCTTCGTTTAAGGAAAATTGTCTGCTCCTGTGGCCCTCCGCTACTTTTCACTATTCTAGGAGAAAGCTCATCCTAATCAGGAAAGCAGGCACCCATTCTCATGAAGCTAGCAACTGTCGGCCAATTAGCCTACTTCCTACTTTGCCTAGGCAAAGCGGCAACGAAATCATCCAAGCTCAGGACCCAGAGTAATTTCAAACGAACAGTTCGAGATCCAGTCTTTTCACCTAACCCATATACTATACTACCTCCCTCTCCCAACACATCGCCAACAGCTCCAACCACAAACATCACGTTAAGGCTGTCTTCCTAGACGTCTTTAAGGCGTTCGACCGAGTCTAGCACAAAGGTCTAGTTCTCAGGTTCGTCCGTCACGGCTATCCTACTAACATTATTAAATTATTCTCCTCCTACCCCTCAGGCTGCACTTTTCAAGTCAGAGTCGATCAGTCTACCTCCGACATCAAGGTCATACGAGCCGAAGTCCCCCAAGACTCCATTCTCTCGCCCCGCTTGTTCAGTATCTTCACCGTCGATATTTTCAAGTTGGACCATATCTCTACACTCATGTACACCGTTTTATTCTTATTTTGATTGTGCTATGAGTGTTCAGATCTTTGGTTATTTTGATGTATTCTCTGAGTACATATTTCTCTTCCAGTACACTAATGACATCCTTCAATTTTATACGGTCAAATGCTTTAGTAAGATCTATAAAACAGATGAACGCCGGTGTGTTACATTTTTATAGCCTTTTCCAAAATAAAATATAAAAATGGCATCTACAGTTGATCTATTTCTGCGAAAGCCTGGTTGTTCCTCGCTTATGGTTATAACATTAGATATTTCTGTTACTAGTATACTTGTGAGAAACTTCAATATGGAGCTTAACAATGTTATACCCTTATAGTTTGATGGTTCCCTTTTTTGAACAGTGGGATAGTGATACTTCTCTTCCACTCGACCGGTGTTTTGCTCTGGGTTATTATTATTTTCTTGAACAATTAGGTTATTTCTTGCCGTAGAGCTTGCCCGCCATATTTGATGAGTTCAGTACTTATTTCGTTCTCGCTTGGAGTTTTCCTGTTTTTTTAATTTTGTCACTGCATCTCTGACCGGATCTTCCGGTACTGTTATCGCATCCTCATTTTGTTCTTTAATGGGCTTCTTCTCTTCACCGTTTTTGGTAACGTCGTTGCTACACAATTGTTTGAAGTATTGTATCTACATTTCTTCACTAGTCGCCTTTACTTCTATATCCTCTTTCGTTCTTTTTCTCAAACCCATTTTCCAGACATGCTTTTGACATCCATACAGCTATGCTAAATTTTTGCGAGTATTTATTTTTTATTTCACGAATTCTGCTGATTTCTGTTTAATTTTCATATGCTTCTTCTGTTTTTTTTTGCTTTTGGACTCTAGGAAAGCAATTTTTTCGGATTTCATGATCTCCTTGACTTCTTCTCACCGTCGTATATTGAAAAGAAGTTTTTTTTAATTATCATAATTCCAATAAGTGAAGCAGGATAAAACCAGAAAAATTATAGTCAAAATATACATACCTATATATTAGTCATACATGAATCATGATGTACATGAAAATAAACATTATCTATGAAAAAAAATTGCACTATATAGATGATATACTGTAAATGAGTCAACAATTACTAAGAAAAGAATAAAAATTTTCAGAAACTAAGATCCGACCAGATTGTTAGTCGTTACAAAGTACACATCTTCTTTTATCCTTTTCGATTTAAGTAAAATTATGAGTTTCATATTAATTAGTAACCGAAGCTTTCCTGAAAACTATTAGGGATTCATAATTTATTAATAAACAGGTGGTATCATTTTACTCTTAAACAAAATGAGACGACGTAATTTCTGAGAGATATGCGATGAATAATACTGTGACTACATCATATAAAATGACAATGCTTCTTATCGTATCGTGGTGTGTGCTGTACTTCGATAAGATATCAAATGAACTTAATACAGATTATTTTTAAAAAAATCTATGTGATAATAGTTTTATTTAAAAAAAGGGTACATTTTAATTACATAATCTTCATAAAAAGATTTGCATATTACACTATACTAAATAAATGGGGTTACATACATACACCTAAGCGCTGCAAAAAGTATGTATATTTAAAATAACCGGCCAAGTGCAAGTCGGACTTGCGCAATTAGTCTTCTGTACGTTGATTGCTTAAAAATTTTTGTTACGGAGGAATAAAATGATCAATGACTTCACAAAACACACCCCAATTGAGTTTTCAACAAAATTTTTTCAGATCTTTACTGAAAACTGATTACCTTGATTTTTTTCTTATATACCAGATAAATTGTTAAAGGTAATGCCACTCATGATATTTATCGTTCCATCTACACCCTGTGGAGAATATTCCAGAATTTTTTCAAAATTTTTTGATCAGTACTTTTTGAGATAAAGGGGAGGACAGCGATTTTTCTCAATTTTTTAAAAATAATACAAAGAAAAGTGTGCGCAAGTATTACATTATATATACATATTTTTGAAGTCGTGTTTTTACAAGGTTTCATTTGACACCCCACTCGATAACCCTGTAAAAGATTTTTTTTTCACTTCCGATTCCACCCCCCAAAACTAACCTCTTAAGTCAAAATTTAACATTCAAAACTACACGGCTCCGATGAGGCTATTAATTCCTATATTTGTGCCAAATTTCAACTTTCTGCGTCAAATAGTTTCGGAGAAAATCGGGCGTGACAAACGGACAAACAGACACCGAAATGAGTGAAAAATATTTTAAAGGTTTTTAAGTGAATAATACAAAAGAATGGCGATTATATATTTTTATTGTACTTTAAATTATAAAGCGGCCCATAGACGGTCAATATTATTGCGCAATAATTGGATTTCGAAGATATTTGAACGTGTGTAGATAGTATTGAAAGGTTGTGCAATAGATTGTACGAAATCAAAATTTGCTGAAATATATTGCGCAACCTGGAAAATACTGTGCCGTCTGTTGGCAGGATTGTGCAATATCCCGTCAGTCGGTATCAACGGGTCGTGATGGCGGATAAAAAATTGGATAAACAATTCATTTTGCAATTTATCGAAGTTTACCATGGGATGTTAAATGCAAAGATTATACTAATCACGTTAAAAAAGGTGAGCAATATGACGTGCTGGTAGAGAAATATCGCGAAAAAATACCTGGATGCCGAAAAGCAAGATGTCAAAAAAGTGCGTTTTGCGGATAAACTTCCGGAAAGAACTCAAGCGAATTCGTGATGCTGAAAAGAGTGGTGCAGGTGCAGAGGATGTTGAACCTTCACTATGGTACTTTGAAGAATTGAGGTTTCTTCAATTTCAAGAAATACTTCATGTCTTCAAAGGTATTCCCGGTTGCGAAATACCGTAAGGTTATAGACAAACGTTGACTTGCAGGAATAGCATCGCGCATGGCAGTGTCCTGTTTCTCGAATTTAGGAATAACCAAAGCAAGGAGTTCATCGAATAATTCACCGTCCATGCGTAAAAAGTTGCGAAAATCATTCGGTTCACACATTCTATCAATAAACCACTGTTTGGCCCATTTCCTTCGTGTCTTCTTTTTTTGCGCACTAATAACGCCCACAACAATTAAACAACAGAGTTCAGTATCACTCAACATGAGTTCACTTCACAATACTGGCGGGGACTGACAATATTGCCAAGCACATTGTGTGTCTGTACTGGTGATTGCGCAAAATATTGCACAACCATCAATAGCGCCTCCATATGATTCTATTTATTGTACAAACCCAATTATTGTGCAATAATATTGAACGTCTATGGGCAGCTGTCAAAATATTGTGCAATCCATATTGCAAAATAATATTGGCGTCTATGGCCGCTTTAGTATGCAATTTTCGATCGAAAAATTTATATTTAATCATTTATAAAAAATTCTCTATTAGAAAAATTAAAAAAAAAAACCTCTCGACAGTTTGCAGAAAAAGTAATTAAGATTTAAAAAAAATATATTAAAAAAATGACTGAGTAATATTGCAGACAGTGCATTAAAAGAGGTAGCGGTTCCAATCCCATGCCAAGTCACATTTAATGCTATAACTTTGTAAGGGAACGGAATTTTCTTAAAAAATTTTTTTTTTAATATTTCTTGGAAATATGAGAATAAAAATTGGTAAAAACATCGAATATTTGCAAATCCGAGGTGTATGTTAGCCCTAAACACCTAACCCTTGTAATAAGTTTAAGTTTTCAATATTTTTTAAAAGATAGTTAAAATATGAAATTTCTCTGAAATTCGATATTCCCCTAACCCTTATATTATAGTTAAGGGAACTGGAGAATAATGATGTAATCATTTTACAAAACTATTATAATTATTCTTTTCCGAAAGTCGTCATAGTGGTCTACAAGTACGTCATAGTGACAATTTACGTTGACCTGAGAGAAGCACAAGAAAAGGCAAATGTCTGTTTGTTTACAATATGATTCCTAGAGCTTAAAGTTTTTATATTATTTTGGCTTGGGCAGTTCGGGTATAAAGCCAGTCGCTAATTGAAACACTTTCAGTTTCAGTGTATCAAAAGGTACTTGCCGAGATTGAGGTGTTGCAGCTTATTACAACATGATAAAAAAGGAAGTACGAGGGTAAATCAAATATAAACCGGAATTCTTGAAAAAAAAAATCTACATAGTATCCCCTAACGGGAAGGCGAAGCGATCTGATTACCTCGCGAGAGTTGAGAGAAGAATTCTGGTTTAAATTTGAGTTACCGTCGTATACAGATTTACACTCTTCACGCTCTGGGTCAATTAGAGCATTTAAAAACGAATAGGTAGGCCAGGAACAACATATAAATTTGGTATTACACAGGGATCTTTTACCAGCAATAGTTGTATCCAAAATTTCAAGTTTAATATTGTTTTCGTGTGAATTAGACATGACTATCCTTTGAGTTTATGAAATGGTCTAAAAGTATGACTACATGAGCCTAGAAGTAGTTATCTAATAAATAAGGGGAATCTTTAAGAAAATAAGTAATTTGTGTTGGAAGATGTGAACACGGAGGTTAATTTTGGGCCTTGGAGTGTTTTATCCGAGCGGGACGTGCCTTATGTGTGCAAGTGTTTTACAAAAACAATTATTCTGCCACTATAGTACGAAGAAAATTTCGTATTTAATATCATTCATACAGCGTGAAGTGAAACTCCGGGTGTAAACTGATTAAAAAACTGGATGCAGAAGTTTAGTAAAAATTGGTTTGCCTTTAAGTAAATTGAAAGTACGGTTACCTCTCAATAGGCAAATGATAAAGTGTGGTAAATGTACAACAAGTTTTGATTGTTCATTCTTGTTGCTGTAAACTATTCTCAAGTTAGTTTGATTGCCGTATACAGTCTGTTAAATAAGAACGTGACCGCTAGTATTCTTAAAAAAATGTGTTTCGAGAACATTTTTTGCCATTAATGTACTCTTTGGTGTACTAACAACGGCGTAATTACCTTAGTAAGCTGGCCAATCGCCTCCTGCATCAAAATCGCCTGGCAGCGTGGAGGCATGCGGTCGACGAGATTATCTGCATAATCTGCACTTATTTTTCAAACCTCGCGAGACAACTGAGCCAAAGTCCTCAAAGTCTTTCCTCCAAGCTTTCCTTTTAGAAGGGACCGAACGTTGTTCAATGTTGGCGTCCGGCGATTGTGAGGACCACTCTAATATCTTATCGTGGGGCCAAGCGAGCTGCTGCGCGACCTAATTTTCGCTCAGCAAAGGTTTCTTCAACGTGATTTTGAATTTGACATCACGAGCACGAAGATATTGTCGAATAGTCTCATAGAACACACTCAAACCCAATTTTTTTCATTTTGCCGTTTCTTGACGCAGCTTCAATTTCGAATACCGAGATAACAAAGACACGATTCGCTTTTCGATGTTCAGAGTGACCTTGCCTACCAAGCCCCGTTTTGGAAAGTCGCAGACATTTTTTGTCTCGTTCCCACTTCTTAACAAACGAGACTGACTTCTTAATATATTTAGCGGCCGCAAAATGTGTGATTTCAGAATCCTTTGGATGGAAACAAAGAAAGACTGGCTCGAACCGACGCGTTAACAAGTGACTCATTTTGGATTTTACATAAAATCGAAGAAAGTTAGGAATTGACTGATACTTTTACTAAAATGTGTCGTAGACAAAGATTCCCTCTACCGATTTTTTGTTGAATCGCTAGAATCGCATCTACCAAACATGAATTTTCTCGGACACGTTCTTATTTGACAGACTGTAAATAGTACAGCTATTTAAGTTACCTATAACACACAATTTAAATAGAAATAATGATGTCACTGTTAATTATTTAATCTGGTCCAATGTACACACACCAATAATATGACGCAAGATTAGGGTAACAATTCGTCAATGACTCATTCCTTTGTCATAGGGGCATGATTCAAACTGACAATAAATCGGTTCCCCTTTCATTTGTTTTTTATATGGAGGTGACCCTTCCTGTTGCATTATGTTGTTCCCTTCCGTCTTTTAAATTTAATCTTTTGTTTTTTTCAATAACCTGTAGAGGGAAAGTCGATATACCACATTGGGCCCTAATAATGTTTTGCATTGTTGCACAATTTTTGCTGTTATTGCAGTGAGTAAATTCAAATAACTAGTAATCAGTACTTGCTTTACAACTAGATAAGATATAAGTATGATAATTGTATTTATATTGAAACGAAACGATTCTGATATTAATACCAAGATTTAAAATTAACAAAACAATTGGGTCAAAATAAGTATAACGGACCACCTGAAAATTTTTTTCCGATATCAAAGATAACCATGTTTTTTTGACAGAGATACAAGTACCTTTTTACTCCCTAAATTTTTTTTGCAATACTTCAATGATTTTGCGAATAACCGCTAATTAAATATCTATGTATAGAATTTTTCATTCATTCATATTTCGGAAACGAATAGAGATAATTGAGTTAATTTTTTTTAAACTTTTCAGTTGCTTTCATGCGGTTTCACTCGGAAATGAGGTCGCACTCTTTTAATGAGTAAAACGCCACTGAGTCAATTTAAAAAAAAAAAAACAAAAGTTAATAACCTCTTATATTAAAGAAGTTATTCATGTTTTTCTGTGACGCGCTGCTCGTAGACTCTAACGCGCGAGCCGCTAACGCTGACGCTCTCGAAAAACTCATTAATTTTTAACGAAGGAATCATAATAGTAATATCAAGACCTTTTGCATTTATTATTTAATGAACAATTACCAGGTGTACAAGTATGAAATGCGGATTTCAGACAATAGATGGTGCACCAATGCAGTTTGTGCTATAAAGATTTGACACTGCGCCATTTTGTTGTGTCATCAACAAGTGTCAGACTCGCACGAGTGATAAATTGGGAAAAGTGTGTTGTGTTCAATATGTCGAAAATTTATACCGAACAAAGAGCATTCGCGGACAGCATTAATTTTTTGTTTTCATTTGAAAAAAATTGCTGTTGAATCATACCGATTACTTCGAGAAGCTTATGGTGAACATGCTCCATCGCAAGATACGTGTGAACGATGGTTCACACGTATCTATGCTTGCTTGAACGGCGTTTCAAAAGTGGTGACTTCGATGTTGCAGACAAGGAACGTGGAAAACCGAAAAAAAAATACGAAGATGTAGAATTGTAAGTATTGTTGGACGAAGATCATTCGCAAACACAAAAACAACTCTCCGAGCAATTGGGCGTTAGTCAACAAGCTGTTTCCAATCGGCTACGAGAGATGGGAAAGATTCAGAAGCCTGCAGATGGGTACCACATGAGTTGAACAACAGGCAAATGGAAAAGCGCAAAAACACGCATGACATTTTGCTCGCTCGGTACAAAAGGAAGTCGTTTTTGCATCGTATAGTTACAGGGGATGAAAAGTGGATTTATTTTGGGAATCCCAAGCGCAAAAAGTCATGGGTAGACCCTGGCGCACCATCCACATCGACCGCAAGACCGAATCGCTTTGGTACAAAGACGATTTAGTGGGACCAGAGGGGCGTGGTCTATTATGAGCTGTTAAAGCCTGGGGAAACGGTTAATACTAAACGTTACCAACAACAATTGACCGATTCGAACCGTTCGCTGCTTGAAAAACGGTCAGAATACAGAAAGAGGCAACTCAAAGTCATTTTTCTTTATGACAATGCTCCATCACATACGTCAAAACCAGTTCGCGACACGTTGGAAGCACTCAGCTGGGAAGTTCTACCCCATGCGGCTTATTCACCAGACTAGACTCATTCCGATTACCACTTGTTTGCATCGATGGGTCACGCACTTGCTGAGCAGCGCTTTGGTTCGTACGAAGATGTGAAAAAATGGCTCGATGAATGGTTCGCAGTTCGCAAAAGGGGAACATTTTTACTGACGCGGTATTCACAAATTGCCCGAAAGATGGGAAAAATGTATAACAAACGATGGAGCATACTTTGAATAAAGCACTTTTTATCATTCTTCCGAATTTAACATGTTTTTTTAGAAAAAAATTCCGCCCTTCATACTTGTACACCTGGTAGCTTCATAAGTTCGATACTTCGATTGATAAACGTTTTCGTGACTTTCTTCATTTGTACAAAAAATTGAAGCTTACATTTTTAAAATAAGTAACTGCCGAATTAAACAAGCTTTTGGGAGTTATTATTTGATTTTCACTATTTTTCTGAAGACTTGCAGTTCTCGAGGCACTTTTAACGCATCCACCAATCCCATCGCAAGCCCCGTTTTCCATAGGAAATGGCGAAAAAAATTCTCTCCACTAATACCACATTCAGATTCATGCAAGAGTAGAGAAGTAAAATTGAACTTGTTTTCATATTGAGACCCAGCTCCGTTCGAAAAATAATAAGTTTTTCGAATGGCAGAGTCGCCGAATGTAGCCTTTGAATGTTAAATCAATTTCTTATTATAATAAGCCGTATTACTTTTATGATTCCTTCGTTAAAAACGAATGAGTTTTTCGAGAGCGTCAGCGTTAGCGGCTCGTGCGTTAGAGTCTACGAGCGCGTTGGAGGCCAAGCGTCATCAGAAAAATATTAATAACTTCTTTAGTATAAGAGGTTACTAACTTTTTTTTTAAATTTACTCAGTGGCAGTTTACGCATTAAAAGAGTGCGATTTCATTTTCGAGTAAAACCGACAACATGGCTTAATTCGCAATTGCTTCAAAAAATTGTTTATAACTTTAACAAATTAAATTTTTACAACCGCATGAATTCAACTGAAAAATATAAACATTTAGCTTCATTTAAAAAATAATTAACTCAATTATCTCTATTCGTTTCCGAAATATGAATAAATGAAAAGGTTTATACATAAATATTCAACTAGTGGTTAACTGAAGTATTGCAAAAAAAATTTAGGGGGTAAAAAGCTATCTTTGAAATCCAAAAAAAAAAATTTTCAGGTGGACCGTTTTATTTATTTTGATCCAATTGGTAAAATGATTTACCTAGTACTTTTTTGCAAACTTACAGTTCTAAAATAAACCTAAATTTGACTATCCAAGATTAAAGAATACAATCCATTTTATGCTGAAACATCAATAAAAAAATAACCGATCAAGTGCAAGCTGAACTTGCACAATTAGTGTTCCGTACGTTGATTGCTTTTAAAATAAAAAATGGTATAAAATGATCAGTCACTTCACAAAACACACCCCAAAGCAGTTTTCAACAAAGTTTGTTTTCAATCTTTACTGAATACTGATCGCCTTGAAATTTTTGTTTTTTTATATACCAAATAAATTATTAAAGGTGATAATTTTCGTTCAATCTATACCCCGTGGAGAATATTCCAGAATTTTTTCAAAATTTTTTGATCAGTCCTTTTCAAAACTACACGGCTCTGATGAGGCCATCAGTTCCTATATTATTACCAAATTTCAACTTTCTATGACAAATAGTTTCGGAGAAAATCGGGTGTGACAGACAGACAGACGGACGGACAGACAGACACCGAAGTCATAGAGTTCCGTATGGAAAATTAGAAATTTACCTTGTTCATATAATCAAAAAAATTATTTAATGATTTCTTCTTTCGATGTCTTCTCCCTAAACGGAGGTTGGCGACCATCCTATTAAAGGACTACCTATTCTTTGCAACGTTAAACAGGTCGTCTACTTCCCCGTTCGTCCATTGTCTGTGTTTCTGAGTAATGACTTCTTTTTTCTCTCAATGCACTGTGGTCCAGGAATTTAATTTTTCGTTTAAAATTATCTACAGGTCTTAAATTCCAACCGATTTGGATAATTTTTTTAAAAAAATACTCGTAACTAAATTTCCAAAAAATCTCGAGATGCCGATTTTTGTGTTATGGCCAATTTTTGTTTGTTTTTCTACCATTTTTGGATAATTTTTAGCAATTTTTTCGAAGTTTGCATTGTTTGAATGAACAAACCAAAGCAATTTATGTTTCTCGATCCATATAATCTAAAATTTGTTGTTTCCAGACCTAAAGGTCGCAAATGGTTATGTTGATCCATCTTGCAACTTTTAGGTTTTGAAACATTGAATATCAGATTATTTAGACTGAAAAACATAAATCGCTTTAATTATTTCAAACCATTATTTTAAATCTGGCAAAACTGATGAAAAATTATCAAAAAATGGCCAAGAAAAAATGGTCATGTTGATTCACTTTACGACTTTTAGGTCTTGAGACATTGAATATCAGATTATGTGAATTAAAAAACAGGAATCGCTTTGGTTTGTTCTATCAATATTGTAAATCTGGCTAAAATGATGATAAATTATCCAAATAATTCGTAGGCTGAAAAGTTTTTGGTCTTACACACAGATGTCGCCCTTTTCAAAAAATCCATATGATTTTTAGGAAATACCAACCTTCAAAAGTATATATATATATATATATATATATATATATATATATATATATATATATACGTGTCAAAATTTCATGACATTGCGACGATTAGTTTACAAGTTACAGTGGTTTTAGTGACAATACTTTGGATATTTTTAATGCAATTGAAAAAATCGAGTTCCGTGTGTTGATTAAACACTGCTGTTTGACGGGAAAAAATACCGTTCTAGCAAAGCAATGGCTTGATAAGTGTTACGGGGACTTTGCCCCTGGAAAATCACTCATCATTTACTGGTATGTATAACGCGGTCGTACAGATACAAATGATGCTGAACGCTCTGAACGCCCAAATGAGGTGGTTACACCGGAAAACATTAAAAAAAAATCCACAAAGTTGTTTTGGATGACCGTAAAGTGAAATTGCGTGAGATAGCTGACACCCTAAAGATATCAAAAGAACGTGTTGGTCATATGTTGCATGAACATTTGGGCATGAGAAAACTCTGTTCGAAATGGGTACCGCGTTTGCTCACTGTTGACCAAAAACAACAACGTGTTGATGATTCTGAGCGCTGCTTGGACCTGTTTGTAACCGATAGAGCAAGGGAGAGAAGAATGCTAAATTTTAGACTCCAAGATCGTATTCCTAACATCGAGATACGAAGAAGATTAAAAGTGACAGATGTAATACAACGAATATTAAGGTGGAATTGGGCGAGATATGTCGCAAGGATGAATGATAACAGTTGGACACGCTGTATAGTTGAATGGAGGCCTCGAGAATACAAAAGCTGCAGAGATAGACCACAGACAAGATGGACAGACGACATAAAAAGATTAGCAGAACATGATTGGATGCAAGAAACAAACAACAAAGTTGGAGACAACTTGGGAAGGCTTACATCCGACTATGGATGGAATAAGCTAATGATAATGATGATGATAAGAAACAATCCCTCTAATCTCCTCTATCGCCCCTTTTACTCCTTTCATGTTTTACTCTTGTTTATTATCTCAATGGGAAGATCACATGGAATCTTTTCGAACTTTCCCTTGGATGGACGTTTGTTTTCGATCCGACAACCCATCTGACTGCGCCAGGGAGGTCTCCGATGTTATTTTGGCTGGTATGGAAGCTTACATCCCTTTTTCGAAGAAATGCCCCTCCAATGGCAAGCCTTGGTTTGACCGAAAATGCAAAGAAGCTGTTGCTTCTAAACATATTGCCTACCGACAATGGCGTGAAAATCCTAACACCATAAATCGCAACACCTTTGTTCGTGCCCGGAACAGTTACAAAGGAATTATCGACGAAATCAAGGAGGCACACAATCAACGAATTAGAAACAAACTTCTCGCTTGTCCCAATAATTCCAGGTCCTTTTGGACAGTCGCTAAGGCAGTTAGTCAAAATTTCACCAAATCCATCATACCACCACCCACACGGCCAGATAATTCCATTGCAACCACACCTGTTGAGAGAGCGAACTTGTTGGCTGAACTCTTTGCTTCACATTCTACTGTCGATTTCCAAGGAAAAACACCACCTACTATTTCCATATTGCAGTTAAAGATGCCCGATGTTGTCTTCAGACATATCATAAAGCGTATTTTAATGAAGCTAGACACCAAAAATGCTTCTGGCGCTGACGGAATACCTGCCATAGTTCTCAAAAACTGTGCAAGGGAACTAACACCAGTTTTCTGTAGACTTTTTAACCTATCCTACAGAAAGGGAATATTTCCGTCCTGCTGGAAATGTGCCACGGTTTAGCCGATACCTAAAAAAGCAAGAAGACCTTGCCAAATAACTACTGCACTGCTTTCAATAATATCGAAAGTCGTGGAAAAGGTTATCAATCAGCACCTTCTAAAATATCTTGAACGATTCAATATTATTAGGATCACCAATATGGCTTTCGTAAACATAGATCAACAGGAGATCTTCTGACTTATGTAACACATGTTTGGAACAACGCAATTGAACACTTTGGAAAATCTCGAGCGGTTGCTCTTGACATATCCAAGGCATTCGATCGTGTTTGGCACGATGGACTGTTGGCTAAGCTACGCTCTTGTGGTGTGTCTGAAAAGTTCTGTTTGTGGCTCTCATGTTTCCTCAGAGAGCGTTCTTTAGGAGTGGCGGTCGACAGACATTAACGATCTGCTGGAAAAGACTGGGAATCCAATCTACAGCTTTGCAGATGATAGTACGCTTATTTCTTCATTCACTTTAAACGCTCGGACATCGGCTGCTCAGGCGAATATTCACAGACAGCAGGAGGTCGTTCAACTTAACAAAGACCTGGAAGAAATTGTATCTTGGGGTGACAGTAACCAAGTGGAATTTAACGCTACAAAAACCCAGGCGGCAGTTTTTTCTAAAAAAGTTAACGTTGCTGAACCCGACATAGTTATGTCGGGGCACTCCATATCCCTAGCATCGTCGCTCAATTTGTTGGGCGTTAGTTTGGGAGTAAATATGTCCTGGCATAGCAAGGAGAGCTTCTCAAAAGTTGAAAATATTATTTCGAACCAGAAAGCTTTACACTCCACAACAACTGTTACTTCTTTACAAAGGTCAAATTCGACCAACTATGGAATACCGCTGCCATGTTTGGGGCTCCGCTCCCAAACATACACTGCATTTGTTCTGTTCAGCGAAGAGCTGTTCGCCTGATTGGAGACCCGGAACTGACCAGCGGCCTTGATTCGCTGGAACATCGAAGAACGGTTGGCGACTTGAGTCCGTTCTACAAATATTTTCATGGAAAGTGTTCGAAGGATGTAGCCCGCTTAATTCCTCCTAAAGCGGTGCATGTTAGAAATACACGTCGCGCTGGTGCTTCACATACGTATGAGGTTTAGCTTGTTACACCGCGTACAACGCTTTTCAAGCAGTCTTTTATATTGAGAACATCATCCCTTTGGAATAATTTGCCCAGCGCTGTGTTTCCCACCGAGTACAATTTACAGCGATTCAACAACAGCACGTGTGCTAGACCCAAAAAAAAAAAAAAAATAGTATACTATTAAAATTATAAAAAATTTATCGACCCCCGCCCCCTTTCACCTCCCTTATCTTAAGCGATATCGCTCAGCAACTATAGGCTTCATCCCCTTATTAGGTTTTATACATACTAAGTTTGAAATTGTTCGAGAGTTACCGTGCCAACAGACCGATAAAGTGACACATGAATACAATAGTTTCCTTTAGCAAGGAAAGTAAAAAGGAAGCATACGTTTACTAATACATTATTACAAAGACACGTTTCAATGCTCATGGCATGTTTCTTAATTTATAATATTATTTTGTTGGTTTGTTGATGCCGCTAAAAAATTAATTTTATCAAAATCGACTAATAAAAAAGGTAGCCCGTTAATAATTAAAGAAACATAAGCTTCCTATCTGTCTCAACAATTCAAGATTTTTTGGTTAGATATATTAATTGAATAGAAAGGATAAGAATTGTTGTTGGAGAAACCTGGAATATCGTTCAAATATGTACGTGAAACTAAAAGAAGGCTACATTGAAAAACATACATTAAAACAATATTCTTTTTCTTACTTTTTTACCTTCAAATCACCCTCATATACTCTGTTTACAGATTCTACTTAAACATTTTTTGAAAGTTTTGCCAACTTTTTGATTACAACAGTTTATCTTCATTAATAGTTTACTCTTGATAATAATTATTATGGTAATATATTCTTTTCATTAAAATCATAATTAAGTCTTTTTATTGCACATCCCTCTTTGTCTGCTAACCTGAAATCGTTACAATCCTCTATATGATATTACCATAAATAGTATCTCTAAAGTATATTAAAAATATTTATTTATTCCACTGTTTCTAGCTGCAATAAAGTATTATTCTAACATTTATAGAAAACATAAGTAGGCAGAAGTGTAGAAAATTTGCTAAGGTTTAAAGTGAAAGTAACCCAGTCCGCAACAATTATGAAATTCTATATGACCAACTGAATAGAAGAACGAAAATTAAATATTTTGTTTGTAAAGTCGCCTCTTACAATGATCTTCAATTTAACTGAAGTTAATAGTAATTCCCAATAACAAAAAATATTCTAGGGCTTACCATTATTTTTTTACTGGTGATATATATATATATATATATATATATATATATATATATATATATATATATATATATATATATATATATATATATATAATATATATAAAATTCAACGTCTCTCTGTCTGTCTGTCCGTTAGTGCGCTTATCACTGGATAACCACTTATCCGATTTACGTACTTTGTTTTTAAAACATACATATGTTCTCTGGCCAGGTTATAGGCTATATTTTATTATGATAGGTAGCATAAGGAATGAGCAGTGACGAAAATAGTGAATGAAGTCGGAAAAAAGTATGCCGCTAACGCGTTCCCTTGCAATACACAGCCTAAACCATTAAATATGGAACAATATTATGTAGCAGAGAATATCTATAATCTATAATCTATAATCTATAATATATATATATATATATATATATATATATATATATATATATATATATATATATATATATATATATATAATGCAATGTCTCTTTGTCTGTCTGTCTGTCCATTAGTGCGTTTATCACGCGAGAACCACTTATCCGATTTACGTATCTTTTTTAAATTCATACATATATTCTTTGGCCAGGTTATATAAAATTAATAATAATCTGTATATATAATATATATAAAATGCAACGTCTCTCTGTCTGTCTGTCTGTCCATTAGTGCGGTTATCCCTCGAGAACCACTTATCCGATTTACGTGATTTTTTAAATTCATACTGATGTTCTCTGGCCAGGTATATATATATATATATATATATATATATATATATATATATATATATATATATATATATATATATACATATATATATATATATATATATATATATATATATATATATATATATATATATATATATATATATATATATATATAAAATGCAACGTATCTCTGTCTGTCTGTCTGTCCGTCTGTCCGTTAGTGCGCTTATCACTGGAGAACCACTTATCCGATTAGTTCAGTGCTTTTTTTTAAAAAAACGTACTTTGTTCTCCGGCCAGGTTATAAGCTATATTTTATAGCGTTAGGTAACATGAGGAATGAGAAGTTTTTAAAACATACATATGTTCTCTGGCCAGGTTACAGGCTATGTTTTATTACGATAGGTAGCATAAGGAATGAGCAGTGAGGAAAATAGTGAATCAAATCGGAAAAAAATTTGCCGCTAGCGCGTTCTCTTGCAACACACTGCTTAAACCACTAAATATAGAACAATATCATGTAGCAAAGGATATCTATAATATATGTAAAATGCATGTCTGTTTGTCCGTTTGTGCGCTTATCACTGGAGAACCATTTATCCGATTTACGTGCTTTTTTTTAAACATGCTAAACCATTAAATATGGAACAATATCTATAATATATATAAAATGCAACGATTTACGTATCTTTTTTAAATTCATACATATATTCTTTGGCCAGGTTATATAAAATTAATAATAATCTGTATATATAATATATATAAAATGCAACGTCTCTCTGTCTGTCTGTCTGTCCATTAGTGCGCTTATCACTTGAGAACCACTTATCCGATTTACGTGTTTTTATAATTATATATATGTTCTATATAATTCGATATAAGCCTAGATAATGGGAGATAAGGTGAAATAATGGAAGATAAGTACAAATAATTGGCGATAAGGCGAAATAATGGGAGATAAGCAGAGATAAGTCTAGATAATGGGAATTATGGTGAGATAATGGGAGATAAGGAGAAATAATGGGAGATAAGGAGAAATATTGCGAGATAAGTCGAGATAAGCCTAGATAATGGGAGATAAGGTGAGATAATGGGAGATAAAGGAAAATAATGGGTGATAAGGAGAAATAATGGGAGATGAGCAGAGATAAGCCTAGATAATGGAAAGTATGTAGAGATAATGAGAGTTTTACGTGTTTTTATAAATTTATATATATGTTCTATATAATTCGATATAAGCCTAGATAATGGGAGATAAGGTGAAATGATGGGAGATAAGTATAAATAATGGGAGATAAGGGGAAATAATGGCAGATATTTTATTACGTTAGGTAACATAAAGAATAAGCAGTGACGATATGTATATATATATATATATATATATATATATATATATATATATATATATATATATATGTATATATATACATATATATATATATATATATATATATATATATATATATATATATATATATATATATATATATATATGTATATATATATATATATATATATATATATATATATATATATATATATATATATATGTATATATATATATATATATATATATATATATATATATATATATATATATATATATGTATATATATACATATATATATATATATATATATATATATATATATATATATGTATATATATATATATATATATATATATATATATATATATATATATATATATATATATGTATGTATATATATATATATATATATATATATATATATGTATATATATATATATATATATATATATATATATATATATATATATGGGACGATCCGCGTCAACCGGATCAGAGCTACTACCAAAATTAGAAGCAACCAAAAAACTTGACCAAGGGCTCATTTTAAAGCTTAGAAGGTCTACTTTCAAATGCCGAGCACGCCTTTGAAAAATCCAATATGGCGGCTCTAATATGGCGGCCGGTAGCCGGACAAAAATCAAGTGTCCAGCAAAAAAAGCTTGTAAAAATAAAAATTCGCAACTGTTTGGGTCGTTTTTTAGCTCAAATTGTAGCTGATGGACGCCCCAAAAAATTGGGGTGGTAAGTTGACAAAATCCAACATAGCGGATCCAATATGGCGGTCAAAAATACAATATGGTGGCCGAATTTTCACAAATTAACCGATTTGCACTAAATTTGGTAAACGGGGGATTTTAGGGTCGGTGATCACGAATCCGAGATCTGATTTGCCAAATTCAAGATGGCGGATCCAAGAAGGCGGATGAGATTTTCGAAAATCTATCGATTTGTACCAAATTTGTTATACGGGGGTTTTTGGAGTCGCCGATTACGAATCGGAAGTTCGATTTTCAAAATCCAAGATGGCAGACCCAATATACTAGATTGCCTTATTCAGTTTCCACCATATTGGTTCCACCTTCTTGAATTTTATAAATTTGACTTCAGATTCGTAATTAGCGGCCCCAAAAATCCCCGTATGCCAAATTTAGTGCAAAAATGTCAATAGTGTTGAGCAATAACTAATTGAATTTTGAGCCATGAATGAGCCTCGACCTTCAATCTGTCAAAATTTTTAAATTCTTATCACAGATATATGATCAGCGACCTCAAAAGCCCCTTTACATAAAATTTGGTGTCAATTGGTTGATTTTTGAATATATCGCCGCCATATTGAATCAGCCATTTTAGATCCGCCATATTGAATTTAAGAATTTTAGAAATTTGACCTCAGATTCGTTATCAGGGACCCCAAACACCCTCGTATAACAAATTTGATACAAATCGATAGATTTTCGAAAATTTCATCCGCCATCTTGGATCGGCCATCTTGAATTTGGCAAATCAGACCTTGGATTCGTGATCAGCGACCCTAAAAACCCCCGTTTACCAAATTTAGTGCAAATCGGTTCATTTGCGAAAATTCGGCCACCATATTGGATTTTTGCCCGCCATATTGGATCCGCCATGTTGGATTTTGTCAACTTACCATCCCAATTTCTTGGGGCGTCCATCATCTACAATTTGAGCCAAAAAACGACCCAAACAGTTGCGAATTTTTATTTTTACAAGTGATTATACGAGGGCCGCCTTTTAAGTTTTTACAAACGACCAATAGATGGCGCTATTGAGTGTGATATTACCATTGTTGTAAAATTTGATATTTGTTATTGTTAAAACAGTGGCAGCTTAGAAATTGGCCGAGTAGTTTGTTTACAGTAAGCGTTTAAAAAAACGGTTTTGTGAATTGGATGATTTTTACGATTTTAGTAAAGGCCTAACTCCACAACAATGTCTCGAATCGTTCAACTTTTGGTAATGAATCACCATCAGAAAAGACTGTTTAGAATTGGTTTGCACAATTTCGTCATGGTCGTGCTTGCGGTAGTGATGAATTCCATGAACAGGGTCGGCTTGTGATTTACCGTGAGATAGATCCGTCCTTAGGCATATCGAAGATTACAGTACATTCGATTTTCCATAAACATTTAGTTATAAAAAGATCTCTTCCCGATAGATTCCGCATAATTTGACCGAAATTCGAAAACAGGTTCGTGTCAATTGGTGTAAGGAAATGCTCAAAAAATTCGACCGAGGATAATCAAAATCCGTATACAACAGGAGACGAAACTTGGATATACTCGTACGAGCCGTAAACTAAACAACAATCAACTATTTGGGTATTCCAAGATTAACCGAATCCAACAAAAGTGATTCGTTCGCGAAGCATGGAAGTGGAGAAAATGATCGCTTATTTCTTTGGTTATACTGGACATGTTGCAACTATTTCTTTAAGAAATCAAAGAACAGTTAATGCTGAAGGGTATACAATAATTTATTTACCAGAAATCATCGATAAAATCAGGAAAAACAACCAAAAACGTCGCATCACTTTTCATCATGACAATACCTGTTCTCACACGGCACGTCAAACAATTGATTATTTGACGGAGAAAAACATGGAGTTAATGTCTCATTGTCCATATTCACCTGATTTATCGCCTAACGACTTCTTTTTGTTCCCGGATGTTAAAAAAAATGCGTGGTCAGCGATTTTCATCACCTGAAGAAACCATATTTTTGAGGTACCAAGTTCAGGGTGAAAAATATTTTTCGAGAATTGGTTCGAACAATAAAACGATTTTTACCAAAATTTTTGTGGTCTTTCATCCTTTTCGAAAAAACTTAAAAGGTAGCCCCCATATTATAAAACAAATTTGTCAAGATTTCACATAATAAATCGTCCATTTATCTAAAAAAATAGTTTGTAGTCGCCCAGTATACAAAACCGTAAATCAAAATATCAGCAATCAGAATTAAAAATTGAAGGATCAAGCGATTTTCTTGAACATTATGCTCTGCTCTATAATCGAATTTTGTGCAGTACATTGGCCGATCACAGTTTGTCGAGCAAAAAGTGCAGAAATAAGTGTCCTTTACTACGCTATTTTCACATAGTGAGATATTTGGCCAAGTGCCTTATTTTAGTACACCTTCTAACCTATTCAAGGACACGCTGACATAGAATATACCCTGTATATGTAAAATTTCTTTAAAAATACCACCTATCTCTAGATATTAGGATTTGGCTTCATACAGTTATCTCGATAAATAAACAAAATATTATAATTTTATATTATAAACGCAACAATAAAATAAAATTAATAAAATACAGGACAGGTGATGTAATTTATGGTTATATCTCATAGAATGGATTGGATCGACCGTGGGCGTTAGTCTCAAAGAGAGAGTTAAAACGGTTATATAAAACATACCAATGGGGCCACGGTGTACTGTCGACGCTTGAAAATAAAGAATACGGTAATATGGTGGAAGACTATTGACTAACAAGTGTAAAAGAGCGTTAAATTTGATATTTAAATGGAAGATTAAATTTTTTTATAAAATTCCTATACCAATAGTGTTAAATTGGTTAAACGTTTGGAACTGTTAGCAAGAATGAATCTTTGATTTTTCTTCTTTTTTCTTCTACTTGAACTTAAGTGTGTAGAATAAGGCCTGAAGCAGCTAGACGATTTTTATAGAAAAGAACTTCTGACTACGAAGGAACTTTAAAAATCTGGAAAAACACCATACCAAAATTGTATTGCTTACCCAAAATTCACAAACCTGGAAAAGCAATGCGACCCATCGTTTCATCGGTCGGATCACCCACATATTTAATATCCAAATGGTTATCAAAAGAACTTGAGAAGTTACCGTTAAATACTTTCGCAGTGAAGAATTCGTTAGAATTTATTAATAAAACAAAAAATCTAGTTTTTAATGAAGGTGAAGTCTTAATTTCTTTCGATGTTAGTTCGTTGTTCCCAAGTGTGCCAATTCCACAAACTTTACAATATCTCGAAGAATTACTTAGAATGAATGACTTTGAAGACGAAATTATTCGTGAATACTTAACATTATCTAAACTTTGTATGGAACAAAATTATTTCCAATATAACAATCAATTTTATGTTCAGAAGGAACAGCTATGGGTAATTGCTTATCACCTTTCATAGCCAATTTATTCATGAGTAAGTTTGAAATCGAAGCCAGTCAAGAATTCGAATATTTCCCAAAGGTATGGTATAGGTATGTGGATGATATTTTCGCGATTTTTGATACAAAGAAAGCAAATATTGATGATTTTGTTTCTAGATTAAATAGCCGGTTTGATTCCATTAAATTCACTTACGAAGTTGAGAACAAAGGACAATTGCCTTTTCTAAATGTTTTAATTATTAAAAATAACACTAGATTAGAATTTGATATCTATAGGAAGGACACAGTAACAGATAGATATATTCCTAATGATTCATTTCATTGCAAACAACATAAATTAGCCTCATTACATTTTTTAGTTCATCGTTTGGTCACTTTCCCTCTGAATAAAGTAAACTTTAATAAAGAATGGTTATGACGATGACTTAGTAAATAAGCTAATAAATAGACATAAGTTTAGGTTTAATATTCAGAATTCCACCTTTTTTACACGCGAAGAAAATAACACCAAGTATGTCTCCATACCATATAATCCAAAAATATAGCAAGGGACTCAATAAGGTATTTAATAAGGTAGGCCTCACCTTAGTCTATAAGTCATCAGACAATCTGAGGAATATCTTAGGAAATCCCAAAGATAAGATTCCTAATTGTGAGAAAAGTGGAATTTATGAAATTAGTTGTAATGATTGTGACAAAAAGTATGTTGGGCAAACTAAAAGGCCAATTAAAACAAGATTCAAAGAACACTTAGCACACTTAAAATACAATAGAACAGAAAAGTCTAGCATTGCCGAACATGCCCTTGAAGCTGATCATACTGTAACATTAGATAATCTAAGATTAATAAAAAACGTATCTGATAGGAGATTGTTAAACGCATACGAAAGTATGGAAATCATAAAATGTAAAAGTAGTTTAAATAAAGGCAGAGGGCCTATTCCTTATAGTCCCCTCTACTGGTTACTTGACCGGAACTGATGACCTTGCCTATGTCATTAGTTCCGCTTGAGTAATTCAAGGGTTAGGCTAAGTATAAATAGGGTAGATTTGTCGTTTAGCTTTAGTCAATCATCGCTCCTGATGAAGCTAACATGGTTAGCGAAACGCGCGTCGAGTGCAAAAATAAAGTGTTTGGTGTAGTGGTGATATATACTGAGTAGTATCATTGTGCCAAAGATTCCACATTCCCAACTTAACTAAAAATTCTAGATATTATTTGTCTAACATACCATATATCTAAATTGAACTGTTTGGAATTACTGTCATTTGAAATTTAAAATAAAAAAAAAGACAAAAAAACTATTAATTTAATTAACTCTAAGTTTATTTGTAAGGTAGCAATTGCTCAAAATGTCTACCGTTAACAGCGAGGCAATGACCCAATCTGTCATAAACAGCCTGAACAGAGTTTTGCAGAGAATCCGGTGTGATCTGTGCTACTTCATATTGAATTCTGTGTTGTAAATCTTCTACAGTTTCAGGTCAACTTCAATAAACTTTGGTTATCAAATGACCCCATAAAAAAAATCGAGTGGGGTAAGCAGGCCTTGCAGGCCATTCTAAAGCACCTCTTCTGCCTATTCATCGATTAGGAAAAATCGCATCCAAATATCTACGAACATTGATTTCACAGTGAAGAGATGCTCTGTCCTGTTGATACTACAGATTCCTGTTAGGGGCATCCAAATTCATTTTCATTGGGAAAAAGACGTGCACAAGTTGGAATAACTTGCTCTTAGAGTAACTGTAAATACCGCAGTCCTGTAAGATGAAGAAGAGACAGATGATAAGTCCCTGCCCACCCGTTTATCTTTTGCGGTCTTTGAAAATGACTGTCGATTATCCAGTGGGGATTCTCAGTTATACCAGTACCGGCAGTTATGCCTGTTAACTCTTCCATTAAGACAAAATGTGGCCTCGTCAGAAAAAATCGTTCCATCATGACCTCGCAAAATTCAACGCGTCTATCGTAGTCATCTTCAGATAATTCTTGCAATAGAATCGGTTTGTATGGATACAATTTTTCTTCATTCAGTATACGACTTAAGGTATCATTACTTATGTTGTGGTCTAGGCCAAGCTGACGAGTGACTGTATGGGCATTTTCTGTAATTTCCAATAAAACATCTAACTTTTTATCATCGCTTGTTTTAACTTTTGGAGGTCCAGATTTAGAACGATCCTTAACATGACCTGATTGTCTAAATCGTTTCAATGTTTTGCTAACTACGGATCGGGTAATAGGTTCTCGATTACCTCCTGTTGTGTTCTCCTACGATCTCCGTAACCAACCATCATTAACAAAGTGATTCTTTCAGTTTCTGTTGAATGTACCATTATATTATGCTCAAATTGCAGTTTCACAAAATGGAGCAATAAATGTTTTCGTCAATAAATCATTTTTTGAAGCGTTAAGTCGTTACCTTACAGTGAATGTTTGACACAAACCAGCTTAAAAAAAAATCAATCTGATCTCCGGAATTTCAAATATCAATAATTCCAAAACAGTTCAATTTAGACATATGGTATGTTAGAAAAATAATATCTAGAATTTGTAGTGTGACTCAAAAATAAAATAATATAACAGGGCTTTCCATTTAAAAAAATTTAAGATGGCCTAATTTCTTCGAACTAACAGTTCAAAACATTTTATTGTCAACGTCAGCATATGCGCTGTATAACACCTTACCAGGTGTACAAGTATGAAATGAGGATTTTTTTTCTAAAAAAACATGTTCAATTCGGAAGAATGATAAAAAGTGTTTTATTCAAAGTATGCTCCATCACTTGTTATACATTTTTCCCATCTTTCGAGCAATTTGTGAATACCACGCCGGTAAAAATCTTCCCCTTTTGCTGCGAACCATCCGTCAAGCCATTTTTTCACATCTTCGTACGAACCAAAGCGCTGCTCAGCAAGTGCGTGACCCATCGATGCAAACAAGTGGTAATCGGAAGGAGCCAAGTCTGGTGAGTAAGCCGCATGGGGTAGAACTTCCCAGCTGAGTGCTTCCAACGTGTCGCGAACTGGTTTTGCCGTATGTGATGGAGCATTGTCATGAAGAAAAATAACTTTGTGTTGCCTCTTTCGGTATTCTGGCCTTTTTTCAAGCAGCGAACGGTTCAAATCGGTCAATTGTTGTTGGTAACCTTTAGTATTAACCGTTTCTCCAGGTTTTAACAGCTCATCATAGACTACACCCCTCTGGTCCCACCAAACACAGAGCATCGTCTTTCTACAAAAGCGATTCGGTCTTCCGGTCGATGCAGATAGTGCGCCTGGATCAACCCATGATTTTTTGCGCTTGGGATTCTTAAAATAAATCTACTTTTCATCCCCTGTAACTATACGATGCAAAAACGACTTCCTTTTGTACCGAGCGAGCAAAATGTCACACGTGTTTTTGCGCTTTACCATTTGCCATTCAACTCGTGGTACCCATCTACCGGTCTTCTGAATCTTTCCCATCTTTCGTAGCCAATTGGAAACAGCTTGTTGACTAACGCCCAATTGCTCGGCGAGTTGTTTTTGTGTTTGCGAGTCATCTTCGTTCAACACTGCTTGCAATTCCTCATCTTCGTATTTTTTTGACGGTTTTCCACGTTCCTTGTCTGCAACATAGAAGTCACCACTTTTGAAACGCAGAAATCATCGTTCACAGGTATCTTGCGATGGAGCATGTTCACCATAAGCTTCTCGAAGTAATCGGTATGATTCAACAGCAGTTTTCTTCAAATGAAAACAAAAAATTAATGCTGTCCGCGAATGCTCTTTGTTCGGTATAAATTTCGACATATTGAACACAACAACACAACACTCTGCACATACTTTTCCAATTTATCACTCGTGCGCGTCTGACACTTATTGATGACACTACCAAATGGCGTAGTGTCAAATCTTTATAGCACAAACTGCATTAGTGCACCATCTGTTGTCTGAAATCCGCATTTCATACTTGTACACCTGGTATAACTTTTATTTAAAATTTTTTTGATACACTGATTAATAAATGCTGTGGAATCATTATTCCATACATATGGGGCTCCCTGTATATTTAACACTTCTATATTGCTAACGCTCGTAAGAGGAGGTATCATGTGGAGAGCGAGACCGCAAACTACTGCTTTTTTCTCTCTCCAAATACCGGACACGTTGAACGGCGCGCATCCGTATAACAGTACACGTGGATGCCCAGTCTGAGCATGCGCGTTAGGCTCAACGATCCACAAATCGAAGAGAGACAGTCATATCGTCTGCACCGTAGTGAACTCGCTCCTTCTCAGATGCTACTAGCAATACAGGAGTATTAAATATATATTTCGTCACTGTCAACACGCAGGCGCCTATAATATTGACCGACCTGTAGTATTAAACCTTTGCGGTGCGAGATGGATCGATTTACACTTGAACAAGGCAGTGAGTGTTGTATTGCAGAAACTATGCGAAAATTTAAAAGAAATTTTGAGTAAAATCCTCAGCGGCTGGAAGGAAATTCATCAAGAGAGTCCTAACCTAACCTGTCCTCATACTCGCCCACTGCGCACAGACAAAAATATTGCTGCCGTTGCCAAATGAGTGCTTGAAAACCTAAGAAGCTTAACCCATCCCAGATATCAACAACTGAACCATAGTAAACCCAATACAACAGCGAGCCTCAGGGGTAACCGAGTAGGAAAATCAGGCCTCAGCTTTCAAGGGGTCAGGTGGCAGTCCGCCATGTTAAAAATGGGACCAGCTGGAGATTTTAAATTGAAATAATGTTACTGTGCAAGATTTTATCATTCAAAATCATAGATATTATACAAATGTTTGAAAATTTTTCATTTAATAACATATCAAGTTAATGCAGCATGAGTAATATAAAAAAAAAACAAAAAAAAATGGGGCGTTTTGTTAGAAAAGTGATGAATACAAGGGAAAAACTTGATAGGAAGGCATCTTCGGAAAAAATGTTGAAGATAAAAGTTTTAACATTTTCTCCAGGAAACTGAATAGGCCTATCAGATTTTGAGCTCAACGCTTTGTTGGGATTCTGTAAGGCCCAAAAGCGAAAACTGAAACTGGAACCCAAAGTTTTTAAATACATATTTGAATTCAGCAAGGAATTTTATGTCTTAATACAAATTAAACGTTTCTGGGCCTGATTGAGCATCATTGTAATTACAGTAAAATCCGACTCTTCCCTCTGTTATCAGCCTTTGACACACGGAGTATTCTTTTCTCACAGGTAGAATTATATTCAAGCTAAGCTGGACAAAATAGAAAAAAAAAATTGACCATTTTAATTGTATATATGTGTAAATATTGAATATATGTGTATGTATGGTCGAATAAACAATTTTGCAAATCATTTTTAAACATTTTCTGAGACAAATGTGATGCGCATATTTTTATAATTTTTGTACAAATTTTCAATTGGACAATTGATGACGCGCTTGGTTGCTACAAGTCAAATCTTTGCTCTATAACCCAAAAAATGTCGTAAGAAAAGAGTTTTTCAAAATTATTCAGTTTACCCGCGTACGATTTCTTACGCAACTGATGTTCTTTAATTAAATTACTTACCTTTTAACATCTTTGGGGAAGAAGAATCTCACTCCCGGCGTACTTTTTTAATTATTTTTACAACTGTCAACGGCACAACAATAACCTCCTTTCCCCATGATTATATAAATTGGTTGTCAACCTTTTTCTATTCTCTTCACTTAAAAACATTTTTAATTCTCTTTTATACAAACTCTCTTCCTTCTGTCTTTAAATTCATATAAACTGCAGTCACATCAAGAAACAATCGACAATACATTTCAAAAGACACATTCCGAGATCACATGTCAAAATCTCGTCACCAACTTGGACCTCATTTTCTCTACTGTATTGGGTTTACTGTGACTGTACATCAGTCGTACTTCTCTAAGGAGGATATATATAATTATTTACTTGCAAGGTCCAACTCACTCAAGAGTTGAGGTAAAATGACCATTCGCTTCGGTATCGCGTCTCTGTGTGGGCTTCAAATGAGTTGAAAACTAATGTCGATTTGCCTCGCAAAATTATCTTTTTGAATGATGCTCATTTTCATCTCGGAGGACATGTAAACATGCAAAACTGTAGAATTTAGGGTTCTGAGAATTCCCATGTTGTCGTAGAAAAGCCAGTGCATCCTCAAAAAGTGTCTTTTGGGTATGGTTTTTAGAGTGGTGATGTTATTGACCCTTTCTTCATTGAAATTTTTTTTTATAAATTTTAAAAAGAAACCAACAGATGACCCACCCTATATATGTACATATATATATATATATATATATATATATATATATATATATATATATATATATATATACATATGTACATATACGAGGCTGGTTTGAAAAGTCCGTGCAAAGTCTGAGAGATGGCACCACCGGCGCGTATCGAGGTCATGTTTAGTTAGTAGCATCTCTTGAATGAACGCACACCAAGTTTCAGCCATATTGGTCTATTTCTTTGTGTTTGGCATTCGTGTGAATCAAGGAAGTCGAGTGATTTTCAAGAAATGGACGAAAAAGAATTTCGTGTGGTGATTAAACATTACTTTATGAAAGGCAAAACGCCTCAGGAGACTAAAGAGAAGCTTGATAAACATTATGGTGACTCTGCACCTTCGATTAGAACAGTTTATAAGTGGTTTCAAAATTTTCGGACTGGCTATACGGGCACAAGTGACGCTGAACGTTCTGGACGGCCTGTGGAGGTTACGACTCCAGAAATCATTGATCAAATCCATGATATGGTGATGAATGACAGAAGAGTTAAGGTGCGTGAGATTGCTAGTGCTGTGGGCATCTCGACTGAACGGGTACATAATATTTTGCATAAACATTTGGACATGAGAAAGCTATCCGCAAGATGGGTGCCGCGATTGCTCACGCTTGACCAAAAACGGAATCGTGTGAAGTGTTGCAAGGATGGTTTGCAGCTGTTCCAGAAGAATCCGGAGGACTTTAAGCGTCATTTCGTCACTGTGGATGAAACATGGATACATTACTATACTCCTGAGACCAAACAACAATCTAAACAATGGGTTACCAAGGGGGAATCTGCACCGTTTGAAAACCGAGCTGCAAGAAAAACGCCCGCGATTGGCCCACAAGAAAGTCCTTTTTCATCACGACAACGCACCAGCACACACCTCAGCAGTTGTGGTCGCAAAATTAATGGAAATAGGATTCCAACTCGTTTCACATCCCCCTATTCTCCAGACTTGGCTCCCTCGGACTACTATTTGTTCCCCAATTTGAAGAAATGGCTGGCGGGACAAAGATTTTATTCAAACGAGGAGGTGATTGCAGACACTAATGGATATTTTGCAGACTTGGACAAATCCTATTATTCGGAAGGGATCAACAAACTAGAACATGGTTGGACGAAGTGTATAAGCCTAAAAGGAGACTATGTCGAAAAATAAAAAAGGTTTACCCCAAACACATAAGTAGTTTTTATTTTTGCACGGACTTTTCAAACCAGCCTCGTATATACCTAATCTGTCTGAAAAGTTCTCGGACACATAGATGGCGTTAGATACTCTGAAACTATAATTGTATTGGAAAGTTCCATCCTTTTTATCAACATATATAAAAGTTTATTTCGATCTGTTAATTCATTCGAGTAGTAGCAATTGTTTAATATTGACGTGTCATTGATTTTTTCAAGATGGAAAAAACTGAATATCGTGCAGTGATTAAATTCTTCGTTTTGGATGGTTTAACACCAACAAAAATGCATCCGAAATTGTCAAAAGTGTATAATAATGCATCACCTTCACTTTCCACTGTGAAAAAAATGGGTTGCTCTTTTTAAATCGCCTCGAAGATGATCCACGCGAAGGTCGTCCAAAAACTACTACAACACCACAAATGATTCAACAAATCCATGATATGGTGTTAGATGATCGACAAGTGAAAGTGCGTGAAATAGCTGAGACCATAGGCATCTCAAAAGAACGCATTGGAAATATTTTGCATGAAGAATTACATATATATATATATATATATATATATATATATATATATATATATATATATATATATATATATATATATATATACTAGCCGGGCCCGCGGCTCCGCTCGCGTGGACTTGATTCACTACTATCGTCACTGCTTATTCCTTATGTTACCCAATGTAATAAAATATCTCCCATTATTTCTCCTTATCTCCCAATATTTCCCCTTATTTCCCATTATTTCTACATAATTTCCATTATCTAGGCTTATCTCTGCTCATTTCCCATTATTTCTCCTTATCTCCCATTATTTCTCCTTATCTCCCATTATCTCACCTTATTTCCCATTATCTAGGCTTATCTCGACTTATCTCCCATTATTTCTCCTTATCTCCCATTATTTCTCCTTTTTTCCCATTATTTCTCCTTATCTCCCATTATCTCACCATAACTCCCATTATTTAGACTTATCTCTGCTTATCTCCCATTATCTCTCCTTATCTCCCATTATCGAGGCTTATCTCGACTTATCTCCCATTATTTCTCCTTATCTCCAATTATCTCAACTTATCTCCCATTATCTAGGCTTATATCGAATTATATAGAACATATGTATAAATTTATAAAAACACGTAAATCGGATAAGTGGTTCTCGAGTGATAAGCGCACTAACGGACAGACAGACAGACAGAGAGACGTTGCATTTTATATATATTGTATTCTTTGCTACATGATATTGTTCCATATTTAATGCTTTAGGGAGTGTATTGCAAGAGAACGCACTAGCGGCAAACTTTTCTCCGACTTAATTCACTATTATCGTCACTGCTTATTCCTTATGTCACCTAATAAAATGTAGCCTATAACCTGGCCAGTGAACATACCTTTGTTAAAAAAAAGCACGTAAATCGGATAAGTAGTTCTGCAGTGATAAGCACACTAACGGACGGACAGACAGACAGACAGACGGACAGAGAGACATTGCATTTTATATATATTATAGATATTCTCTGCTACATAATATTGTTCCATATTTAATGGTTTGGACTGTGTATTGCAAGAGAACGCGCTGTCACTGCTCATTCCTTATGCTACCTATCGTAATAAAATATAGCCTATAACCTGGCCGGAGAAGATATGTATGTTTAAAAAAAAAAAGTACGAAAATCGGATAAGTGATTCTCCAGTGATAAGCGCACTAACGGACAGACAGACAGACATAATACGTTGCATTTTATATATATTATAGATGTAATAAAATATATACCTATAACCTGGTCAGAGAACATATGTATGAATTTAAAAAATCACGTAAATCGGATAAGTGGTTCTCGAGGGATAAGCGCATTAACGGACAGACAGACAGACAAACATTGCATTTATATATATATTATAGATATAGATTATTTTTATTATTATATAACCTGGCCAAAGAATATATGCATGAATTTAAAAAAAGAGTAAATCTGATAAGTGGTTCCTGCGTGATAAATGCACTAATGGACAGACAGACAGACAGAGAGACATTGCATTTTATATATATTATAGATTATACATATACAGATACATAATATTGTTCCATATTTAATGGTTTAAGCTGTGTATTGCAAAGGCACGCGCTAACGGCAAACTTATTTGCGACATCATTCACTATTTTACGTCACTGCTCATTCTTTATGCTACCTATCGTAATAAAATATAGCCGATAACCTGGCCAGAGAACATATGTATGTTTAAAAAAAAAAAGTACGTAAATCGGATAAGTGGTTTTTCAGTGATAGGCGCACTAACGGACAAACAGACAGACAGACAGACAGAGAGACGTTGCATTTTATATATATTATAGATGTAATAAAATATATATCTAAAACCTGGTCAGAGAACATATGTACGAATTTAAACAATCACGTAAATCGGATAAGTGGTTCTCGAGGGATAAACGCACTAACGGACAGACAGACAGACAGAGAGAGGTTGCAATTTGTTTATATTATAGGTATAGATTATTATTATTATTATATAACCTGGCCAAAGCATATATGTATGAATTTAAAAAAAGACGTAAATCGGATAAGTGTGGTTCTCGCGTGATAAACGCACCAGTTGACAGACAGACAGACAGAGAGACATTGCATTTTTATATATATTATATATTCTAGATATTCTCTACTACATAATATTCTTCCATATTTAATGGTTTAGACTGTGTATTGCAATGGAACGCGCTAGCGGCAAACTTTTTTCCGACTCCATTCACTATTATCGTCACTGCTCATTCCTTATGCTACCTATCGTAATAAAATATAGCCTATAACCTGGCCAGAGAACATATGTATGTTTTAAAAAAAAAAGTACGTAAATCGGATAAGTGGTTCTCCAGTGATAAGGTCACTAACGGACAGACAGACAGACAGACAGAGAGACGTTGCATTTTATATATATTATAGAAGATATATATATACTTTGTGCAAAAGGGGTGCCGCATTTGCTGACAATTAACCAAAAAGTACGTATTTCTCAAGAGTGTCTGGATTGTGTTAAGCAAAATAAAATGGATTTTAAGCATCCTTTTATAACTCTTGATGAAACTTGGATCCACCACTATACAGCAGAGCGAAACGAACGGTCGAAACAATGGACTGAAGTCGGTGGAAGTGCACCAAAGAAGGCAAGGACGATTCCATCAGCAGGGAAGGTTATGGCAACAGTTTTTTTGGTATTACACAGGTGTTTTGTTAATCGATTACCTTCAGAAAGGTAAAACAATTAACTCTGAATATTATTGTAACCTTTTGGATCAGTCGGATGCAAAAATTCGTGAGAAAAGACCTGCTTTAAAGAAGAAAAGAATCATTTTTCATCAGCGTATTCACCAGATTTGACTGCCTCTAACTATTATCTGTTTGCAAATCTGAAAAAAATTCTAGCTGGAAAGCATTTCACATCAAATGACGAAGCTATTGCAGCTGTGGATAGATATTTTGGAGACCTTCTGGAATCACGCTTTAATGATGGTATTGAATTATTGGAAAAATGTTGGAATATTGGGAAAATTGGAATATTTAAATTTCAGGAGGTTATGTTAAAAAATAAATCATATTCATAATCAATCAGACAGCTCACGTGGAATTCCTCTAACACCCTCCGCCACCTGTTCAACCTCTTACATACTTGCCTATAAATAATTATACCTAATATTTGTCTATTATCTCAAGCAAAATCCGTGAAATTTTCGTAGTAATATTAAAATTATACAATAATCGTAGACTCCCACCCCTCTTACCTCCTTCCTATGAATCTATATAGCTCAAAGACTATAGGTCCCTTTTCTGCTTCATGTTGGTACCAAACTTGAACTCGATATCTCATTGTATTTGAGAATTATCGTATCCACAGGCAGACCGATAAACTAACGAAAATGGGAAACTCTACATTTTAGGCTCTTGGTACCTCCAAACCCGAAGAAAAACAAAAATGTTGGAAGGTAAGGCCGCCTACACACGATAAAGTAAGTTGGTCCAACTAGTTTGTCATGCAAGTTGGTCAAATAAGTTTGACGGTATAAGTTGAGTCCACACGTTCAAGCAAAATGGGCAGACGGACAAATTTCTCATCAGTGTGCTCCGGTTGCCAGTGAAGGGTGGACTACGCCGGACATTGTGCTTTATTGTTGTATTATCATTTGTTGTTTTTATTGCATTTCCATAATGGATATAAACAACTTATCATATTTGCACGGACAGTTACTGAAAGAGAAGAATGTTAAAAGGAAATTAAACATGTCAAAGTGGTGCAAAGAATGGGTGATTTAAAAGAGCACATTATTGCCACATTAATTTATTGAACGAATTGAGGTGTGAATCCCAAAATTGGTATAAATAAATGAAGATGGACGAAGATACTTACTTATTATTGCTCTCACTTGTTTCGCCAAAAATAAAAAAAAAAACATGACAAAGCGAGAACCATAAGTTGGTGAGTTGGCTGGTTTGGAGGCTGGATAACGTCCTACATGATTAAACTTACAACTTTTCTGACAAATCCAGAAAACTGTCTAACTTGTCATCAAACCATCCGACTCACCAATTTCGCGCCCACATCATCACACTTACTTGGCCAACTGGCTTCACAAGCTAAGTTTGACCAACTGACTTGAGCGTGTAGCAGCCATTAGATTTTTACCAGTAAAGTACTTTACTTGAGCGAGGCAAGTCTCGAAAGTTAAATATTCTTTAATAGATTCTGAAACACCCAAATATAGTAACAAACAATTTTACAAATAATCCAAAATTTTGTTAGGACATATTTTATCGCATTACTAATTTAGCGGTATTAAATTTAGGTAAATAATCTAGTTAATACAGTTTTTTAACCACAAATTAATATATATTATCATTATCAGTGTCACAAATGAAGTGACTCATACAATTATGGAAATATGCTTCCTTCGACCACCATTATAACATTACCTTGTAACAATCGCATACGCAGCCAACGTGATATTAATTTGAAATAGGATAATAATATTTATACATTTTAATAAGCAACAATTAATTTGAAGGTCTAAATATACAGTGAGACAACACAGAAAATGCATACGTATTTGCAACGAGTTCTTTTATTATTTTCTATTTTGAAAAGAACAATTTAATTTATGTATTGTAGTTAAAAAATAACCAGCTGAGTGCAAGGCAGACTTGCGCAGTTAGTGTGTTTGTTGAAAATTGATGACCTTAAAACTTTTGTTTTTTTATTACCAGATAAATTATTATAGGAAATGCACTCGTAATAATTTCCGTTCAATCTACACCATAGTTCCATAGTTTTTTTCAAAATTTGTTGGTAAGTACTTTTCGAGATAAGGGGGGGGAATAGCGATTTTTGTGAATTTTTTAAAAATAATACAAAGAAAAGTGTGCGCAAGTGTTACATTATATATTTTTTAACTCATATTTTCACAAGCTTTCATCTGACACCCTACTCGATGACTTGTTAAAAAAAAAATTTTTACTTCCTGCAAGTAATATTAAGATATTTACGAGGCTGGTTTGAAAAGTCCGTGCAAAAATAAAAACTACTTATGTGTTTTGGAGTAAACCTTTTTTATTTTTCGACATAGTCTCGTTTTAGGCTTATACACTTCGTCCAACGATGTTCTAGTTTGTTGATCCCTTCCGAATAATAGGATTTGTCCAAGTCTGCAAAATATCCATTAGTGTCTGCAATCACCTCCTCGTTTGAATAAAATCTTTGTCCCGCCAGCCATTTCTTCAAATTGAGGAACAAATAGTAGTCCGAGGGAGCCAAGTCTGGAGAATAGGGGGGATGTGAAACGAGTTGGAATCCTATTTCCATTAATTTTGCGACCACAACTGCTGAGGTGTGTGTGCTGGTGCGTTGTCGTGATGGAAAAGGACTTTTTTGTGGGCTAATCGCGGGCGTTTTTCTTGCAGCTCGGTTTTCAAACGGTCCAATAACGATGAATAATATTCACCTGTAAAAGTTTTACCCTTTTCCAGATAGTCAATGAGAATTATCCCTTGCGAATCCAAAAGACAGTCGCCATAACCTTTCCGGCCGAAGGAACGCTCTTCGCCTTTTTTGGTGCAGATTTCCCCTTGGCAACCCATTGTTTAGATTGTTGTTTGGTCTCAAGAGTATAGTAATGTATCCATGTTTCATCCACAGTGACGAAACGACGCTTAAAGTCCTCCGGATTCTTCTGGAACAGCTGCAAACCATCCTTGCAACACTTCACACGATTCCGTTTTTGGTCAAGCGTGAGCGATCGCGGCACCCATCTTGCGGATAGCTTTCTCATGTCCAAATGTTTATGCAAAATATTATGTACCCGTTCAGTCGAGATGCCCACAGCACTAGCAATCTCATGCACCTTAACTCTTCTGTCATCCATCACCATATCATGGATTTGATCAATGATTTCTGGAGTCGTAACCTCCACAGGCCGTCCAGAACGTTCAGCGTCACTTGTGCCCATATGGCCAGTCCGAAAATTTTGAAACCACTTATAAACTGTTCTAATCGAAGGTGCAGAGTCACCATAATGTTTATCAAGCTTCTTTTTAGTCTCCTGAGGCGTTTTGCCTTTCACAAAGTAATGTTTAATCACCACACGAAATTCTTTTTCGTCCATTTCTTGAAAATCACTCGACTTCCTTGATTCACACGAATGCCAAACACAAAGAAATAGACCAATATGGCTGAAACTTGGTGTGCGTTCATTCAAGAGATGCTACTAACTAAACATGACCTCGATACGCGCCGGTGGTGCCATCTCTCGGACTTTGCATGGACTTTTCAAACCAGCCTCGTAGCTATAGGAGATTCATTTTCAACGCTTGTTTCCATATACCGTGTACCTAAAAATACCATTTCCAATTTTTTGAAGGAAGTTTGTGCAGATATATACGAGGCTTTAGAACAGTTTATTAAAGTAAGTACAATTTGTTTTACAAAAGTATTAAATTTAAGATGCTTTACAACATTTTATTTTTTACTGTAGAATATTATTTATAGCTATGCTAAGCATATCAGATGGCTGCTCCGAATCTTCTTCGCGTTGTTCTTTGTTGTTGTAATCAGTTGAAAACGAGGATGACCAATGTTCTCCATCCATATTTGTACATGTTAGTGAAGGGGTAGCACTTGATGAATGTGAAAACATGGGTGATGCAGTAGTGTGCTGGGACTGTTTCACTATGAGTTCCAATCGTTTTTGTCTTACTACAGTTTGAATTTGTTCCTGGCAGATGACAGCGTCGTAAAGAGGCATCTGTTTTAACTGGACAGCAACATGTTTACCAAATATATCAAATTCGTTTTTCAGTCTCATTTTTATTGTTACTTTGCACTACTTTATCAAGTTTATCAATCGCTGTGGTTATATCGTGAACAATTTTCCGTTTGCGACTCGGAGGAGCACGAAACATATTTGTCGGTTTTGATTGTTTTGGAGTAGACCTATTGGCAGATTCGGTGTTTTCCACATGTATGATTTCTTCCTGAGTATCGGCATTTATGGTAGTAACAGATGCAAATGCAGGAAATCCCCTATCCTCAGGGGTTTCATGTGTATCTTCGCTCATTTCGCTTTCGGCTCCTTCACCTTGCACTAAATTCTGAAAAATAAAGAAAACTTGTTTTCACAAGGTAGAAAGTAGTATTGTTGTAGAAACTTTTATCATCAGAAATTTTTTTTTTATGTTAATACGTTGCTAACGTATATGCAATTTCAATGTTTCAATTTTTTGCAATATAGGTTACTTTTTTTTTTGTTATAGGTGCCACAAACTGGAGAAGAGTGGAAGGCAATTCAAAAAGAATACAACCTCCGATGGAATTTTCCCAACTGTTGTGGTGCTATAGACGGAAAGCATATCGTTATTCGAAATGCCCCTCATAGTGGATCAGAGTATTTCAATTACAAAGGTTCATACAGCGTAATTTTGATGGCATTAGTAGATGCAAACTATTGTTTTCGCTATTTTGACGTGGGTACAAATGGACGGGCAAATGATGCTGCCGTTTTTGGAAAATCATCTTTGAATGCAGCATTGGAAGATTTCAGTAATAGGTTAAATTTTCCAAAACATGGAGTAATAGTAGCTGATGATGCTTTTCCCTTAAAAACAAATATTTTAAAACCATTCGGGAGATGTACTAATTTATCGACAAAACAAAAAATCTTCAATTACCGCTTGTCAAGAGCTCGTCGCGTAGTTGAGAATGCATTCGGAATTTTGGTTTCGAGATTCAGAGTTTTTGAACAACCTATAGCTGTTGCAATTACTTCAGTAGACAGCATTGTCAAAGCAGCATTAGCATTACATAACTGGTTAAAAATGAGTTCGAGTGAAGTATATACACCTACTGGCTCCCTTGACACTGAAGATCTTAATACGCGGTGTACTATACCAGGTTCTTGGAGAACACAGAATACTCAAATGAATGGTTTAGTTAATTTGCAAGTTAATTTAGGGAGTCGTAACTACACCAGATCAGCGTCTACTGTGCGTGATGAATATGCAGAATATTTTTCGGGAGAAGGTGCTGTGCCGTGGCAACTGGATATGATATATGATGATAAATAATTATAATAACAAGCTAATGTAAAGTTAATTTACAAAATAAATAGTGTACTCTTGTGTTGGTTATACCATTTAAAAATGCATCAGCTCTTTTGTACCAGAACAGTTTTGGCGCATACATATCCTCCGTGCCGATTCCACTTTTTTTTTGGATTTTTTGGACCAAAGAGTGCTCTTTTTTGTACATCGTTCAGATTGTTTTTATTTTATTTTTGACGTCCGAAATAGTTAATGCAGAAATTTCCAATTCTTTCACCATCGATTTTAAAGCATTTTCACGCGCATCTCTATTTTTGTACGTATCTAAACGATGATTCCAGAGACAATCACGCTTATTATACAGGTCTAAAAATTTTAACATTACGCTTTCTGACCACTTAACACTTATTTTGTTCAATATATTACGACGTTAGCACGACGGAAAAGCACCAGCTCTCAATTCGAGATAAAGCGAACTGATCGGCCTGGGCGATCCAAAGGTGCAGACGTTTCAATCCGTGATTCAACTCGAACGTGACTGATCACTTGAACGATAAAAGTTTGACTCTGTCAAACTTTTCTTGATCCACTAAAAAGTTGTTCAACTTTATTGAAACTCTCTAGGTTTTTCATTCAACTTTAGTTGACCAACTAAAATTGATCAACTAAACTTGACTCGTGAGAACGCGCCTTTACCGTGAGATAGAGGCTTCCGAAGGCATATCGAAGATTGCACTACATTTGATTTTCCATGAACATTTAGCTGTAATAAAGATCTGTTCCCGTTGGATTCTGCATAATTTGACCGAAACTCAAAAACAGGCTCGTGTCAATTGGCGTAAGTAAATGCTCAAAAATTCGACATGCAAAATCCGTATACAGCATCGTAATAGGAGACGAAACTGTTGCTTGGAGCAATATTTATGAAGAGCGCTTTTTTGGACAGAAAAATAAGAAAATATGAAATCTTAATTAAAAATATCATACAGAGTGGTATAAAAAAGTTATGACAATTTAAAAGTATGCACAGTGCAATAAGTGGCGCCCCCTACAATTTACAACAAAACTGTGAGCTGATTTCGATTTCTCATCTCAGAAAACCCCTTAGCACCGAATCTTATACAAATAGTACAATTATTAAGAAAGTTATTTAAGAAAAACTAAAATAAAATTATAACTTTGACATACTATATCTCAAGAATGATGAATTTTTGGACTAAGGTAAGTTGGGTTAAATGATCATATTTTCATCCCTGAAATCCACAGTAAATATATGTACACGGAATACTGGGATCCTCTATATATATATATATATATATATATATATATATATATATATATATATATATATATATATATATGTATATATATATATATATATATATATATATATATATATATATATATATATATATATATATATATATATATATATTTATATATATACTCGTATATATATATATATATATATATATATATATATATATATATATATGTATGTATGTATGTATATATATATATATATATATATATATATATATATACGAGGCTGGTTTGAAAAGTCCGTGTAAAAAATAAAAACTACTTATGTGTTTGGGGTAAACCTTTTTTTTTTTTGTCGACATAGTCTCCTTTTAGGCTTATACACTTCGTCCAACGATGTTCTAGTTTGTTGATCCCTTCCGAATAATAGGATTTGTCCAAGTCTGCAAAATATCCATTAGTGTCTGCAATCACCTCCTCGTTTGAATAAAATCTTTGTCCCGCCAGCCATTTCTTCAAATTGGGGAACAAATAGTAGTCCGAGAGAGCCAAGTCTAGAGAATAGGGGGGATGTGAAACGAGTTGGAATCCTATTTCCATTAATTTTGCGACCACAACTGCTGAGGTGTGTGCTGGTGCGTTGTCGTGATGGAAAAGGACTTTCTTGTGGGCCAATCGCGGGCGTTTTTCTTGCAGCTCGATTTTCAAACGGTCCAATAACGATGAATAGTATTCACCTGTAATAGTTTTACCCTTTTCCAGATGGTCGATGAGGATTATCCCTTGCGAATCCCAAAAGACAGTCGCCATAACCTTTCCGGCCGAAGGAACGCTCTTCGCCTTTTTTGGTGCAGATTCCCCCTTAGTAACCCATTGTTTAGATTGTTGTTTGGTCTCAGGAGTATAGTAATGTATCCATGTTTCATCCACAGTGACGAAACGACGCTTAAAGTCCTCCGGATTCTTCTGGAACAGCTGCAAATCATCCTTGCAACACTTCACACGATTCCGTTTTTGGTCAAGCGTGAGCAATCGCGGCACCCATCTTGCGGATAGCTTTCTCATGTCCAAATGTTTATGCAAAATATTATGTACCCGTTCAGTCGAGATGCCCACAGCACTAGCAATCTCACGCACCTTAACTCTTCTGTCATCCATCACCATATCATGGATTTGATCAATGATTTCTGGAGTCGTAACCTCCACAGGCCGTCTAGAACGTTCAGCGTCACTTGTGCCCATATGGCCAGTCCGAAAATTTTGAAACCACTTATAAACTGTTCTAATCGAAGGTGCAGAGTCACCATAATGTTTATCAAGCTTCTCTTTAGTCTCCTGAGGCGTTTTGCCTTTCATAAAGTAATGTTTAATCACCACACGAAATTCTTTTTGGTCCATTTCTTGAAAATCACTCGAGTTCCTTGATTCACACGAATGCCAAACACCAAGAAATAGACCAATATGGCTGAAACTTGGTGTGCGTTCATTCAAGAGATGCTACTAACTAAACATGACCTCGATACGCGCCGGTGGTGCCATCTCTCGGACTTTGCACGGACTTTTCAAACCAGCCTCGTATGTATATATATATATATATATATATATATATATATATATATATATATATATATATATTTATCTTTGATCATATGCTGCGACGCTGCCACGACCTAAAATTTCTCAAAAACTTTAAAAACATGATGTCTTCAACGCTACACATCTCCCACCACGTCATATCACATTCTTCACATCGATGATGCTTAATAGACTTTAAAATACTGCCATTAACCAAAAATAAGAAAAACAGTCCCTCACCCTCTTCACTCCTTCATCTAGAGCCATAGCGTATATAAACTTTAATAGTTCATTGATTCCTTAAAAAAAAAACAGTCAAGTGCAAGTTGGTCTTGTGCATTTAGTGTTCCGTACCGAGATTGCTTTTAAAATAAAATAAAATCCTTACCTAGGCTATGTTAATTAGGCCCCTGACATCTTAAGATCCAATATGTATTTTCACGTGTTTTCTTAGACAATGATGTATAATAGTTATAGCATCTTAGCTATCTAATAGCGAATAAATCAATCTAACTCAATTTAGAATCTAGTAGTAAAAATTTAAAACAAATATTTACTACCTAAATATTTGTTTAATTATAAACAAATAAAATAAAACTATTTTCTCTCGGTACCTAATGCTTACAGCAGTTCCCAGTTCAATTCACAAGTTTCAATGAAATAAACCTTCCCCATTTTGGCGGGCAACTTGTTTTTAGTGTTCCGTACAGAACACTTATAAGATCACTTCGGTGTCTGTCTGTCTGTCTGTCCATCTGTCTGTCTGTCACACCCGATTTTCTCCGAAACTATTTTACATAGAAAGTTGAAATTTGGTAATAATATAGAAATTGATGGCCTCATCAGAGCCATATAGTTTTGAGAGTTAAATTTTGGCTTAAGGGGATAGTTTTGGGGGATGAAATCGGAAGTGAAAAAAAAAAATTTTTTACTAGGTCATCGAGTGTGGTGTCAAATGAAAGCTTGTGAAAACACGAGTAAAATATATATATATATATATATATATATATATATATATATATATATATATATAATGTAATACTTGCGCGCACTTTTCTTTGTATTATTTTTAAAAAATCGCGAAAAATCGCTCTCCCCCGCCTTATCTCGAAAAGCACTTATCAAAAAATTTTGAAAATATTCTGGAATATTCTCTACGGGGTGTAGATTGAACGAAAATTATCACGAGTGTCTTACCTTTAATAATTTACCTGGTATATAAAAAAGCAAAAATTTCAAGGTCATCAGATTTTAGTAAAGACTGGAAACAAACTTTGTTGAAAACTCATTTGGGGTGTGTTTTGTGAAGTCACTGATCATTTTATACCTCTGTAACAAAATTTTTTATTTTAAAAGCAATCAACGTACGGAACACTAATTGCGCAAGTTCAACTTGCACTTGACCGGTTTTTTTTTATACCAGATGAATTATCAAACGTAATGCACTCATGATAATTTTCACTCAACCTACACTTTATGGAGACTATTCCAGAATTTTTTTAAAATTTTTTGATCAGTACTTTTCGAGGTAGGGTCGGTAGCCATTCTTTTAAAAATAATACAAAGAAAAGTGTGCGCAAGTATTACATCATATATATTTTTTAACTCGTGTTTTCACAAGCTTTCATTTGACAGTCCACTCGATAACCCAGTAAATTTTTTTTTCACTTCCGATTACACCCCTCAAAACTAACCCTTTAAGTCAAAATTTAACTTTCAAAACTACACGACCCTGATTGAGCCATCAATTCCAATATTTGTGCCAAATTTCAACTTTCTAAGTCAAATAGTTTCAGGAAAAATCGGGTTTGACAGACAGACGGACAGACAGACACCGAAGTGATCCCATCAGTGTTCCGTACGAAACACTAAAAATACCCTCATATTGTGAAAACTGTGTACGCCACTGGTTAAACCGATAAAATTGGACTTACCCAGCTTCTAGCGCTGTATATTTTGATATTTGTTCGGATTTCCCTGGTTAATGTTCTCACTAACTGGCCTTTTTATTGACTCATGTTCTTAATATTTTAACGGTATATTATTTATAAACAATCAATCCCATTGTTTTCTATATATGATTTATGGGATTTAAATTTTTTAAAGCGGTGTCTTAAGTTCAACAAAAAAATAAAAATGTGGCAGAGGATCATATTTATTCTAATATTGCTTCAGTTAGTTTGCTATGGTAGAATATTTATAAATCAGCGGTTATTAAGGCCCCTTTACACACTTGCCAAGTCTTGACAAGCGTCCACAAACACAAGCGTGTGAACGGCTTGTTTGGCTTGGCTTGCGTGAGCTTGGAGGAGCTTGTCACCATTCCGGTCGAGTGTCGGTTTTTATGAACAGATCAAAGGACGTTTGTGACAAGCGCTTGCGATGCATTTACACGTTGGTGCGCGTTTAGTTTCGCGTTAGTTAGTTCGTTTATTTATTTTTATCATCCACCATCTTCGTCTTCGTCAGGTTTTTGTTTTTGTTTTACTTTGCTTGAATTTCAAATAAAAGAATGATAAACCGAACGCAATAGCAGCCACGACTTCGGTGTCCGCCATGTTTGACTGTTCGGAGCACACTGAGCATTCACAAGCATGTAAACGACTTCCAAATGCAAGTCTCATTTGTGACAAGGCTTGGGGCTTCTCGAGGCTTGCCAAGACTTGGCAAGTGTGTAAACCTACCATTAGAGATTTACTATGTGATTTGGAATCTTCAAGAACACACACAGTAGAATGTTCTAAGAATATATAATAAAAGACTATTTTTATTCAATTTCGACTTGTTTATTTATGAATTTTTTTGATGAACAACATTGAATATCTTTAATGTTTACAATTTTATATTATTTATTTATTATACTATTGCACCTAATTAAATGATATTGACTTATATTGGGAAACCCACACAGAAACGGTATTGTATATTATATGTAGATCCGACGCATCGACAGTGAAACGCGTCATCAAAAAAATTCATAACTAAATCAGTGGAAATTGACTAAAACCAGTTTTTTATTATATACTCGTATAGTAGACGTTGCTTCCCCACCATGTTTATATAAAATTTTCTATAATTTTAGGAAATTCTGAGGATTTTTCACCTAGATCTTCATAGAAACTAGCTATTTCATTTGATTTACAAATAAATCTTCTAAAACCTCATAAAAATTAGAAATCTCGATCGATTTTCATTTATAACGTTTTAGAAATTTATAAAAATATATTTTCGTCTGTTTTATAAGTAGAATTTCTAGAATTTGGCAACAATTTGTTGATTTAATATGTTTTACCTGTAGAATGTTCCAAAATCTTATAAAAACTCAGTATTTTACCTGATCTCCACAAAGAAACTTCTAGAAGTTGATAACAACAACTGTTATTCTTACGATTTTTACCTAGAACTTTCCAGAAACTCACTATTTGGCCTAATTTACAAAAATAATGTGAACAATTATATATTTCGTCTAGTCTGATTAATGATTACTTTTACTAACTATCTGCTAGTTTCTACGCTATGATTATTATATAATGATTTGGTTAGAACATGATTTACAATTACAAATATTAATTAAGCGGCGCAGGGAGGTGGCGAATGACTTTATTTAGGAATTTGAGCTGCGTGCTACTCATGAATTCTCAGATTGTGGGCATCTGGAGGTCTCTATGTTTAAGTTTTTTCGGCTGCGTTATTAGGGCTAGTCCTCTAATTGGATCTAAAGAGAATCCCCTTATAAGCCAGTTATTCAATGCTTCTGGAACTTTTCGCCTAATTGAAGTTTTTCCCTCATATCCCGATAAAAAATTAGTAAAAAGCCATGTTGGAGCTACATTTTGGGTTAGGTAGACTTTCGGTTTATTCCATATTGGTTTTGGTATTCGACTGAAGGCGTAAGGACCTGCCAGTGGTGGTCGAGTGACTGTATGTAATGGTACACACATGAGTTGAGTATTGCGGACGAACCATGGGGCGTAGGCGATGATGTGGAGGACCTTGTTTTGGATATTTTGTCTAGTCTAAACTTTTCAGTACTGTTCGAAAAGGATGAATGAATTCTTACATCCTTATTCAATTTAAATTGTATACAATTAAACCACTTGTGTAAAGGAAATACTACATTTATACATATTAATATTAAGCTTCTGGAAGTAAATTTTAAAAATCAAGTATCTATCTATCTGTCTGTCCGTTAGTGCGCTTATCACTGGTGAACCACTGATTCGATTTACGTACTTTTTTTTAAAACATACATATGTTCTCTGGCCAGGTTATAGGGTATATTTTATTACGATAGGTAGCATAAGGAATGAGCAGTGACGATAATAGTGAATGAAGTAGGAAAAAAGTTTGCCGCTAGGGCGTTCCCTTGCAATACACAGCCTAAACCATTAAATATGGAACAATATTATGTAGCAGAGAATATTTGTATTCTATAGTCTATAATATATATAAAATGCAATGTCTCTCTGTCTGTCTGTCTGTCCATTAGTGCGTTTATCACGCGAGAATTGCTTATCCGATTTACGTGATTTTTTAAATTCATACACTCTGACTAGGTTATAGATATATATTTTATTACATCTATAATAAATATAAAATGCAACGTATCTCTGTCTGTCTGTCTGTCTGTCCGTTAGTGCGCTTATCACTGGAGAACCACTTATCCGATTTACGTACTTTTTTTTTAAAAAACATACATATGTTCTCTGGCCAGGTTATAGGCTATATTTTATTACGATAGGTAACATAAGGAATGAGGAGTGACGATAATACTGAATGAAGTCGGAAAGAAGTTTGTCGCTAGCGCGTTCTCGCAATACACAGCCTAAAGCATTAAATATGGAACAATAATATGTAGCAGAGAATATCTATAATCTGTAATATATATAGAATGCAATGTCTCTCTGTTTGTCTGTCCATTAGTGCGTTTAGCACGCGAGAACCACTTATACGATTTACGTGTCTTTTTTTAAATTCATACATATATTCTTTGGCCAGGTTATATAATAATATAAATCTATATCTATAATATATATAAAATGCAACGTCTCTCTCTCTGTCTGTCTGTCCGTTAGTGCGCTTAGCACTGGAGAACCACTCATCCGATTTACGTGCTTTTTTTTAAAACATACATATGTTCTCTGGTCAGGTTATAAGCTATATTTTATAACGTTAGGTAACATGAGGAATAAGCAGTGACGATAATCGTGAATCAAATCGGAAAAAAGTTTGCCGCTAGCGCGTTCTCTTGCAATACACTGCCTAAACCCCTAAATATGGAACAATATCATGTAACAAAGGATATCTATAATATATATAAAATGCAACCAACGTCTCTCTGTCTGTTTGTCCGTTTGTGCGCTTATCACTGGAGAACCACTTATCCGATTTACGTGCCTTTTTTTTAAACATGCTAAACCATTAAATATGGAACAATATGATGTAGCAAAGAATATCTATAATATATATAAAATGTAACGTCTCTCTGGCTGTATGTTTGTCCATTAGTGCGCTTATCACTCGAGAACCACTTATCCGATTTACGTGTTTTTATAAATTTATACATATGTTCTATATAATTCGATATAAGCCTAGATAATGGGAGATAAGGTGAGGTAATGGAAGATAAGGGGAAATAATGAGAGATAAGGAGAAAGAATGGGAGATAAGCAGAGATAACCCTAGATAATGGAAATTATGTAGAGATAATGGGAGATAAGGAGAAATAATAGGAGATAAGCAGAGATAAGTCTAGATAATGGGAGGAGTTATGGTGAGATAATGGGAGATAAGGAGAAATAATGGGAGATAAGGAGAAATATTGCGAGACAAGTCGAGATAAGCCTAGATAAAGGGAGATAAGGTGAGATAATGGAAGATAAGGAGAAAGAATGGGAGATGAGCAGAGATAAGCCTAGATAATGGAAATTATGTAGAGATAATGGGAGATCAGGAGAAATACTGGGAGATAAGGGGAAATAATAGCAGATATTTTATTACGTTAGGTAACATAAGGAATAAGCAGTGACGATAGTAGTGAATCAAGTTCACGCGAGCGGAGCCGCGGGCACTGCTAGTAATATATATAAAACGTTTGCAACGTTTCTCTGTCTGTCTGTCTGTCTGTCCGTTAGTGCGCTTATCACTCGAGAGCCACTTATCCGATTTAGGTGCTTTTTTTAAAAACATAAATATGTTCTCTGGCCAGGTTATAGGATATATTTTATTGCGTTAGGTAACATAAGGAATAAGCAGTGACGATAATAGTAAATCAAGTCCACGCGAGCGGAGCCGCGGGTATGGCTAGTTATTAATAAAAAATAAATATATTTTTTCAAAATTTTGTTATTTTCAGAATCCATATAAATTTAGAAGTATTCTTAGCACAGTTCTTAGTTCTTTAAAGCATTAAATGTGTTATAAAATAATTTAATTCTTACGATTTAATTAAATACATTTGACCTTTTCAAAGATTCCAAGGACTCTATCACAAGCAATTCATAAACAGATCAGGTTTAAACAAAGTAGTGTATTTGATAAAGACAATCAATATATAGTATATAAATCTATTCGTTTAATCAACCTTTTGTCGTAAGATTTTAGTAGTCTAAAGGGGTTACATATACCTGGGCGCTGCAAAAAGTATGTATATTTTTAAAAAAAATGTTTTAAATAATACAAAAGAATGGCGATTATATATTTTAGTTTAAATTATAAGAATTTTTTTTTAAATATGTTCACATTATTTTTTATCGAGTTAAATGGACCACTGACCACTGAAAACTATGTCGCCTCCTTGTCTGCAGGATAACTTCACAAAAAACAATCCAACGTGCAAAAACAAAAAATAATCTCGTAAAATAATGTAGGAGTTAAAAATTGTCGAAGATTTTTTTTTCAAAAATATGACCACCACCTAGTTTTAATATTCCGTACTGAACACTTATAAGATCACTTCGGTGTCTGTCTGTCTGTCTGTCTATCTGTCTGTTTGTCTGTCACACCCGATTTTCTCCGAAACTATTAGTCATAGAAAGTTGAAATTTGGTAATAATATAGGAATTGATGGCCTCATCAAAGCCGTATAGTTTTGAACGTCAAATTTTGACTTAAGGGGTTAGTTTTGGGGGGTGAAATCGGAAGTGAAAACAAAATTTTTTTAGTAGGTCATCGAGTGTGGTGTCAAATGAAAGCTTGTGAAAACACGAGTAAAACATATATATGTAATGTAATACTTGCGCACAGTTTTCTTTGTATTATTTTTAAAAAATCACGAAAAATCGCTGTCCCTCCACCTTATCTCGAAAAGTACTGATCAAAATATTTTGAAAAAATTCTGGAATATTCTCCAGAGATTGAACGAAAATTATCACGAGTGCATTACCTTTAATAATTTATCTGGTATATAAAAAGAAACAAAAATTTCAAGGTCATCAATTTTCAGTAAAGATTGGTAACAAACTTTGTTGAAAACTCATTTGAGGTGTGTTTTGTGAAGTCACTGATCATTTTATACCACCATAACAACATTTTTTATTTTAAGAGCAATCAACGTACGGAACACTAATTGTGCAAGTTCAACTTGCACTTGACCGGTTATTTATTTGGTTTTAAGACGCTGAAGCCGTACTGATTTTTCTTTTGCGTTTTTTTCGAAACTACTTTTTCAAACTGGTGTACAAGATATCTTAAGATCTCCTTAACCAATTTTGTTAAAATTTACAACACATGTTCCTTATAATATTATCTAAGATGTAGCATAGGATTTTTTTGATTGGGTGCTATGTTCATAAGTTATATTTTTTTTAAACTCAAAATTTCGATAAAAGTCAAAGTTTTTTTTTTCAAACAGGTGTCATTTCTACAAAAAAATTTTAATTTTTTTTTTCCTATGCTACATCCTGGCTATTACCTTTCTAAATAAGAAAAAAATATATTTTATTTTTCAGACGATGCCTATCAGAGAAAATAAGTACACCATTAGCAAGGATTTACAAAAGAGGGCCCTACTTGATGGCTCATATCTCCGTCATTTTAAAATTTTTTTTATTCGTTATTATTTCAAATTATTCATAAAACTACTATGTATATGTGTAAAAGAAAAAAAATATTTTATATATTTTATATATACGTCAAACTTTTTTTTATTTTTATACCTATTTTTCCAAGATGATGTAACCCCTTAAGGTGTTTCAGACATAAGTATACAATTTTCGACCAAAAAATTGACTGAGTAATATTGCAGACAGTGTCTGAAAACAGGTAGCAGTCCCAATCCAACGCCAGATCACATTTAATGCTATAACTTTGTACTGGAATTGAATTTTCTTAATTTTTTTTTTTTTCAATAAAAATCCGTAAAAATAAATCGAATTTTTGAAAATTCGAGGTGTATGTAACTCCTTATTTATTGAACATGTACTTGGAAGAAACAATTACACCATTACATAGTCATATAAAGCATAGCAAAATTCATACCATAATGTTGTAGACACTGCAATAACATTCAAGGGTAATGGAACTAAATTAACTAAACAGTTAAAGTTTAAAAGATGGTTGGAGGGTTGTTGATCTCACAGCCTTCGTTCTAATAATTTTCGTAGAAATCGAAAGAAGCATATGCAACCTCGCAAATACTTCAAGCAAATTCTAGTTGGAATACTAATCAAGAAACACTATAAAAACCGAAACAGTAGTTTCAGTGGCGTAGCCGGGTTCAAGGGGCGGGAGAGATATATAGATACAAGGGGCGTTTCTTTACGGAAAAAAAACGACAACCACTAAAGCTACTTATAGAGCAATGTCGAGCGACAAACTGAGAAGCGTAAAATAACAATCGGGCAGCGACACTCCTTAATAAAATAACCGGCCAATTGCAAGTTAGACTTGCGCAATTAGTGTTCCGTACGTTGATTGCTTTTAAAATAAAAAGTTTTGTTACAGAGGTATCTCTTATCTTTATTGAATTATAAAGTAAGGCTACGCCTCTGACTTATATTTATGAAGGTACAAGAACTTAATGTGACTGTTTGCTTATCCTACCTTAACATAAGCTCTTAAAATTGTAGTCCTATATTAACTTAACCTAGGAAATGTGTTTCTTGTTACATGATTTTCTTATCCTAAGACTTAAAACTACCTTAGTCGAAGATCTACGCTAACTGATGCATGGGTTGGGGTGCTGGGACGCCTTCTCCAAAAACTTCAGCTGGATTTTCCTCATGTGTACCTCTAAGATAGGTGCACCGAGGTCTCTGTGTATTTGTCGGTTCCTCATGAACCATGGGGCTCCCCTGATCATTCTCAGGGTCTGCCTGGAGTTGGGCTCTCCTTGTCTAAGAGAGCTGGCTCCATGTGGGGCAGGCGTAAGTGAGGCCTGCCTTTATGACGGTGTTGTAAATCTGTAACTTGGTTCTTGGTGGTAACTTACTGGAGCGATTTATAATGAGGTATAATTTGCCCAGTAGTTGCTTCGCCTTCTTGGTGACAGCGCAGACCTGGTCCTTCCAGACGAGTTGTTTATCGTACTGGATGCCCAGGTACTTGATGGAGTTGGCCCATTGGATGCGGGAGCCTTGAAGCTGGAGATGTCCATGAGGAGTATCCCTGCCCTTGGAGAAGACGATGGCTTGTGTTTTTGGGGGGATGAGCTTGATCCTCCAGCGGTCAAACGAGGTTTAGGTGACATTGCAATCTGCTAGTGATGATGCGGCGGCTTCTTGATTCTGTGATTATGGCGGTGTCATCAGCATAAAGGAGGAGGTTGGTTACGGAGGTATAAAATGATTAATGACTTCACAAAACACACCCCAAATGAGTTTTCAACAAAGTGTTTCCGGTCTTTGTTGAAACAAGTAACCTTGAAATTTTTGTTTTTGTTTTAAACCAGATAAATTATTAAAGGTAATGCACTCGCGATAATTTTCTTTCAATCTACACCTTGTGGAGAAGATTCCAGAATTTTTTCAAAATTTTTTGATCAGTAATTTTCGAGGTAAGTGGGGAACAGCGATTTTTTCGCATTGTTTTTTGAATAATACAAAAAAAGTGTGCGCAAGTATTACATTATATATATTTTTGAACTCGTGTTTTCACAAGCTTTCATTTGACACCCCACTCGATGACCTGGTAAAAATTTTTTTTCGCTTCCAATTTCACCCCCCTAAAACTAACCCTATAAGTCAAAATTTAACTTTCGAAACTACACGGCTCTGATGGGGCCATCAATTCCTATATTAATGCTAAATTTCAACTTTCTATATCAAATAATTTCGGAGAAAATCGGGTGTGATAGACCGACAGACACCGAAGTGATCTTGTAAGTGTTCCGTATGGAACACTAAAAACTCCGTCTTGCACTGGAAACTTAGACCCTTATCAACACAACAAAGTAAAAATCGTTGGCCAAGGTGAAGGAAAATGTTTCACGAAAGCATTACTGACAATCAATTTAAAAATCGATGACCGGGGGTATTTTTTACGTCTATAAGGGCGCGTGAGAATATAAAAAGGTGGAAAAAAGTTGCAACTAATCGCGTCCAGTCATATTCATGTCCCAAAACCTTGACAATATAACAAAAATTCATAGAATAACTGAATTGTCAAACCGATAATCAGCTTCACACGCGTTAAATATTTTTAATTTATGTGTTTCCCCAATTTAAAAAAGTCCTGTAAAAAACCAGACGGATTTTGAAATAACCTGTTTACTGCTTACGCTTAGAGATCCGGCAAATTATTGGTCGCCAACTCTCAGGTAATACTTTGATCACGTGACGCTCATCGACCTTGCATGTTTACCTCAAGTCACCTTTTACAATCGCTTTGTGTGTGTGAATGCACTGTTGTCAAATAGATCAGATAATACAGTTCACAAAGAAGTGAAGAAGTGAATATTCCAGCGTGGTGACGATTGAAAAAAAGTGCGCTAATGAATCCAGGGCCGTGTTTAGAGGAATCTTAATAACATGACGTTTAAGGAAATCACCGAATGTTACTGAATATGATTTTAGAAAACATTAAGGCGACAAATGTTTTAATTTTATGTGCTCGATTATCTGAAATAATTCACGTAACTGGGGCAATAGAAAAGTTACTATATGTATGCCCTGTGCAGCCCTAACAGAAATAGATCCATAGGAAATTCCTTCTAAAAGAGGTCGTCCCGGCATCTGGGAGATAAGGGATTCCTGGGTTTCCTAACTTCATGAAGAAAAGACGCCCTTCTTTTTGATTGTCAATTTGTTATCATGGAAAAAGTCTGTTGGCAACTCCGAAAATGTTTTGAAGCCGTTAAGAGGAGGCGCACAGTCACTGAGAGTCGAGTCAATGAATAATACCAATGCTGCAAAGGTCACAGATTTGAACGCTTTTCCGGGTTTAGTAATGGTTTTAATAGGCTAACGACTCCTGATATGGCGCGCTGCTGCCAAGTGGCGCGACCGAGTGGCCCATATGTAGGTACCCGATTTATAGAAAATTGTTAGATATTTATTTTTTTTTAAATGTAGAATTGTGTAGTGCATGTCAAGGAGTATACTGACGTATTTGACATTTGGTAGTGAAAATGATGCTATGCGTCACGACGCCAAACAACTTTTTTTTTCCATCAACATACCTTTTGTAAAACGGCATTGGAAAGCCCTAATATTTTTCAACTTTTTTTCCTTAAACTATTTTTTTCTAATTTGTTTTGCAAAAAAGTTATGCAGTAAAAATCCGAAAATATTATTTTTTTGATCATCATGGTTGCCATGGATCGTATGCCATGTTGACAGTAATTATAATAATATTAGCTACTATGCTGTTGAGGTTTTTCCTTTAATAAAATATCTTTGAACAATAAAAAATAAAAATACATTATTTTAATTAAAACCGCAAAAAAACTATATAACTTTTAACATTACATAACTTATTACATATTTATAAAATTAAATGTTTGAAACTTAAAAAATAAAAAAAGAACATCAAAGAAATTTTCTATATGTCATCTTAACACTTGATTGGTGGCTTCGTAAATAATGTCTCCAGATATATTATTGCATGCATCTGATATTTTTGCCGTTAAGTGCTCAATATCATTTGTCGCAGTTTTGTATACAATATGTTTAAGAGTCCCCCCCCCACAAGAAAAAATCTAACGGCGTGAGGTCTGGTAACTTAGGCGCCCATTGAATAACTGGGCTGCGAACTCCTATCCAACTTCGTTAAAAACCGTTCATTCAAATCCTCTCTAACAGCACCAGTTGTATGAGGTGGTGCTTGTTGATACCACATATGCCATCTTAAAATAAGGGAAACATTTTCTAATAAAACCGGTAGAGTATTAACCAAGAAATTAAAGCATATATTTCCAGTTAGTGTTCCCTTAAAAAAGTATGGTCCAATCAAATGTCTCTCAATTATCCCACATCATACATTAACCCCATAATGGCCTTGATTCTGAATTTAAATAACGTTGTATGGAGTCTCGTTCGGAGTTGTAGTGGCCGCTGAAATGGATAATTACGAGCCTTGTATTTATACTAAGAGTTTTGGAAGCTGTTAAGGTTTTAAACAACCAAGTAATGCCAAAGTTCACCCAAAGGGCGCAGGTAGCTGTCCAAGCAATTTTAAGCAGTCAAAAAAGTCAGCCTTCCGGTGAAATGGACGAAAACGAATTTATTGATGTTTCACGTTTGATATACGACGGAGTGCGTGAAATTCGTCGAGCTGTGTTAATGAATAAGGCAGATGAAGATCTTGACCCAGAACATGTCGAATTAGATGAGAATTATACTTTAGATACAAAGAGCAAATCGGGTGCTCACACAGGTGAACATGGTGTTGATAAATATCCAGAGATCAGTGGAATCACAACAGCCCGTGACGCTAAGGGTAAAATGCCTGAAGAGGATAAGCGAAAGATTTTCCAACAAGTCGAATATTTCAGAAGTGAAATACTGAAGTTTGACAAGGAAGTAGCCAAGTGAGATGAACTGGTAACGATATTATCGTCCTCGCCAAGCATATGTGCGTTATTATGATGGAAATGACTGATTTTACCAGAGGACGAGGCCTTTGAAAACTACCATCGATGTAATAAATGCAGCCAAGAAAATTTTCGAAGCTGGTACCAAATTGGATAAACTTACCCGTCAAATTGCTGAACAATATCCTAAAAGTTCTACAAAGAAAGATTTGTTGGCTTATTTGCAACGTATCGCCCTTTACTGTCATCAGATGAATATCACGTCCAAAGTCAAAGCTGATGTTCATAATATTAGTGGCGAACTGATTGTTTCTGGTTTAGATAGTGCCACATCTTTGATTCAAGCAGCTAAAAACTTGATGAATGCTGTAGTTTTGACTGTCAAGGCTTCGTATGTTGCTTCCACCAAATATCCAAGTCAAGCAACTGTTGCGTCGCCGAGAAACCGGAGGAAGTACGTGCCAAAGCCCGTAAGAGATCACAGAAGAAAGTACAGAATCTTATTCATGTACTTTCTGAATTCCAAAGCCCTATCGAATCAATGTAAAATAACGAAAACATTTCGGTAACTATTTCCTGTGTTATTTTGTTTAAAAGTTTTTGATGATATAAATTATGTATGATTCCTCGATTCCTGTCTGCAGTATTTTTTCACCGTAACTTATATCATATCTCGTCCATTTTTACAAAAATATATAAATGTATTGGTATTAAACATATCAGCATTCCATAAATAATATTTCTCAAGAATTTTTACAGTTTAAATTGTTCTAAACAAAGACTAGATCTAAAATGGATACGTTGTATGACTCATTCAATTCAGTATTTCATTATAGAATTCAATCTTTAAGAGTACATCAAGTCTTTGGTATTTTTCTTATTGATATGTTACAAATACAAATTGTCTGTTTTTTTCTGTTATTGTCTTTAGCTCAAGACTGTTAAGTCCAATATAGAGAGGCTATAATCCTTTCTTGGACTCTCTTCAGTATTTTATGCATTTCATATTGGTTAGGATCTAACTTAATATATATATTATAACATTTAATTCCTAAACTATGCTAGAGCTTAGTTGTTTTTTTATTGAAGAGTTATTTTTTATACTATATTGTATTATTTACACAAACCAAAATCATATTTAAGTTTAAGCAAGTAATGATAATTTTTTCTGTTAGGTTTGCAGTTGCTGACAAAATAACTTTCATCTGTCCATAATATACGATTCAGAAAATAACGTTCTTCGTCATATTTAATCATTATTTCTGCTACAAAACTCAGTCGTCGTTCCGAATCAAATTGTGTTAATAACTGAAGATTATTTATTTTATAGTCACAGTATTTGTTAGCTTTAAGAGATTTTTGAAAGGCTACTTTTTTATTTCTTAAAACAGTTTTTCGTTTAGAAATACCTTTCTGCCCAGAAAATGAATCCATATTGCTCCTGAAATTTCATTCTAATCGGCAAAACATAGTGTGATCCGGGGTATACCTGTCGTGGTCACATTCTCGATACAGTCTAGCGGCTTCCCGAGAATTTCTTCTTGCTTCTCCATAAATAAGAATCATATTTACTTTTTCAGCGTAGGAAACCACTTCAGCCAGAAACTTTTAACACACTGTTTACTGGATAAAGTGTTTGAAAACCGCCAAACGTGGCATACGGTCCATGGCAACCGCGATGACCAAAAAATAATATTTTAGAGGGTTTTTGCTGCATAATTTTTTTGTAAAACAAATTAGAAAAAAACAGTTTAAGGAAAAAATATTGAAAAAAATTAGGGCTCTCCAATGCCGTTTTACAAAAAGCATGTCGATGGAAAAAAACTTGTTTGGCGTCGTGGCGCCCACATCGGACGGTTTCAATGCCAAAAATCAAATACGTCAGTATACTCCTTGACATGCACTATACCATTCTACGTTTAAAAAAAAAATCATAAATATCCAATAATTTTCCATAAATCGGGGACGGGTGTCTAAAAACGATTACCCTGTACACTTATGCCAAAATTTCCGCCACCATTGTTAAAAACTTGACAATAGCCTACTACCAATTTTACCTGTCATCTGGTTGATATTATCCAAATGCATCCAAATATATAAAAAAATAAAACTTTCTTCTGTTAAAGAAAAAACCTATCTAAGAAACGTAGTAGACACAAAACCGGTACGTATTTAGAAATATAATCAATTTTAACTACTTATTGGTTGTTTATTGTCCGGGCAAGCACCTGATACAACGTAAAAAATTTCCACTATTTGTGATTAATTCAGTAAATTGAAATAAAACCATATGTTAAGTTTCATAAAAAAAAATTAGTAAGTTTTTTACAAAAGATGTTTTTTACCTCCTGTTTTTTGTACATAAAGGATAAGGGCATCACAGTCAGTTCAAACTTACATAGTCCTCTTCGTCTCATACTTAAATTATTACCGTTGTAGCTACAAATCTTCAGTAAGTTGTTAAACTAACTTAACTAGCTTAACTTAACGTTGTCCACAATCTTAGAAATTTTACATGAACAGAGATAAATGTTTAGTGTAAATCACCTTTCGACTCACAATTATTTGGTCTTTTTGGAAATTTTCTGCTTTAAGTAGCCTGAAAGCCAAATAATTCACTTTTAAGTCAAAATCATGTTATTTGACTTAATTAATCCCTGTAGTAATCCCCGGCCAATTGCAAGTCGGACTTGCGCAATTAGTGTTCTGTACGTTGAATACTTTTCAAATAAAAATTTTTGTGATGGATCAATGACTTCACAAAAACACACCTCAAATGAATTTTCAACAGTGTTTTCCGATCTTTACTGAAACTGATGATCCTGAAATTTTTATTTTTTTATATATCAGATAAATGGCAATGCACTCGTGATAATTTTCGTTCAATCTACACCCTGTGGGAAATTTTTTCAATATTTTTTATCAGTACTTTTCGAGATAAGGGGAGGACAGCGATTTTTCGCAATTTTCTAAAAATAATAATTTTTTTCACTTCCGATTTCACCCCCAAAACCCCTTAAGTCAAAATTTAAATTTCAAAACTAAACGGCTCGGATGAGGCCATCAATTCCTATATTAGTGCCAAAATTTCAACCTCAATTTCTTTGTCAAATAGTTCCGAAGAAAATTGTGTGTGTGAAATCACAGTGTATATACGTACATAATATACATGTGGAGTATATTTGATTTTTCCACGCTAACACGGGCCTTACGCGTTGAACGTGATTTTTAAATCGTCTACAACGACCAAATTTCTAAATGTTCTCGCACGATTCGCCTCAACTGCTTTGGCAAAAGCAGTTGAGGCAATTACAACAAAATGGAGAGCAATTATACAGAAGCACTAATTAGAGCAGTAAAAAGTTATAAATTGCCTGTATGCTTTCGATTCGATATCAACTACTTCCAATTCGTTTTTTTTTTTTTCATTCGCGCATATTACAACTCTATTAATGTTCCATTCCGATACAAGGATAACAATTTTAATTAGTATTATATTATCTCTGCATTGTTTGTACTTCTTTTTAAAGAAAATGGGATACAAAAACAATTTTGTTTTTGGGGTACAAAAACAATTTTGTTTTTGTACCCATTTTCTTGTGTTTAAAGATCATGCTGCCAAAATTCGAAAACTCACACAGCGACGTTTTCTGTCGAGGTGATTTTATCTATTTTTTGGTTTCCCATAGTTGTTAATCTTTTACTATGCATGTGTAGTTAATGATGGATCATTCAGCTTCGCTTGCAGAAATAATAAGGATAGAATTCTTGAAATTTTTTAATAATGATTTATTTATTATTTATTATTTTTAATGGAATATCTTATATAGTAGAACCAATATCATTAATAATTTTATATCAGAGATTGGTAGTTTTTCACTAGGACAATACAAATCTTAATAAACCGGTTCATGATGATTTAAAAAATAAACCGCTTAATAATAACATTTTTCTCCAAGAATGTTCAAGTCTATAAGTTTTGTAGCTAGCACAAGACCAGAAAAAATATAGCTTTTGCTATCGAATGAAAAAGAAGTGGAAGAAATCGTCGCCACAAAACGAAGCCGGCTGGCTACCGCCGACACGTTAAAATTTGCCTCGTTGACTTTCTTAGAGATGCTGGGTAAGTAGAAGTATTATATCAAGGATCCATATAACAACTTGATATGACATCTCCATGGGTTATGTATAGGTCATTGATTATATGTAAAAATAATAGGGAAAAATATAAAGCGCAAAATCCCTGAGAAACTCATCGAGGCACATTTTAACAATCCGGCTGTAGTCAGCCTGCTTCATTTTGCGACGACATTTTGTTCAACATGTTTATCTTTCTGTACAGATAGATACATTTTCTGTGACGAGACTGTGTCATCTCGCTGTTTTTGTACTTCTGTTCAGGAAACTCACGTCGCATTGATCGCGTCGTACAAAACCCTAGCTTTGCTAGAATTGGTCGCTGACATAGACAATGATGAAAGAATATGTAGTGATGCAATGGAAATTAATGATGACAGCATAAGAATCTTAACACCAGAACTAACGCATGCCCTAAGTAGTATAAAAACTGGTAAAGCTGTTGGTCTTAATTACATACCTGTAGAGCTGTTCAATATTTTCGATGAGGAAGCGGTTAGTATCCTTCTGAATCTTTTTAATACTATTATATTGATACCAAGAAGCCTAGGGCAAGGGAATGCTCTGACTATAGAACTATATTGCATTTATGAATCATGTGTTAAAGTTGTTCTTAAGAATTATTCATAAAAGAATATATACAAAGTTGGAAAAGTTCCATTCAGTTTGGTTTTCGATCGGGTCTTGGAGCATTGGAAACTCTCTTTGGGGTCAGTGGCCTTAGTCAGCGCTGCCTAGGTATAAATCAAGACATCTATGTCAGGCACAGAACAGAGTTAAACATAATAAATTACTGGAATCCTTCAAACGGAAAACTTGCACTCGAGGGATATTGAAGACAAGAAACCAATATAAAAGTAGAAATTACATTAACCCAGAACATCGAAATACATCCTAGGAGTAAGACAAGGTTGCATTCTCTCTCCCTCCTGTTTAATATGTATAGTGAAGTTATCTTTAATGAAAACCCTGGAAGAGGAGAAAGCCGGAGTTATCATAAATGGAGAGACAATAAATATATCGAATATTATTATATTCGATATGCCGACGATACAGTCTTACTAACGAGTAACTTTTCAGAATTACAGTATCTATTGGAAAAAGTAAACGATAGCTGTACTGAGTATGAATTAAAAATCAATATTAATACTAAATGGATGATAATAACCAAATTCCCATAAAATAATATAAGTTTAACTATTGCAAACACCGTAATAGAAAGAGTTCAAACCTACAAATACCTTAGAATCTGGATGGAACAACCGGGAGATCAAACTTTGGAGATACGAACAAGAATAGAAATCGCTAGAAAATCTTTTGTGTCGCTAAAAAAAATTATTATGTTGTCGAGATGTTAGCATTGGACTTAGGTTGCGAATGCTTCGATGTTACGTTATCCCTGTGTTATGGTATGGAGTCGAGGCTTGAACACTAAAAAAGAACCATTTGGATAAACCGCAAGCTTTTGAGATGTGGTGTTACAGCAAAATGTGGGTCATACCTTGGACTGCTAAATTGACACACCATGAAGTCCCTGCATAGATGAACAAAGAATACGAAATAGTCAACTCTATAAAAATGTGAAAACTTGAATAATCTGACTACTTAAAAAGAGGATCTAAATATGCTCTGTTACAAGTGATAATGCAGGGGGAAGATAAAGGGGAAACGAAGTGTTAGCCGATGTAGGATTTCATGGTTGAAAAACCTGCGAGATCGGTTTGGTTCCGGCAACACCGAGTTGTTTCGAGCGGCTGCAAGCAGAGTCCGAATAGCAATGATGATTTCCAACCTCCGATAGGAGAAGGACTTTAAGAAGATAGAGCCTAGCCTCAGATTTTTGCACTTTTAAAATCTCGCCTAGTGACAGAGAGAAACTTTTCATTATATTTTCTCGCTATGCTGTATTAAACCTTAAAAATGTTTCGCTTTTGCTTCCTTTAATTGTGCAATAACCATGAAGGATACAGATGAATCACTTTTATATAAGAAAAATCAAGGTAAATATTGTTAAATATCTTGAGTATATCAAATTAAATGAGTAATATTTACGCTAATCAACATTTCATCATCTTCAATCTGAACATACATGGATTAAGATCAAGTGACATAAAAATCTGATTTTTTTTTAAAAACCCTTCAAAGTCAATAAAATCCATGGCAATTCATAGCAATATTGCATCATTATCTAAAGAATTATTTAATGATACATAAAATATGGCAACATGTAAAAAGAGTAATGCAGACACACAACACACCAGCAAGTTAACAACTGCTTATACTGAGGTCATTCTGTTGTTTTTCGATACGGTATAAAGTATTTGTTTGTTTAAAAACATTATTTCAGTGGAAATTTTCTTGCATCAATTATTTGATTTTTTAAAGGATATCGATATACCTAAGTTAATATTATGTAAATATTATTCAGATTAGAGATTTTCACCTTGATATAATTGTTTATGTGATAAGAAAATTGTATTTAAAAGATTTATAATAGTATACTGATTGAATAAGTTTACACGTCGACGCTTAGTAATGAAACAAAGACAGTAAATAAGAACAGCGTCGCGTTCTATTCAAGATTAATCAGACAGCAGTGGTTGAATGCCACCCGGATCAAGTTATTACGACCTAATGGAAAAGAGTAGAAAATACGAGAGTAGTTTTTCAAATTATCCACCCAGCCATGAAAATGTCGTGATACAAAACAATTGCTTGGCTGTCAAATTACTGTCGCTGCTCTCAGTACTGTGACGAAATTATATACGAGACGATGACAATTATTTTTCGTGAATTGTCACAGGCAACGGCACTTGAGTATTGCAGGTTAATGCAAAAGTCGATGCTATGAGTTCATGAGGACTCTCCACTTCCAAAGAAGGTGAAAACTCAGTAGCTTTGTGAAGAGAAAGAAAGGTACTGTATAAATATATACATTTATATATCATCATCATCATCATTATCATTGGTTTATTCCATCGATAGTCAGACGTAAACCTCCCTAAGTCATCTCCACTGAGCTCTGTTGTTTGCCTTTTGCATCCAATCGTGTCCCACTAAATTTGTTATGTCGTCCATCTATCTTGCCTGCGATCTACCTCTGCATCTTTTATGTTCTCTAGGCCTCCATTCAACCGTTATCATTCACCCTTGCGATATGCCCAGTCCAATTCCACCCATACATATTCGTTATATTACATCTATCACTTTTAATCTTTTTCGTATCTTAATGTTGGGCATGCGATCTTGGACTCTAATATTTAGCATTTTCCTCTCCATTGCTCTTTAGGTTATTTGGAGTTATATATACTACTGTGATCAAAAAATAGTAAGACTTTTGAAATAAAACGCAAACGGGTTGTTTATTTTTCCAAATTTCTTCGTCCCCTTCAAAGTAATCGCCCCTAGATACAATGCGTTTATGCCAACGTTTTTTCCAGTCTTCGAAATAGTTGTTGAATTCGATTTCTGGAATGGCCTTTAAAGCCTTCTTCGATTCGGTTTTAATCTCCTCAATCGACTTAAAACTATGTCCTCGAAGCGGTTTCTTGAGTTTAGGGAATAGCTAGAAGTTCGACGGAGCTAAATCAGGCGAATAGGGCGCATTCCGCAATATGAGTTGAATTTTTGATGAAAAAGTCCCAAAGAACCAATGCTGTGTGAGAAGGCGCATTATCGTAATGAAAAAACCAAGAGCTGTCGGCCCATAATTCCGGCCTCTTGAGACGTTTGGGAAACCGAAAAACCAATTTTAAAACAAAATTTAACGCGGAATTTTTTCACTCATGTTAAAATTCGAAAAACTCACTTTTGTTGTTGAACGAATGCAAGCGAATCTTATTAACTACTGACGATATGGTCTTAAAATTTGACACAGATGGCAGTTAAAGTGCTACCAACCTAATGAAAAAAAATTAATCCGTATATATATACATATATATATATATATATATATATATATATATATATATATATATATATATATATATATATATATATGTATATATATATATATATATATATATATATATATATATATATATATATATATATATAGAGCATTGATCAAAAGTATCTGCCACCCCTTTCAGTTCTTAGAAACCAGATGTTTCTTATTTCTCACCGCACTTCATTTCTCTAAATAGGAACATTAAATAAAGTAACAAAAATAATGGAAAAACAGAAGAATAAATTCTTGGAAGTAATCCACGGCTGACCTGCTTTATTCTTATAATTATTTAGTTTACTTCGTGTTCGCGCAGTATACACGGCATTAATAATCTGTTAATTTTAGTGGTTGCCACTAAAAGTGTATTTTTATATAAAAAAGTCAAAAAAGTGTGAACTGGATTTAGAAAAACGTATAAAAATACAGTATGTTTTTGAATGTGTAAAAAATAAATCATAAATTGCAAAAATAATTAAATGTCCGCATAGTACCTTGGGATATAATATACAGTATTTTAAAAAAGGCAAAAACGCTCAAAAACTTTCATAAATACGAACAGTCGAAAACGCATTACAAATGTGAGAGAAGACCGGCAACTGAAACATGCTTTTTTGAAAAATCGCAAAAAGATAAGGAAAAATATGTTACGAGTAGGTTTCTGGACTATTAATTCCTGGAATAAAAAAGACCAAGAAGTAATCACAGAATTGGAACAATACCAGATCGAAATTTGTACACTTGTTGAAACAAAGGAAAAGAGACAGGAGTCTTGCAAAGCTGGAAGATATATTTTGCTTACTCCGGCAAGAAAAAAGAAGAACGAGCATCATCGGGAGTAGAAATACTGGTGCACAAAAAATTCGAAAAAGGTATTAAAGAAGTGAATTATATTAATGACAGGATAATCGAAGTAATATTGCAACTTGGAGAAATAAGTTTACATATATTTTCCGTGTATGCACCAGATACTAACCGACTAAAAACAGAAGCACTAGACTTCTATCCACAACAGATAGATAAAATAACACCCACTGAATGGGAGATCTCAACGGTAGAATTGGTAACCACATAATTGACGGAGTGAAGCAAAGGGTTAAGAGGAAGTAATTAACGACCGGGGACAAATGTTGATAGAATTTTGCACAACAAATGAACTTAGAATTAACAATACCTTTTACCCTCATAAAAAACAACATCAATATACATGGTAGGACTCGAGAGACAGAAAATCAACAATAGATTATATAATTACAAATAAAACTATACATCCTACCCAAATACTTGACATAAGGAGTTTAACATCTGCCAATATAGGATCGGATCATCATTTGGTGTTAGGAAAACTACGATTTAGTACAACACTTATTAGAAAGGATCCACCTAAATACATCCAAAAATTAAACATAGAGTCAATAGAAACTTCAAGTACACAAATGTTATACCAAAATAGAATAAAAGAAAAAATAACTAACAATCCAATAAATACAGAAGACGATATAGAAAGAAGCTGGTTAAAATGACCAACAAATATAAAGCACGCGGCAAAAAAAGCCATAGGAAGTCGTAAAGTCGTAAACGGCACTTCGAAAGCCTACGAACCGTAGTATACATCAGAAATAAAGTCTCTGGCACTAGAAAAACGAAAAGCCTATCTAGACTATAAAAATAAAAAAAAAAACACCAGAAGATCACAATAAGTATAAAGAGAAAGTTTACAAGTGATATGGAACACGATTTGTATGGGTCCCAGAAGAAGATATGGAAGATGTTAAGGGGAAGGAAAAAACCTATAAATGAATATGTACAAATAAGTACTATCCCGAAAAATTAATGGGTGAATTCCTTTAAAAACTTGTACAAACACGAGAATACTATTGATGAATGCGTGGGAACATTAGAAACAACTGATTTAGAGGAACCAGGAATAATAACATTAGAAGATGTAGACAAGGCCGTAACGAAACTAAAAAAATCGAAAGACGCCAGGGGAAGATGAAATTCGTAATGAGCTGCTAAAATATGGAAGACAAATATTAAACATCGAAATACACCAACTATTTAAAAAGATTTACAATAGAATGAAAGTACACAAAGACTGGAACAAAAGCACAACGGTGCCGATTTTTAAAAAAGGTAGTAAAAAGGAACCTTCAAATTATCGCGGCATAACATTACTTAACTCTATAATGAAGTTATTCACAAGTACAATAGCAGAGTATGTAAGTAAGACTATACCCACTAACGAGGAACAACAGGGATTTAGGAACAACAGGGATTTAGGAAAAACAGATCTACAATAGACGCGATATTCATAATAAGACAAATTGCAGAGAAAGCAATAGAATACAACAAAGTAGCGTGCATCTGTTTCGTAGACCTAACGAAAGCATTCGACAAGGTAAAACTAGAAGGAGACAATGAAAAAACTATACGTATCATTCAGAAGTTAAACACCAACAACACAACAAGAATAAAACTAAATAAAGAATTATCAGAAGAAGTATGTATCTCATGTGGTATAAGACAAGGTGACAGTCCTAGACTCTTTAGTATAATAATGGACAAGATAATACACCTAACAAAAGATGACAGTCATGGATACCGCTTAAGAAAGAAGATAATTAGTATGGTATGTTATGCCGACGATGTCGCGCTAATTGATGAATCCGAAGACAACTTACAAAGGCAGTTGCAAAGTTTCAAAAGCGTTGCAGAAATATACAACTCGGAGATCTCCGTAAAAAGGCAAAATGCCTTACAATCTCTAGAGAACCGACTAGATGTAAGTTAATAATAGACAACCAGTCTATAGACCAAGTAATGATGTTTAATTACTTAGGAGGAACGATCTTAAGCTTTGAAAACCTAACGACAGAACTAAGAGATCAAGTAACAAAAGCAAATCAAATATCCGGATGCCTACGAGATATTGTGTGAAAAAAAAAACAAAAACATGACAACAAAAAGTAAATCACGCATCTATAAAACCTGCACCAGACCTATACTCACTTACACAGTCGAAACTAGCACGACACCACAAAAACAAAAAGTGCCCTACGAGCCAGTGAAATGAGAATTTTAAGAATTATATGTGGAAAAACACTACTCGACAGGATACGGAATGAAGCAATAAGAAGGGAACGCGAAACAGAAGACATTGTAAGATGGACAAGGAAAACACGCAGGATGTGGAACGAACACATAAACCGAAGACGCTGAAAAGAAAATTTCTGTTCGAGCAATAAGAAGAAGGCTGGGCTCAAAGGATGCAAAGCTAGAAAAAACCCTGCCTTTCGGAAAAGCATAAAGAAATGCGGCAACGGCCCAGAAACACAAATATTTCAACGAAAACGATTGGTCTAATATCGTGGAGTCGGACGAATCTAACTTCGAGGTATGTAAACGAGTAACCCAAAAGTATTTTTATTTTTCTCTAATGTCTGTTTTTCCCTTGTCTAGGGTTTTAATACTCCTGGTGCTACCTACATAAGGCCTCGGATAGGACAGGAGTATAACTTCAATTGCATAGGACCCACTGTAAAACACGAAGGCGACAGCAAGTAGCATGGACGAAATAGTAATTTGCTAGGGTAGAATGAATTCACAATACTATATCTAGAAGTTCTAAATACTGCACTAGAACCATCATTTTGTAAATTGTATGACGATACAAACTTAACAAATGTGCAAGATAACGCACCTTGAACGGCAACGACAATGAAGTTGTTCCGGGAGAACAGGGTGGAACGTCTGGATTCAGTATCCCACTCAAAAAGCAGGAAAAAATATCATGGTATCATATTAAAACGATACAATGATTCTCATCCCTTTCACCCTCTTTCCATGTTAACAATGAAAATGAAAAAATGTAATCTGAATAGATTACTTCACAGAGAGTTTTGAAAAAGACCTATTATAACACAAATACGAAGTCCCTCTTCCACCTCCCTTCTGCATCCCTACAACCAAAAAACCTGGAACAATTATCATAATACTATTGAAACTATACAAGATTCTCGCATCTGTTTCATCCCCCCTTCCCCCGGTAATTGATAGTAATGAAAAAATAACTTAATTTACATATTCTTACGGTGTAAGAACCCTGAAAATGGCGTATAGTAGGATATATGTGAAACAACCCCTCCAATCCCCTGTCCCACCGTATTATATATAACCCCTTATACACTTTACTTACAATTGTCAAATGCGCCAACCAAAAAAACCTGCAAAAATTTTCAAAATACTATTGAAACTATACAATATTTAACGATCTTCACCTCTTACTTGGGTTAAAATTAAAAATAAGGAAAAAATATCCTAATTTTTGAATTTCCGAACTGCAAAAACCTTAAAAAGGACATATAACACTATATATACAAAACAAGCTCGCTAAGATCCTTCCTCACCCCTTTCACCCCTTTTATTGTTTACTAAAAATATTTATGTACAAAAAAAAACAGGAAAAATTGTCATATTACTATTAAAACCACACAAACAGACAGACCGACGGAAATGAGTTGCCGTAATCTAGAAACCCTAAACCGTGAGGAAAAGCAAACATCTCGGAACGTAATTTTTTCACGATTAACCCTGAAACTATAATACAAGTCCATACAAGTCAGAGAATGTAGATCCATCCCTCCACTTGTACATCTCTTTTAGTAATAAATTATGCATGTTCATGATGACAATTAAAATTATATTTCCAATATAACGATTAAGTAAATCGTTTAACTATACTCGAAAAGTCTGGCGAATCATGCTTTATAAAGATATTACAGACACAAAAAATATATTCATACATACATTACGTGCATACTCAATCGTTTTCAGCCAATAATATAGAAAACGGAAACGTACGATCACTTATCTGACCTTGTCACCCAAGATTTTCCATTATCATTATTTGTACAACACGATAACTTAGATAATATTATTTTTAGTAATGATTTCAATACATACACTTGCAAAATACAATGAAATATGTTAAAACATACAATATATTGAATATTTAAGATCTTTGTACCCGTTTCTAGCTAATGTTATGAAATACCTAAAATACTCGTAAATTGCATCATCACGATCAACTACTATACTACGAATTCAAAACGTATCTTTATTGTAAGAGTAATTTTTCAACCTAGGCCAACGTTAGGTCGAATGATGTTTTGATAATAATCTTGAAAAAGTGTATATTTTTCTAACCCATCAGCAAGTGTAACAAGTAAAAATTCACAATAAATCGCTATCCTCAATACATTTACGCCAGAAACTAAAATTCATTTTTACCGAATCGTGACAGATCCTAGCTTTAAAAAATTCGAAAACTTTAGTGACATTTAAAAAAATTAAGTTCTGCTTAATAACCGGAAGAATTAAATGGCATGGTGAAAGAGACTTGCTTTTTTGCTTTCTGCTGTTAAGACAATTTGCCAGCTCAAGAGCCGCCTCGTGTTTCTCCAGAATATTCATTGTTATGTAGAAGGTTATATCAGTTCAGAAAAATTTTATTAATGGTCGATACTGATAGACGGTTTCCTCGGAAAACTGCTGCTGGTTTTGGATATAACCGTTTTTTACCAGCCCGCCATCGCCAGTCCCATTACGTAACTTTCACAAAAACCACTGCCTCACGTGTTCAACCACCTGCTCGAATCACATAACCCCAGCCGACGTTTTAGGAATCACTTATCACAGCACTTAGTAACCCTCTGCGATTAGAATCCCTACCAAGCAGTTTGTAGACCACCGTTCCACACTCCGGAGACCTAAAACGCTCCAATTTCGCCTACAGAAACCTCAACCGGAAAAGCGCATCCGCGTACTTTGACCTGTCGAATTGAAAAAAGCAGCAATTTCTTACCGTAACTAGTTTCGCACAATTAATTTCATGAGATTTTTATCAAATTTGTTGTTTTTGTATTGAAATTGCAAGGAAAAAAGAAATGCCTTCCCTTGAAATTCGTGGTGTAGCCAAGCAAAAGTCAGGGGGGCAAATCCCACTCCTCACCTCCAATGGCCCCTCCTAGAAATATGGCTTGTTAACTAGAGAAACTTTGAAAGTTTTATTGTGTAAAAGGGGTCTTCTTCATAACAAACCTTTATCATTCATCGATTTTTAAATTGGCTTTAAGTTTTTAAATTTCTACTACATAGACCATTATGGTTAAAATTTATTCAATGGCACAACCAAAAAAAAATCCTCAAAATATCATGGAAAAATACAATATTTAACCATCCGTTCACCCCCTTACTCGGAAATGATATCGCTCAAAAACTATCCTTTTTTAGTTATACGTGTTCTCAACACAAAATCGATATCCCATTTTGTTCGAGAGTTATCGTGCCAACAAACAAACTAATCAAAATGGGAAACTATGTTCTTTGTGATCTAGGTTCTCTTCAACGAAATGCAAAAATCTCGCAAGGAAATTTTTTCACGAATGTAATACTTTTCTCTAGCGAAGGAAGTAACTTAAATTATTTTCAACTTTACGAAGCGTAAAAGAGGTATTTTGTTGGATACCTTTTGAATACGAAGGCCGCTTTTTAAGTTTTTACAAACGACCACTAGATGGCGCTATTGAGATGTGACATTACCATTGTTGTAAAATTTTACATTTATTGTTGTTAAAACAGTGGCACCTCAGAAATTTACCAAGTTTGTTTACAGTGAGCGTTAAAAAAAACAGTTTTTTGTGAATAAATGGAAATTTCACGTGAAGGTTTTCGTTGGATCATCTTTTACGATTTTAGTAGACGCCTAACTCAACAACAAAGCCTCGAATCGCTCGTTCAACTTTTGGTAATGAATCACCATTAAAAAAGACTGTTTACAAATTGGCTTGCAGAATTTAATCATGGTCGTGCTTCCGCTTGCGATGAATTTCGTGAAGGTCGACCAAAATCGGTTGTTGTTCCAAACAACATCGGTTTTGTGCGCAACATGATTGAAGAGGATCGGTATGCGACTCACCGTGAGATAGAGGCATCTTTAGGCACATTGAAGACTGCAGACCTTTTCTCGATGGATTCCGCATAATTTGACTAAAACTCAAAAACAGGATCGTGTCAGTTGGTATAAAGAAATTCTAAAAAAATCCGACCGAGGACATGCAAGATCCGTATTCAACATCGTAACAGGAGACACACCTTGGATATATTCGTAGGAGCCGGAAACTAAGCAACAATCCACTGTTTGGGTGTTCCAAGATGAACCGAATCCAACAAAAGTGGTTCGTTCGTAAAGCACTTTCAAGAAAATGTTCGCTTGGTTCGAGCGCATGCAAAAGCGTAAAAATCTTATAGGCGAATATAATAAAACGATTTGTACTAAAAAATTTTTGTCCTTTTATTGTTTTTGTACAGACTTAAAAGGTAGCCCTCGTATATTAGTTTCCCTGTTGATAAATGATTTTGTATTTGATATTTGAAAGATTTTTTTTGGAAAACAGGTCGAACTTAAAATGACTGACGATATGTAGAACTAATATATATATATATATATATATATATATATATATATATATATATATATATATATATATATATATATATATATATATATATATATATATAATTCAGAATTTATTAATTAGTATTAAGTATAATACGGATTATCATATTACGAGGTCAAGGGTGATATAAATGTATACTTGACCTAATTATGTGACGTATTATGTACTAATTACGTAAAAATGCGATTAACAAATTCTGCTAATGAAAATACCTGTATTAAGACTTGTCTCCCACATCGCTACGAAATAAAACCGCAATTGTTGCTTCAAGAGAGGGTGAAGAAATGAGTGCACCAAAGCGGTCGAAACTAGTATAACCAAGGACCGAGGAAATCTTCGAAAAGAAAAGATTCAAATTCTGAAAACACACACATTCAAGTAATACTTCACTTCATGTTTTTAGTGTTTCGTACGGAACACTTGTAAGTTCACTTCGCTGTCTAACTGTCCGTCTGTCCCACCCGATTTTCTCAGAAACTATCTGACATAGAAAGTTGAAATTTGGCACTAATATAGGAATTGATGGACCCATCAGAGCCGTGTAGTTTTGAAAGTTAAATTTTGACTTAAAGGGTTAATTTTAGGCGGTGAAATCGGAACGGAAAAAAAAAATTTTACCAGGTCATCGAGTTAAATGAAAGTCTGTAAAACACGAGTTCAAAAATGTATACCAGGTGTACAAGTATGAAATGCGGATTTTTTTTCTAAAAAAACATGTTAAATTCGGAAGAATGATAAAAAGTGCTTTATTCAAAGTATGCTCCATCGCTTATTATACATTTTTCCCATCTTCCGGGCAATTTCTGAATACCTCGCCAGTAAAAATCTTCCCCTTTTGCTTTTTTTTCACATCTTCGTACGAACCAAAGCGCTGCTCAGCAAGTGCGTGACCCATCGATGCAAACAAGTGGTAATCGGAAGGAGCCAAGTCTTTTCTTCCCACGTTAACAATGAAAATAATCTACCGGTCTTCTGAATCTTTCCCTTCTCTCGTAACCGATTGGAAACAGCTTGTTGACTAACGCCCAATTGCTCGGCGAGTTGTTTTTGTGTTTGCGAATCATCTTCGTCCCACTCTTTTGAAACGCCAAAAGCATAGTTCACACATATCTTGCGATGGAGCATGTTCATCATAAGCTTTTCGAAGTAATCGGTATGATTCAACAGCAGTTTTCTTCAAATGAAAAAAAAAATTAATGCTGTCTGCGAATGTTCTTTGTTTGGTATCAGTTTCGACATATTGTACACAACACAACACTATGCACACACTTTTCCAATTTATCACTCGTGCACGTCTGACACTTGTTGATGGCACAACAAAATGGCGCAGTGTCAAATCTTTATAGCACAAACTGCATTGGTGCACCATCTGTTATCTGAAATCCGCATTTCATACTTGTACACCTGGTATAATGTAATATTTGCGCACACTTTTCTTTGTATTATTTTTTTAAAAAGTGCCAGAAATTGTTTTCCCCCCTTATCTCGAAAACTACTAATCAAAAAATTTTCAAAAATTCTGGAATATACTCCACAGAATATAGATTGAAAAACAATTATCACAAGTTCATAACCTTTAAATATCTGATATAAAAAACAAAAATTTCAAGGTCATCACTTTACAACAAAAATCGGAAACAAACTTTGTTGAAAACTCATTTGGGGTATGTGTTGTGAAGTCATTGATCATTTTATAACTCCATAATAAAAATTTTAATTATAAAAGCAATCAACGTACGGAACAATAATTGCCCAAGTCCGACTTGCACTTGGCCGGCTATTTTAAATATATTTTATCAGTATTTTGTTCCGATAAATCCATATTAATTTTTTCGTAAATACCTATGAAGTAAGCATTATAATAATCTCGTCCTAGAAATTCCTTTAAGTCATCAATCATTTTATAAACTTATTTTACCTATTTTAGTAAAATCCAAACTAACTTATAAACAATTTATTCACGGGTATGAAACAATAACAGAATAATATGAAATCCCGTTTCTGCAAGGACGAAGCCTCTAGCTTTTAAACTTCCGGATTGGTACTACCAACTGACTACGTCACAAAGTGAAAGTTAGCCGATGGTTATTTTAAAACACTATTAATACTATAAGCAGATATCTGAGATTAATTTTTTTTATTAGGTCTGTGATAGTTACATTCATATTGTATAGTTTAATGTTTATTCTTCTATCTAAAAGAAAGTGATCATCATTTAAATAATTAAGGGTACTATAACCCGTGACAATAAAAAGAAATTAGTTAAAATTTATTTTTTCGCTAATTTTGTTCCGTTTTTACTAGACCATTAATAAAAAATAAATCTTTATATAATTATTCATTGCACTGCTTCTTCCATGTATAGATTAAAAATTATAGGTAACAGACTGCACTTATGTCTCACTTGTTCACCTATTTTTGCCGTTTCTTTTTGGTTCCCACTGATTACAACTAGATACAGCTGGTATCACTTGAATTTTTTTATTTTCCAGTATGCTGATAATTTTTCTATACTCGACATTATCAAATAAGGTAGAATATGCCAATCTTCCACGTTCGTCGATGACATTGCCATTGTTACTTTATCTAAAAGCTGTAGGATATTAACCAGCACGCTCAAGACCCATCTCAATAAACTGTCAAACTGGTTCGATTAGTGGCGAATTAAAATCAATCACGCGAAGTCTCAAGCGGTGCTCTTCTCCAAGTCCAGTAGGACTATAGGACTTTATCTCACAGAAATACTAGACTTACATAGCAAAATACTCGTAGCTTCGAGTATTTATGTCTGCGTTCAAAAACAAGTAAATGTGAAAAGATCAGCTTCAGCTGAGTTAGCTAAAGTAAGAATCTTGATACCACCAAAAAACTTAAAATACACAAGAAAACTGTTAGTCCAGGGCTTCTGTATGGCTCTCAAATATAGATTCACATTGGTAAAACACGCAAAACTTCTGTGCAGGCATACGACATAAGGTCCTGAGAATTACAACAAACTGACCTGGAAATCCAGATCACAGTAGCCACCCCGGGGTAAGAAAGAAAGATACTTCAAATGGAAGCAAAAGGAGATCGGAAGATACTTGCGACATAGTCTGCCTGCTTTTATTTCTTCCAAATCCAAAAAATCATCTACAAGCCACATTTTCTCCTACTCTAAGTACTCTGTATTCAGAACTCCCGCCTTAATCCCTTTTTGAACATTGTAACAATACCTGCGGGAATGTCGGAACACCTGTCAAAGCGGTAGGTTTTTGTATTTCTGGGTAAATACTATTTATTAACTGGGTTATTTAACAGTTCTCGGTTTTCTCAAGTAGGTATCTACCCAAGTACTAACCGAAATCGATTCCCGTAAATTCGGATAATAGAACAAGCCGAAGCAAGCAGACACTAATTACATTACATAACTCTCTATCTCTCTATAATTATTACAACTCTTAAATACGATAACTTCATCTGCCTTCTCAAGTACAAAAGTGGTTGAATTACTTCAATGTCGTTCCATTGTACATTAAAATTGTTTGTTAAAAAAAAGTATGTTTTTAGTAACCTAAAGGCTCTAAGACCTGAAGAAAAGAAGAATCTCGGGGACTTATTTTTTTCACGAATGCAACACTTCCTGTTATATAATAATTTACCTGGTGTTCCATAAGTATATTTCCGCTAACTGAACCGTTTGTATTTCTAAAACTTGTCCTATATTCAACTCGACATTTTTTAAGTTACCCTTCTATACAGTGTTTCTGTTAAAATTGGAAATAATGAAAATACAAGAACACGGAAATAGAAGTATATTAAGACATACACGCAATCACCCTTTTAACCCCCTACCTTATTCCTTTGATCCTGTATATACTTTACTATAGAAAAATTATTTTATATCAAATATCCAATATCCCAATCAAAAACTAAGCAAAATTCTCATAATATTGTTGAAAAGATACAATGACCCCCTACCCCTTTCAATTTCTTCCCACGTTAACAATGAAAATAATGAAAAAAAAATGTAATGTTTCAATTCCTTGACTGAAATAATTCCGAAAAATACTTATAACAAGACACGAAATCACTCTTCTATCCAGCTTCTCCACCCATGTTTTATTATAAATGATTAGGCTTAATTAACGTATTTCGTACGAGGAACTGTTAAGAGTAGTTTTGCTAGAAATTTTGAAAAATAATAGATTTTAGCATCCTACATTCGCTGCTTCAATATAAAGATGATTTACCAGACCGTATTGCCATAATTAATTGTAAAAGTTTTAGATATTTACCACGTAAAAGATGGGAATCCATACTTTTTCTTCGATCAAAAGCATGCGTTTTTTTTTTTACAATTTTTTTGTTCTCATATGTGCATTAAGAAGTAAAAAGTCACAAAAAAAAATATATATACATAAAAAAATGCTTTGGTTTCGTCTGTTAAAATATGAAGGCAGTTTACCTCCTAGTTGTTGCAAAAATATTAAATAAATATTACTTTTTCATGTATTTTATAAAGTGAATTTTCTCTGTGACAACGTAACTTGAAGAAGATTGCGCGAGCGAACGCGGGCGTTTTTTCAAATTTTGAATCACATACACTGATCGGATACTAGAATAAACGCGTGCCTCGCACGCGCGTTTATTCGGTTATCAATACTTAATAATTGATATATTTTTAGTAAATAATCCAAAGTATCGTTTTAATTAATTATACACAATTTTTATTGTATCTCTCTCGCCTTTGCCCGTGGTTGGTGCGTTTTTAAGTGTTTTCACAAACAAAGGGGACCTACAGTTTAATGCCAATTCCGAACGGCCAAAGACTTTAGTAGGCATGATGCTACGGGATGTTAGCCATTAAAATAAGACCTGATTGCGTGCGGCGGGAAGCAAGCGAGAAGCTACGTTGCCACAGTGATTATACCCTCAAAACCAAATTATTTCGCGTTTTTCTCTCTCTGCCTTCTCGCAAGAAATACCTTAAGATTTGCTCATTCTCCGATCTAAAAATCCGCGAAATTTCTCATAATACTATTGAAATTATACAAGGTTTTTCCATCTTTTTCGCCCTTCCCTATTAAAATTGATAGTAATGAAAAAATAACTTAATTTTCATATTCATACAAACTAATAACTCTGAACGTGCATATAGCACGATATATATAATTAACCTCTCTAACCCCTCACCACACGCCATTAACCCCTTATATATTGTACAATAATGAATAAGCTTAAAATGTGTTAATTATATCAATGAAAAAACCTTTTCCTTGAGTACAAATTGAAAATAATATTACTTACTATTAAAACCAAAATTTATCGACCCTCACCCCTTATATATATATATATATATATATATATATATATATATATATATATATATATATATATATATATATATATATATATACGAGTATATATATATGTTACTATAGAGGTTTTCACGGATGGTACATTAAAATTCCGGGTTTCAATCTGTTCGTCTAACAATGAATTTGCACAACGGTTCGCCAAAATGTCATTTGGCTGCTGCTGCTGCTACTCGATACTGTGATCTTGCTGCTGCTGCCGCTCGAAGCTAACTAAGAAACTGACGTGCGGTCGCCGTCTTTTATAGGGGTGGTAATAACGTTACTATCGAATAGCAGCAGTAGCAAGAGCACATGAAAATGCCAAATGAGATTTTGGCGAAACGTCGTGCAAATTCATTGTTAGACGAACGGATTGAAACCCGGAATTTTAATGTATTATATATATATATATATATATATATATATATATATATATATATATAGATATAGATATAGATATAGATATAGATATAGATATAGATATAGATATAGATATAGATATAGATATAGATATAGATATAGATATAGATATAGATATAGATATAGATATAGATATAGATATAGATATAGATATAGATATAGATATAGATATAGATATAGATATAGATATAGATATAGATATAGATATAGATATAGATATAGATATAGATATAGATATAGATATAGATATAGATATAGATATAGATATAGATATAGATATAGATATAGATATAGATATAGATATAGATATAGATATAGATATAGATATAGATATAGATATAGATATAGATATAGATATAGATATAGATATAGATATAGATATAGATATAGATATAGATATAGATATAGATATAGATATAGATATAGATATAGATATAGATATAGATATAGATATAGATATAGATATAGATATAGATATAGATATAGATATAGATATAGATATAGATATAGATATAGATATAGATATAGATATAGATATAGATATAGATATAGATATAGATATAGATATAGATATAGATATAGATATAGATATAGATATAGATATAGATATAGATATAGATATAGATATAGATATAGATATAGATATAGATATAGATATAGATATAGATATAGATATAGATATAGATATAGATATAGATATAGATATAGATATAGATATAGATATAGATATAGATATAGATATAGATATAGATATAGATATAGATATAGATATAGATATAGATATAGATATAGATATAGATATAGATATAGATATAGATATAGATATAGATATAGATATAGATATAGATATAGATATAGATATAGATATAGATATAGATATATAGATATATAGATATATATACCAGGTGTACAAGTACGAAATGCGGGTTTTAGATGGTGCACCAATGCAGTTTGTGCTATAAAGATTTGACACTGCGCCATTTTGTTCTGTCATCAACAAGTGTCAGACGCGCACGAGTGATAAATTGGAAAAGTGTGTGCATAGTGTTGTGTTCAATATGTCGAAATTTATACCGAATAAAGAGCATTCGCGGACAGCATTAATTTTTTGTTTTCATTTGAAGAAAACTGCTGTTGAATCATACCGATTACTTCCAGAAGCTTATAGTGAACATGCTTCATTGCAAGTTACGTGTGAACGATGGTTTCGGCGTTTCAATATATATATATATATATATATATATATATATATATATATATATATATATATATATATGTATATATATATATATATATATATATATATATATATATATATATATATTTAATTAAAATGAAACAATTCTTGGTGATTTCGGCAACAATTACTTTTATTAGCAATTTGGAATCCAACATCTAACAAAGCTGGCCAGCTTTGTTAGATGTTGTCCTCTGGCTCTCTAAACAAATCTAATGCGTACCAAAATCGGTTACATAAACATACATATCATTTAAGTAATATAGGGCCATATATCATAATATAAAATAAACTCAATGGTTTTGTCATTTGATACCATAAATAAACAGTGATTTAAGTATAATTTAATCTACTTAATGTAAACAAGCTAGCTTTCCTGAAAGCAATTATAATAACTTATAGTCTATTTCTTACGTAACACCGTTTCGATTTATCCTGCAAATTCTAAAATTCTTTTCAACAAGGCCAGGAACAGTCTTTCCATACAGTAAATGCTGACAGCTAACATATATACATATATATATATATATATATATATATATATATATATATATATATATATATATATATATATATATATATGTTAGCTTTCATTTAAAAAAAAAATTAATTTAAACACTTTTGTGCAATTTCAACAACAATAACTTTTATTAACAATTGCAATCAGACATCTTACAAAGCTGGCCGACTACTTCGGCTCACTAAAATATAATTCATAGTGCGTACCAAAATATCTCGGATACCTAAATCTCATTACGGTTACATAAACAGTTTTTATAAGCTATGGTCATATCTGTAGTAATAAATAAAGTTAATGGTTTTGGGACATATCGACAACAGTAACTTAAGTATAGTTTAATCTACGTAATGTAAACAAGCCAGTCTGCGTGAAAACAATTATCCTTCTCATATTGCATCGTTCGGCCTATCCTAATTTTTTTCAACCAGGCCTGGAACGGGGATTTTTCCATACAGAAAATGCTGATAGCTAATATATATATATATATATATATATATATATATATATATATATATATATATATATATATATATATATATAAACTCCTGCACAAAATTAACGCAACAATCTGAAAATTAATTTATCTTTTTCTTATGTCAGTTTTAAAGTTTATCGAGTATTTGAATAGTAGGCTATGCCTATTTTGTTTCGTTGTTCATGACAGAAATCAAAACAATTCGTTTAGATTTACAGTTTTAAAGAATTATTTAGAAGATAAACAATTTTCTATAATAATGCGATAGATTTTCTTTAAAAGTAAGCTTATAAATTGTTCCCTTTTTCAAAGTAATACGTTTTTGTGGTAGACTGTTTTATTTTTGACCCCGAAGAATTAGAAAAATGAATCAAACAAGGAATTTAACTGAATCCGAGGTAGTGCAAGCCTCAGTTTTATTGGACAAGGGATATTGTCAGAGTTATGTTGCCAATTTGTTAGGCAAACATCGTTCCACAATAAGTCGTATCGTAAGACGCTTGAATGAAGTAGGAACTTATTCTAGAAGGCTAGGGGAAGGGCGAAAACGATGCACTAGCGACCTAGATGAACGTTTTATAAGACAATATGTTTTAAGAAACAGGACTGTGACTAGTTCTATAATAAGAAAGGAACTCGAAGCTGTTCGCACTGTCACAATTTCTTCTAAAACAGTTAGAAGACGGTTAAATGAAGCTGGATTAAACAGTAGGAGACCGGCCACTGCGCCCTTGCTTACTAGAGAGAACAGAGTTGCCAGGTTACGTTTTGCTCTAAATCACGAAAACTGGTCTGTGTGTCTGGAAACAAGTTTTCTTCACAGATGAAACTAGGGTTAGTCTAAAACATCCAGATGGTCGTGAGCGAGTATGGCGAAGACCAGGAGAGAGGTTTGCTACTTGCAATATCTCTGCAAGGATTCCATTCGGCGGTGGCTCTGTTATGTTCTGGTGTGACATCTGTCCGTACGAGATCCATGAATGCTGACTACTATCTTGAGAATATTGTAATAGAACATGTGATGCCTTTCGGTCTTTTTGTGGGGCCCAATTTCCTGTTTATGCAAGACAACGCTCGACCTCATGTGGCTAGGGAGGTACTCGATTATCTTAATCAAGTTGATATACCGACTATGCAATGGCCACCAAAAAGCCAGATCTGAATCCAATAGAACATGTATGGGATCACCTTAAGAAAAATGTGAAACGTCATATACCTACACCTAGAAACCTGAGGGAACTTGAAAATGCAGTTATTACAGAATGGGAGCAAATTCCTCAAGATTTTATCCAAAATTTAATTAGAAGCATGCCTAGGCGCATAAACGCTGTCATCCGACGTAGAGGAGGCAACACACGCTACTAGTGTCCCAGTTACACCATTAATTTTGCTACTAGTGTCCCAGTTTATTTTTTTCATTATTACATAATTTCAAAGATTTTGTTATTAGGTCTGAAGAATAATTTTAATTCGAATCTTATAGAGAAATTTGGTAGCTAATTCACTTTTAAAGTATCTATCTTTTAGTGTAACCAATGTTCATAAAAAATTATTAAAATATATATATATATATATATATATATATATATATATATATATATATATATATATATATACCAAGTTTGAAATTTATATTTTCGTTTCGTTCGAAAATTATCGTGTCCACAAACCGACAGACAGACTAACGGAAATGAGTGACTATATTTTTCGTGATCTAGAAACTCTAAAACGTGAAGAAAAGCAAAAATCTCCAAATATGATTTTTTTTCACAAATACAGTACAAAAAGAAATTCAATTAACCCTTCAACCTTTAAAGGTCTATGGTCCTTATAACATATCGTTGAAGATAGTATCCGCGACAAAAATGACCGTTGGTATAATATAAGAGAGTAAGACAGGTGCGTGTCTTCACGCACACCTGCGACGAGATCGCAGACAGGCAGGTGGAAAAGCTACCCCAGTAGCGGATCAATCAAACGGTCGATAAAAAATGAGAATGTGCAAAAAAAAAATGATAGTCCGTATAGCAAAAATGGTGTATCACTAAGGAAAAGAAACAATGATAATACTAACAATGTGACAATTTGTACGAGTAAGTCTGCTTATCTATACCATATATTGTTAAGTGATTACCAGTAAAAAATAAAAAAACGGGTCAAGTGCAAGTCGGACTTACGCAGTGTTTCGTACCATTATTGCTTTTAATTTTTTTTTGGAATCTTTGTTTTTATATACTTTATCAATTACCAAAGGTAATGTACTCGTGATAATTTTGATTCAATCTACACCTTATAGAGAATATTCCAAAATTCTCTCTTAGAGAAAGGTTTGCGTGAGTATTACATATATATATATATATATATATATATATATATATATATATATATATATATATATATATATATATATATATATATATATATATATATATATATATATATATATATTAGAGTTTGGGTCCCGGAACATCTCGTGTCTCGAAGTCCCGGGACTTGCAGGTCGAAATCTTATTGTAATAATTTTATTTACAAAAGGTCATAATACGCTTTATTAGCTCACGCTTTCCGCTCTCTGTCACTGAGAGCACCATTCGTGAGCTTAACGAGTAATTACTTGATACTCGTATGTACTGTAACTTACTGAGTGGAGTGAGTACACTACAAATGCGCTCACCGCCATATTGGTATTTTGTGACGTTTGTTTATGAGATCAGTCAGTGTGAAAAAACTATTTATTACTAAATATCAAAACGAGGTGGAATTTGATCACTGTAATGACAGAAAGGTTTTTAAAGCTCAAAAATTGCATAAAGAAAGCGTTGATTGATTTAAACATATTAGACAAATGGAATGAAGACATTCTTCTTCTTTTGACGTCATTAGTTACTTCATTGCCGCCAGCCAAGATAGCTGTAGAAGATTTCATCTAACACAAATAGTTCCATCTGAAAAATAAGATTTTAGATATTTTGACAGCGTCTGACGACCCAATGGTGCAAGTAAGAATAAAATAATTTTTGTCTTTCTCACTCTACCCAAAAATTAATAACAGTTTGAATTGAAGTGACAAATTCTTCCCAAATTGAAAGTAGACATTGTCAAATACGACAGTTATACGTATTTGTCAATATAACGCCATTATTAGAACAACATAAAGCGTGGTCCACATCAATAAAAGTTTGTGTTGTGTGCTGGACGATGTATTCGGGCAAATATTTTCGCGGCAAATTCCAATTTCTTTCCAAGTAAATTTTTGCGTTGTGCGCCGTACGTAGGCGCCCCAGTTATGAGCGGGAACTTATCCATTCCTGATGTCTTGTTGCTCTGTTGTATATTGTTTTTGCAAATAAAAGCTATGGAATTGGATAAAGATAATGTAATACTCTTGAAACAAGAGTACGAAAAACCATAAGACTCCTTTAGGATCCCAAGGATAAATAATAAGATTTTAGTAAACTGAAAAATAATGATGCTATTTATTATTATATATTATTGCTCAGTATATATCACCACTACATTAAATACTTTATTTTTGCCCTCGACGCGCGTTTCGCTAACCATATTAGCTTCATCAGGAGCGATGATTGACAGACAATCATCGCTTCTGATGGGGCTAACATGGTTAACGAAACGCGCATCGAGTGCAAAAATAAAGCGTTTGGTGTATGGTGATATATACTGAGTAGTGTCATTGTGCCAAAGATTCCACATTCCCAACATAAAATACTATATATTATTTCAGACACTGTAAAAATAACCAGAGATATCTGTTCGTGCGTCAAAATTTTGTGAGAGCATCCACATTTAAAAACGATGATGTGCAAATTCCTTCGATGTTCGTCAAAAAACCGAAAGCGATCGGATCGAGCTTTGAATCTGACAAAAAATCTTGTGTGCGTCCGTACTTCCGCATTCACGAAAAATTGTGCGTCCATACAAAGATTTTCATCAGACACGGCACACAACGCAAATTTTTATTAATGTGTACCCGGTTTAAAATGGGTTACATACACCTGGGGATTGCAAAAAGTATGTAGATTTAAAAAAATATATTTTAAAGGTTATTAAGTGAAAAATACAAAAGAATGGCGATTATATATTTTTATTGTACTTTAAATTATAACAAGAATTTTTTAAAAAATATGTTTTATAGAGTTAAATGGACCACTGATGAAAACTATGGCACATCCTTGTCTGCAGGATAACTTTACAAAAAATAATCCAATATGCAAAAATAAAAATTAATTTCGTAAAATAATCTAGTAGTTAAAAATTGTCGAGGGTTATTTTTTTCAAAAATAAATAATTTACAGTGTTTCAATTTTAGTACGCAATTTTCGACCAAAAAATTTATGTTTAATTATTTATAAAAAATTGTCTATTAGAAAAGTTTAAAAAACCTCTCCACATTTTGTAGAAAAAGTAATTATTAAGATTTAAAAAAAAAGCTAAAAAATATTAAAAACTGTCTAATACTGTAGATAGTGTCTGAAAACAAGTAGCGGTCCCAATCCGACGCCAGGTCACATTTAATGCTATAACATTGTAATAGAATGGAATTTTCTTAATTTTTTTTTTTGAATATTTTTTAGAAGTATAGAGAATAAAAATCCGTAAAAAAAATCGAATTTTTGAAAACTCGAGGTGTATGTAACCTCTTAAGATCACAGAATGTTAAGTATAATATAAGCTTCATATCAAAAATAGTGCAAGCTGCTGCCCTAACAGCTAAAATAAGGATGCTTGCCGGCTTATTTTAATTTGAACTTACTTAGACTAAATAAAAAAATTACAGAATTATAGAAGGACGTAACCCAGAAATATCAGATTTGGAAATATCCCGACACAGTTTTAAAACAATTATCGTTTATTTATAAGCGTATCAAATAATTAGACACATAAGAGCATATCTAAAGTATGTCAATTAAACTATAGATTTCTTACATCAGAAAAAAATTAGTCACTAGTCACTATGTAAGGAAGAATCATTGTGTGGGGTGATACAACTTTACTAATTGTTTTAAATATAATAAAGGCGTATCTTCTATTTTGCCGTTAATACTATAAACAACTGTCATTGCGGAAACAATACTTATTAGCAATAAGTAAAAAATCATGAATAACGTTCCTTTTAATAGTTGCTTTTTTTATCTCGCACGTGAAATATAACTTTGGTGGTCGGAAATGAATTTTTTCATTCCAAAATTCATTTGAACAGGCCAAAGAGATTTATCCCACAATTTGAAACAATATTTTTTTCTATAATCGTTGTATTTTAATATAAATATAACAAAAAACCGGTCAAGTGCAAGTTGGACTTGCGTAATTAGTGTTCCGTACTGTTATTACTTTTAAAATAAAAAGTTTTGTTATGGAGGTATAAAATGATCAGTAACTTCACAAAAATACACCCCAAATGAGTTTTCAATAAAAGAATTCAGAGCCCAGATTACAAACATGTCTAGTCAGATACTAACTTGGCGGGGTAATCTGACAAAAAGTTCCTGACATGTATATATCTTAAGATCCATATATGTAATTTCACGGTTTTTTTTTTAGTCAATAAGGTATAATAGTTATAGCATCTGAGCTACCTAATAGCCAATAAATCAATCTAACTCAATCTCAAATCTAGTCCTGAAAATTTAAAACAAATATTTACCACTTATATATTTGTTTAATTATAAACAAATAAAATAAAATTAATTTGTCTGGATACCTAATGTTATTAGTTCCGGTTCAATTCACAACTTGCGTAGAAATAAACCTTTATCATTTTGTCGGTCAAATAGGTTTTTTTATACCAGATAAATTATCAAACGTAATGCACTCGTGATAATTTTCGCTCAGTCTACACTTTATGGAGACTATTACAGAATTTTTTCAAAATGTTTTTATCAGTACTTTTCGAGATAGTGTGGGTGGACAGGGATTTTTTTGCCATTTTTTAAAAATAATACCAAGAAAAATGTGCGCAACTATTACATCATATACGTATATTTTTGAACTCGTGTTTTCACTTGACACCCCGCTGACCTGGTAAAAATTTTTTTTTTCACTTCCGATTTCACCCCCCAAAACTAACCTCTTAAGTCAAAATTTAACTTTCAAAACTACACGGCTCGGAATGGGCCATCAATTCCTATATTTGTGCCAAATTTCAAATTTCTATATCAAACAGTTTCGGAGAAAATCGGGTGTAATAGACGGACAGACATCAAAGTGACCCCATAAGTGTTCGGTACGAAACACTAAAAACAGAGCTAACAATACAGTCTGATTAGACAGTTTAACAAGGAGGTTCTGAAATGACATGTGTTTTTGAATTTAGTTGCAGATATTTTTGATAGAAAAATAATGGAAATAGTTCAGAGTGACACTGAATTTAGCAGTACTCCTCTAAATTGGCAGATGTGCGTGAATTCGGTTATTTAAATCTTCAACCGCACAAATCGAAGTGGCAATATAAAAAATATATAGAAATTCAAAGAATGATGTGATACAAATAAAGCAAGGAAAGTGTTTGAGAATGTTTTAATGGCATATTTTGCGGAAAAGTCCAAAAAAGTTATAGCTTTTATATTGTGGCCCATATATTCCATGCAAAAATCACCATTTGTTGTTGAGGAAATATTTGAAACAAATTTCATTTGGACACTGAAATATAAGTTTTTTAAATTAATGTTTTATTTAATGCATATCTATTGTTAAAATTATTTAATGTTTTTATTTTAATTATGGGTATTTTAAGTTCTTTTCGCCGTGAAGAACTGAATAAATGAATGTCCATGACATAGAAGGGAAGGGCTGTGTTTTAATTGTGAAAGTTTCTGATACAAAAATAAACATACAACGCATTTTACAGTTTCAAAATTACATTATATCAAGCTTTATCAAAAATAGGCAAACTATACAACTAGCTGAGGTTTTTTTTTTAAATTTTCAAATTCTAAGTTGCTGGAACTAATTTTATTGGAGAAACACTTGAAGTTACCAAATTTCGAGGGTTATATTAGTCATTGCTTCAGAGGTCAGCCACACTTTTTGTCAACGAAGGACATATCTGATTTGAGGAGCTACGGATGATGAAAATCTCCCGTTGCTACTGAAGGATACGTGGATGATTCAAATCAATAATGAAACTGGCCTCTACACTATGGTATAATAAAGAAGTAAAGTTTGTGAGTATATTAGAGGTAATCTCTGAAAGTACTGATTCGATTTAAATTTTTTTTACTGGTATGTCGCCTGAACTTTTGGGATGAACATAGGCTGTTTTTTATGAGATTGTGACAAAAGAGAGCTGACCAGTGACAATCTTAGTGAAGCAAGTCGACGTAAAAACAGCTAAGCGGGCGACTTTCTGGCAAGCGCTGCATGTACAGTAAAAGATATATAAAAATGATGTATAGAAGAATTGTAGAACATAAATGAGCCTACAAAAAACTCTGTGACAGCTTATGTCTATCTGCTAAAGTTAACCCACAAAATTGAAACATAGGTCTCCAAAAGAGACGTGACCAAGTGATAAATCCATCGAGAGTTGTTTCATTAGCTAAAATTTAATCCAAATCAAAATAAATATATTCTTCGTTACATGTAGATAAAAACTGTCCTTTACACGAAACCATTTGGATAAGTAATTTAGATTTCACCAGCGTTTTTCAAGTAAACGTAACTAAAATAAAGGTACCTACACATGCGGCGCCACAGTTTTAAAAATATAACTATCTTGGACGGCCTGTGTAAGAGTCAGGCGAGACAGTGCTATGTATGGAAGAATTGTGGACCTTAATTTCTAGGGTTAGGGGTGATTTTAGGTTCATACTATATCATATAATCTAGATAAAATGTTCAATGTGGTGCGAAGGGCAGGGCGCAACGCGGTGAGGAAAGCACCGGCCACGAACGAGTGGCCCTGTGGCTGGAAGGTGGCAAGCGAGGGGCGTGCGGCGACGTCGCGTGCGAGGCGACTGAATTGCGCTGCGCGCGATACGACTTCCAAACCAGCTGATGCGATCGCGCGGTGGCAACGTATCCTATCATCTGTTGTGTTATCGTTCAATTTTGTCGGTCCATGTCCTGCGATCTATAACTCGATTTTTTCGCTTTTGAGTTGAGAAGTTTAAATACCTGGTACAACAAACAGGCTCCTACGTACCACGAACTAGATATAATTTGTCGATTTTGTACGTAATATTTTATTCGTAAATAACACAGGCCAACAACAAAAATATTTGTAAAAACTTTTTAAACCAATACATCTAAGTGTTATGTATTTTTGGGTGATGAAACCGTATCTGATATCAGTTTTTTTTTTGTATCATCCCCAGTTCTCTCACAATATGACATCGATTAAATTTCAAAATAGGAAAAAAAATCCTCTTCCTGCTTGAAAAACTGAGCAAACTATTGATCTCTTGTTCTATATTGGCAAATAGATATTCCAGATGTTTTTCTTTCAGCCTAGAAACCAAGCAGTTCTGCTTTTTCCTTAGTCAAACCCAAATCTCTCACTAAATCATTTAACTCAGCTTGTGTAAATAACTGTGGTTTTAAATTTTCTAGACAACATTGAAACTCATCATCATCTAGTCGACTTTCATTAAATTCGGGACTGGACTGTAAAATGTCATCAATAGAGCGAGATGGCTCAGGGAACGGAAGTCCCGTTCCATGTCCTACCGGCCGATTAGCTGAAGTAAAGTTGGCTCTTATTTTTGGAGTTATATCTAGAAACATCAACACTGCAAAAATAACAATCATTTTAATGATTTTCTTGCTCTCTCCATACCATGAGTACTGCAAATCTAAAAGCTTTCTTTTCTTTCTTATACCATTTCCTAAGATCCTCGACACAAACATAACATACTTTGTGAGGAGCCAACATTTTTCTTGATTACCGATTTCTACACCAAAATATGCAAAGTATACTTTTTTACAAAGCCAGTAATGTTTCTTTGATGTTTTATAACTACAAACTCACCACATATATAATAAAAAGTGTTGGGAGAGTTTTTACAAACACGATTAGCCACACTTTGAGTGTGAATTGAAGCACATGGATTAAACACTGCAATGCGAGGTTATATTATCTGGAAGAAAACAAACAGCTGTGACATTTATCGGAACTGCCAACCTAATCACATTTGATTTTACTGCCAACCTTATAAAATTCTGATTTTATTGCCAACCTAATATCAGTCGAATGATAAATAAACTTTTCACATTTTGAATATTAAAATGCGAAAAATTGGTTGGTGATAGGACTTTTTTATTCTTATTTTCAGACTCAGCACACCAAAAAACATAGGAATCAGGTAAAATTATTAAAAAAGTTTTTTCATCGTTGGCCTGTGTAATTAGTGTTTCGTTTCTTACTCCTTAATGTTGTGTTTTTGAAGATGAAAAGGTTTTTTTTAAGTGGATTATTGTTAGAGTTTCAGGGCTCATGGCCAATTATATGCCGGGTTATCAAGAATCGAAACTCCAGAAACCCGATACATTTTGCTGCCACAAGAAAACCTTAAAAACATCAAACATAGTATATAGAGACGCTCTAACCAATTAACAAAAGTACCTAAATTTGAAAAAAAAGAACCTTTGAAAAAAATAACACTTCCACGCGAACAAAGTCGCGGGCGGTTGCTAGTTTTATACAAAATTCGAAACTGTGAAGTTTCAAATTTAGATGTTATCCCCAAAAATAAGTTAACTTTTGCCTCTCGAGCTGCCTTACAATAAATATACAGAATAGTTTATTCACCAGGAGGCAAAATATTTTGCTCACGGTATCATAGTTACAAAAATGTTGTCAATGAAAAATGTATCACTTTTCACACTGGCCTTAATATGCTCTCTAGAACCTTAAAAAATATTTTTTTTTATGGTTCTAGAAGGAATTTTTTGTTTTTTTTTTATTTTGTAAAAGTTCAAAACTTTGAATTTTTCCAAATATAAATCTATTTTTAATATGCTAATAATGCAACTTGGAAATAAACTAACTTGCACAATTAATTATAATGACTTCATTACATAATACCATGTTCAACGTATTTAAAACCTAATTATATTCAAAACGGGTCTGTAAATCACATGTGGATCTTGTTTTATACAAAAGTGACAATAAAATCCTTAAAAAATGTGAATAGAACTAATTTGCAATTAACCACAATTAACAAAATAATGTTAGTGGTGTTACTAACTACTAATCTTGGTGGCTAGTTCACATCGGCATTTCTTGAGATTACACGATTAGTGTAGTAAAATAACCGGTCAAGTGCAAATTGAACTTGAACAATTAGTGTTCCGTACGTTGACTGGTTTTTAAAATAAAAAAATTTGTTATGGTGGTATCAAATGATCAGTAACTTCACAAAACACACCCCAAATGAGTTTTCAACAAAGTTTGCTTCCAATCTTTAGTGGAAACTGATGACCTTGAAATTTTTGTTTTTTTTATATATCAGATAAATCATTGAAGGTAATGCACTCGTGATAATTTTCGTTCAATCTACACCCCGTGGAGAATATTCCAGAATTTTTTCAAAATTTTTTGATCAGTACTCTTCGAGATAACGTGGGAGGACAGCGATTTTTCGCTATTTTTTAAAAATGATACAAAGAAAAGTGTGCGCAAGTATATATATATATATATATATATATATATATATATATATATATATATATATATATATATATATATATATTAAGGAGTAAGAAACGAAACACTAATTACACAGGCCAACGATGAAAAAACTTTTTTAATAATTTTACCTGATTCCCATGTTTTTTGGTGTGCTGAGTCTGAAAATAAGAATAAAAAAGTCCTATCACCAACCAATTTTTCGCATTTTAATATTCAAAATGTGAAAAGTTTATTTATCATTCGACTGTTATTAGGTTGGCAATAAAATCAGAATTTTATAAGGTTGGCAGTAAAATCAAATGTTATTAGGTTGGCAGTTCCGATAAATGTCACAGCTGATTGTTTTCTTCCAGGTAATATAACCTCGCATTGCAGTGTTTAATCCATGTGCTTTAATTCACACTCAAAGTGTGGCTAATCGTGTTGTGTAAAAACTCTCCCAACACTTTTTATTATATATGTGGTGAGTTTGTAGTTAAAAAACATCAAAGAAACATTACTGGCTTTGTAAAAAAGTATACTCTGCATATTTTGGTGTAGAAATCGGTAATCAAGAAAAATGTTGGGCTCCTCACAAAGTATATTTGTTATGTTTGTATCGAGGATCTTAGGAAATGGTATAAGAAAGACAAGAAAGCTTTTAGATTTGCAGTACCCATGGTATGGAGAGAGCAAGAAAATCATTAAAATGATTGTTATTTTTGCAGTGTTGATGTTTCTAGATATAACTCCAAAAATAAGAGCCAACTTTACTTCAGCTAATCGGCCGGTACGACATGGAACGGGACTTCCTGTCCCTGAGCCATCTCGCTCTATTGATGACATTTTACAGTCCAGTCCCGAATTTAATAAAAGTCGACCAGATGATGATGAGTTTCAATGTTGTCTAGAAAATTTAAAACCACAGTTATTTACACAAGCTGAGTTAAATGATTTAGTGAGAGATTTGGGTTTGACTAAGGAGAAAGCAGAACTGCTTGGTTCTAGGCTAAAAGAAAAACATTTATTGGAATCTGGCATATCTATTTGCCAATATAGAACAAAAGATCAATAGTATATATATATATATATATATATATATATATATATATATATATATATATATATATATATATATATATATATATATATAAATATATATATATATATATATATATATATATATATATATATATATATAAATATATATATATATATATATATATATATATATATATATATATATATATATATATATATATATATATATATATATTATATATATATATATATATATATATATATATATATATATATATATATATATTTTACTCGTGTTTTCACAAGCTTTCATTTGATACCACACTCGATAACCTAGTAAAAAATATTTTTTTTCACTTCCGATTTCACCCCCCAACCTGAACTAACCCCTTAAGTCAAAACTTAACTTTCAAAACTACACGGCTCTGATGAGGCCATCAATTCCTATATTATTACCAAATTTCAACTTTCTATGACAAATAGTTTCGGAGAAAATCGGGTGTGACAGACAGACAGACACCGAAGTCATCTTATAAGTGTTCCGTACTAAAAAGCATTTGAAATTGCACAGTTTAGATACAGCAATATTATAATTTTATTCTCTCTGAGATATCACCTGGAGTATTGTCCTGAGTTTTGGACCTCGAAAAACTTTTGTTCTTTTGTTTATAAACAATTGAAGTTTTCAAAACGCGATTTTTAAGCTTAAAATGCGAATAACTCCGGTTATATATGTCGGATCGAGGCAAAAAAAAAAACAAACTCTTCGTAATGAAATTTCCAACAAATCCTCGTTTAAGTCGCTCAAATGAATACATAACCTATAAAATTGAAAAAACTGACAAAAAAAAAACTTTTTTTTTTCATTTTATTGTACAGGCCGACTAAGTGAACCGATCGGCTTGAAACTTTCAGAAAATAATATCTTTTGTTATAGCAAAAGTACCGTGAAATTTTGGTTCAAAATGTTGCACCTAGTGGGCACAACTGAATTTGTTATTTAAAATTCGAATTGCCCGCCATTTTATGCCATTTGGTCCAAAATGGATGTTTTTTTTTTCAAAATTTAAGTCTTGACGCCAGTTTTTCCGATGTCATTAAAAAAAAATTTGTGAAGTCATTTTAACCGTTTTTTTTTTACATTTGTTTATTAATCAAATAAAAACAAATGGTCACTTTGATTCGGTCATTTTGAAAAAAAAAATGAAATTTTTTTATCACATCTCGTAGTGAATGGCTTTATTTTAAAAAAAAATTCATTTTCGTTAACATTTTTTTTTTTTCAAAATGTCAATTGTTATTTGATTAATAAACAAAGGTAAAAAATAGGTTAAAATAACTCCAAAAAAAAGTTTTTTTTTTAATGGCGTCGGAAAAAAACTGACGTCGAGACCTATATTTTGAAAAAAAGAATATCCATTTTGGACTAAATGGCATAAAATCGCGGGCAATTCAAATTTTAAATAACAAATTCAATTGTGCCCACTGGGTTCAATATTTTTATACCAAAATTTCAGGATATTTTTGCTTAACAAAAAGAATATTTTCTGAAAGTTTTAAGCCGATCGGTTCACTTAGTCAACCTACACAATAAAATTTAAAAAAAAAGATTTTTGCCTGGTTTCTTTTCAATTTTGTAGGTTATGTACACATTTGAGCGATTTAAAAAACCAACGAGGATTTGTTGGAAATTTCATTACGAAGAGTTTAGTTTTTTGTTTGTCTCGATCCGACTGATATATCCAGACTTATTCACATTTTAAGCTCAAAAAAAAACGCGTTTTGAAAACTTAAATTGATCACTGAACCGTTCTATCAATAAATTGATTGTGTCACGAGATGTGTAACATGGTGCACCATCTTGTTGAAACCACATGCTGGATCAAAATCATCTAATTCATACCAGAAAAAATCAGTTGCCGTTGCCATTTTCGTTTTCAAAAAAGGACGGCCCAATTACACCTTCAGACCATAAACCGCACCAAACCGTTAATTTTTATGGTTGTAACAATACTGAACACAAATGTCAAATTTGACAGATAATACAACGAATATGTATATTAAGGTGGAATTGGACTGGGCATATCGCAAGGATGAATAATAACAGATGGACACGCCGTATGATTGAATCGAGGCCTAGAGAACATAAAAGATGCAGAGGTAGACGACAGACAAGACGGACGACATAAAAAGATTAGCGGGACACGATTGGATGCAAAAAGCAAACAGCAGAGCTCAGTGGAGACAACTTGGGGAGGCTTACGTCCGATTACAGATGGAATAAGCTAATGATGTTGAAATCGGTTTTTATTACCCCAAATGCGACAATTTTGCTTATTTACGAAGCCATCATCGCTGAAAATGACTTTTTCATTAAATAATCGGGCTGTTTTATGTTCTGTAAAACTCAATTTCCAAAATTTCTACATAGTAAATGGTCAGTTCGTTTAAGTTCTTTGACCAAGTTCAATTTTATACGCCTTCAAATGCAAATATTTATAAAGAATATTCGATGTAGAAGAAAATCCAAGTTCTTGGAAACGACGTGTAGTGTATTGTTCTGGATTTTCATTCACAGTTTGATTCACAGTATTGATATTTGCAGCCAAACGTTTACGTTTGTGACGGCTTTGCTTCTTCACATCACTATATACTACCATTTGACTCGTATTTTTAAATTAAATTACGAATAGTAAGTCCTGTAGGTCGATTATGTTGGCTATAAATTTCAAATTATGGGCGAAACGTAACCTGAATAGATCCATTATTTTTGTAATCAATTTTAACAATTTCTATACGCTGTGCAACTATGTATCTTTTTATGATGATTTGTCAAACAATACCTGAACCTGAACACAAATGTCAATTTTGGTGGGACACAGAGCAAAGACATGGGCGCTATGTCGTTTTAAAAATACATAATACTAGTTTCTTCTTCTTCTTAAAGTGCCTATTCACTTCGAATGTTGGCAATCATTCTCGCTATTATTTCTTTATCAACTGCAACTCTGAAAAGACCGGTAGTATTTGTTGAAAACCAATTTCGCAGATTGTTTAATCAGGAGATAAGTCTCCGTCCTGGTCCTCTTTTCTCAAAAACCGTTCCTTAGAGTATTTTCTGTAATAATCCATATCTGTGAGAATTTCTCATTATGTGTCCTAAATACTCCAATTTTCCTACTTTAACAGTTTCCATAATTTCCAGTTTCTTGTTCATGCTACGTAAGACATCCTCATTGATAATATGGTCAGTATAAGAAATTTTCAAAATTCTGCGATATAGCCATAAATCAAATGCTTCAAGGCTCTTAGCAGTGGCTTCAATCAGCGTCCAAGTGTCCGCACCGTAAAGCAGGATACTGAAGGCATAACATCTTAGGGGTCTTATTTTTGTGCTTAATTTTATTGCTAGGCTTTTAAGAAGTGAAGTCATTTTGAGAAACACTGCTCTAGCTTTTTTGATATGGCAAGGAACTTCCTACGGGTGATCCCACTGTTCGTTTATCATGGTACCTAGATATGAAAATTGTGGAGTTCTTTGTAATGTGTATGGTTAACCATCAACAAGATAGTAGGAACCGGAGACTTGCTGATTCCTGTGTACTTTGTTATGCTGATATTAAGTTTGAGGCCGTATCGATTACTGACTTCGTTTATTTTTTTCATAAGATATAGTAGACCCTTTAAGTTATCAGCCATAACCGCCGTATATAACCATAATGACTATTCCGTCCCGATTAGGCAATAGTACTAGTTTAATAAGCCAGAAAGGAGAGATTTGGCAAAGGGACAATTGATCAGAATTTCCGACCTTAATTTTTCTTATTTCCAATAATTCTAAAAATTTTACTTAGAAAACGTACCGTCTTCAATGAACAGAAGATAGTTTGCTGTAATATTATAAATTTAAAATTTCTATAAAACCGAACCGCACTGCAGATAAAACAGATATGAAAGAGTTCGTCCCTAATAAGATTTTGATTTTATTGTTGACTTAAATTATTATTTAGCAAATATTTACTTATTGATGTCAATGTCAAATTAAATTATTTTTTATTTATTATTGATTAGCTGGTGCGGTGGCGTAGGTCAGGTATAAATTCACAAATAATACTTTTAAGATACCCTTTTACTTTTTAAAGTGTTCACACCCAAAGTTGAATAACCTATAAATATACCTAAACTGAGGAAAATTTAAGAATAAATGAATCATTAATCTTGTTCCTTTCCTTGCTCTTCTGTTGTTGTCAGGTCATGACCTATGGACTTCTTTTTTATTAAAAATATATACAACATTAAATGAGCTAGATCTTGGATAGAGCTGAAACTTTTATTTCACTTAGAATTGTAAAAAGATTGCAGTGATCACTGTAGTTAGCATAGCTACTAATTTCGAGCTAGACAGTCTTTTGACACTAAGTACTACTTGGGGTTAGAAGTGCTGACACTTTGAAGAAAAACCGGAGCCACTGTAGTGTGCGGTCTACTTGCAAATATTAATTATTGTGTGCAGTGTACCTGCAATAAATATATTTCTAAACAAAGCAATAAAATAATAGGGTAAGTTTCGTTATTAATGACAATAACAAGTTGCTAATACGTATATTTCAAAAGAAGCCATGCTTTTGCGAGATTTTTATACGAGGCATGTTTTTTAAGTAAGTACCGTTTTGGAATTAAAAAAAGACGTGCAAAGATATCGCTATAATTTTATTTTTACATGAAAGCCTGTACCTTAATCTACTTTTCTACATAATTTCCGTGAATATTGAGGCACTTGTCATAACGTGGCACCAGTTTTTGAATACCCTCCTCATAAAATTCTGCCGCCTGACTTGTTAACCACTGTATCACAAATGTTTTGACTTCGTTATCGTCTTGAAGACGCTGACCACCCAGGTGCTTCTTCAAGTGCAGGAACAAATGGTAGTCGCTGGGCGCCAGATCAGGGCTGTATGGAGGATGATCTAGAGTTTCCCATTTAAAAGATTTGATGAGATCTTTGGTCCGATTAGCCACATGTGAACGGGCATTGTCATGCAGCAAAACGATACCCTTACTCAACTTGCCACGTCTTTTGTTCTGGATTGCACGACGCAGATTGTTCAATGTCTCACAATAAGACGCTGCATTGATTGTCTCATTACGAGGCAGAAAATCCACTAGCAATACTCCTTTTCTGTCCCAAAAAACTGTGCACATGATTTTGCGGGCAGAAATTGTTTGCTTAAACTTCACTTTTTTGGGTGATGATGAATGTCGCCATTCCATGGATTGTTGTTTCGATTCTGGTGTGACGTAGGCCACCCATGTTTCGTCACCAGTAACAATTTGGTCTAAAAAATGTTCACCTTCATTGTGGTACCGCTCAAGGAAAGTCAATGCACTGCCTAAACGTTGGGTTTTGTGCAAATCCGTCAACATTTTTGGAACCCAACGTGAACACAATTTCCGGTAATTCAAGTTCTCGGTCACAATGCGATACAAAACACTACGAGAATATTGAGGAAAGCAGTCGCACAATGATGAAATTGTAAAGCGTCTCTTTTCTCTCACCTTTTCGTCCACTTTCTGCACCAAATCTTCATTAACGACCGAAGGACGCCCACTCCGTTCTTCATCATGCACATTTGTGCGGCCATCTTTAAATGCTCTCACCCATTTCCTTACCATTCCATCACTCATAATGTTTTGTCCGTAAACTTCACAGATCTCACGATGAATATCGATCGGTTTTACGCCTTTAGCACTAAGAAATCGTATAACAGCCCGTACTTCACAATCGGCGGGACTCACGATTGTCGGAGGCATCTTAAACACTCAGTAAACAACGTATACAATGAAGAATCAGACTGTAATGGCGTCAGTGCGTAGACATGAGATGTAGGTTACCAGCGCGCATGCGCGGAACGCCGACCGTATCGCTGCGGCGGCGAATCGCAAAACGGTACTTACTTAAAAAACATGCCTCGTATTAATATCACTTTTAACGAAGATGCAGCCGTGACTTTTTGGCAAACGCATAATCTACTTATGTGAAATCACGAAAATAACATCTGTCATAGGTGTGGTGCGGAACCGCAAAGAAAAAGGAAACACGATCGTGGAGGAGCGTTTCATCCAGCCTTACGTTGTCCTAGAAAAGACTGCCAAACATCAAAATCGTTTAAAAGCAAAAATAAATTATTCCATTATACGGATTTAAACCGCAAATTACATTTAATTTAAGCTTATGTCATATTTTGGAATTTGTATTTATGTTCGTGTACGACATTCCGAGTACAACATGTGAAAAACTGACTGGAAGGTCGCCACATCCCATAAGTGACTGGTATAACATGTGCCGCGAAGTGTGCTCCTCAAGTGTATCAGTCAATCGCAGAGGACAATTAATCAGCAGCAACGATGATCCTATTGATAAAGCGCGATTCGCGGATGGCCGAAAATATAACAGGCGAAGGCTCTTATCATATCAACAGCAACCTGAAGCTGAAGATAGTGATGCACGGGTACAAAACAATCGAAACCATGGTAGACGAATAGATGGACCGTAGGTTTTTGGTTTGAGAACAAAACGAGTAGTACGATATTTTATTGTGAAAAGGAGAGGTGAAAACACATTAATGCCAATTATAGAAATAGAGGTTCAATTTCAATCTGTTATTCATTCAGACGAGTGGCTAGCGTTGTTGAGTTAGGCCTTTACTAAAATCGTAAAAAATCATCCAATGAACACCTTCACTTGAAATTCCCATTTGTTCACAAAACACTAAGCCAATTTCTAAGCATCCACTGTTTTAACAATAAAAAATGTCAAATTTTACAACAGTGGTAATATCACATTTCAACAGCGCCATCTAGTGGTCGTTTGTCAAAAATTTAAAAAGCAGTCTTCGTATACCGCTGGCCTCTAAAAGTTTCGATTTTGTGTTTGTATAAAGATATAAAATTATTTTTATCACTTTACTTCAGAATGTAAGATCGTATACAAAGGGAAAAGTTAAAATTGTAATATTAAACCTTTTAGACAAAAAAAATCTATAAACAAGATTATTCGTAAATATTCCAACATCAACCCCTGACAGTGGATTCAAGTTACCAAAAAGATTGGATAAAGATAAATATCTATATTATTATTACAAAAAGTTCTTCTTTCTCACATTTGATCAATGTGGTTCCATGTTTGGCTGACGGGCCAAAACCAAGTCAGCACAAACGCTATTACCATTCCGTATTAAGGAATGACCTGACAATGTTACGTGTTTTCAAAATCACTGACTTCTGAATGTTTCTGTGTATGTCCGTGTTGAGTCCCAATTGCACTAAATGTGGTGTGAATGTTGTTGGTGTAAGGCCTGTGGCTGATATAATGAGGGGGACAATGATGACTTTTTCCTGTCTCCATAGCCTTTTTATTTCCGTTGCAAGGTCTGTGTATTTGGAAATTTTTTCTGTGTATTTCGCTTGGATGTTTGTGTCGTTGGGGACAGCTATGTCAATCAGATAGGTGACTTTTCCTTTTTTGCACTGAAAAGTAATATCGGGTCTATTGGCGGAGACTGTTTTATCTGTATGAATACCGATATCCCAGTAGAGCTTGTAATCTTCATTTTCAAGTATGGATGTTGGCGTGTATTTATAGTAGGGATCTGTGTTTTCTATGAGTCTGTATGTTGTGGCTAGTGCTTGGTGAACCACTTTGGCAGCTGAATCATGCCTGGCTGTGTACTCCGTTCCGGCCAATATTTTACATCCGCTCGTTACGTGTTCGATCGTTTCTTTCTGCTGGTGGCATTTCCTACATCTGTCCTCTGCAATAGTCGGGTCTTTGATGATATGCTTTTGGTAGTTTCTGGTTAATATGACTTTATCCTGGATGGCAAGTAAGAAGCCCATCCCGTAACCAGGTGTATGATTGTTTTTTTATTTACGTGGTCTTGTTCTATGTGGTATCTGTGTTTTCCGTGGAGTGTTTTCTCTGACCACGTTTTCATCTTTTCCTGTTGTAATTGGGTGTGACTGTGTGTGTCTGCTGAGTGGTCTGCCCGGGCTAAGTCGAGAGGTGTGTAGTTTTTGTCTGCTTTCACTGTCGCTGTGTGGAGGCTGGTTTGCTTGCTGTGAAAGAATTTCCTAAGTGCTTGTATTTGTTTTGTGTGTAATGATCTGATGTCTATAATTCCTCTTCCTCCTGCCTTCCTCTCGATGGTAAGTCTTTCTTTGCATGCGTTGGGGTGTAATTTCCTGTATTTGGTGAATTGAGATCGTATAAGGATGTGAATATTTTCTATATCTGTTTGTGACCATTTGATGATACCAAATGAATATGTGAGTATAGGTATAGCGAACGTGTTGATGGCTTTAGTGAGATTCTTAGAGTTGAGTTTTGTTTGCAAAAGTTTCGTCAGCCTGTTTTTGAATTCGGTTCTGAGCTCTGTTTTGATGTGAGTGTGGTTGAGTTTGGTGCTTTGTTGGAAGCCTAGATATTTGTATGTTTCTTTATCGAACATGTTATCGAGCGTTTCATTGTTGATGGTTTCTGTCTCATGGTGGTGCTTCCATTGGCCTTTGTTGATGTGGAGCACTTTGCATTTACTTATACCAAATTCCATATTGACATCTAAGGTGAATATTTCTGTGATTTTGAGGAGTTCTTTCAGCTGTGTTTTGTGTGGCAGCGTAGAGTTTTATGTCGTCCATATATAGGAGGTGGTTTATTTTATGTTGATTCTCTTTTTGGTGTCTGATATTGAAGCCATGCTCTGTTCTGTTTAGTATATTTGAGAGTGGATTGAGACAGAGGCAAAACCATAGAGCACTGAGCGAGTCTCCCTGAAATATACCCCGTCTGATGTACAGCTCTTCTGTTTGGATCCGTTCGGTTTGTGTTTCTAGGCGTATTTTGGTTTTCCATGTTTTCATAATTTGCGCGAGAAACTGTCTGAGGTGTTGGTTGATTTTATAGATTTCTAGGGCCCTGATTAACCAGCTGTGGGGTATGGAGTCAAAGGCTTTTTTATAGTCTATGTAACCGATGTGAAGGTCTCTGTGTTCTTTTCTGGTTTGTCCCATAATCACGCTATCTATAATCAGCTGCTCTTTGCATCCTCGACTATTTTTCCTGCATCCCTTCTGCTCTTCTGTGAGGATATTGTTGTCTGTTAGGTGTTGTTCTATTTTCTTCGATATTGTGGCTGTGATGATCTTGTATAGGGTTGGAAGACAGGTGATAGGTCGGTAGTTTGACGGGTTTGTGGTGTCTGAGCTTTTGGGTTTAACGTATGTTATTCCTTGTGTGAGGAAAGTGGGAAATGTGTGTGGTTGTAGAATGGCTTTGTTGATTTGGTGTGTGAGTGCTTCGTGTGTGGTGGTAAACTGTTTGTACCAGAAGTTTTGTATATTGTCTATTCCAGGACATTTCCAGTTGTGTGTGTGTTTGATAGTTTCTGTAATTTCTTGTGTATTAAATGTGGTATTTTCTTGTTCTGTCACATGTTTATGTTTGTCTTCTTCGGCTTTGATCCAGGGGGTGTTATTATTGTGTTGTTTGGGTTCTGACCAGATACTTTTCCAATAATCTGTGAGTTCTTGTTTGTTTGGTGGTTCAGTCACTGCTATCTGTTTGTTGTACATAGTTTTCCGGTAGAACTGTTTTTCGCTTCTTCGGAAGAGGTTGTTGGTGTCTTTCCTCTCATTTGATTCTTTGTATCTACGGAGTCTTGCGGCATATACAGATAGTTTTTGTTTCAAGGTATCGAGGATTTCTGGCAGTGTTCTGTTGGGAGACTTAGATTTGATCTTGTTTGCCCCCTGTGTGACACGTTTGGACGCGTTCCCGCTTATAAACTGGGTAAGATGTCCTAGATCTCTCCTGATGTTGTTGATTTTGTTTTCTATTCTTATTTGCCATTTGAATTTTGGTTTTGTCCTGTTGGGGTTTCCTTGTCGTTGAGGGAGTTTTTGATTATTTTGTGTTAGAGTGGTGATTGCTGCTGCGTATATTATTGTGTGAATGTCTTCGATTGTGCTTGAGTCTGTTATATACTGAGGTATTATGTGCTTGTTTAGTGTGTTGAGGATTGGTTGCGTGCTCTGTCTGAAGATTAAACGAGGGATGGGATTTCTTGTTGTGGGGTCGGTGCCTGACCATCGAGCTAGATGTGACTCCATTTTTGCTTTAAGTGTTTGTATGTGAGGTGATTCGGGGTGATGTTGTGTGGATGTCGTTGAGGGTGGCGAGTGATTCATGTTGTTGTCTGTGATAAGGTGTTGCGCGGTACTCGCAATATTATTTTGCGTTATGCTCCTCCTGGGTGGTGGGTACTGTTGTGTTCGACTGGGTGGTTGTGTGTTATTATTATTATTATTATTATTATTATTACCTCACTAACACTTAAATAGCACAACAGCAATTTTCCTTTTTCTTTTCTCAACCGAAATAACGAGTTAGATTTGACGGTAAATATTTTTAAAATTAGGCTGTTATAACTCTACTAATAAACAAAAGTAAATGTCATTGATCTGGCTTAAAAATCGCAAAAAGTTAAAGCTGTAATAATAATCGTTTTAGACAAAAAATACCAAAATTATACATAAATATTTCAACACCCTGACAATGAATTCAAGTTACCAAAAAATTGAATAAATCATATTATCAGCTACCTCACTAGCATTTAAATGGCACAACAATCGCAATTTTCCTTGTTCCTTTCTTACTCCTTCCCAAACGAAATAACAAGTTAGACTGGACGGTAAATATTTTTAAAATCAGACTGTTATTATAACTCTACTAATAACAAAAGTAGAGGTCATTGATCTGGCTCAAAAATCGCAAAAAATCAAGTAATGAGAATATTCATAAGGACTCCAAAATTTTAACTTTAATAACCTGTCGGAAACAACAATTTTTTAGATTCATGCATTTATGAACTTTTTACTTCCCTTACTAATTAAAATAGTGTGTTCGACAAAAAAATCAGTCTCCAAGATTTTTGCATTTCCTCGCATTTTTTGAGTTATAAAAAATATAGTCTCCAATTTGCGTTGTTCTGTGGATCCGTTCATCTGTTGGCACAATATCTCCCAAATGAGATTAAATAGTGATTCTAAATTTATTATACATTTAAAGTAGGAAAGGAACCTGCACTTTATGACCGATATTGATGCAGGAGAAGGAGGTGAAATAATTGCGGTCAATGAATTCCGTAGTTTCCATAGGATTATGAAAATTCTTACTAGCTTTTAGTTGAATAATGAACGAATTTTAAGCAGAATTTTTTATGGTCAAATACCGAAGGTTAAAGAGGTGCCCGATGGATTAGAGGGGTTTCGTCGTAAATATCGTGTTATACATCCTTTTCTAGTTTTCCTGTAATCTTGACGTTGACAATCTTAATCATATGGACTTATTAAAAACATTTAAAAGGAATATGCCAACTTGCATCGTTCTTTTTTAGCAAAAACTTCCACAGCTTGTCCGCCCTATCTACGAGGGTCGCCTTTTAAGTTTTTACAAACGATCATTGTTGAAAAATTTGACATGTAGTTTTTTTACAATGAGCGTTTAAAAAAAAACAGTTTTGTAAACAACTTCCGTCAGCGATGAATTTCGTGAAGGTCGACCAAAATCGCTTGTTGTTCCAAAAAACATCGATACTGTGCGCATCATAATTGAAGAGGATCGGCATGTGACTTACCGCGAGATAGAGGCATCTTTAAACATATCGAAGACTGCAGTACATTCCATTTTGCATAAACATTTAGTTGTGAAAAGGATCTGTTCCCGATGGATTTCGCATAATTTATATATATATATATATATATATATATATATATATATATATATATATATATATATATATATATATATATATATCAAGAATTTTCTACAGCTGACGCTGTCTTCCTTCTCTCAGCCTTTAATTCCATCCGTTTCTATCTTGCCAGTCTCCATCTATTAGACCCCTGTCCTCCATAGCCTCAACATCGTCTCTCCAGGATCGTCTGGGTCTTCCTCTTTTTCTTCTCCCTATAGGGCTCCACTCCGTTATTTTCTTTATCCACCTATCTTCGCTCCGTCTTATGTGTCTATACCATTTTAATCGTTTTTCTTCAACGGTGTTTATTGCGTTCTCTTTGATATTCATTCTACTTCTTATTTCTTCATTTGTTATTCTCTCCATACGTGCCACTCTACAACATCTTCTCCAACACTCCATCTCTACCGCCTTAATGTTAGATTTATTTCTTTTGTTGATCGTCCATGTTTCTGACCCGTATGCCATTATGGTTTGTATTATTGATTTGTATATACGTGTTTTGTTTCTCTTTGTAATGTGTTTGTCCCACAGGATCGAATTTAATTGTCTTATGCATGTCCATGTTTGTTCTAATTTAGCATTGATCTCTTCTTCTGATGTTGCGTTTTTTGAAATAATGGTTCCTAAATATTTAAATCTATCGGTTCCTTTGGTTATTGTTTCGTTATCGATTTCTAGATTCTCCGCATTTCTCTCCTTTGTTGTTAGATATTTCGTTTTATCAAAGTTTATTGCTAATACTGCTTTAGTGTATTCTTCTTTCAGTTTTCTTACCATATAACTGAGGTCTTCCTCATCGTGCGCTATAATTACGTGGTCGTCTACGAAACTTAAGTATATAAGTAATCTGCTCGTATTGGGACTCCCATTCCACTGCATTTTTTTAATGTTTATTCGAGGTATATTTTGAATAGTGTTGGGGATGTAAAGCATCCTTGTAATAGGCCTTTTGATGTTTGGAGTCTCTTCCCTATTTTATGTCCTATTTTTATGTTCACTGTGTTGTTTTCGTAGAGAGCTTTTACTGCGTATATTAGTTCCTTGTCAATGCCTATTTCTTTCATTGCGTCCTATAATCTTTGTCTTGGTACTAAGTCATAGGCCTTTCTTATGTCTGTGAAGGCTAAATATACTTCTCTATTCTTTGCCAGTTTTTTTTCCATTGTTTGTTGCATGTGCATAATTTATAATAACTCAAAAATAGGCGTGTCAATTGGTATAAGGAAATGCTCAAAAAATTCGACCGAGGACATGTAAAATCCGTATACAACATCGTAACAGGCAACGAAATTTGGATATATTCATATGAGCCGGAAACTAAGTAATAATCAACTGTTTGGGTGCACTTTCAAGAAACTGATCGCTTGTTTCTTTGGCTATACTGGACATGTTGCAACCATTGCTTTAGAGCAGCGGTCAACAAGCCGCGGCCCGCGGGCCGCATGCAGCCCGTGAGCCTCCTCCTTGTGGTTCGCGACTGTTCTGTAAATAAAGATGTTATCATTCGGAATTATTTTAATTTATCGCCAAAACTGAAATTTGTGACATCCGCGAAAGCCAGCCTACCGCTCTGATCCACAGAACACTCTACCGAGGCCGGCAACGCGATGACTCGTCCCCGCCCTCGCCCGGAAAAAACAAATTAATATCTGATATGCACACAGACGCAAAGACATTCCAAATGGAAAACAAGCTCTTTATAAAAGATAATGATGAAAAAAAAACTGGACCATTTCCCGAATTGTAAAAAACTGTCGAGGAAATTTTCATTGGAAAAATGATAAAATGAAATGGATTTTAATGCAGCTACAAAATCAGTTCAACGACGGATTTTGTGACTTCGAGAAGGTTTCTGGCAAACCGAAGATTTTTGCGAACCCTTTTTCACTTATTACTAAAATTTAAATAAAATGCTGATAAATAAAATATAAAAGTAATTATTTGTGTTTTTGCATTTTTAATATCATCGACAATAATAAAACCTATTAAGTTGGGAATGTGGAATCTTTGGCACAATGATACTACTCAGTATATATCACCAATACACCAAACACTTTATTTTTGCACTCGACGCACGTTACGCTAACCATGTTAGCTTCATCAGGAGCGACTGATGAAGCTAACATGGTTAGCGAAACGCGCGTCGACGGCAAAAATAAAGTGTTTGGTGTAGTGGCGATATATACTGAGTAGTATAAAACCTACTAACAAAATTATGAACAATGTGGCCCGCCTTTATTTCATTTTGCCACTATGTGGCCCTTGCCTGTTAAAAGGTTGCCGACCGCTGCTTTAGAGGATCGAAGAGCAGTTAATGCTGATTGGTCTACAACAATTTTTTTGGCAGAAGACATCGATGAAATCAGTAAAAACAACCGAAAACGTCGCATCATCATAACAATGCCAGCTCTCACATAGCACGTCAAACAATTGATTATTTGACAGAGAAAAACATCGAATTAATATCTTTTTTTTATGGGTCTAGCACACGTGCTACAGGGAAGTCCCTAAAGCGCTCCAGGAGCGGCATGTGTGCGGAAAAAGCGATTCGTGTTGTTCTTAAATCGCTATTATTACCCGTATTCACCTGATTTATCGCCTAACGACTTCTTTTTGTTCATGAATGTCAAAAAAAAATGCGACAGCGATTTTCATAACCTTAAGAAGCTGATGAATCCTTCCAAAACCATATTTTGGAGGTGGAAAAAATGTTTCGAGAATTGGTTCGAACGCATGCAAAAGTGTATAAATCTGAAAGGCGAATATTTTGAGAAACATTAAAATGATTTATGGTATACCAAAAAATTAGTTTTCTCTCGTTATTTTTGTAAAAACTTAAAAGGTAACCCTCGTATTAATCAGTTTCGATTTATTTCAGTGATATGATACTACTATTTAGATTTGAAAATCTCGTTTTATTGATGAGCTATAATAAAAATGGATTTTCCCAAGAACCTCGGTGCAAATAAACCAACCGTTGTTACTATCCTAATCGAAACAGCAAACACGGACAGATTTTATCACAGTCAGTCAGTCAGTCAGAAAAATGTCAATAGGTACAGGTCTCAATAGGATATTTCCGTTTTAATCATTGAATTAGCAAATATTTGCAATTTTGTTTTAGAATCGCTACTGAAAGTGGTAGTGTTCTACAATGGATATGCCTGTTAGCGAGACAACCTGTCGTCCTGACGTCGTCGCGCGATAACGTCAGAAAATCTCTCCGCGACCTTACTTCTGGCTACGTCTTTTCGATATTTTTAGGGACTTGATGGATTTTAATACGAGTAAACGAAGAAAACATAAACAAAAGTAAGTTAAATAATTGTTAGTTAAGGATGTTCAGCATAGATTTTCACAAAGACATTATGGTTTTTACGTGTTAAGATTTGTGCATTTTTTATCTTTCGTCTAAAAGTTTGGAGATCAAATTTATGCTTGTTTATGTTTATGGTACCTGTAAAAACAGCTCAGCTTCAGATTCCAGTGTACAAAAATAAGAAATTTGATTTTCTCACATTAAACATTAAAACTTAGCGATAGTGGCTATTGAAACTAAACAAAATTTATCAACCCTTACAACTTTCATCCCCTCTAAAAGCATTTTATAACTAACTTAACTTAAAAACCGATGTCAAACAAGAATCTCATAATACTACTAAAACTACACAACATACATCGACCTCCACTACTTTTACTCTCTTCCCCTCTCAAAAACTATAGAGTCGATTTCTGTTTTCAAATTATTTATGCGTACTAAATTTGAAATCGATATTATCTCAATCGAGACTTATCGTACAAATAGATAGACCGGCTGACGAAAATTGAAACATCCCGTGACTTTTGCATGACTGCAATATGTTCCTTTACAAGAAAAAATCGTTTAAATATGATCCAAATTATCCTTAAATCATTATCTTAACATCTTTTTTACATACTTTTTAGTGTTCCGTACGAAACACTTACAAGATCACTTCGATGTCCGTCTGCATGTCTGTCTATCACACCCGATTTTCTTCTGAACTATTTGGCATAGAAAGTTGAAATTTGGCACTAATATAGGATCGATTGCCTCCTCAGAGCTGGTTTTGAAAGTTAAATTTTGACTTAAAGAGTTAGTTTGGGGGGGGGGGGGGGGGGGGGGGGGGGTGAAATCGGAAGTGAAGTGAAAAAAAAATTACTAGGTCATCGAGTAAGGCGTCAAATGAAAGCTTGTAAAAACACGCTTTCAAAATATATATAATGTAATACTTGCGCACACTTTTATTTAGATTATTTTTAAAAAATTGCAAAAAATTGCTGTTCCCCTCCTTTATCTCGAAAAGTACTGGTCAAAAAATTTTGATAAAATTCTGGAATATTCTCCAGGTGTAGATTGAACGAAAATGATCACGAGTGCATTACCTTTAATAATTTATCTGGTATATAAAAAAAAAATCAAGGTCATCAGTTTTTCAGTGAAGATCGGAAAAAACTTTGTTGAAAACTCATTTGGAGTGTTTTGTGAAGTCAATTTTTTTTTACCTCCGTAACAAAAATTTTTATTTCAAAAGCAATCAACATACGGAACACTCATTGTGCAAGTCCGACTTGCACTTGGCCGATTTATTTATTCTTCTTGAAGTGCCACATCCGATGCGGGCGTAGTCGACCCTTTCGCCATTGTCTATAGTTGGTGCCTTTTTTTAAGTTTTCGACAGATAAAGAGAACCTACAGTTTAATGCCAGTTCCGAACGGACATTTAGTTATAAAATTTGATGAATTGTCAAAAAAAAATAAGGAAAACTTTTTAACTAAAACCAACTTTTTAAAAATATTTGAAAAAGTAAATATAATTTTTAATAATTACTCTGTGAGTGAGTATATATTAAAAAATTGCAATTATAAACGACTGTTTTTTTAAAACGACTTTAATAACTATTTTAGCTTCATTTTGCATTTTTTTTACATGTAAGTTTAGCCTGGTGTTATTTATTTATAATATATACAACATTCGCTGAGATCAGTCGAACATTAAAAATTATATTATATTTTCACTTACATTAACGATCTACTGAAAAGGACCAGGAATCCAATCTACTGCTTTGCAGATGACAGTATGGCTATTTTTTCATTCGCATTGAAAGATCGACCATCGGCTACTCAAACAAAATATCCGTAGATAGCAGAAAGTTGTTCATAAAGACTTGGAAGAAGTTCTATCTTGGAGTGAGAATAACCAAGTAGAATCTTCTGTCGTGGCACCTCATTCCTCTAGTAATGACAGTTAATTTGCTGGAGGTTAATTTGCAGCAACCTTGATTCCTTGGAACATCGAAGAACGGTTGGCGACTTGAGTCTATTCTACAAGTATTTGTCGCATTTCTCTATAGCACATGTGCTGTGCCCATAGAAAAAAAGATATTAGGTGAACTCCAAATAATTTCGACTCGTAAATTCTTTACTAGTTATTCTGCTGACTTGGAGATACTTATTCCGCCATATTTAATCTTCCACCGAATAAGTGCATCTTTTGTAATGTTAAATAGCCCTTTCTCGCGTCGTATGATCCAGCAGTTCATTTTTTTTCAACCCCGTCTATATATAACTTCACATTATTTTTCTAAACATAAAGGTTTTCTCTTTCTACAAACTTCACCTTCACTCTACAGAAATGCTTTTGAAAATGGGTTTTTACCCAATCGCCCTTCGTTAAGAAGCCTTTCTTTCTTGCACCATCCAGATCCTTACATCACATAACTTGTTGCCATTTATCATTTGTAACAAGTAAAGCTGAACAGGAATAATATGAAAGAATCCTTTCGAAAATCGTAATATTGATTAATATATATATATATATATATATATATATATATATATATATATATATATATATATATATATATATATATATATATATACATATATATATATATATATATATATATATATATATATATATATATATATATATTTATATTATATATATATATATATGTATGTATGAGTAAAACCGAAAAAAAAAGAGTAGTTAGTAGTAGAGTTAGGGAGTATGTCAAATAGTCTCGGATGTGACAGACAGACATGGAAGTGATTCTATAAGCGTTCCCTAATGATTTATTAATTTTCACTTTTGTTTTACAAGCATTAACAAATAAAAATATCTGTGCGTTTTTTGATACCCTCATTTTGGGCTTGCACCTCCCTGGCATCAAGTTCCAAACATTCCAGACTTTTGAAAAAATACTGCTAAACTAGTGTGCTTGTCTAAAATTTTTTTCGGTTTCGAACTGCTATATATATATATATATATATATATATATATATATATATATATATATATATATATATAGAATAAAGAAAGAAAGCAAAAAATTGCCGTATCTACCAAGAAGGGGGCGTGATAAGAGATCACACAATTTTCATTAAGCCAATATTTCGGTCCTGGATTGGGACCTTCTTCAGGGCAGAACTGAAAAGAAGAACAAAGCGTATTTACTGATCGTGTCTGGGACAACTTTAAATTAATGATGTTATCGTTAGGTTGTTATAATGAAAATTGTGTGATCTCTTATCACGCCCCCTTCTTGCCGAGTTCCCCAACTAAGATTATATATATATATATATATATATATATATATATATATATATATATATATATATATACATATATGTATGTATGTATGTATGTATGTATATATATATATATATATATATATATATATATATATATATATATATATATATAAACTCCTGAACAAAATTAACGTAACAATCTGAAAATTAATTTATCTTTTTCTTATGTCAGTTTTAAAGTTTATCGAGTATTTGAATAGTAGGCTATGCATATTTTGTTTCGTTGTTCATGACAGAAATCAAAACAATTCGTTTAGATTTACAGTTTTAAAGAATTTTTTAGAAGATAAACAATTTTCTGTAATAATGCGATAGATTTTCTTTAAAAGTAAGCTTATAAATTGTTCCCTTTTCAAAGTAATACGTTTTTGTCGTAGACTGTTTCATTTTTGACCCCGAAGAATTAGAAAAATGAATCGAACCAGGAATTTAACTGAAGTGAGGTAGTGCGAGCCTCAGTTTTATTGGACAAGGGATATTGCCAGAGTTATGTTGCCAATTTGTTAGGCAAAACATCGTTCCACAATAAGTCGTATGGTAAGACGCTTGAATGAAGTAGGAACTTATTCTAGAACGCTAGGGCAAGGGCGAAAACGATGCACTAGCGACCTAGATGAACGTTTTATAAGACAATATGCTTTAAGAACAGGACTGTCACTAGTTCTATAATAAGAAACGAACTCGAAGCTGTTCGCAATGTCACAATTTTTTCTAAAACAGTTAGAAGACGGTTAAATGAAGCTGGATTAAACAGTAGGAGACCAGCCACTGCGCCCTTGCTTACTAGAGAGAACAGAGTTGCCAGGTTACGTTTTTTGCTCGAAATCCCGAAAACTGGTCCGTGGATGATTGGAAACAAGTTTTCTTTACAGGTGAAACTAGTGTTAGTCTAAAACATCCAGATGGTCGTAAGCGAGTATGGCGAAGACCAGGAGAGAGGTTTGCTCCTTGCAATATCTCTGCAAGGATTCCATTCGGCGGTGGCTCTGTTATGTTCTGGGGTGGCATCTGCTTTGATGCTCGCACAGAGTTATTTCCTGTCCGTACGAGATCCATGAATGCTGACTACTATCTTAAGAATATTTTAATAGAACATGTGATGCCTTTCGGTCAGTTTGTGGGGCCCAATTTCCTATTTATGCAAGACAACGCTCTACCTCACGTGGCTAGGGAGGTACTCGATTATGTTAATCAAGTTGATATACTGATTATGCAATGGCGACCAATAAGCCCAGATCTGAATCCGATAGAACATGTATGGGATCACCCTAAGAAGAATGTGAAACGTCATATACCTGCACCTAGAAACCTGAGGGAACTTGAAAATGCAGTTATCTCAGAATGGGAGCAAATTCCTCAAGATTTTATCCAAAATTTAATTAGAAGCATGCCTAGGCGCATAAACGCGGTCATCCGAAGTAGAGGAGGCAACACACGCTAACATACTAGTGTCCCAGTTACACCATTAATTTTGCTACTAGTGTCCCAGTTTATTTTTTTCATTATTACATAATTTTTTAACGATTTTGTTAGGTCTTAAGAATAATTTTAATTCGAATCTTATAGAGAAATTTGGTAGCTAATTCACTTTTAAAGTATCCGAATAAGTTTTTTCTAACTTTTAATGTAACCAATGTTCATAAAAAATTATTAAAATTAATTCATTATAGAGATTTGTATGATTTAATATATTGTTGCGTTAATTTTGTCCAGGAGTGTATATATATATATATATATATATATATATATATATATATATATATATATATATATATATATATACAGGGTGCCCCATATGTATGGAATAATGATTCCATAGCATTTATTATTCAATGTATCAAAAAAAATGTTTAAATAAAAGATATAGAGTGTTATACAGCGCATATGCTAAGGTTGACGGTAAAATGTTTTGAACTGTCAGTTCGAAGAAATTACGCCATCTTAAGTTTTTTTAAATGGAAAGCCCTGTGCATTATTTTATTTTTGAGTCCTACTAAAAATTCTAGGGTAAAACTTCCATACGCGAGCTTTTCAGAAAAGGCTTTTTTTTTGGAATAGGCTTAAAACGGGCTTATTTTGAAAGACTTACGAGAAAATAACGGAGAAGGTCGTTTATGCACGTTTTTTTTTTCATATAAACATTGATACGTAAGCGTACAAAAGTCTACTATGCTATTGACAACCACTGATCGAAACTGCTCGGGAGAACTCGGTTCGTTTATGCGCATGCGCCGAGGTGATTATACTACATTTACAGTCATAGTAAAATTCCAACCAATAAGGAACTTTACTGTGAAAACAACACGAAAAAAACAAATCACAAGGTTTTTTAATGTATTTTGTTAGTTTCAGTTAGTTCAGGTTAGCAAAAACGGTTACCTCCCGATTTTTTCTCATAAATTTTTCAGTTTAGGCCATTATAAGCCTAATTAAAAAAAAATCTTCCTTTTTCTGAAAAGCCCCGCGTACCAAAAAAAATGACAAGAAACAATTTTGCGATAAGATTAGATTCTAAGTAAGTATAGTAAAAGTTCGGTAAGCGGGCTTTTCAGAAAAAGGGAGGTTTCTTTTTTGGAATAGGCCTAAAATGACCTAATTTTGAAATGCTTACGAGAAGAAATCGGGGGGAGGCCGTTTTTGCTAACCGGAACTAACCTGAACTAAATAATCAGTAAGTAGAAAAAAAAACATTAAATAATGAAAAAAAATGTCCCATCTTAATGTGAAAAAATGATGTACGTGCTATATAAGTGACTCGAGACCAAGTTAATTGCCTCCAAAATAATAGCCTCCACCGATTTTTTTCGAAAATCTTTCAAAATTAGGCCACGTTAGGCCTATTACATAAAAGAGACCTTCCTTTTTCTGAAAAGCCCGCGTACTGAACTTTTACCAAAAATTTAATAATTTTTTGAAAAGATTAGGCTGACCTGTACATTTCAGCCATTAGTGTGAATGGAGCCTATTCTTCCGAAAACAACTGACAGTTTCGATCAGTGGTTATCAACCATATCAAGTGCAAAAACAGCTTCCCCCGATATTTTCTCGTAAGTCTTTCAAAATTAGACCATTTTAATCCTATTCCAAAACAAAAAAAAAAACCTTTTTCTGAAAAGCCCCCCCGTAACGAAGTTTTACCAACATACCATATGTCTAACTTAAACTGTTTTGTAATTATTAATATTTGAAATTAAGGAGATCAAATTAATTTTTTTTAAGGTGGCTTGTGTCACATATTTACTGTCAGGTAACGACTTAACGCATCAAAAAATAATTTATTCACGAAAACGTTTATTGCTGCATTTTGTGAAACTGCAAGTTGAGCGTAATATCATAATGGTACATTTAACAGAAACTGAAAGAATCACTTTGGTAATGATGGTGGGTTACGGAGACCGTAGGAGAACACAACAGAAGGTGTGCGATTTTTTAACGCAGAATATTCGAATCGAGAACCTATTACCCAATCCGTAATTAGCGAAACATTAAAACGATTTAGACAATCAGGTCATGTTAGGGATAGTTCTAAATCTGGACCTCCAAACGTTAAAACAAGCGATGATAAAAAGTTAGATGTTTTATTGGAAATTACAGAAAATCCCCAAACACCCACTCGCCAGCTTTGCCTAGACCACAGCATCAGTAAAGGTATCTTAAGTCGTATACTGAATGAAGAAAAATTGCATCCATACAAACCCAGAAGAGATGTTGTAGAATGGCCTGCAAGGAGTCCCGACTTTACGCCAATCGATTTTTTATGGGGTAATTTGAAAACCAAAGTTTACCGAAGTCGATCTGAAACTGTAGAAGATTTACAACAAAGAATTCAACATAAAGTAGCACAGATCACCCCGGATCTGTTTATGACAGATTGGGTCATTGCCTCGCTGTTAACGATAGATATTTTGAGCAATTGTTACCTCAAAAATAAACCTAGAGTATTTATTAATAGTTTTTTTTTTTATTATTTTAAGTTTCAAACGAAAAATAATTCCAAAACAGTTTCAATTTAGATATAGGATTTCTTACCAAATTACAAATAATATCTAGATTTTTTAGTAGAACTCAAACATAAAATAATATACAGGACTTTCCATTTAAAAAAAATGAAGAGGGCTTCATTTCTTAGAACTGACACTTCAAAACATTTTATTTTCAACCACAGCATGTGCGCCCTATAACACCCTATAACTTTTAGTTAAACATTTTTTTGATACACTGTATATATATTTATATTTATATATTTATATATATATATATATATATATATATATATATATATATATATATATATATATATATATATATATATATATGTATATATAAACTGATTTCTGCACTACCTACTGAAGTGTGTTTACGCGTAGAAATATTAAACTATTAGGTCTCTTAATGCAAATCGAGGTTGCACACAAGAAGTTGTTGCAATCTCTTGCGTAACGACGATTGTAAAAGACCTGTTAAAATGTAAAAAAAGAACGTTTCTTCGTGAAAGGAGCACATTATAAAAGGTTTTTAGCAATACGAAGAGGCGTGGCAAGTTGTATCATATAACTATCTTCAGACAAAAACATTAATTATTGCACGACTTGTTCATGTTTCTATATTATTCTATATTTCCTTGAAAGCCATAAATTTAGAAGTAAATGTAACGAACGTGTCAGAAGCACATCGCTATTTGGAACACTTATTGAGATTAAAATATTTTTTTTACAATCTAATTTCGAAGTATACCAATGTTTACTTATCTTTGTAGCACAACAATTTTATTCATTCTGTATATAACCTTACCTAAACTCAAACCTTTTGAAAGTTGCGTCACATTATTCATTAAGTATAAATAACATCGATATTAACATGGTTGAAAAGTTCCGAGACTCTCCGAGAGATGGCAGCACAAATAAAAACCATATTATTTTCAGTTAGTGTCAACTCTCAAAAGATTCGTGTAAAATTGTCTTGACATTTTGTCTGTTAGTTTACGAATTACACCCGTTTGACTGGCGCTACTTTTGATTTTTTCAAAACGATGGAACGGTGAAATTGGACCAACTGGACTATGAATTGCTTCCTCATCCGCCTTATTCACCAGACCTGGCTACCAACGATTATTACCTCTTTCCAAATTTGAAAATATTTGGTTTATATGAAGAATGGGAACAACAGGCTTATTAGAGGGAGCTCGACAAATCGTACTATATGAAAGGTATCCAGATGTTGGAAGATCACTGGAATAAGTATATCACTGTCCAAAAAAACTATGTTGAAGCATAAAATCGATTTTTAGCAAAAAACATCGTTTTTTCTGCAAAAATCTCGTGACTTTTCACCCCATGAAGTAGGTGCCAAATTTCAGATAAATGATTATTTCAAAAACATATATGTTGCCAAATTTAACATAAAGAATAAATAACCGGTCAAGTGGAAGTTGAACTTGCACAATTACTGTTCCGTACGTTGTTACAGAGGTGTATCTGTGGTCAATTCTGGCATTATCCAGTGATTCTAGGATGTATCGGCTTTCTATGGAGTCGAAAGCCTTGTGGAAATGTCTTAAAGCCAGGTGAATGGGTACTCTGTTGTTTTTGAATCAATCTGAACAGGGTTTGGAAATAGTTTATAGTGCTGTAACCCTTTCGAAAGCCCGCTTGTTCCACTAGCAGATAGAAGTTAAATTTATTAGTTAAACGTTTAGTAATGACCTTGGTGAACAGTTTCTTTATCACTGACGTCAGTCTAACCGGGCGAAAGTTCTCGATTCCTGTTATATCTCCTTTTTGAAAAAAATCACTACCGATTTTTTTAGGAATTTTGCCCTTATGTAGGCATTTATTCAGAAGTATCTAAATTGTTTCTTCCAGTATAATGATCCCATTTTTCGTCTGGGCGGCTCTTATCTCTATCTACGAGTATATATACGTATATATATATATATATATATATATATATATATATATATATATATATATATATATATATATATAGAGGAGAATACTAAATATTAGACTCTAAGATCATATTCCTATCAATGAACTACGAAGAAGACCGAAAGTGACAGAGGTAATATAACGAATATGTATATTAAGATGGAATTGGGCGGGGTATATCGCAAGGATGAATGATAACCGTTGATACCGAGTTGCGGTAAGGGTCGGTGAAAGGCAATAAAAAGTTCCGAGTTGCGGTACACACCTTTTTCGGTCCGTCACAGGCAAGTATAGAGCTATAAGTATGCAAGTTATGTGTGAAAATTAAAGCAAAATACATATTTCAGTAATTATTATATTTGTAAGACATGCATTTGACAAAAGTTACATCAATTTCTTTATATACATATTGAATTATCTTATTTTGTAAAAATGCTGAATTGTACCTATTAGTCGAACACGTTGGTGCACTAGTTTGTACAGCGTTGATTTTCGCGTATGTTTCAGTCTAGAAACCCTTGATGACCTCCAAAAATTCATCAAAATTGTAAATTTTGAATGAAAAACCTCAATCCCGTTATTAGTTCGCTGGCGTCGAGCGCGGCACAAAGGGTTGTAGAGAAAGGAGCACTATCATCGATGTAGTTTTCAACTATGTAGTCAGCAAACAATGTTACTTGTAGGTCGACTGGCTGATTTTCTAATAATTGGACGAAAACATCTCGCACTTGATCGGCAGGAAGAAAAGTTAGCCCGAACATGTGGTGAAGCCATTTTACAATGGGAGAATTTTTATCTTTGTATTCTCTAGTTAATCCTAGATTCTGAATATTTCTCCACCAGGACTCTCCTAAATGGAATCTACATCCCACAAGCGTTGTCAATGGACATTCGATTGAAACCGCACCGTGAATAGCGCTTTCAAAATCTGTCACGACCTTTGTAGGCGAAAAGACACATCCTAATTGCTGGCATTTGGACTTTACCGCAGAGAATACCAAGGGAATATAGCGGCCATTGATATATGTAATAGTAAACATTTGTAGAACAAACTTCGCACAAAATTCAAATGTACCATCCACCACAACAATTTCTGCCGCGCACAGGAATTCTAAATTACTTTTACAGGAAAATATCACACCAACCGGGACATCGTTAAACATCAGGAAATCTTCATGCCTGGCGGTTTCGACCGAGATTGAACTGAGATATTCGTGAACTTCCTCTCGGGACTTCGGCAACTTTGGATAGCACTGCAGTCTGGCTTGGTTCAAATTCTTCCCCATTCTTGTCATATCGAAGTCGGTGAAAGTGTTCTGCACATTCAGATCTGTAGCCACCTCCCGCCGAATGATCTTTCTTGGTCTTTCGTTGTAATGTTCCTCGTTGGCTCTCTTCTTCACTGGGTTGTTAATTTTTTGGCGATTCAGTACTTGTTCATTATCGAGTTGATGTTGATGATTGCCAGTTTGTCGTGAAAATATGTCGTCTGGTCCAGTGGTATAAACTTTGGCAGTACAGTTCTTGTTTGTGCAGACCCAGCATACACTCTTCTGTCGATTTTAAACGGCGATATTGTCGGAATTTGCAATTTTCCAATAGGATCAAAGTTTTGCCTTTCTCGCTCAACATCCTCTGTAATAAGACTATGTAGACTTGAAAAAGTTTAAACGTAAACTAGTAAATTTCAAAAATGCCCTTACGTTTTGTACTTTTATCTAATTTAGGCTAACCTTAATTTAATGTAATAATATTTAAGAATTAATAATATTTGACAATTTAACCCTACCTACCTGCCGATTTGTCGATTACCGCAACCCGGTTGAAAGGCAGGTCAAAATATTTACAACCTTCTAAAGGCCATTAGGCAGACCGCAACTCAATATTTACGATGATAACAGATGGACACGCCATATGTTTGAATGGAGGCCTAGACAACATAAACGATGCAGAGGTAGACCACAAACAAGATGGACCGACGACATAAAAGATTAGCGAGATACGATTGGATATAAAAAGCAAACAACAGAGCTCAGTGGAGACAAATTGGAGAGGCTTACATCCAACTATATATAGAATAAGCAAATGATGATATATACATATATATAAAGGGTGATTCATTTAGAGGTACTTTTTGTGATGGGGATTTAATTGCAGATTGCGCATGCGTCGTGTCAACTGAAGTGGCATTCCTGTTCAATAGTGTTTGACAATTCATAATGGAAAGACTTAGCCCGGCACAGCATCTACAAATTGTTCAACTTTATTACGAAAATGGGCGTTCCACGAGGAATGTGTATCGGGCGCTTAGAGCAACTTATGGTCCACATAATCGGCCTACCTAACGCACAATTCGCTCTACCATCAATAAGTTTGAGACCCAATTTTCATTATTGGATAATGCTCGACCGAATAGACCACATCCAGCACGTAGTGAAGAAAATATAGGGGCGATCGCGGAGAGTGTACGCGAAGACCGTGAAGTGTCGATTCGTCGCCGTTCTCAACAGCTTGGCATGTCATATTCAACAACTTGGCGTATTTTACGTAAGGATCTTTCTTTAAAAGCATACAAAATTCAACTAGTGCAACAACTGAAGCCGACCGACCTTCCGAATCGTTTCCGTTTTAGTCGTTGGGCTCTTGACAAGCTTGCAGAAGATCCACTGTTTTCGAGAAAAATGTTGTAATGGGTTCGTGAATAAACAAAATGCCCGTATTTGGGGTGATGAACAACCTGAAGAGGTTCAAGAGCTGCCATTAAATCCAGAAAAAACAACTGTTTGGTGTGGTTTATGGGCCGGTGGAATAATCGGTCCATATTTCTTCAAAACAGAGGCCGACCGGAATGTTACTGTGAATGGTGACCGTTATCGCGCCATGATAACAGACTATTTGATGCCAGAAATTGAAGCCCGTGGTCTCGACGAAATTTTGTTCCAACAAGATGGCCCCACTTGCCATACAGCCCGTGAAACCATGGCTTTACTGCGAGAGCAATTCGGCGAACAGATCATTTCACGCTTTGGACCAGTGAATTGGCCGGCTAGATCATGTGACATCACACCTCTTGACTTTTTCCTTTGGGGCTATGTAAAGTCCAAAGTCTACATGGATAAGCCAGCTACAATTGAGGCATTGGAGGCCAATATTACTCGAGTCATTGGCCAAATACCACTCGAAATACTCACACGCGTCATTGAAAATTGGAACTTCAGAATGGACGTTGTTAACCGTAGTCGCGGACAACATTTGAAAGAAATTATCTTTAAGAAATAATTGTAAATAATGGTTCTTTTATATGATAATAAAGATTATAAAATAAAATTGTTTTTATTCATTTTTTTTTATTTTAAGAAAAGTACCTCTAAATGAATCACCCTTTATATATATATATATATATATATATATATATATATATATATATATATATATATATATATATATATCTTATCGAAATAAATAGGCATATTAAGTTTATTTAGTTTTTCTACCTATTTAAGCAACACAACAAATTTTCATTTTTCTGCTTTTTTAATTGAAACAACACCTGAGATATAATATTAAAAGAAAATTAAATCCTTACAGTCGAAGAATAAAAAAAAACAGTTCTAATCCACTCTTTATTTGATTACAATGATATATCAGCGGTCGGCCATCGCTACAGTAGCAAGTGTATACGAATAGTATGTATAGCAATACAATCTGTTCAGTTCAGCGTTCGCGTCGTCATGGTCAACGACCCGCCGAACCATTTTCTACCGTTTGCCGGCGGAGTCCGTTCGAAAATACATAACGCCCTGCCTCGAGTAAGTCATTTGTCTTTGTCTAATTCGTAAATACCTATAGAAACGGATGAGTATAAGCATGTCCGAAGGATTTTTTCTTCGAACGCGGGTGGATTGGTGGCCTGAAAGTCTTCACTACTTTGCTTCGAATGTGTTTAAGCTTACCTTCGTAATTTACGGCGTGTGCCATCTACACCAAAGGACATAACAAATGAGTGAGGGCGATATATACACAACATTATATATACATACATACATACATACATATATATATATATATATATATATATATATATATATATATATATATATATATATATATATACATATATATATATATATATATATATATATATATATATATATATATATATATATATATATATATATATGTATATATATATATGTATATATATATATATATATATATATATATATATATATGTATATATATATATATATATATATATATATATATATATATATATATATATATATATATATATATATATATATATGTATATATATATATATATATATATATATATATATATATATATATATATATATATATACGAGTATACAGTAATACCCCGCTTAGCGCGACCCCGTTACGCGCGGTTTCACTATAACGCGAATTTCAAATTTCGCGCTCATGTAGTCATTAACTTCTCTATGGTCGCGGGGGGATCCCCGCTTTCTCTGAATATTCTCTTTGAAGAATTGGGAATTCCCTGTCCTTCGACTTTGTTCTATGGGGATTTCCTCGTTCGTTTCGTGTGTTCATTTGTTCCGTAATGTTAGTTCGGTCGGCTGGCAGTTTTGTTTTAATATTTATTGGAGATACATACATACATAATTTAACCCTACGTTAAAAATGCCGCCTGTAAAGAAAAAAGAGCGTAAAAAGCGTCACTTTGGAATTGAAGATGAAAGTGTTAAGAAGAATGGAAAATGGAGGCAAAGCAACAATTGTTGGGAGAGATTTTGGACTCTCAGAATCGACTGTGAGAACGATTTATAAAAATCGGGAAAAAATTAAAATCTCCAGCGAAGGTTCAACACCTATAAGTGCAACAAAACTTTCTCGTTCGAGATCATCTATCTTAGAAAGAATGGAGAAATTACTGTCAGTCTGGATCGAAGATTTGAATAAGAAGAACACACCACTAAGTCAAGATCTCATATGCACAAAAGCAAAATCTTTGTATGAGATGCTGAAAACAAAAGAAGGAGAAGGGAGTGCCACTCCGACTTTTGCTGCCAGCAGAGGCTGGTTCCATCGGTTCAAGCAGCGTTCTAATCTTCACAATATCCACATAACAGGCGAGGCGGCCAGCGCGGACATTCAAGCTGCAGCTGAGTTTCCAGACAAGTTTCAAGACTTCGTTAGACGAGAGAAAATTCCTGCTTGTCTCATCTTCAATGTTGATGAGACCGCACTTTACTGGAAAAAAATGCCATCTCGAACATTCATTTCTAAGGAAGAACGTCAAGCCAGTGGTTTCAAAGCTGCGAAAGATCGACTAACACTTCTGCTGGGTGGTAATGCCACTGGTGATTTCAAACTGAAACCTTTACTAGTGTACCATTCAGAAACACCCCGTGCAATGCGAGGCACAGACAAGACAAGTCTACCAGTTGTGTGGCGATCAAACAGAAAGGCGTGGGTTACACGGGAAATTTTCAAGAATGGTATTCTAATAGTTTTTGCCCATCAGTCAAATCATACTGTGACAGAAATGGGCTTGAACCTAAAGTTATATTACTCTTAGACAATGCCCCAGGACATCCAACCTCACTTGATACGCCCAGAGACTTAAAAGTGTACGTAAAGTTCCTTCCACCAAACACTACGTCAATATTACAACCTATGGACCAGGGAGCAATAGCAAACTTCAAAGCTTATTACCATCGCCGCACTTTTAGCCAACTAATTCATGAAACTGACGGGGAAGGAAGACAGTCTATGCGAGAGTGGTGGAAGTCATACAACATTATGAAGTCTATTCACAACATAGAAGAGGCTTGGAAGGAAGTTAAAATGAGTTGTATGAATGGGGGTGTGGCGTAATCTTTGGCCAGATGTAGTGGAAGCACCTAGAAGAATTGTCCAGATGCAGAGACAAGTGCTTGAAGACATTGCTGCAATGATTGAGGGGTCTGAACTTGAAGATGTCACGGTAGAAGATCTCGTAGAACTTGTAGCAACGCACGACGATCCTATTAGCAATGAAGATCTGATCGAGTTACAGAATAATCCTATCTACGATGAGGAAGAACAAGTAGAAGAGAAAGTTTTATCTTCAGGGAAATACAAAATGCACTTTCAAAAATTTATTCAGGTTTGGACATATTGCAGAGTATAGACAATAATGATGACCGTGTCTTGACCGTGTGTCAAACAATTAAAAACAGTGTTGGGTGTTATGAACGTATTTTACAAGAACGTAAACAAAACGTTACCCAAAAGACAATAGATGTATTTTTCCGTAAAAAATAAGAGTATGTATTGCATAAAGTGTTCTTAGAATTAAAGTGATTGATTAAAATGATTTGTATTTTTTTGTATTAAATTTTGACTATGTTTAATCATAAACCTTGATATACGCGAATTTCAGTTAACGCGATTTTTTTCGGAACGTATCCCTCGCGTAAAGCGGGGTATTACTGTATATATATATATATATATATATATATATATATATATATATATATATATATATATATATATATATATGTATATATATATATATATATATATATATATATATATATATATACGAGTATATATATATATATATATATATATATATATATATATATATATATATATATATATATATATATATACATATATATATATATATATATATATATATATATATATATATATATATATATATATATATATATATATATATATGGGTCATTCTTCGTCAACCGGACCCCCCATAAATCCATAAATTAATGCAATTTATGAGGACACACGCTGATCCAGATTAAAGCTTATGATATATAGTATCGAATTTTGAGTGGCATATTAAGAAATTGTGTTGATTTGGGCTCAATACCGACCCAAATCTAAAAATGAATTTCAAAAAATTTCGAAAAAACTAAAGTAAAAATGTAATTTCCTAATATAACCAACAGTTTTCTATAGTAATCTTATTCTATCCCAAAAAACCTACAAGTTTTGTAGGACAAGTGTTTTTTAGTGTTCCGTGTCTGTCTGTCACACCCGATTTTCTCCGAAACTATTTTTCATAGAAAATTGAAATTTGATAATAATATAGTGTAGTGTAAAAAGTCAAATTTTGACTTAAGGAGTTAGTTTTGGGGGGTGAAATCGGAAGTGAAAAAAAAAAAATTTTTTTAGGTCATCGAGTGTGGTGTCAAATGAAAGCTTGTGAAAACACGAGTAAAAAATATATATATAATGTAATACTTGCGCACTCTTTTCTTTGTATTATTTTTAAAAAATCGCGAAAAATCGCTGTCCCCCCACCTTATCTCGAAAAGTACTTATCAAAAAAGTTTGAAAAGATTCTGGATATTCTCCAGGGGGTGTAGATTGAACGAAAATTATCACGAATGCATTACCTTTAGTAATTTATCTGGTATATAAAAAAAAAACAATTTCAAGGTCATCAATTTTCAGTAAAGATTGGAAACAAACTTTGTTGAAAACTCATTCGGGGTGTGTTTTGTTAAGTCACTGATCATTTTATACCTCCGTGACAACATTTTTTATTTTAAAAGCAATCAACGTACGGAACACTAATTGTGCAAGTTCAACTTACACTTGACCGGTTATTTATATTTATCACAGCGCATTTGCCATATTTTGAATATTCAACAATTTTTTATTAGAAAACTAAACCTTTTAAAAAAATTATGTAAGACACAGAAATTACTTGTTTTTATTCGTAGAATCACCATGACTTTTTTTAAAGCATTTTAATCTATATGCACCGGCAAATTGTTTTAGAACGAAAAAATCATAAAAAAAAAAACGAATTGTTAAAAAGTGCTTTAAAAATGAAAATTGTCATGTTGATTCTACTAACAAAATAAGTATTTTTTATTCGTACTATAACTATTTCCTTCTTATCTGTGTTCATACTGCAATTCTATTGTTTTCTTAATTGTTCTGCCATACAACCTCCCCAAAGAGCTAGTGACGCTGATTCCTCTATAGTTTCCACATACCTTTCTGTGACTCTTCTTGTAAATTGAACTCGTCCAGTCAGCTGGAATATTCTTTGCCGCAAAGGCAGTCGTTAAAAAGGTCTGCTACCATTTCCAATAAAATATTTTACTAGCTCAACGGGAATATCTCCAGGCCATGTGCTTTTCCATTCTCATGTCTTTAAGTACTCTTTTAACTTCCACTAAACTTATTCTACTTCTGGATCTTCCTCCGTAGAGATTTCGTTAAGTTCTCCCTTAAACTCATCTCTGCTTTCAATTAATATCGTTTGGTAGTGTTTGTCTCATTCTTCCTGTAGAATTAAATTTGAACGTGTTCCATCTTTTCGTTCTTTTCTTATACCTTTGATTGTCTTCCAAGCTTCTATAACTCTCTCTAATTACGTGTAACCTACTATTAAAATTAACAGAAATAAGTGACAACGGCGATACTCATCCACAGCCGGTTTAACAAGAAAACCACGTGCGTTCATTCACGTTTTTAGCGGTGTCGCACGAAAGCCGATATGAGGTAATTTTTCACATAAAACAAGTTGGAATTTTGTCCAATGTTTTCTACTTATTCTTACTGCACTCATTGAATTTTCTAATAGATCATTGATTTGGCGGAAAACGATGTTATGTTTGCCTATTCTTTTTAGTGTTCCGTACGGAACACTTATAAGATTACTTTGGTGTCTGTCCGTCTATCACACCCGATTTTCTCCGAAACTATTTCACATAGAAAATTGAAATTTGGCACTAATATGGAAATTGATAGCATCAGAGCCGAGTAGTTTGGAGAGTTAAATTTTGATTTAAAGGGTTAATGTTGGATGGTGAAATCGAAGGTGAAAAAAAATTTTTTTACCAGGTCATCGAGTGGGGTGTCAAATTAAAACTTGCAGAAACACGAGTTCAAAAATATATGCGAGGCTGGTTTGAAAAGTCCGTGCAAAAATAAAAACTACTTATGTGTTTGGGGTAAACCTTTTTTATTTTTCGACATAGTCTCCTTTTAGGCTTATACACTTCGTCTAACGATGTTCTAGTTTGTTGAGCCCTTCCGAATAATAGGATTTGTCCAAGTCTGCAAAATATCCATTAGTGTCTACAATCACCTCCTCGTTTGAATAAAATCTTTGTCCCGCCAGCCATTTCTTCAAATTGGGGAACAAATAGTAGTCCGAGGGAGCCAAGTCTGGAGAATAGGGGGGATGTGAAACGAGTTGGAATCCTATTTCCATTAATTTTGCGACCACGACTGCTGAGGTGTGTGCTGGAGCGTTGTCATGATGGAAAAGGACTTTCTTGTGGGCCAATCGCGGGCGTTTTTCTTGCAGCTCGGTTTTCAAACGGTCCAATAACGATGAATAATATTCACCTGTAATAGTTTTACCCTTTTCCAAATAGTCGATGAGGATTATCCCTTGCGAATCCCAAAAGACAGTCGCCATAACCTTTCCGGCCGAAGGAACGGTCTTCGCCTTTTTTGGTGCAGATTCCCCCTTGGTAACCCATTGTTTAGATTGTTGTTTGGTCTCAGGAGTATAGTAATGTATCCATGTTTCATCCACAGTGACGAAACGACGCTTAAAGTCCTCCGGATTCTTCTGGAACAGCTGCAAACCATCCTTGCAACACTTCACGCGATTCCGTTTTTGGTCAAGCGTGAGCAATCGCGGCACCCATCTTGCGGATAGCTTTCTCATGTCCAAATGTTTATGCAAAATATTATGTACCCGTTCAGTCGAGATGCCCACAGCACTAGCAATCTCACGCACCTTAACTCTTCTGTCATCCATCACCATATCATGGATTTGATCAATAATTTCTGGAGTCGTAACCTCCACAGGCCGTCCAGAACGTTCAGCGTCACTTGTGCCCATATGGCCAGTCCGAAAATTTTGTTAACCACTTATAAACTGTTCTAATCGAAGGTGCAGAGTCACCATAATGTTTATCAAGCTTCTCTTTAGTCTCCTGAGGCGTTTTGCCTTTCATAAAGTAATGTTTAATCACCACACGAAATTCTTTTTCGCCCATTTCTTGAAAATCACTCGACTTCGAATGCCAAACACAAAGAAATAGACCAATATGGCTGAAACTTGGTGTGCGTTCATTCAAGAGATGCTACTAACTAAACATGATCTCGATACGCGCCGGTGGTGCCATCTCTCGGACTTTGCACGGACTTTTCAAACCAGTCTCGTATAATGTAATACGTGCGCACACTTTTCTTTGTATTATTTTTAAAAAACTGCCAAAAATGGGGGGGAAAGCGATTATCTCGAAAACTACTGATCAAAAAATCTTGAAAAAATTCTAGAATATTCTTCACAGGGTGTAGATTAAACGAAAATTATCACGGATGCATTACCTTTAATAATTCATCTGATATAAAAAAAATTCAAGGTCTGTTTTCAACAAAGATCGGAAATAAACTTAGTTAAAAACTTATTTGGGGGTGTGTTTTGTGGAGCCATTGATCATTTTACACCTCCGCAACAAAAATTTATATTTTAAAAGCAGTCAACGTACGGAACACTAATTGCTTAAGACCGACTTGGACTTGGCCGTTTTTTATTTAGTGTCTAAAGTGAAAATCAATTTTCCACAAGCAATAACTAACAAACCGACATGCCCCTGCGATGACTTTTAATCAAAGCGTTATGAACTACATTATATTAAATTTTCAGCAAATTTAACAGTCAACTAAAATTCAATAAGATATATGCAGGATCGTTTGTTATTTTCGTAATTTATCTGCATAAAAGTTATCTGGCTGAATGAGATAAAAATCCAAAGGTAATTTCCTGTTTACAATCGTTACACTAAAATAATTACAGTAAAAATAACATGTTGTTCAATAACAACACCGAAAAGATAAATACTAAGGGCAAATAATAGGTTGTTACAAATTAAGAAGTTTGCGTTGGTGCAGATTTTAGTGGGGCATTTTTTAACATTGATATAACAATTCGAAATTAGGTGGTCAGGAGCACGGATATAAAATCCGAAACATGCACGTGGGTGTTCTGATCTATAAATGTTATGATTTTAAGTAATATTTTTCACACAAAATTTTTTAGGCGTAAGTTAGATACTTACATACAGTTGTTTTTTTTTCCACCTAGCCATGAAAACGACGTCATACAAACAATTGCTTGGTTGTCAAATTACTGTCACTGTTCTAACTATTTTGACAAAATTTTATACGAGTTTGTTGCGATTTTTTTTTGAAAAATTAGTGAAATTAATTTGGAACATCACACAGTGTTCTCACTAAAGAAGAAAAAACGGCCGAATGCAATCGGACTTCACATTTAGTGTTCCGTACCGTGATTACTTTTAAAATAAAAAATTCTGATCTTTGTTTTTAGATACGAGATAAATTATTAAAGGTAATGCACTCGTGATAATTTCCATTCAATCTACATCTAATGGAGAATATTTCAGAACTTTTTCGGAATTTTTTGGTTAGTGCTCTTAGAGAAAGGATGGGGTGACAGAGTTTTTTGGCAATTTTTTAAAAATAATATGAAGAAAAGTTTCCGCGAGTATTACATTATACGAGGCTGGTTTGAAAAGTCCGTGCAAAGTCCGAGAGATGGCACCACCGGCGCGTATCGAGGTCATGTTTAGTTAGTAGCATCTCTTGAATGAACGCACACCAAGTTTCAGCCATGTTGGTCTATTTCTTTGTGTTTGGCATTCGTATGAATCAAGGAAGTCGAGTGATTTTCAAGAAATGGACGAAAAAGAATTTCGTGTGGTGATTAAACATTACTTTATGAAAGGCAAAACGCCTCAGGAGACTAAAGAGAAGCTTGATAAACATTATGGTGACTCTGCACATTCGATTAGAACAGTTTATAAGTGGTTTCAAAATTTTCGGACTGGCCATATGGGCACAAGTGACGCTGAACGTTCTGGACGGCCTGTGGAGGTTACAACTCCATAAATCATTGATCAAATCCATGATATGGTGATGAATGACAGAAGAGTTAAGGTGCGCGAGATTGCTAGTGCTGTGGGCATCTCGACTGAACGGGTACATAATATTTTGCATAAACATTTGGACATGAGAAAGCTATCCGCAAGATGGGTGCCGCTATTGCTCACACTTGACCAAAAACGGAATCGTGTGAAGTGTTGCAAGGATGGTTTGCAGCTGTTCCAGAAGAATCCGGAGGACTTTAAGCGTCGTTTCGTCACTGTGGATGAAACATGGATACATTACTATACTCCTGAGACCAAACAACAATCTAAACAATGGGTTACCAATCTGCACCAAAAAAGGCGAAGACCATTCCTTCGGCCGGAAAGGTTATGGCGACTGTCTTTTGGGATTCGCAAGGGATAATCCTCATCGACTATCTGGAAAAGGGTAAAACTATTACAGGTGAATATTATTCATCGTTATTGGACCGTTTGAAAACCGAGCTGCAAGAAAAACGCCCGCGATTGGCCCACAAGAAAGTCCTTTTCCATCACAACAACGCACCAGCACACACCTCAGCAGTTGTGGTCGCAAAATTAATGGAAATAGGATTCAAACTCGTTTCACATCACCCCTATTCTCCAGACTTGGCTCCCTCGGACTACTATTTGTTCCCCAATTTGAAGAAATTGCTGGCGGGACAAAGATTTTATTCAGACGAGGAGGTGATTGCAGACACTAATGGATATTTTGCAGACTTGGACAAATCCTATTCTTCGGAAGGGATCAACAAACTAGAACATCGTTGGACGAAGTGTATAAGCCTAAAAGGAGACTATGTCGAAAAATAAAAAAGGTTTACCCCAAACACATAAGTAATTTTTATTTTTGCACGGACTTTTCAAACCAGCCTCGTATATATTTTTGAACTTTTATCTTCACAAGCTTTCATTTGACATCCCACTCGATGACCTTAGAATTTGCTTTCACTTCCCCTACAAGCTAACTCCTTAAATCAAAATTTGACTTTCAGAACTGGCCGGCTTTGATTGAGCCATCAACCCCTATATTTGTGTCAAATTTCAACTTTCTATGTCAAATAGTTTCGGAAAAAAATGGGATGTAACAGATGGACACCGAAGTAATCCCATAAGTGTTCGGTACGAAACACGGAACACTAATTATCTCAAGAAAATAATAGTCAAAGTGTAAACAAGAAGAATCGTAAAAAAAATGCACACTACTCGTGCAATACTTTTTATTCATCTACAGCTAACGCGTACAATCTTCTTATATTCATATCTTCAGATACAAAAAACCCGTTTTCTTCCTATGGCTTCCACGACACATTGGCAATAACGGAAATGACAAAGCTGATTATTTGGCCGAAATTGCGATTTCGTCTGGTGCTTCTGTTCTGGGAGAAAACCACCCAAGGGATTTTATTAATCACCTCAAGCTAGAATTCAGGAAAATATTTTAATTACAGTTGGAACTAGAGGATCCCGATAACAAACTTTGGGAGATCAAGTCTTCAGTCTATCTGCCTTTATATTTTCACACTCTGAATAGAAAGAAAAATACTACTTTAAGAAGGCTTGCTATAGGACATACATACCAGACTCACTCCCATCTTCTAAAAAATGAGGATACCCTTTCCTGTCCCAGTTGCCAATCTCACCATCAAGCACATCTTCGAATCACAGCACCACTCTGAATCACGAGCAAAATCCCGTCAAACTCGATATCAGTCATCCATTCATCTAAAACTAAGCCTAAGCAAATCTAAATTCCTAAATGAAACAAATATCACAATATAGATTTCTTAATAGAGTTCTCGGGCGCTAAATGACCCTAATTGTCGATGCGCCCTATTCCCCTCAAATTCATTCATTCATTCTTCTTGTCTAAATCAAAAATGTTAGAATATTTTATTAACGAGGGCTAACTTTTAAATTTTTACAACAAATCGTTTGTTGTTTCTCAAAATATCCCCCTTAAGATTTACACACTTTTGCATGCGTTTTTTTAAACCAATTCTCGAAACATTTTTTCCACCTGAAGCTTTAAAAACATGGTTTAGGAAGGATTCAACAGCTTCTTGAGGTGATGAAAATCGTTGTCGACGCATTTTTTTGGCATTCAGGAACAAAAAGAAGTCGTTAGGCGATAAATTAGGTGAGTACGGGCAATGAGACATTAGTTCGATGTTTTTCTTCGTCAAATAATCAATTGTTTGACATCCTGTGTGACAGCTGGCATTTATAATGAAACATGATGCGACGTTTTCGATTGTTTTCCTGATTTTATCGATGACTTCTAGCAAATAAATTGTTGTATACCATTTAGCATTAACTGTTCTTCAATCCTCTAAAGCAATGGTCCAGTATAGCCAAAAAAAAAACAAGCGATCATTTTCTTGGATTCGGTTCATCTTGGAACACCCGAAGAGTTGACTGTTGCTTAGTGTCCTGCACATACGAATACGAGGCTGGTTTGAAAACTCCGTGCAAAGTCCGAGAGATGGCACCACCGGCGCGTATCGGGGTCATGTTTAGTTAGTAGCATCTCTTGAATGAACGCACACCAAGTTTCAGCCATATTGGTCTATTTCTTTGTGTTTGACATTCGTGTGAATCAAGGAAGTCGAGTGATTTTCAAGAAATGGACGAAAAAGAATTTCGTGTGGTGATTAAACATTACTTTATGAAAGGCAAAACGCCTCAGGAGACTAAATAGAAGCTTGATAAACATGATGGTGACTCTGCACCTTCGATTAGAACAGTTTATAAGTGGTTTCAAAATTTTCAGACTGGCCATATGGGCACAAGTGACGCTGAACGTTCTGGACGGCCTGTGGAGGTTACGACTCCAGAAATCATTGATCAAATCCATGATATGGTGATGAATGACAGAAGAGTTAAGGTGCGTGAGATTGCTAGTGCTGTGGGCATCTCGACTGAACGGGTACATAATATTTGGATAAACATTTGGACATGAGAAAGCTATCCGCAAGATGGGTGCCGCGATTGCTCACGCTTGACCAAAAACGGAATCGTGTGAAGTGTTGCAAGGATGGTTTGCAGCTGCTCCAGAAGAATCCGGAGGACTTTAAGCGTCGTTTCGTCACTGTGGATGAAACATGGATACATTACTATACTCCTGAAACCAAACGACAATCTAAACAATGGGTTACCAAGGGGGAATCTGCACCAAAAAAGGCGAAGACCGTTTCCTTCGGCCGGAAAGGTTATGGCGACTGTCTTTTGGGATTCGCAAGGGATAATCCTCATCGACTATCTGGAAAAGGGTAAAACTATTACAGGTGAATATTATTCATCGTTATTGGACCGTTTGAAAACCGAGCTGCAAGAAAAACGCCCGCGATTGGCCCACAAGAAAGTCCTTTTCCATCACGACAACGCACCAGCACACACCTCAGCAGTTGTGGTCGCAAAATTAATGGAAATAGGATTCCAACTCGTGTCACATCCCCCCTATTCTCCAGACTTGGCTCCCTCGGACTACTATTTGTTCCCCAATTTGAAGAAATGGCTGGCGGGACAAAGATTTTATTCAAACGAGGAGGTGATTGCAGACACTAATGGATATTTTGCAGACTTGGACAAATCCTATTATTCGGAAGGGATCAACAAACTAGAACATCGTTGGACGAAGTGTATAAGCCTAAAAGGAGACTATGTCAAAAAATAAAAAAGGTTTACCCCAAACACATAAGTAGTTTTTATTTTTGCACGGACTTTTCAAACCAGCCTCGTATAACAACCGATTTTGGTGGACCTTCACGAAATTCATCGCTGAAAGAAACACGGCCATGACTGCCTTTTCTGATGATCCATTACCAAAAGGCGATTCGAAGCTTGTTGTTGAGTGAGGCCTTTACTAAAATCGTAAAATATCATCCAACCAAAACTTCCACGTGAAATTTCCGTTTGTTCACAAAACTGTTTTTTTTTAACGTTGATTGTAAACAAACTACTCAGCCAATTTCTCAGCTGCCATTTTAACAATAACAAATTTTATAATAATGGTAATGTCACATCTCATGCAGGATGAGAGACATTTTGTTGAATATATTATAGAAACTAAGTGCTAAAACTCTTATTTGAATTTTGATTTAGAAACGTAATTTCTAAAGAGGTAACATTAAAAGAAAACAGTTTTTCACTTTAGAAAAAAGTTTTTAAATAAGAGTGAGTAAGAAATAAACTGGATATAAAAAATAGTTGAGTTGAGTTTTGGATCGCGATGTGTGTATACGTGAATCGAACGTCCGGCAATAGTCAACTCGTTCAACGAGCATTATTACGGTAGTGTTTCGATCTATTTAATTATTTTGCCGATTGCAAACGAGAGGGACTAGAAATAAAGCAGAGTGTAGTATTAGATTAAGACAATAAGTAAAAAATTGGACATGATGAGAATAATTTTGTGACGCCAGTAGTTGTTTCTAAAAATTTAAAAGGCGGCCCTTGTACCACAATACAAAAATTTAGATATTTGTTGATATTTATGGAACAAAAATTTTACAAATTTTTAAACATACTATATGATAATAAAACTACTTAATTACTTTGTTAACTGTCACTAAATATATTTGTAAAGATTTTACAATTGCGTTATCGCGCTTTCGTAGTACAACTACATTGTAAAACGCTTAACTAAGACAATGTAGTTGTACTACGAAATCGCGATAACGCAATTGTAAAATCTTTACAAATATATTTAGTGACAGTTAACAAAGTAATTAAGTAGTTTTATTGTTAAAATGTACTGTCACAAAGTAACGGATCACTCAATCAACTCTTTATACTATATGATGTTTCGTCAATTGAACAAACTTTCTATGAAAATCGGCAAAGTACTCCTATCACAAACACACTTCTAAAATAAATGTTAAATATTAGAACTCGATATTTTAAATGATCGGTATATTATGGTGAGACTTTATTCACAAAAAAAAATTGAGCAAATATGAAAAAAATCATTTTCGCGACTCAAAAAACCCTGAAAATGACGAATAAAATGACATATTCCCAGACCCCTTAACTCATTACGAGTATATATTCAACTATAAATTACTATGTTAAAAAATCAGTTTATTTTCTTAAACCAGAACCAAACAAGAATCTTATAATACTTCTAACTACTAAACTACACCACATACATCGACATCCACCCCTTTCCCCTTTTTCCTCAAAAACTGCTGGTTCCTTTCCTACTTCAATTTATATATGTATACCAAACATGAAATTGATATCTAATTTCATTCAAGAGTTATCGTTCCAACAGACAGAAACCTCAACGAAAAGTAGAAAATATGTTTTTCATAACTTAGGGGTCTAAAAACGTGAAGAAATGTAAAAATCTCGGGAAATTTTTCATGAATGCAATACCTATACTTCAATGAAGCAAGTCCATTTTTTTACCCTTTCTGGTTAGGTAATGAGTATAGAATTTGTTTTATACTGTAAAAATACTAATCGAACTTTTCTTTATGGTAAATAAAATATTTTTAAGATAAGAGTTATCGAATCTGTAGTATTATTTACTGATCCTTACCAGTTTAATCTGGCTAAATTTTGATTTATATTTTTTTTGTTTCTTCCAGATTCTCAAATTCTTAATTAAAAAAAGAAATGACTACCAGAATAAAAGGCAGGGGTGGGTAAAATATTGTACGTATTTGACGCACAAATCACTTAAGAAGATTTCTGCAAGCACCAAATACTTTATATCTATAAATGTAATTGGATACAAGATACTTTTAAAAAGTAGTAAAATTACTTTGGCGAATGGGCGTTTGTAATTAAGGAAAACATCATTGCTTAACAATACCAATCAAAACAGACAATTAATCCCGCCTAATTCTATTGCCTGTTTTGATTGGTATTAGTAATCCAGCTGATTTTTCTTGCTATAAACATCTTTAGAGGCGGTCATAGCATAGTGATTAAGGTGTCTCACTTCTATGCTGGAGATGCGAGTTCGAATCTCGGCTCGGAAAAAAAAAACGTGACAACGTGACAGTCGCCTCTCTCGGGAAGGCAATGGCAAACCACCCACTCACTTTGGCCGCTCGGAACCGGCATTAAACTGTAGGTGCCCTTTGTCCATGGAACACTTAGTAAGGCACCAATCACAGGCAAAGGCGAGAGGGTCAGCTACGTCCGTATCGGATATGACACTTCAAGAAGAATAGAAATCTTTCCAGCGTACTTTTGTTTAGAGTGTTGTAAAACGGCGTTTTCTCTTGCTTACAAACTCCCATATTCCAAATTGAAGAATTTCTTGGTAATTTATGTACTAAACGACCCTGCAAATACTAAATATGTAAATAGTTCAAATTAAAGTGCTTCTTGCTAATACAAATACTAACAGTGCCTGAATACACTAAAATACTTTTAGTCAAATAGTATTTGTTGGGTCAAGACCAAAACACCTAGGTTCAAAACTGTTTCTAAATAAAGTACAGGGTTATCTATATCTATATCTATATAGATTATAAAACGCAACGTCTCTCTGTCTGTCTGTCCGTTAGTGCGCTTATCACTTGAAAAACCACTTATCCGATGTTCGTGTTTTTTTTTTAATTCATATAAAGGGTGTCCTAAAACTCACGCAAGAAGTAATTTTGATAGAAAACACAGACTTTAAAAAACCCCAAAGAAAAAAGTCCAACGGCGTTAAATCGTATAATCAGGGAGGCCAATTCTAATCACCAAAACGGGATATTACACAACCAGGAAATGACTCGTGCAGTAATTGAATTGTTTTTTGGGCTGTATGGCATGTGGCACCGCCTTGTTGAAACCACATGTCGTCCACATCCATATCTTGCAATTTAAGCACAAAAAACTGGATTATCATATCGCAATAACGATCATCATTAACTGTTATTGCCTGACCAACCGCATTTTTCGAAGAAGAATGGTGCGATAATGCCTCCAGTCCAAAATCCGCACCAAACAGTGACACGTTGTGGATGCATTTGTTTCGTCACGTGTGGATTGTCTGAACCCCAAATTGGACAATTTTTGTCGATTAACAAAGCCATCAAAATGGAAATGAACCTCATCACTAAAGGTGATTTTCTTCGAAAAATCAGTATATACTTGTTGTTCCATAATCCATTCAACGAACTCTCTTCGTTGTACGTGGTCTGTAGGCTTCAGTTCTTGAGTCAATTGATCTTTGTAAGCATGAAGATGTTAATCTTTCGTGAGAATACGCTGTAGAGAGCTTGTCGAAATGTCCAATTCTTGACCACGGTGTCGAATTGATGTTCCTGGAGTCTCAGCAACACTCTCACGAACTGCTTCAATGTTTTGTGTCAAACGACTTGTTGAAGGACAGCCAGAGCGTTTAAGATCACTAATTGATCCAGTTTCCCTGAATTTTTCAATTAATTTCTTCACAGTTGATGAGGTTTAATCACTATTCCGACCATATTTTGTACGAAAATTCCGAACTGGAGCTGCCAAACTTTCATTATTTTTAAAATATACAATGAAAACACGTTGTTCTTTCGTGTAGCCCTCCATTTTTAATAACCCTGAACTGTCCGCTGTCACGCTGTTTTTTGTTTTGTTGGCAACACTTTACCATACAAATGGCACCAAATTCAAATCTTGCGTGAATTTTGGGACACCCTTTATGTGTTCTCTGGCCAGGTTTAGGATATATTTTGTTTGTACGTTAGGTAACATAAAGAATAAGCAGTGACGATAATAATGAATTAAGTCGGAAAAAGTTTACCGCCAGCGCGCTCTCTTGCAAAAAACCTAAATAATAATTCTGTAGTCAAGGCGAGCGGGCGCTAGTTAATTATAAACGAACCCCCATCTAGCTTTCCTATTTGAAGAATTGGGCAACAATATCGTTTTTAAAGATTAACAAAAACCTTGTATTTTTTAAATGGAAGATACTGTATATTATTTTTTTTCAGTTTTATAAAACGCTTAATTCTAGGAACGCCAATATATTTTTAATGGTGTTATTGTGCAAAATCAGGTAGAAAAAAACGCTTTTTCTAGCCTTCCTAATTTGACTAATCTATTAATGCAAATTAACAATGGCATTTTTAGAAATTTTAACATCAACTGTTTTTTTCGAACAGTAAAAATGGCATATATAGGAAATATTTATTAAAAAGGGTTATAACAAAAGGCTTTATTAAGTTGGGAATGTGGAATCTTTGGCACAATGATACTACTCAGTATATATCACCACTACACCAAACACTTTATTTTTGCACTCGACGCGCGTTTCGCTAACCATGTTAGCTTCATCAGGAGCGATGATTGACTGGCTTTATGGAAGGCAAAGAAAAATCCCTAGCTTAAATACATTTCCAGGAATATATAACCAAATTCTAACTGAAGCAACGTCCAAACAAGAGAGGTGACTGAACTGCCAGAAACTGAGAACAAAAGAAAAAGTGTTGATTTGATAAATTAAAATTTTTCATCGAGATATTAACTACTTAACTATAAATTCATTTTTTTTTCTTTCTATGGCTGCCAAAACGATTCTTTGGCGTTGATCATTTTAATAATTTTGTCCCTTACACGATCACTATCTTTTAACTGATCTTTTAAATAACCCAGTAAAAAAAGTATTCAGCAGTTAAATCTATTTGGTGGCCATCCAAATCTGCCAAACCATAAAGGAAAATTGTCATTAAAAAATCAGGTTCTGCGGGAATGTTGTGTGGCAAAGCGCCATACAGCTGCCAGATTATTTCTTTATTATGGAGAGGTATCAAATTTTCAACCATTTCCTTTACTGTTTACAAGTATATGACCCCATTTAAATTTTTATTGAAAAATATTGGTATATTGTTGTGATACCATCTCTGTAAAGCATTTTATATCCTGAAGTATGTTTTACTAAGATCTTCAACAGCATCTATTTTGGAACCTTGTAAATTTTCTAAAATTAAAAAAAATTAAATATTGGATTTCACTTAGTTTTTAACGTAAAATATTTTAATATAAAAGAATTACCAGTTCTTTATTTGTTCGAATTTTCTTCACTTTGTGCAGTCCTTTTTTTCGTTTAAACGTTGTTTCAATTAAGATGTGGTTATATATTCCTGAAAATGTCTTTAGCCTAAGGATTCTTCATGTCTTTCAAGAAGCGTTGTATATTATTTTTCTTTTAATTTGGTAATAATTGTTGAATCTGCATATTGGCAAATAAATTATGTTTAAATATTCGAAAAATGATTATCTAATCAACTGTCATTGTTAAATAATTGAAAATATTTTGATTTTATAAAAAAGGAAAGATCACTTTACTAGTAAATCAGGTTTGATTATCGCCAACGACACCGGCCGACAGCTGTACGAGGTGCAAAGCGTCACCTGGATGAGACAGCAAAGCAGAACTACCATTTCATTGCAAATCATACGTATTATTACCATATTATGTAATAAGTTGTAATTGTGGTTGTAAACGTGTTTTTGTTTTTAAAAACTGGTTTTTGGTATAGTGCTAATATAGTTTAATCTAGTGCAGCAGGTTATTTTTTTAAATTTCACGCTTGTTTACTTGGCATGATCGATTGAGTTAAGAAAAAAGTTTTATGAACATAACTGACCGATCCAGAAAATCATCATTTAAAGATCAATGTGAATCAATCGTTTTTACCATTTCACAGATCAGCTTTCTTGTTACGAAAAAAAATCTCATTTTCCCACGTTGCCAACCATATAAAAAAAATTGGCTGAAGTTAAACCGATAACACTGGTCAACACAAGTCTTGTTTCCTTTATTTTTTTCTGTTATTGGGTATTTGTATGGCCCTGACTATGAAAAAAATACTGGGAGATTGCTTTACCTTTTGAAATATACAGTTTTATTATTTTGCAAAAAAAATACAAAAAAATAATACATTATGTTAACAAAATTTCTATTGGACACTAGCAAATGATCTTTTATAAGATTTCCTTGAATGAACGACTTTAGGTAGATCTCGTTGCAAACTCCAGCAGTAGTCTGCCATCATATGCGAGTCCCACCGCCCCTGATAACGCTCTTCCATTGTCCGAAGATCCTGATGAAATCTTTCACCCTGCTTCTCACTAAAATCATCCAGATTTTGTGGAAATCGGTCTAAATGCGAGTGCAGGAAGTGGATTTTTATGCTCATGTTGCACCCTAGCTCTTGCAAGTTCGATAGCATGCACTCAACAAGCTCGACATGGTCGTCAGATTTCTTTTCGCCTAGGAAGCTACTCATAACCAAAACAAATGCATTCCAAGCTTTGGATTCGACTTCAGTCATCGATTTGACAAATTAGGATCTTTCACGAGTTGCCTAATCTGTGGCCCATCAAAAATACCAGCTTTCAATTTTTCTGAACTTAATCCTGGAAACTTGCGTGAAAGAAAATTAAAACATTCGCCACTTTTGTCAAGCGCCTTCACAAACTGTTTCATTATGCCGAGTTTAATATGAAGTGGTGGAAGTATGATGCGGTCTCGGCTAACTAAAGGCACGTTTATAACATTTTTTGTACCAACTTTTAGCTCTTCCCGCACTGGCCAAACCTTTTGTGATCAATGGTGTTGTTTGTCACGACTATCCCAGAGACACATGAGACAAGGGAACTTTGTGTACCCCCCTTGTTGACCTAAAAGAAAGTTAACCATTTTCAGATCAACACAAATGACCATTTGTGGTCTTGATACTTAATTTTTTCCATAACCTTAGAAACATTTACGTCTTCTTCTTTTAAAGTCGTCGGATGTGCAATAGGTATAGATCCGTACTTGTTACCGTTATGAAGCAAAACACACTTTAAACTTCTTTTACTGCTGTCTATGAAAAGACGCCAATCACTAGGTTGGTACTGTTTTAATCCCATCTGCTGCAAAATACCACCAACATCGTTACAAAAAACTAAATCTTTCTCTTGAGAAAAATACGGTAACAGATTTTTTTCTCGGGTACGATAAAAGGTAATGTTGGTTTCCGGAGTAAGCAAATTTTTTTCTTTTAATCGAAATGCTAAAATTTCAGAAGCTTCTTTTGGTAAGTTCAGATCTCTTACTAAGTCATTTAGTTCTTTCTGATTAAATGGTTGAGGTTTTGAAAGGCTACATTTGTAGTCTGAATCAGAGTCTTCACTTAATGTATTTCGTTCGGGTTCACAGAGATTTGGATCATCAGAAGATTTAGATGTGCTGGGTTGTACCTCTTGTGATTTTAATTGAGGTCGTTGAGCAGAAAATAAGTTAGGATATGACCACTTACTTCGATTTCCAGGGTTAATTCCGTTTATTTTCACAACGCAGAAGTAGCAATCGTCATGATGGTTTCGAGGTTCTCGCCAAATCATGGGTGTTACGAACATTATTGCATGTCTTTTTCCACTGGACCATAACCGTAGACATACCACACATTTCTGGCATACAGTATGAGGAACCCATGGCTTGTCCTGATTACACAATTTTATTTTAAAGTATTGATGATACGCAGTTTTCACAAAGTCCGATATAGGATATTTTGCAAATATATATTTACCACAAATATAGCAAAAACAATCGGGATTAAGCACACAACATCTTCTTGACGAAGCCATATCTAAAACAACAACAAAATATATTTTAGTGTCCAATAAAAAACGAAAATCTAAGTAAAAATAGTAAATGAGGGTAGTTAGCTATAACTCAAAAACGAAAGCTGTTAGGAGAAAAATTGTTGCCATATTTAAAAATACGCGTCAATTTGAGATAGAAACAAAAAAAAATCACAGGAAACAAGCAATTTTCTTTTTTTTGTTGACCAGTGTAATTAATTCTTTTCTAAAGTGAATTTTGAACCGAAAGTTCAAGCCTGAAAAAGAATTCCAACTAAATGAAATCTGTTAGACACATAAACACACATTACATGACGTCTGTATGAGATAGGGAGAAAAGTAGAAAATAGATCAGTAACATAGCACTAACAGTAATAAGTATAACTTGTCAGGAATACAGTAACACTTTTATAAATTAGTGGGTTTAGCCAAGATTTCACTTAGCATTTTCGACACTGACTAGAAGTTCAGTGGCTTATCGAGAAATTACGTTGCTGTCGGGTGTATTATACTGCGTCGGAGGTTGCGGTGGCCCTAGTTGGTCGTAGTGGACTCCGCCTCCAGGCCATCGGTTTATGGAATTTCGTTCTTGTGTGTCTATCGGTTGATAGATATATCTATTAGCATTATAAAGAAAAACCTATTTATTTCGTTTAAACAAGTCTCTATAGAGTGACTTATTTAATAAAGTACGTTAATGTATAATCACAAATTAACGGACGCTTAAATAAAATATATTTCTTATCTTGTTCCACGTGTTGAGCCAATTAAGCGATTGTCTCTTCTGTCCCATTTCTCGATTTTGCTATATGTACATCAGTTGTTTTAGTTAATTTGTGCTTAGTTTTTTTACATAATTAAATAATTTTTCTTAATGTTTTTTAGTTAAATATATTGGAACTAATTTGAAGTAAACTAAAAGGAACACAAATACTTTGAAATAAATATCTAACCCTGAACACGCCTTATCTAACCCTGAGTATAGAGGAGCATATAAGTATGGAGTGGTATAGAATCAACTCATCTCTTATAAGACAATTAAATGAAATCGAGATGGGATGAAAGAGTGAGATAGATACCAAATTTTGTCTGAGGCTTCTGTAAAATGAGCTCCAACGCTTCCGTACAACGGGAAAACAGTCTAATCGCAAAATAGATCAAAAAAATTTACGATCCAAAAATAACTTAAATCTTATTTATCTTGTCGAAAATTAAACACAATTTCCTTTGAATCAAATATGCTGATTTTAGAACCTCAATTTAATATTTTTTTAGCTTAAAAAATATCAATTTGCTAAAGTTCAATTTCTTGCAAATAATTCCTCTTGTTTTTTGCAGAAAAGAAATGAGACCTGGACAAACAGGTTGGAACACTTATAAGATCACTTCGGTCTTTGGACACAGAAAGTTGAAATTTGGCATAAATATAGGAATTGATGGCCCCATCAGAGCTGTGTAGTTTTGAAAGCTAAATTTTGCCTTAAGGGGTTAGTTTTGGGGGGTGAAATCGGAAGTGAAAAAAAAAAATCACCAGGTCATCGAGTGGGATGTCAAATGAAAGCTTTTAAAAACACGAATTCAAAAATAAATGTATATAATGTAATATTTGCGCACACTTTTCTTTGTATTATTTTTTAAAAATTGCCAAAAATCGCCCCTCGCCCCTATCTCTAAAAATAATGATCAAAACATTTTGAAAAAATTCTGGAATATTTACTACAAGGTGTAGATTGGACGAAAATTATTCCATTACGATTGATAACTTATTTGGTATATAAAAAAATGTAAGTCATAGCCTTTGAATAAAGATCGGAAACAAACTTTGTTAAAAACTCATTTAGGGTAACAATTTTTTTTTATTTTAAAAGCAATCACCGTACTGAACACTAATTGCGCAAGTCGGACTTGCACTTGGCAGTTTTTTTTAATGATATAGCACATTTGGACTATAAATAACTTTTATTCCTAATAATATAAAATGGCAGACAATTAAAGCTACACCATCCCAAAAACAAGCTTACATATCACCTTTGTATAAATATATTCTTCTTCTTAGTGCGTCATCTCCTGTCTGGGGTTGGTGATCTAAATTGTTATCATGGTTTTGGAAACAGCGGCTCTAAATACAGTAATACCCCGCTTAGCGCGACCCCGTTACGCGCGGTTTCACTATAACGCGAATTTCAAATTTCGCGCTCATGTAGTCATTAACTTCTCTATGGTCGCGGGGGGATCCCCGCTTTCTCTGAATATTCTCTTTGAAGAATTGGGAATTCCCTGTCCTTCGACTTTGTTCTATGGGGATTTCCTCGTTCGTTTCGTGTGTTCATTTGTTCCGTAATGTTAGTTCGGTCGGCTGGCAGTTTTGTTTTAATATTTATTGGAGATACATACATACATAATTTAACCCTACGTTAAAAATGCCGCCTGTAAAGAACAAAGAGCGTAAAAGCGTCACTTTGGAATTGAAGATGAAAGTGTTAAGAAGAATGGAAAATGGAGGCAAAGCAACAATTGTTGGGAGAGATTTTGGACTCTCAGAATCGACTGTGAGAACGATTTATAAAAATCGGGAAAAAATTAAAATCTCCAGCGAAGGTTCAACACCTATAAGTGCAACAAAACTTTCTCGTTCGAGATCATCTATCTTAGAAAGAATGGAGAAATTACTGTCAGTCTGGATCGAAGATTTGAATAAGAAGAACACACCACTAAGTCAAGATCTCATATGCACAAAAGCAAAATCTTTGTATGAGATGCTGAAAACAAAAGAAGGAGAAGGGAGTGCCACTCCGACTTTTGCTGCCAGCAGAGGCTGGTTCCATCGGTTCAAGCAGCGTTCTAATCTTCACAATATCCACATAACAGGCGAGGCGGCCAGCGCGGACATTCAAGCTGCAGCTGAGTTTCCAGACAAGTTTCAAGACTTCGTTAGACGAGAGAAAATTCCTGCTTGTCTCATCTTCAATGTTGATGAGACCGCACTTTACTGGAAAAAAAAAATGCCATCTCGAACATTCATTTCTAAGGAAGAACGTCAAGCCAGTGGTTTCAAAGCTGCGAAAGATCGACTAACACTTCTGCTGGGTGGTAATGCCACTGGTGATTTCAAACTGAAACCTTTACTAGTGTACCATTCAGAAACACCCCGTGCAATGCGAGGCACAGACAAGACAAGTCTACCAGTTGTGTGGCGATCAAACAGAAAGGCGTGGGTTACACGGGAAATTTTTCAAGAATGGTATTCTAATAGTTTTTGCCCATCAGTCAAATCATACTGTGACAGAAATGGGCTTGAACCTAAAGTTATATTACTCTTAGACAATGCCCCAGGACATCCAACCTCACTTGATACGCCCAGAGACTTAAAAGTGTACGTAAAGTTCCTTCCACCAAACACTACGTCAATATTACAACCTATGGACCGGGAGCAATAGCAAACTTCAAAGCTTATTACCATCGCCGCACTTTTAGCCAACTAATTCATGAAACTGACGGGGAAGGAAGACAGTCTATGCGAGAGTGGTGGAAGTCATACAACATTATGAAGTCTATTCACAACATAGAAGAGGCTTGGAAGGAAGTTAAAATGAGTTGTATGAATGGGGTGTGGCGTAATCTTTGGCCAGATGTAGTGGAAGCACCTAGAAGAATTGTCCAGATGCAGAGACAAGTGCTTGAAGACATTGCTGCAATGATTGAGGGGTCTGAACTTGAAGATGTCACGGTAGAAGATCTCGTAGAACTTGTAGCAACGCACGACGATCCTATTAGCAATGAAGATCTGATCGAGTTACAGAATAATCCTATCTACGATGAGGAAGAACAAGTAGAAGAGAAAGTTTTATCTTCAGGGGAAATACAAAATGCACTTTCAAAAATTTATTCAGGTTTGGACATATTGCAGAGTATAGACAATAATGATGACCGTGTCTTGACCGTGTGTCAAACAATTAAAAACAGTGTTGGGTGTTATGAACGTATTTTTACAAGAACGTAAACAAAACGTTACCCAAAAGACAATAGATGTATTTTTCCGTAAAAAATAAGAGTATGTATTGCATAAAGTGTTCTTAGAATTAAAGTGATTGATTTAAAATGATTTGTATTAAATTTTGACTATGTTTAATCATAAACCTCGATATACGCGAATTTCAGTTAACGCGATTTTTTTCGGAACGTATCCTCGCGTAAAGCGGGGTATTACTGTATGTCTGTAGAAGTTACAGTTGAACCATCACCTTAAAACTCTCAGTCAGAAATTCTAATGTTTTCCGACTGATCTCTTTCCTTGAATTTTACCCTTTATGATAAGTCTTAGCCGCGCATATTTATCGCCTTTTATTACGTGTCCGAGATATTGAGTTTTTCTTCCTTTAATGGTGAATATACAGTGAAATCTCCCTTGGGCGAACACCAAGGGGACCGACTGAAAGTGTCCGTTCAAGAGGGGTGTCCGCTTAAAAGAAATACAAAAAAAATCCTTTTTTTTAATGAAAACTGTAATTAAAGAATTTGGGACATTTGAAACGTATACTCATGTATGTACATATTTTTTAAAATCAACAAAGACTTAAAACTTAAGGAAAAAACAAAGATTTATTACCTTTAGATACAAATAAAATGTAATAGGATAGAGTTATACATGTGAAATGAAAGGTCACTTTAATGACGCAAAAATTCATATATTGTTGTTTGTCTCCTCTTTTTCTTTAAAATAGCGTCCAAAAATCGTATTTCTAATTTGGAAAGAAGCTCTAAAGACTCTGCATTTCCGTGATCTGCGGCAAAACTTTTAAGCTGCTTGGTTAGGGTAATAGCTTCACCATAATTTGGGATAGCATCTGTTGGTACTGAAACCTCATCGACATCAGAATCTTCGGAAAATCCTTGTATTTCAACTGGATTTTTAATTTCTTGTTCTGAATCTGGATTTTCAACATACAAATTTTCATCTATGTTCAAAAAATCATTAAGATTTTCATTATCAGTCAACTCCAACAAATTCTTATTTTTGAGGATATCTGCAAGTACGTTAAGTGGATCAGATGTAACAGCCTCAGTTAACTGGTCTTCACTTTGAATATTTTTATGCTTAAATCCCGCTTTACGGAAGCAATGTTTAACTGTTTCCTTGGTTACTTGTTCCCAAGCGGTTTTTGCAAAGTAAACTGCAACTCCCTCCATATTTGCACAATGCAAAATTGTAAACCTCTCTTTGGGATATTTACCATCAACACATTTTTTTTTAATGTTAGCGTTTTGTTGGGTAGAGCCCTAAAATACAGGCCTGTCTCATCGGCATTATAGATGTGTCCCTCGGTGAATATCCCTTAATTAAAGAAGGGCATTTTTCCCAGAATTATAAAACATCTTCAGCAATAACCGAAGCTCCTTCTCCTGAAATCACTTTAAAACTTATGTTGTGGCGGATTCTAAATTTATTAAATCAACTAGAAGAAGCACTAAATGTAGAATGTCCCAGAGACTCGGCTATTTCTTTTGCTTTGTATCGTATTAGCGGACCTGAAAAAAAAACATTAATAAGTTTTCTGCATTTTTGTCACGACAAGCCTACTGATATTCTCACCCCTTTGTGTCCACTGTGTCTTTTTTTCGCATAGGCGTCAGACTAATATTAAATCCCCGCGTGTACCGAAAAATTGAGATCGATAATTTCCCGGTTTACTCGGGGAAGTCCCTCAGTCAAGGCAGGCAGTGAAGGCAGGCAGCGACGTAGGCTCGCGGCGCGATTGGGAAACACAACAGCGATACTCGCCACAGAAAAATAAGACAAGGCGGTTTTATTTTTTTATTGTTTTTTGTCCGATTAAAAGAACATTTTTTTTGTGTCCGCGTCCATTCAAGAGGGAGTTAACACAAAGCCAATTATATGAGAGTCGGTCGGGGCAATAAGAAACTTTCCATTCAAGGGAGTGTCCGTGTAAGAGGTGTGTCCGCGAAAGGGAATTTTACTGTATATATATATATATATATATATATAATATATATATATATATATATATATATATATATATATATATATATATATATATATTATATATATGTATATATGTATATATGTATATTGTATATATATATATATATATATATATATATATATATATATATATATATATATATATATAATATATATATATATATATATATAATATGATGATGTTACTGCCCGATTTTCATAGATGACAGCACTTTTGACTGTGTTGATCTTTCTTTTATAATCATGTTATTTAATTGACAGTTACCTAAACGCTTCATGAATTAACATAACCTTTAAAAAAGTTTTATTTACAAGGCTAATATTTAAAATTGAAAATGAAAAGTTACATTTTTGACACGCTATATTATTTAAAAACGGAGTGGGTGTTGGAACTGCAACAAAAATATTCAAGAACTTTATTTGGATCGTGATCCTGCTCTTAGGATAGTTAAAAAGTGGTTTGGTTGATTTCAAAATGGTGACTTCAATCTAAACGATAAACTTCGCTCTGGGCGATCTTTAGGCATTGATAATGACTTTATCCGTGATTTAGTGAATAATAATCCACGGATTACCACTGAAGAGATTGCTGAGAGGCTAAATGTTGACAATTCGACTGTATTTTGTCATTTAAAGCAACTTGGATACACTTTGAAACTCGATATGTGGGTGCAGCAGGTTTTGTCAGAACGGAACAAACTGAACCGTGTTTCTACAACCATTTCTTTCCTCGCCCGTCAAAGAAAAAGAACCTTTCTTGTATCAAGTCATAACTGGAAACGAAAAATAGGTTGTGTTTAACAACTTAGTAAGAAAAAAGGCTGGAAGCATG